>JAULUF010000017.1:0-600000 GCA_031834385.1 Semotilus atromaculatus | reverse complement strand
GTTATCACTTGTGCTATTCAACACACACACATATACAAATTGTACAAGTCATTAATGTGTAGTCCACAGAACAATGCATTAATGACTTGTTAAATTTGCGTGTGTGTTTAATAGCACAACTGTTTACATTTTAAGATTATTTATTGACATAGGGTAAGTTTTACTTAGCTTTTTTCTGCTTAATTTATTAGAAGACATTAAATACATTATCTCCATCTATGTTGTAAACACACATAACATCTTAAATAATATGTTGTACATGAAATATGACCTATTAATATGGGATATTTAGAGATAAGATAGATGAAAGCCATTAAGTCAAATAATATGTGCAGCCTATCTGTCCAGGTCAAAATAGTTTTCAGATGGACAAATCATCCATAACAACAGGGTGTTGGTCCCATAACCTGGTCCAGGCTGGGTTAGAACCCTTGTACTCATGAGCAAAGGGCCCAAACCAAAAAAAAAAAGTCCACACTGACCACTACCCCACAGAACATGTGACTTTTGGTCAAATTTCGACTATGTCCCAGTCCAAAAGTACAAACATTGTTCCACCCGTTAACTTATTTGAAAGGGCCCCTTATTGTCAAAACCACTATTGTATTGTCACTATCAAAATAGTTTTCAGATGGACAAATCATCCATAACATCAGGGTGTTGGTCCCATAACCTGGTCCAGGCTGGGTTAGAACCCATATCCTCACGAGCAAAGGGCCCAAACCAAAAAAAAAAAAAAGTCCATCGTCCATTGACGCCCGTCGAATAAGTTGCGGGTGGGACGTCGGTGAGCCACCTGGTGGCCGATGCCCGAACTGCGGTTTTGGGGAGGTAACTTCTGGCCCCTCCCATACGGCCCCTGGGGGGTCTAGAGTCTCGGGACCACCTCTCAGGGGACCCTGGGGACGGCCCCTTGCGGGAAGGGGCGTCGCAGGGCCCCCCAAAAATCGTCTAGGGTGCACTGCGCAGCGTCCACGAATTGCGTCCCACTTCGCGTCATTTGAGTGGCGGCGTGTACCCCATTCGAAATGACTTCCCTAAAGTGAGCCAGGGTGAGCCATAGGTGTCGCTCCTGGACCACAAGAGTGGACATCGCCCGGCCCAGGGAGCATGCGGTGACTTTCGTCGCCCGGAGGGCAAGGTCCGTCGCCGTGCGCAGCTCTTGGAGCACCCCTGGGTCGGTACCACTCTCCTGCATGTCACAGAGCGCTCTGGCCTGATGGGCTGATGGGCATGCCTGATGGGCATGCAGGGCAGAAGCAACTTCTCACTGTAGGCCTTCCCAGTCAGACTGGAGGAGAACCTACAGGCTCGAGAGGGGAGCGTATGGTCACCCCTCCAGGTGGACGCGGTCTTAGGACAGAGTTGCATAGCAACCGACCGTTCCACTGGGGGTATGCCCATGTTTATGTTAGCAAAACACATTCAGGGATTTCAGTGCCATTTCTTCAATTACATTTGTTCCGTTCATTTATATCATGACATTTTTACCCATCTCTGTGTTTTCCCATCAGTTTTCATAGAGCCAACTCCCATGTACACCCCAACTGTTCCCCTTTACTGCCAAAGCCACCGCTACTTCTTTCAGTTCACGTTCCCCAGCTGACCCTCCTAATCACCTGAACCAGTTGAAGATCAGCAGTGTTGCCACAGTTACTTTGAAAAAGTAACTAAGTTACTTGACAAGTTACTTGATTTTAAAAGTAACTAAGCTACTTTACAAGTTACTTGATTTTAAAAGTAACTAAGTTACTTTACAAGTTACTTTTATTAGTTACATTCAGCAGTTGCCGACAACACCCCCGCCACCTCAACATAAAAATGACACCGGTTTTGCCAACATTCAACTTTATTGGAAGTGTATTTTTAACAGTAAAATCAACAACCTATCTCCTGGCATTTAGAGTTGAACTTAAAAACTATTTCCTGAAAAAACACATGTTTTTACAAAAAATAAAGACAGTCTTTCTTTACTTCACTTAACATAAATACTTGTTTTTCTAAAAGACAGTCTTTCTTTATGGAAGTAAAATAATCTCAAATGTTTTTGAAACAAAAAGCCTGTTGAATTGCACTACTTGAAAAAAATATGCATTGCATTAACCATGCTTGCATTTTAATGCATTGTATTTTTAGGACTTTTTAGGACGTATTTTTATTGGCTCAAATTCAACATGGCTGAATATTTAAACAGTGAATATTTCAATTCAAAACATTTCAAACACATTTTCATTATTAAATATGCAATAATCCATATTCACCTCATAATTCACTTCCAAAATATTCAAACTGTTTAAAAATGCAACCTATAATATTCAACCGGGTCCATTTTATTTTGCTTCACAAATTCGCTTCCACAAATTCAGTGGTTCAAATTCGACAGTAAATTCAACATTGACATCCAGGAACTGCAGGAAAAGCAGTAGATTACCGAGCATAATCTCCATCTGCTGTTAGTCGACCTCACCAGCAGGGGGTGCAAGCGCGTGTTGTTGACGAAGACCTAGCAACAGTTAGAGCAAGCCATTCATTCATAAAAACTCATTTATAGAAATGTAACGTTAAGTGTATTTGTTAACTTTATATCGCGGCGATAGGCTTCAGTACAAGGGTTTCCATCAATACTTCAGAATTGCGGGAATATAAAAGTGCTTAACGTAGCTTAATGGACTAATACAGTGATGTAAAAGACCAAACTCGCACCTTATTGAGAAGGCTGTAGGCTACTATATTGCAAACGGCAAGCAGATGGACTCAGAATATGAACTTAACGCGCAAAGTTTCACGCAGCGTTTCCCTGTGATATACTCAGTGGCATCTGGGTGGGACAGGTGTGTGTGTGTGTGTTGCTAATACAATGTTAAATCATAAATCTATGATATCTAGGCTATGCACAGTAACATTACGATGTCCAGCAATTGATTTAAATACAATATTTTGGTTTCGTCTGCCGTAGTTAATGAGATCTAATATGGATCCGACTGATTTCTAAATGTAGGCTACTTTAATGGTCGAGTGGCAGAATTTTCGTCAAACATCTCAACATGTCAGAGGTGAACCCAGATCTGGGCTCTAATCCGCACTCACATTTTTTCCTCATCAAAACCGATTATACTTATCAGTGGTTGTATATCAAGCAGGGACACATTTGTGAGCAGTTTGTTTTGTGATTTCACCAGAACGAATAGAGAAGAGTCACCGCAACCGATTGAAGCGCGCGTCCGAGTTAAGACTGTGGACCGTCTCTAAAGTTGCATATGACATTACACACGTTTCTAACTTCAATTTATTTGAAAACATATCAAAAACATAATAGGTCTGCATCATGCCTGACACCTACCACTTTTCTGTAAGTCATTCTCTCCCAATGCTATTGAAGTTAGAAACGTGTGTACCAATGTATATGTAACTTTAGAGACGGCCCCTAAATTTGCGAATGTCCAATGTCAAGCCAACTTTATGCCATAGTAACGTCATATCACTGGGAAACGCTTAGTGTGAAACTTTGCGCGTTAAATTCATATTCTGAGTCCATATGTGTGCCTATAGATATATAGTAGCCTGCAGCCTTCTCAATAAGGTGCGAGTTTGGTCTTTTATATCACTGTATTAGTTAAGATACGTTACGCGTTTTATATGTCCAGTAATCCTGAAGTAGGCTATTGAGGGAAACCCTTGTACTGCAGCACATCACCGCGATATAAAGTTAAGGCAACTAATGTCACGGTATACAGATCCAATGCTTCCTTCTCGTCTCGTGTTTGTGTTGTGGTATGAAAGCACGTGTGTAGTGGGCGTGATTGTGTTGTCATTCCTTGATCCGCTCCAGCTGATCATCATTATTCATCACCAGCTGCAGTTAATCTCCCTCACCACTTAAATACTCACTGTCATCTCATGCCCCTTGTCAGATCGTTGTTTGATGTCCTGGGTGTCACTGTCGAGTCTTGTTTCCTGATCTTCCCGTCGTCTCGTTCCTGTGGATTTGTCGTCTCGGTGTTGGATTGTTTCGTCTCGTCTTGGGCACTTCACGTCACGAGGATTCACCGCACTCTGACCATCGAAGTCCCTGCGTTACCTGTCCACACCCGTGTCTGATCCTGAGCCTTCATCTGTTCAATAAACCTTGAGTAAACTGCGATTGCTTCCTGTTCTCTTTACCAATCATGACAACTAAACAACTAAGAGAAATATGTTAACCTCAAATGTAGGCCTAACATTTGATCTGTAACGTACATCAGCATCGGGGGAATAACATTATAATCTCGTTCACGGTAGAGAAAGATGCATGTAGGCTACATGCAGAGAGCGTGAAGACACTGAATTAAACATAAAACAGTCCTCATAATAATCACAAATACACTTATATTTCTATAAATGAGTTTTATTGCCTGTTGAATATTATAGGTTGTATTTTTAAACAGTTTGAATATTTTGGAAGTGAAATATGAAAGGTGAATATGGATTATTGAATTTTAATAATGAAAATGTGTTTGAAATGTTTTGAATTGAAATATTCACCATTTAAATATTCAATCATGTCGAATTTGAGCCAATAAAAAATGCAAGTCCTAAAAATACAATGCATTAAAATGCAAGCATGGTTAATGCAATGCATATTTTTTTCAAGTAGTGCAATTCAACAGGTTTTTTGTTTCAAAAACATTTGAGATTATTTTACTTCCATATTTCTTGACCTGAGTCGCGGTCACTTTAGTAGCCTAGTGAACGCGCCAGAGAGAAATGCACATTTCATACGTAGGCTATTACATAGAGCAGTGCAGAGAGCAGTCTGTTTTCTTTCGTTTTGAATTGTTCTGTTTAAAAGTACAAATTTCGAGCTTTCTATAGATATATTTCTCAGGTGTGTGAGGCAAGTAGGCCTACCGTATACGCTGTTTCGGTTCATTTATGACTCGTGAGACGAGCTCCAGTTCAGGCGCCGGCGCCTCGGTGTCGTGATTATCTATTGTCTGCTATATTTAGCCTACTTATTTATTAAATCCAGGCAATTGGTTGATGAAACATTGATTAAAATAAAGATACAATTAATAAAAAACGAAAGGAAATTCCCCTTAATGAAAGGCTTTGTGCTTTCTGTTTAATGTCTCTGTGAAAGTTTTAAAGCAGTCTTTCATTGCCGCTTTCAGAGCGGTCACATCCTTAACGGCGAACTGTCACGTGTGTCATGATCCTGGTTCCCTTCTCGTGTTTTACTGGTCTCTGTCTCCCTCTGCTGGTCATTCTCTGTCTCTGTTCACTCTTGTTCGTTCTCACTCTTCATTTACCACTTATCTTCCCCAGCTGATTCTCATCCTCTCATTATCGCACCTGTTCCCTATCCTCTATCATTAGCTACTCACTATTTCTAGTCTCTCGTGTTTCACTCTTGTTTGTCGGATTATTGTTGACCGTCATGTTCGTAACCGCTGTTTTTTCTCTCTCATAATATGTTTTGTCTCGTCTAGTCCTGTTGTCTGATATCTACCTGCAACTTTACCAGATCTGAGCGGTCACCTGTGTTGAGTCCAGAAGAGGTGTGAGGGATCTGCGCTTCACCAGTTCTCCTTTGGTCTCTCATCACCAGCCCACTAGACCTGCTGCGTGCGCTTCTGTTCCTTCAAGAATATTTGGATATTGTTTCTGTTGATCGGCTGTTTCGGCTCTGCCTTGTTTCTATTAAAGACTGTTAACCTGCTTTTCGTCTCCTTAAGTTTCCTCACGCAGCAGTCTTCGTGACAGAATAATCCGACCAACATGAATCCAGCTGATGAGCGACCCATTCAGAACGCACTGGAGATCCAGGGAGCCATGCTCGGCAGACACGAAGAGGAACTCGGCGCCGCTCGTCAGGCT
This sequence comes from Semotilus atromaculatus, assembly GCA_031834385.1. Lineage (NCBI taxonomy): Eukaryota > Metazoa > Chordata > Actinopteri > Cypriniformes > Leuciscidae > Semotilus > Semotilus atromaculatus. Next base: position 594,144 of record JAULUF010000017.1, on the reverse strand, counting down.
GTTGAGACGCTGGCTTCTCAGATGTCTGATTTATCTGAACAGTTCCATCGTTTTCGATCAGACCCGGTCCGGTCCGGTCCTCTGGTTCCTCCGCTTCTGAGCCACGTGTGAATAATCCCCCCTGCTATGCGGGTGAGCCTACCGAGTGCATGTCTTTTTTAACCCAATGTGAAGTTGTGTTTTCGCTTCAGCCACACACTTATTCTGAACAACGGACTCGCATAGCCTACATCATTTCACTTCTCAAGGGACGGGCTCGTGAGTGGGGAACAGCGGTCTGGAATTCCGATGCCATCTGCCTCAACAGTTATTCCCTTTTTAAGGACGAGATGTTACGAGTGTTCGACCGTTCGGTGCGGGGATCAGAGGCTTCTCGTCAGTTATCCTCTCTGCGCCAGGGAAGACGCTCTGTCGCCGACTTCTCGGTGGAATTCCGCACGCTCTCTTCCTCTTGTGGCTGGAACTGTTGCATTTACCAGAATATCATTATATCCTGAGGAGCTACCATAAAGAATAACACACTGAGATCAAGTATGCTTCGAACTAACTTCTTTTACTGTTTCAATGTTCTAACTTCTTTTACTCTTTCAATGTTCAATGACACATGGCTACACAGCGCCATCTGCAGCATAAGAAAACGACTGCACAATAACCCAGTTACCAACACTAAATACATAACATTTCCTCCCAACTTAAATCAAGGGTTGTCAACACAACAAAGAGAATATTTATTTTCTTGAATTCAACTTTAACGACTACTTAGTGAACCCATCTTACTCTTCATGCATCTATCCCTTTTATATATATTAGAATGCTTGATAACTGTCAGGTGGCTTAGTGAGACGGGTAGGATAACGCTTAATAGTCTCTCCTGTTTGTACAGTCTCTGGGGTTGATTGGTCAACGTTGCCTGACCCTGGTGTGTCAATCATCACCTCCACAAGATTGTCAGTCTTTTCCCCGATGTTCTCCTGAAACGTAGATGCCTGCCAATTATCAGGACCAGCAGGAACTTCTGGTTCCATCTGGGTTTCAGAGGATTCAGTCCCTTGTTTCAGTAATTGATCTACATGACGTTTCCAGATTCTAGAAGCACCCACGTTGACAACGTAGGAGACAGGTCCCGTTCTGGACATCACCACTCCAGGTATCCATTTTCCACCCTTTCTGTAGTCACGAGCAAGAACGGACTCTCCAGCACGGAATTCTCTGAACTTAGAGTGCTTTTGGTGTCGGAACTGCTGGGCATCCTGAGACTGACTCACTGTTTTGGCGAGACTAGGCTTTAGAAGATTCAGCCGGGTTCTTAGTTTGCGATTGAGGAAAAGCATCACAGGTGACTCCTTGGTGGTAGCATGCGGAGTGTTTCTGTATGTTAACAGGAGTCCATCAAGTCTCTGTTGGATTGGAGCTGACCCTTTTGAAGCTTTTAGAGCCTGTTTGAATGTTTGGACAAAACGTTCAGCTTGCCCATTGCTCGAGGGGTGATATGGGGCAGATCGAATATGTTGCACCCCATTTGCCTTCAGGAAAAGTGAAAACTCCTCAGCACAAAACTGGGGACCGTTGTCACTGACGATGACATTAGGGACGCCATAATGACTGAAAAGTCCTCGTAAGACCTGAATGGTTTTGCTGGTGGTAGTACTATCCATAATCGACACTTCCGGCCATTTGGAGTGTGCATCCACTACAATGAAGTACATATGGCCTTCAAAAGGACCGGCAAAATCCACATGTATCCTCTCCCACGGATGAGCTGGCCAAACCCATGGGTGAAGTGGCGCAGGACAGGGGGCATTTTGGATGCGCTGACATGACTGGCATGCTTTGGACTGAGATTCAATCTGTCCATCAATACCTGGCCACCAAACATAGCTACGGGCCAGATGTTTCATCCTTACCACCCCAGGATGGCCCAAATGCAGCTCAGCTAACACCTGGTTGCGAAGCTTGATTCATACCACGACACGACTGCCCCACATTAAACATCCTTGAACCACTGTGAGCTCATTGCGACGTGTCACAAAAGGTAGCAAGCCTTGAGGTACCTCTTTAAATTTTGGGAACCGTCCAGTTGCAACCATGTCCAGCACAGGTGACAAAGTGGGATCCTTTAGTGTATCCCGTCTAATTTCAGCACTACTGACAGGCAGGGTGGCTATCTGGGCAGCATAGAACACATCCACCGTGTCCGTTTTCTCAGCGTGTGTCACAGGTAATGGTAGCCGCGACAGTCCATCTGCATTGGCATGAAAGGCTGCTTTCTTATACTCAAGGACATAGTCATGGGCGGCTAATATCAGAGCCCATCGTTGCATTCTAGCTGCTGCCATGGATGGAATGCTCTTGTTGGGACTGAGAATAGCCGTTAGAGGTTGATGATCTGTAAAAAGGGTAAACCTCTTTCCGTATAAGTACTGATGGAATTTGCGGATTCCAAAAATTATACTCAGGGCCTCACGCTCGATCTGAGCATAATTTTGCTCCGCTTTACTGAGTGTCCTGGATGCAAAAGCAATCGGCTTTTCCTCCCCATCGGGGCACACATGTGATATCACTGCCCCCACCCCATATGGGGAAGCATCACAGGCGAGACGAATGGGTAAATCTGGGTCATAGTGTGTGAGTACCGCTGGTGAAGTAAGGAGATCCTTCACTTTCTGAAATGACTGTTCACATGCCACGCTCCAGCACCATTTCTTTTCCTTACATAAAAGAGCATTGAGGGGGTTCAAAACAGATGCCAGATTTGGAATGAAACGGCCATAGTAGTTGATCATCCCAAGAAAAGAGCGTAATTGACTTACATTGGTTGGCGCAGGTGCTTCTATTACGGCTTTGATCTTTTCTGGCGATTTGTGTAATCCAGCTGCGTCGATGTAGTGACCCAGATACTCCAGTGACTACACATTTTTCATGCTGTAATCTCAGACCATAGTCCTCCAGTCTGGTGAGTACTTGGTCTAATGTCTTGAGGTGTTCCACATTATTTTGTCCTGTTATCAGTATATCATCAAGATAGCAGTGAGTGTTTGGAATTCCCAAAAGGATTTGATCCATTGCTTTCTGAAATAATGCCGGGGCTGGAGCAATCCCGAAGGGTAAGCGGTTATAGCAGAATAGCCCTTTTTGAGTGGATATGGTGAGTAGTTTTCTCGACTCCTGTGCCACTTGCATCTGCAAGTACGCGCTTGACAAGTCCAACTTACTGAATAATTGACCACCAGCCAGAGATGCAAAAAGATCTTCTATGCGTGGGATTGGGTAGTGATCCACACAAATGGCTGAGTTGAGTGTTACTTTAAAATCACCACACAGTCTCACTGAGCCATCTTTTTTTATAACTGGTACCACTGGTGTGGCCCACTCACTGTACTGCATTGGTGAAATCACTCCCATCTCTGTTAAACGTGTCAATTCAGCCTCCACTTTTGGTCGAATTGCATAAGGTACTACCCGTGGCTGGAAGAATTTTGGAGTATGGTCAGGCTTGAGTGTAATTTTTGCCTCAATTCCTTTCATGGTGCCTAGTTCTTTTCCAAAAACTTGGGAGTGTCGTTTTAACACACTCTCCAAAGTGTCTGTGGCTCCATGCTTGACTGTTTTTATGTCTTGCCAATTTAGTTTTATAGCTCTCAGCCATTCTCTCCCAAATAATGGTGGTGCATCACTGTCAACAACATACAAAGGCAATTTTGCCAACTGATTGTTCAACTTAACCGCTACACTGATAACCCCTACTGGCGCTAGTGCTTCACCAGTGTATGTTTTTAAGATTATGTCAGTTGGTTGCAGAGGAACATGCTGCAAGTTACTGTCATATTTTCCTTTTGAAATCAATGATACTGCAGCACCTGTATCCAGTTCCATTTCAATCATTTTCCCTTCAATTTCTGGCGTTATACAAATGTGTGCCAGTTGCTCACTTCTCACCACATACAGTGACATTTCCTTTTCAGTATCTGTACTGGACTCACCACTTTGTCTTCCACCTGTGTCCAAATGATGCACCCGTCTCTTATCAACTTTACTACGTCGATTACTTGACTTGAACTTATTCTCGTGCTTTCTTTCTCTCTCAAAGGTCCTTTTATTCCTGCATACTCGTCCGATGTGGCCTTTCTTTCCACATGAATGACAGGCTTGATCCTTATACCAGCAGTCCTCGTCCGTGTGGTTCGTTTTTCCACATCTCTTACAATTACGTCGCTGTTTGGGCGAGGAAACATGCATTGCATTGACTTTAAGCGAACCGCTGAGCTGCTGTGCTTCGCGCGCGACGGTTTCCGCAGCAACAGCTATCTCTACTGCTTTTTGAAAAGTCAGCGCAGCCTCTGTGAGAAGTCGCTTTTGTATCGCCTCGTTGTTTAATCCACAAACAAATCTATCTCGTAGGGCATCTTGCAAATGCGTACCAAAGTCACAATGTTCAGAGAGTTGTTTTAATATTGCTACGTACTGTGCAACGGTCTCCCCTTCCTGTTGATTGCGTTTGTGGAAACGGAATAATGTTCACTTAACGTCGTTACAATCTCCTGATATGTTTTTTCTCCTGGCTTATCAGGCGCAATCAAGTTACGTAGAAGACTGTACGTTTTAGTGCCCATTACACTTAACAGCACTGGCACTAGTTTTTCCTCGTCGATATCATTTGCCTTTGTGAAGTGGTCAAACCGTTCAATATATGTTGTCCACTGTTCGATGGCCTCGTCAAAAGCATCAATATGCCCGATAGTCGCCATCCTATTTGTCCCACTCTTCGGTTGTTGCTAGTGTCGTCTGCCACTACTACAAGTAACGTTAGCTTACTACACTAATTTACATTAATCTGCTCCGTAAAAAGGTTGATTAACGTCAATATTTCCACTCCTCGTCGCCAATTTGTTGCATTTACCAGAATATCATTATATCCTGAGGAGCTACCATAAAGAATAACACACTGAGATCAAGTATGCTTCGAACTAACTTCTTTTACTGTTTCAATGTTCAATGACACATGGCTACACAGCGCCATCTGCAGCATAAGAAAACGACTGCACAATAACCCAGTTACCAACACTAAATACATAACAGGAACGAGCCCGCGCTGGTAGTGCGCTTTGTCGAGGGGTTAAACGCCGAGATCAGGGATGAGGTTCTGGCTCGTGAGATTCCATCTTCCCTCAACCCGCTCATTGATTTGGCTCTACGTGTGGAGGAACGTTTTGAGTTGCGTCGACGAGCACGTCCAGCGGCCCCGCCTTCTCTCTCATCTATCAGCTCCTCTTCAACTGCACCGGCGGCGGACCAGGAACCTATGCAGCTGGGTGGCATCCGGATCTCTGCTTCAGAACGCCAGCGTCGAATTATAAACCGTCTGTGTCTTTATTGCGGCGCTAACAACCATTTCGCCACTTCCTGTCCTTTAAAAGACAAAGCTCCCCAGTAAAGCGAGGGTTACTGGTGAGCGCATCTTCTCTAAGCCCTCCACCGCCTTCACGGACTATTTTTTCTGTTCATCTCCGCTGGACCGACTCTTCTATTGACTGTCAGGCTCTTATTGACTCTGGTTCTGAGGGAAATTTTGTTGATGAGGCCTGGGCTCTTAAGCATGGCGTTCCCCTTATTGATCTTCAGGATACCACCACTATTTTCGCCTTGGATAAACGGGTTCTCGCCAGGGTTCACCGCGCTTCTGCCCCCTTGAGTCTCACCGTGTCCGGTAACCACCGCGAGACCATTTCTTTTCTGGTATTTCATTCCCCTAATATACCTGTGGTGCTGGGTCATCCGTGGCTGGTGGAACATAACCCTCAGATTAACTGGTCCAAGAACACTATCTTGTCATGGAATCTCTCGTGTCATGCTAAATGTTTGGTGTCTGCTGTGTTTCCTGTGTCTTCTGTCTCTGTTTTTCAGGAGGAGCCAGGTGATTTGTCAGGAGTTCCTGAGGATTATCATGATTTGCGAGCGGTTTTCAGTCGATCCCGGGCGGCATCCCTTCCTCCTCATCGCCCGTATGACTGCAGCATTGAGCTTCTTCCTGGAACCACTCCTCCTCGGGGAAGGCTTTATTCTCTCTCTGTCCCGGAGCGTCAGGCGTTAGAGAAGTATCTCTCTGAATCCTTAGACGCTGGTACCATTGTTCCCTCTTCCTCTCCGGCCGGTGCGGGATTCTTTTTTGTTAAGAAGAAAGACGGCTCGTTACGTCCCTGCAACGATTACAGAGGCTTGAATGACATAACTGTCAAGAACCGCTACCCCTTGCCACTTATGTCATCAGCCTTTGAAATCTTGCAGGGAGCTAACTTCTTCACAAAACTGGATCTTCGTAACGCGTATCACTTAGTCCGCATTAAGGAAGGTGATGAATGGAAGACCGCTTTTAATACTCCGCTGGAGCACTTTGAATACCGGGTTTTACCGTTCGGCCTGGTCAACGCTCCCGCCGTATTTCAAGCTTTGGTCAATGACGTTCTACGAGATATGCTAAACGTTTTTGTCTTCGTCTACCTTGATGACATTTTGATTTTCTCTCCGTCTTTACAGGTTCATGTGCAGCATGTACGTCTAGTCCTCCAACGACTTTTAGAGAACAAATTGTTCGTCAAGGCCGAGAAATGCACGTTTCATGCCCAATCTGTTTATTTTCTCGGCGCCGTCATCTCGGCACAGGGCATCAGTATGGACCCTGCTAAGGTTCGCGCTGTCACCGATTGGCCCACACCTGACTCTCGTATTGCGCTCCAACGTTTTTTAGGATTCGCTAACTTCTACCGAAAGTTTATAAGGAACTTTAGTCAGGTGGCCGCCCCACTCACCGCTTTAACTTCTGTCAAATCTCGTTTTGTCTGGAGTAACGTGGCTCAGACCGCCTTTGATCGTCTAAAGACATTGTTTTCGACCGCGCCGGTTCTTGTCACCCCTGACACTTCTAAACCTTTCATTGTCGAGGTCGATGCCTCAGAGGTAGGAGTTGGAGCCATCCTCTCGCAGCAGTCTTCCGCTGACGAGAGGATCCATCCTTGCGCTTTCTTTTCTCATCGTCTCTCTCCGTCTGAACGAAACTATGACGTGGGTAACCGCAAACTCCTCGCCGTCCGTTTAGCCCTGGGAGAGTGGCGTCACTGGCTGGAGGGGTCTTCCTTTCCGTTCGTGGTCTGGACTGACCACCGAAATCTTGAGTACATCCGATCCGCTAAGAGACTCAACGCTCGTCAGGCTCGTTGGTTTCTATTTTTTGCTCGTTTCGATTTCACCCTCCGCTACCGCCCTGGTTCAAAGAATTTAAAGCCTGACGCGCTGTCTCGTCAATTCTCCTCCCCCGAGACGTTACCCATCGAGTCTATCGTTCCTCAGGAACGAGTGGTAGGGGCTGTTACTTGGGGAATAGAACGAATCGTTAAGCGCGTGCTTTCTCACGCCATAACTCCTCGTGGCTGTCCTAAAGACTCATTATTTGTTCCTCCCTCCGCTCGTCGTGCCGTTCTTCAGTGGGGCCTCCAAGCTTTTCGCTCACCCTGGGGTTAGGGGTACCATTGCGTCTGTGTCGCAGAAATTTTGGTGGCCCACTCGGGAACGCGATATCCGTCGTTTCATTGCGGCGTGTCCTGTCTGTGCTCAGACCAAGGTTAGTAATAGACCCCCCGCTGGTCTCCTTAGACCGCTGCCCGTTCCGTCACGTCCGTGGGCTCAGATTGGTCTTGATTTTATTACAGGACTTCCTCCTTCGGGTGGAAGGACTGTAATTCTTACTGTCGTCGATCGATTTTCGAAAGCGGCTCGCTTTATTCCTCTTCCAAAGCTTCCCTCCGCCAAGGAGACCGCCCAAATAGTAGTCGATCACATTTTTAAGATCCACGGACTTCCTGAGAATATCGTTTCCGATAGAGAAAGATCAACTCTATATATAAGGTTATGGCTGTGCCACTCGTGTGTTTACTGTGCACATTACCCTCTTCACTTCTGGAGAATTATGATGTTTTAAAAATTTTATGGATGTTTGGTTGGAAAATGCTTATGATTAATTTGTGGGTAAACCACTTAAAAGTGCATTGATTACAAGTTTACTGTGTGTCCTCAAATGCTACTGTATTTTTATTATCACATGCTTGTACTCTCAATGCTGATTCTGAAAATGCAATACAAATAATTATAATTATTTAAAAACACATATAAGTTCCTGTACAAAAATTGGTGTTGACACAGAAGATATTTGCTAAATGCATTTTTGGGATTTAAAAAATGTTTAGCACGAGTTTCTGGTACAGCAACATGCTGTGAATTATTATTATTATGAGACTTTAAATCAAACTTCTGCCTTTGATTAGGAAATTTCTGTTCCCTTTCGTAAATTAATAATTGGGATCACTTCAGGAAGCTTCGAATGACGACGATTGGGGTTTCGCTTAGAAGCCAATCATCTTCGAGTATTACAAAACGAGCCAATGGCACGACAATGCCATGGGTCTGCGGAATTTGCATAGCGTAACTCCGCCCCACGCTGGGGGTATATAAGGAAGTACGCTGGCATAACGCAGTCATGTTTTTGCTTCGGAGCCAAGAGATCCTCTTCACTCCTGCAGCCTGAATTGTCATTGAGTATTCTTCGAGACGAGCAGCTCTCCAGTCTGTGTTGGTGTAAAGGCGATTTCCAGCGAGTTTCACATTCCTGCCTGCTGATCTGTGCAGTGGTCTGCATTCAGTGTGTGTGTTTCTCCCTGGCCGCTTCAGCACAGGATGCTGAGCGTCCTCTCATAAAAGAGCTTGCACGTGGCACGTCTTTTTAAAGATGTCTCGCCCGTGTATTTCTGGGTGCGGTCGTTCCGTTCCATCTTCTGATGGGCATGAAAGCTGCGTAGCGTGTTTGGTCTTACAGCACGCTAAGGCAGCTTTCATGGATGAGTCATGTTCTCACTGTGGGAACATGACCATCGCTGAGTTGAGATCGAGACTCCGTGACCTCAGTAGAGGTAGAGTCCCCTCTGCCACACCCCAATCTGTCCCCTCCACGAGAGGCGACACTTTGGCTGGTGGCCAGGGTGATCTGAGGGTGACGGTGTGGAATACTGCCCCGATGATGCTTCCTCGGGGCACACCCCCCTCTGTTCCTCAGCAACCCGCGAGCTCCTCGAGTGCTGCCGCGGGGCCGTCTTCAAAAAGTGACGCGGCTCGTGCACCACTCGGAGCTCCAGAGGATGATGCGATGTCGATCGCCGCATCACAAGGTGAGCTGGGTTCCTCCGGGGATGACGACTCAGTTGTGCTGCCGCCCTCTGGCGTCCCAGCATTTTCCGAGACCGACCCAGAGTTGACAGCTATGCTTGCCCGGATGGAAACCTCCACCCTGTCCTGAGCACTCGCGGCTCGATGATTGGTTCCTTGGCGCATTGGTTGCTCGTCAGCGCATCTCCCCGGTTCCATTCTTCCCGGAAGTGCATGAGGAGGTCACGAGATCCTGGAAGGCCCCGTTGTCTTCCCGCGATCGTTCGGCGGCCTCCACCGCCTTCTCTGCCCTCGACGAGGCCGCGGTCCATGGGTACACTGGGGTTCCCCCAGTCGAACGCTCTGTAGCGATGCAGCTTTGCCCTCAGAGTGCTTCCACGTGGCGTGGTGACCCAAAGCACCCGTCCAAAGCCTGTAGGTTTTCGTCGACCCTGGTGGTGAAGTCCTATAGAGCTGCGGGCCAGGCCACCGCCTCCCTGCATGCCATGGCCATCCTGCAAGTCTATCAAGCCAGGATGCTCAGGGACATGCACGAGGGCAGGGCTGACCAAGGGCTCTTCGATGAGCTGCGTGCCGCCACTGACCTCGCTCTCCGAGCGACGAAAGTGACCGCACGCTCCCTTGGTCAGGTGATGTCCACAGCTGTGGTCCAGGAACGACACCTGTGGCTAAACCTGGCCGATATGCGCGAGGCTGAGTGGGCTTGTCTCCTCAACTCGCCCATATCCCAGGATGGCCTATTCGGCGGTGCAGTCGAGGACTTCGCCCAAAAGTTCTCGGCTGCGCAGAAGCAGACTGAGGCTATCAAGCATATACTGCCCCAGCGGCCCGCTGCTGCCTCCACCCAGCCGCCGGTTCAGTCAGCTCAGCCTGCTCGCCGCCGAGGGCGCCCCTCTGCGTCTCCCGCCCCTCCCGCTCGGCCCCCGCAGCAGCCTCCACCTGGGCCGCGCCATGGAGGACGGCGCAGATCGGCGCCCCAGTCCGCTCAGGCTCCGCAGCCCGCTAAACGCCAGGCCAAGCGGCGTACCTGACGCGGACAGCTCAGAGATGGGCTCCAGTTTTGTCGAGGAGGTGGTAGCAGGGCCACTCCTTCCCCTGGTGGAGGGCCAGGGGAGAATCTTTTGTCCGGCTGGCCAGCGGCACCCTAATGTGGTTAAAGACAGAACTGACTTTCCCATCTCTGAGTTCCCAGAGGGCGCGCACGACTGTGTGTGCCGCTCACAAGCCTCACCACTCTCGTCCCCCTCTGTCGCCAGACCCCTGTCAGAGCAGACCCCAGTGGAACGCACGTCCTTCCCTGGTCTCCTCTGTCAGGACGCGGTCGATGACTGTACCCCCACACGGGGATGCTATGCCTCCCCAGTCCCGGTCAGTCATCCCGCCTCGCTGCCCCACCGAGGGTACGTCTGTGGTCCCCATGACCACGCTGGTGCAGTTTCTGGGCGCGTGGCTTCGGCTCCCCCAGCTGTCCCGCTGGGTCACCAGGACCATCAGGCTCGGCTACGCGATTCAGTTTGCGCGATCTCCTCCCCGGTTTCGGGGAGTCCGCTTCACTATGGTCGGTGGCTATGCCCCTGTCATGTGAGCGGAAGTCGCTACCTTACTGGCAAAAGGTGCGATCGAGATTGTCCCTCCAGCCGAAATGAGGTCCGGCTTCTACAGCCCCTACTTCATTGTACCCAAGAAATCCGGTGGGTTACGGCCAATCCTGGACCTGTGAGTATTGAACCGATCCCTTCACAGGCTTCCGTTCAAGATGCTCACCGCCAATCGCATTTTCGAATGTATTCGGCCACAGGATTGGTTTGCAGCGATCGACCTGAAGGACGCCTACTTTCATGTCTCCATTCTTCCTCGACACAGACCATTTCTTCGGTTTGCTTTCGAGGGGCAGGCATACCAGTACGCAGTTCTCCCTTTCGGGCTAGCTCTGTCTCCTCGCGTCTTTACGAATGTCGTCGAGGCAGCCCTTGTGCCACTCTGGTTACACGGGGTTCGCATCCTGAATTATCTCGACGACTGGCTTATCCTAGCTCACTCTCGAGATCAGGTTTGCGAACACAGAGACCTAGTGCTCCAGCAGCTAGCTCGTCTGGGCCTTCGGGTCAATGTTGAAGATTTTATTATTTGGAAATTAAGTAATTTAGCTATAATTTAGACACCATTATTTCTCTGTGTCTTTGGGGTGACTTTGAAGGCCTAGAGGCCTAGAATGCTGAGGCAACAGAGAGTGCTATTTCAGTATGTCACATGGTACAAAAGTATTTCTCAAAATATCTATATGTATGTATGACCTTTTTTGGAAGGGTGGAAGGAATATGTATGAGGAGCTGAGCACAGCTCGGGAGTGATTCTTATGCAGGAGTCATTCGGCTTTGTTCGTTGAATAAAGTCTAATTACTTTCTGTTATCAAATATCTCTGAGAAATCATTGTCCCGAAAAGATTGAAACCACAACATCAACTGGGAGAAGAGCAAACTCTGCCCCGTGCAGAGGATCTCTTTACTCGGTATGGAAATAGACTCGGTCGCCATGTCCGCGCAGCTTACGAGCGAGCGCGCACGCGCAGTCACTGCTGACTTGCCTGCGCCAAGTCCAGAGCAAGAATGTGGTTCCACTGAAGTTATTTCAGAGGCTCCTGGGGCATATGGCATCCGCAGCGGCCGCCACTCCGCTGGGTTTGCTTCATATGAGACCGCTTCAGCACTGGCTCCGCGAACGAGTCCCGAGGTGGGCATGGCACTCAGGCAGGCTCCGGGTACCAGTTACCCCGACCTGCCGTCAAACCCTCTCCCCGTGGTCAGACCTCAACTTTCTACGGGCCGGAGTGCCCCTAGTTCAAGTTTCCAGGCATGTTGTTGTATCAACGGATGCCTCAGCCACGAGTTGGGGGGCCATGTGCAATGGACATGCTGCCGCGGGCTCCTGGACAGGACCCCAGCGCCTATGGCATGTAAATTGCCTCGAGTTGTTGGCAGTACATTTGGCTCTGTGTCGCTTTCGAGCCATGCTCAAAGACCAACATGTACTGGTCCGTACGGACAATACCGCGACCGTAGCGTACATCAACCATCAGGGTGGTCTACGCTCTCGCTGTATGTCACAACTCGCTCGCCACCTCCTCCTATGGAGTCAGAAGCGTCTGAGGTCGCTTCGTGCTATCCACATTCCCGGAGACCTGAACCGTGCAGCCAACGAGCTCTCACGGATTCAGCCACTCTCTGGAGAATGGCGACTCCATCCCCAGTCGGTCCAGCTGATTTGGGAACAGTTCGGTGACGCACAGGTACATCTGTTTGCCTCCCACGACTCTTCACATTGCTCCCTGTTTTAGTGGAGTGGAGCCAGTATCCTCCCATGTACTCGCTTCAACTAGCCAGTGCTAGGATCGGCTCCGGTGTCTTCGCTTGCTCGCCACTCCACTCCACAGACTGGATCAGTGCGATATTCTCCTCAGGTGAGTTTCCCCGAGAAACCCTGAGTTCCTCCAGCACTGTTGACGTCAACACCAGAGTTATGCCGCTGGCAGCTTTCGTGTTGGCCAGGTGCCCCATGTGCATGGTTCCCCCCTGGCGACCTCCACATGTGTATTTCCACTGTAAGACTCTCTGAGCATGTGTCTTTCCCTCGGCAAGCCACCTTGCCACCCCTGGAGTTGAAAGATTCCACCCTGCGGGCTGGACACCCCAGTGTTCTTCCATATGCATCCCTCCGGGTCATATGTGTATTCTGTAAGTCCTCCCTTCGGGCAGGCAGTGTGTTGCATATTTCTACTGAGATATGCTTCCCAGTGTACCTTGGTATTCCTGTGCTAAATAGGAGTCCGTCGTCCGTGCTAAGTCTTCACGGCAGGGATCTCAGATTTACGCAGGGCACTGGAAGACAGCTGTGAGGGTGGCGGGATTAGACTGGTAGCCCCAATCGTCGTCATCCGACAGAACTCGGAGTGACAACGATGGGGAACGTCTCGGTTACGTATGTAACCCTCGTTCTCCGAGTAGGGAGCGGAGACGTTCCGTCTTATGGCCACCTACGCTGTTCCGCTGGAAATGCCCGAGTTCAGTCTCGGCTCCTTAGCAGGAAAACATGACTGCGTTATGCCAGCGTACTTCCTTATATACCCCCAGCGTGGGGCGGAGTTACGCTATGCAAATTCCGCAGACCCATGGCATTTTCGTGCCAATGGCTCGTTTTGTAATACTCGAAGATGATAGGCTTCTAAGCGAAACCCCAATCGTCGTCATCCGACGGAACGTCTCCGTTCCCTACTCAGGGAACGAGGGTTACATACGTAACCGAGACGTTTTCACAGCTCAGAATGTTGCGCCTTCAATGAGAAAGTGAGTGCTCACATCAGGCTTGCACTATCGTCCTGTTTGTGTAGCCGTGGTCATCCCTGGGTGCGTCAGCACCAGAGAGAGCAGTTTTTTCCTAAAAGAGCATACACGGTTTGACACTGCGTCTTTTTCAAGACATCATTCAACCGTGTGTTTCTGGATGCGGTCGTTTCCTATCCTCATGTGACGGCCACGATCTCTGTTTCACATGTCTGGGCTTAAGTGTGCTGAAACTGCTCGTGGGTGGTTTATGTTCTCTTTGAGAGCATAACCACGTCGGCACATTGTTCGTCTTGCCTTTCTCATTAAGGTTTAAGTGTTCAGCGTGCCGTGTGCCGTCGAGCTGCCAGCTGACAGCGCGGGTTGTCACGGTAACCCAGCGCGGGTCGTTTGGAGCTCTAGATGCGCGGTCGAGACTCGAGTGCCTCAAACGAGGTCGAGTCCCCTCGCCTATGCCCCGATCTAGTTATTTTACTGGTGCACCAGAAAAAGGCTACTTCTGCGTATAGCCAGGGTGACCAGAGGATTATAGTGAGGGCTTCCCCGCCCGGTAACCAATCATGCCTGGCAGCTTTGTATGGGATGTTGGTCTTTCTCATGATGGACCTAACATTTCATTCAGGGCTGCAGGGGAGGATTAGACGTCGATCGCTGCATCAGAGAGACTGGAAATGATGATGCTGAGCTCCCATTATAATGGTCCTGAATCCTCCTCGCCCACTCTCTATACCCTCTTGGGATTTGTCTCTGGTCCTTTCGGCACTTCAGAGACCACCCTTGGAGCCTTTTCAGTCAGCAGAGTTAAAAATTCTGTCCTGTAAGACAGTACTCCTGCTTGCATTGGCCTCCATCAAGGGGGTAGGGGACCTACATGCATTTTCGGCCGACGAATCAGTCATGAACAGTGAAGTGAACTGGCAGTTAAGTCTGTCTGCATTATATAACTTAAAAAAAATATTTATTTATATATATATATATTTCACGCAGGTGAAACTCTGAAAAATAGTGTTGTAGTACTCGAGACCGGTCTTGGTCTCGAGACCAGCCTCGAGACCACTTTTTGATGGTCTCGGTCTCGTCTCGGACTCGACCGCATTTGGTCTCGGTCTTGTCTCGGTCTCGGACATTGAGGACTCGCGATTTTTTTTCAAGACCAGTCAAGACCATAACTGTGGAAATATCACTAAATTGCCAGTATATTCTCTCATTTTTTAGTTAACATCCTTGCTTTTATTGGATGTAAAACGATCGATGAGTATGTAGAAGAACTGCTGCGCGTGTGACAGAGAGAGTGCCCCGGTTGCGCGCACGCACTCTTTCTCTTCGGAGCCAGGCGAAAGTATAAACAAGGCAAGGGTTCGCCGTCTCCTAAGCGCTGTCACTGCCAGTTCACTTCACACACACACACACACACACACACTTCTATTGCAGGCTATGAGAGTCCCCTGTTGTATAGGGAGACATTGGTCAGAGTTGCAGGTCCCCTCTTAGCATGTTTAAGAAAAAATAAACATATTTAAAGTTATATTATGAAAAAAGACCTTAAAAGAAAATATTTGTTTCTTCAAAATGACCAGAAACACTAGTCCCCTCTTGGCCACTGTAGAGTGATAGTCCCCCGTTAGTCATATAGACACGTGTGTGTGTGTGTGTGTGTATATGTGTTTTGAGGGGGGTGTTTGTTTTGTTTGTATTTTTTTGCCTTTCATATTTAGGTTTGGGGTTAATTTCAGGCACTGACTTGTTCTAAAGTGTGTGGATAAAGTGACATAAACACCTAATATACAAGTATCAAGAATATTTTTTTTTGAAACAGCTTTCCTGTGATACTGTCAGACTCTTTTTGGAATGCACACCAAAGAAGACTAAGAACCTTTGAATTCATTTGTATTGATAATACTGAATTTCATTAGTGTGAGGGTATTATGACCCTGATATATGAGTATGTAATGAGGGGACAGTGCATGCAGTGTAACGTACAGATGATCTCAAAGACAGGTGTGAAAAACTCACCAAAGCATTTGTTGTGGTTAAAGTTGACTTTATTTCATAATGTATAACAACATAAACACAAAGGCCTAATTAAATCGGTGTGTTTGAGTGTAGTACAACAGCCATGGTCACAATATGCTTTAAAGAGTGACATTGAAATCATACATTAGAAACAATTGTGCTTATAGTTGCCATTTAGTGCTACCAATTAGATAACTGAAGAAGATCCTGTGATGGCAGCATCATTCCGTGTTTCTAGTTGTAGGCTATGTATATTATCCAGCCGTTGTTGCCGTCGTTCAGATTTTTCTCGATCATGTTGAAACCAGCTTTCTTGTACTCAATCCGGGCCTCAGGGTTGATCAGCAGAACCATGGCTTTGATCTGAGATTCACATCCCTCTTTCTTGTGCCATGCGTAGACAGCTTTTCCACTGGTTCCTTTATTGAGATCAACACTGAGGATTGTATAGCCTTCCTTCTGAAGCATCGCTGCCTCCTGGAGGGAGGTGGATACCTCAAGAGCAGTGAGAGCCTGTTTCTTATCGGTTGTGCGCCGATACCAGAGGAAAACGTAGTTTCCAGGAGCGCCCCGATTGGTGTCTTCATCCACACGAGTGTAGCCCAGCTCAAACATGTGCTTGTCAGTAGTGAAGTCAACAGTTGCTGTGATCTCACGTATGTAGCTGGCTTCTCTCTCTGCACCCACAGGTAGATGAAGTTTCCTCCTGCATTACGGTTCAGATCACAGCCCAGTCTCTCCCAGCCATCTTGCAGAAGACGAGGTTCTTCTCCGGCCTTTTTGCTCACCTCAAGTTCCACAATAGGAATGTCATATTCAGTGCTGCCGTAGAAGTACCACAGAAAGATGTGATCTCCACAAACTCCAGCATTCAGATCACGGTTGATCATCTCATACCCAGCATCAGCCAGACCAGATTTCATCTGGTTATTGAATGAAAACTCGATCCTGGTCACAGGTCTTTTGCCACACTCTTTCTTGAACCAAAGAAGGACCCGGTTTCCTGAAGTACCTTCATTGAGGTTAACATTGATGAGCTGATAACCTTGAGCTCCGAGTATTTCCTCTTCTTCCTTAGAGCAGGAGACATTGAGCTTTGTTATTTGCTGTCCGTTTGCCATTTTGTTTTCTTGTGTATTTTTGGCTCTGGAAAAACAAAACAGAAAACAAACAAACAACAACTATAGTTAATTTTTGCTTTTGTTATATTATTAGGACATTATATCAATTCTGTAGTTATAATTTCATTTATAAAGTCTGACATGCATACTATTTCTACATTTTAGTACTAATTGTATTTCTTGGCTCACAAATCTTTTTGTTATGTAAATTTTAGATCTAATGTTACAAGCACTTCAAAAGTAATGCTATAATAATAAAAAAAATATCTTGAGGGAAATTCTGAGGTAATGTTCTGAAGAAGGAATTGTTCAAATATTAACTGACAGGGAAAATAAAATCAATGCTTTTGTTAACAGATTTCATTTGAATCAAATACGCTCCATTCAGTGAAAATCATGTATCATTCATCAATCACTAGATAAAGGTTTGAGTGAATAATAATCAAAGTTACTCTCACTCTCTCTCTCTCTCTCTCTCTCTCTCTCTCTCTCTCTCTCTCTCTCTCTCACACACACACACACACACACACACACACACACACGTTTACTTATATCTAAATGGGAACATTCCATGGATGTAATGTTTTTTATACTGTACATAATGTATATTTTATCCCCTTACACTAACCCGACCTTAGCACACGTGTGGTTTTGTTTACAAATTTTGGTTAACTTGCAAAGAGGGCATTGTGAAAGCGGACCACACCAAAGAAAGAAAATCAACATTGTATTTGGTCCGGACCAAAGTAAGTGAACTAGCAGACTTTCCTGAAGCCAAATGCCAATCCCAATAAAGTAATTAAAGATGTTTTTTTAAAATGTAAAAATGCGGAAAGTTTTCTGGGATGGGTAGGTTTAGGGGTCAGCATTGCCGTAGCTAGAGGATTCGGGGCCCCCTGAAAAAATACTGATGTGGGCCCCCACCACCCTCCACCAATATCATATACTGTACAATAGATGAGCATGGAGACCCACATAGAACAGAAGATGCTGATGTTGCTGTAAAACCTTTACTTTAAAAGTTAAATGTTTATATAAAAATTACAACTAATAAAAACTAACAAAAAGCAAGAAATTGTTAAATAATAATAAAACCTTTTTTTTTTTTTAAGTAACAGCAAAATAATGTATTTTCCAATCAGTCTGTTATAATTCAAAGACTAAAAGATTGATTTTTGAATTTAAGAATTTACCCAGCCCTATTTTGAATCAAAACTCATATGGATCATGCAAAACAAAAATGCAGAATGAATCAAGTATACTACTATAATCAGCAGAGATTTATTGTAATGCTTTGTCTTCATTAGGAGGAAAACAATTACATGAAAAAAGAAGAATGACTTATGTTTGGAGATTAGAGTTGGACTTTTAACAAATAATTCTGCGCAGGGACGAACATTTAGTGAATACATGATTAAGGAAAAAAAGCTTAAAAGCAGAAGTTAAGGAAAACTTGATTTAAAGTTTGGAGAATTATAAGCATGGTTTGTTAAATCAGGAATGTTTTTTGGAGTTGCAATATTGAAAGTGGGGACGAAGATGACTGATGAGCCAGACCCTGGGTGTCTGTGCTAGCCCAACCCCTCCCCAAGGGTGACCCTCTACGATAGAACTTTTAATAGTATAATGGATTTTATGTTTGACATGTTCTACATAACTGTGACAATAACAGGCAATCCTGAACCAATTTTATCACCACGCTTATAACAATGTTTAATTTTTGATTAGGGAGGATTTGAGTCTTTCACTTTCTCCATTTAAAGAAAAAAATATATAACAACTGAAAGAAAGAAAAATGTATGGAGAGAGATGTTTGGAGAGATGTTCATACATCAAATATGAATAAAATCAAATATATATGTTTGCATACCACTTGGGTTTGTGCATATATAATGTACAGTCATTCTATTCTATTCAAACCATTAATATATATTAAAAAAGAAGTGCTTTCTACCAGGTTGTAGTTGTAATAGTGGGTTTATGTAATGGAAGCAACTTCAATTATTATAAAACTTGTTAGCCTGAGTAAAGGTCGTTCTACCTGATTCTGTTTTCTGTTAGTGTTAAATCATTGGTGCAATACATGTTTCAGCAGCTACCAAGTAATAATTGAACTATACAAAAATACACTGGAATCATTTAGAATATTCTTTCCAGAGAAGCGGAATAATCATTGTAACGTCTTTATAGTTGTATTCCCCAATAGGTGTGACTCACTTTCTGTGGAAAGACACTGCTAACCCATTGAAAGAGTAACCACTGCACCTTCAGGCTCATTAGAAGCTAACAGCATGGATTTCATTTAAGCAGATATTTTTTATGTATGTACTATGTTTCAGGAATGGCACAAAGGTGTGACTGTTCAAGTCGCTGTCTTTAGATCAGTGTGTTCAATAATGTGCTTTTTTGTCATTTGTTGTGTATCTTTGGATTATGTTGTGTTGTAAATAATTCCAAACAATCAAAAAGCCATTCTTTTTTAAATCTCCTCATTCTTTGTGCAAGGCTCATCATAATGAAAGTACCTTATAGCACCTTATAGGGCCATTAGGGGAGGGTCTTTGTCTTTCTCAGGTGTGAAAAGACTAAATATTCATGGTTTGTTAACGCCCATTCGCATAAAGCTTTCTTACACAAAACACGTCTTGCAAATTTTAAATCAATATATTGTCTTATTTAAATGAGTAGTCAGGATGATTTTCACATAGGTTTGAAGCAAATATTCTAGGCCACGTGATACAATTTTCAAAAGTCTTGTGAAGAAATAATTAGTATGTGTTTCATGACCTTATTTCAGCGACAATGTTTTTTAGTTTTTTTCCCAAACCATGCATAAACATCATTATCTCAAAACTAAAAACTTTTACATGCATGCTGCTGACATATTACTGTAGCAGAGTTTGTGCTGAATACAGTGTAATCAGACTTTAGCCATGAAAATGTCACAAATATCAGAAATAAGCACAAATGTCAGAGCATGTCAGAACACCCCCAGGCCCCAGAAAACACCTCGGACCCCAGAGGGTTAACCCCTTATCACAAAAAAAAAACGATAGCTATGTTAAGGACACCTTTGACTTCATAGCAAAGATAAAACAGACAAAAGTGCCACCTGGAGGGATGCTTTTCACCGTTGACATTGATTCTCTCTACACCAATATAGACACCTGATTGGGTTTAAAAGCAGTACAGGAGATCTTTGAGAATTACCCCGACCCTTCCAGACCGGATGAGGCTCTTCTTACCCTGTTGTAATTAGGTCTTACTCGTGTGGCGTTCTACACCAGGACAGACTAAACACCGACTACGCCACCCTGGGAATTTCACCCAGAGAATGATTTTACTACCCAAGCTCTATAAATCTAACAGCTAAAGACACAAAGGTACGTATACAATAGAGCCAAAGACAATGTTCAATTCTGAAGGCACACCATTTATTTGTTTAAATAATTTAACAATTTAAAACAGTCATCTCTCGGGGAAGAGAACAAAAAAAAAAAAATATATATATATATAATTGCTGAGGCTTACCGATGGAGGCAAAGGATTGAAAGGCAGTAAGAAATCCCAGGAACCCCTTCCCCCCCCCCCCCCCCCCCCCCCCCCCCCCCAAATATACAAAAACAAAAACAAAATATAAATTAATCCTACGTTATCTGAGATACATACCCATCATTCAGACACACCCGAGGGAGAAAGCTCAACGAGTGCCCACGGCACTGATAATGCAGTGTGTTCAGTGGTTCAATGAATTGAACGACGAGATGAAAGCTTGTCCATCCGGCCGGAGATCTACGAACGTAGGTACAGCAAGCATGACAACGGGATGAGACGTCTCCGTTCCCTACTCAGGGAACGAGGGTTACAGACGTAACCGAGACGTTCCCTTTCGTGGGAACTCCTACGTCTCGTCGGAGGAGTTTCCAACGAATTGGGATCCCTAATAAAACGCCATGATGCTGGCTCCTTCCAGCGCCCAGCTTAGCTTCCCGCTAGAACAGTTTCTTACGTTATATGGCGGGAGCTAGCTAGGAAAAATCACACTGCTGTTCCGCAAGACCCGCTCAGTGGATTTGGATAACACTAGGGAAGCGTGCCCAACCCGTAGGAGGGAATGCTGCGGAGCCCCTGCCCGCCCGAAGGGAGGCACTGGAATACACGTATGTACTAACCCGTGGGGTAGTGAAACATACGGCAATCCTTGAGGTAGTCCCAGCCCGAGAGGTGGGAGCGTACTCAGCAAGGACGACAGAATGGGTCTGTCGAGGGGAAGACACGGAGCTAACCCGGAGGGTAGCTGGAACGTGGAGAAAATGGGTCGCCGAAGGGACCACTGTTAAGGCCACCCAGTCTAATAGCAACTCCTACGAGAGGTAATAGACCTGGCGCCGGGCGAACCGTCTCGCCTGGTGCCGAAGGGGTGATGGAGGAACTCACGAGGTTAGCCGTATGTTGGGGAACCAACGGAGTAAGAAGACGCACGTATCCGGACTCATAAGCCCGGACGATAGCATCCACTAACCAGTGGGATAACCTCTGCTTGGAGACAGCCTTCCCCTTCTGCTGGCCTCCGTAACAAACAAAGAGCTGATCTGAGTTCCTGAAGCTTTGCGTTCTGTCCACATAACAATGCAGGGCGCGGACGGGACAGAGAAAAGCTAGGGCTGGGTCTGCCTCCTCCAGGGGCAGCGCTTGCAGGTTCACTACCTGATCTACAAACGGAGTGGTAGGAACCTTGGGCACATATCCGAGCCGGGGTCTCAAAACCGCGTGAGAAAGGCCCGGTCCGAACTCTAGGCACGATTCGTCGACCGAAAATGCCTGCAGATCCCCTACCCTCTTAAAAGAAGCCAACAGGAGAGCTGTTTTCTGAGACAGCCTTCGCTCCAACCCATCTTGCAGGAAGGAAAGCACGACTCTGATCGGGCAAGTTCGGGGGTCTTCCCGGTGGGAAGAACACCAGTCGACGAACAGGTTCCACTTCAACGCATAGAGGCGCCTCGTAGAGGGGAACCTCCTCGTCCCGTCCAGGGACCAGACATAGAGTCTCCAGAAGTCTGGACACGGGTGCCACAAGGTGCCCCGTCTCTGGGAAAGGAGGTCCTTCCTCAGAGGAATCGGCCATGGAGGGGCTGTCGCGAGGAGCATGAGTTCCGCGAACCAAGTCCGGTTGGGCCAATACGGCGCAACGAGCAGGACCTGCTCCTCGTCCTCCCTGACCTTGCACAAGGTCTGTGCAAGAAGGCTCACTGGGGTAAAGGCATACTTGCGACCCTGGGGCCAGCTGTGCGCCAGTGCATTCGTACCGAGAGAACCTTCGGTCAGAGAAAAGAACCACCGGCAATGGGTCGTGTCCGGAGAGGCAAACAGATCTATCTGAGCGGCTCCGAAATTTCCCCATATCAGCTGGACCGCCTGGGGGTGAAGTCGCCATTCTCCTGGAAGAGGTGGCTGCCGTGAAAGCTCGTCGGCTGTACAGTTGAGCACACCAGGGATGTGAATGGCTCGAAGCGACCTCAGATGCTTCTGACTCCACAAGAGGAGGTGGCGGGCGAGTCGCGACATACGACGGGAACGTAGACCACCCTGACGGTTGATGTACGCAACGGTCGCAGTGCTGTCCGTACGGACCAGTACGTGCTTGTGCAAAAGCAGCCCCTTGAGGCGAGACAAGGCTAAGCGTACTGCTTGCAACTCTAGGCAGTTGATGTGCCAATGCAGTTGAGGCCCCGTCCACAGACCTGAAACTGCATGCCCGTTGTACGTGGCCCCCCATCCGTTGGCAGAGGCATCTGTGAAAACCACAGCATGCCTGGAGACCTGGACTAGGGGCACTCCGGCCCGTAGAAACGCAGGGTCTGACCAAGGACTGAAGGTTTGGCGACAGTGCGGGGTAATGTTGACCCGGAACGTGCCGCTCTGCCACGCCCATCTCGGGACTCGACCGTGAAGCCAGCGCTTAAGCGGTCTCATATGAAGCAGACCGAGCGGCGTTACTGCGGCTGCCATATGCCCCAGGAGCCTCTGAAACTGTTTCAGTGGGACTGCTGACCTGCCTTGAAAGGACTTGAGGCAGTTGAGCACTGACTGGACGCGCTCCTCTGTGAGGCGCGCAGTCTGAGCGACCGATTCCAACTCCATACCGAGATAAGAGATCCTCTGCATTGGGCAGAGTTTGCTCTTGTCCCAGTTGACCTGAAGACCCAAGCGGCTGAGGTGCTGAAGCACCAGGTCCCTGTGTTCGCACAACAGATCTCGCGAGTGAGCTATTATGAGCCAGTCGTCGAGATAGTTGAGAATGCGAACGCCATGTTCTCTCATGGGAACAATGGCCGCCTCCGCGACTTTCGTGAAGACACGGGGCAACAAGGCCAGGCCGAAGGGTAGGACCTTGTACTGATATGCTCGACCTTTGAATGCAAACTGAAGAAAGGGTCTGTGTCGAAGGAGAATCGAGACATGAAAGTACGCGTCCTTCAGGTCGATCGCTGCAAACCAATCCTGGGGACGGATGAACTCGAAGATGCGTTTCTGCGGGAGCATTTTGAACGGGAGCTTGTGCAGGGCCCGATTCAAAACTCGCAGGTCCAGGATTGGCCGTAACCCCCCGCCCTTCTTGGGTACAATGAAATAAGGGCTGTAAAACCCAGACCTCATCTCGGCTGGAGGGACCGGCTCGATCGCGTCCTTCGCCAGCAGGACGTCGATCTCTTTCCTCAGGACAGGGGCATCGACACTCCGCACCCGAGTGAAGTGGACGCCCCTCTACCTGGGAGGCCGGCGGGCAAACTGAATTGCATAGCCGAGCCGGATAGTACGGGTGAGCCAGCGGGACGGCCTCGGAAGCGCTAGCCAGGCTTCGAGAGATCGTACCAACGAACCCACCCGGACCACCGGCGTACCCGCGGAGGGGCAGCGAGGTGGAAGGCAGGGACCGGACTCCGGAGGCATTACTGCGGCCGAGAGAGAGGTCTGGGTGTGCGGAGCAACACCTACCTGCTTCCACCGGGGGGAAGACGGCAGGGAAGGCCCGGAGACGTTCGGCTGCTGACTGCCCCGAGGCGAAGGAAGGAGGGGAAACGAGGAGCGGGGGCGTCGAGTCCAGGTTTCCGCGCCTCCTTGCCCAGCGGAAGACGAGAGTGACGAGGCCGAGGCGGCGTCACTGTCACCTGAGCGCTGGAGCGAGGGGAATGAGAGCGGCGAGGCAACGAGGCGGCGCACACCGTCATTCTGACCCTCTTGGACGGAGGAGACTGAGAGGCCAGTCTCGACCGAGAGAGACCCAGGGGAAGTGGAAACTGCTCTTTTATTGAAAAAGTGGGTACTGCTGACGGCGGAACAGAAACAAAAGGAAAAAGAAGATTCTCCACTCGGCCCTCCTCCGGGGGAAGGAGGAGTGCAGTGGCACCCTCCTGAAGAGCAGCAGTCACGTCCTCCGGGTCGCCCGTCTCAGGATCGCTTCCCTCTCCTCTTACCAGGGGGTTTAGACAAGCCCCGGGCGGGCTGGGCACCTCTCTTGCGGCCGGCACCCTGCTGCTTAGGGGGCTGCCGCTTAGGCTGAGCAGGGGCGGAGGTGGCGGCAGGAGGGCGCCCTCGACGACGAGCAGCACTCTGTCCAAGAAGCGCCTATTTGTCCACGGAGAGCCTAAATTAACCTAAGGGGGTGGGGATTGATCCCGGCCACGCCCCCTGTCCACGGAGAGCCTATACCATCCCCCTGACAGCCTATTCTTCATCCTTTTGTCCACGAAGTGCCCATGGTGTCCCCTGACAGCCTACTCTGTCCACGAAGTGCCTATTTGTCCCCTGACAGCCTACTCTGTCCACGAAGTGCCTATTTGTCCCCTGACAGCTACTTTGTCCCCTAACAGCCTATATGTGTGGAAGTCGTCCACGAAGTGCCTATGGTGTCCCCCAAGCCGACTTGGAGCTCCATACTCTGGGCGTGGGGGGATAACCATGAGACCCCCTTGACCCCAGAGTCTGGAGCCCAGACTCGGCTTGGTTCCCGAGATACGGCAACTTCCGGTCCAGCTTTGACCGGGTGTATCTCGGAAACCAAGCCGACTTGGAGCTCCATACTCCGGGCGTGGGGGTGTACCCATGAGTCCCCCTTGACCCCAGAGTATGGACCCCAGACTCGGCTTGGTTCCCGAGATATGGCAACTTCCTGTGGAACTTTGACCGGGTGTATCTTGGAAACCAGGCCGACTTGGAGCTCCAAACTCCGGGTGTTGGGAGGGACCAGTGGGACCCCCATGACCCCAGAGTATGGAGCCCAAACTCGGCTTGGCTTTGGAGTTACATCCGGTTAAAAAAAACATCCCACCTGTAACCTATTTGACGGTGCCCCTGTGAGCTGTCCGTCGACAGTATGATTTTATGCAAATTATGCATAATTAATATATGTAATGGACATCAGTGTGTTGTGCTGTGTCCCCTGAGTCGTTTACAGTAGGTTTGACCACAAACAACCACTTTATTTATGAAATATTACCTTTTAATGCAATGTCCACGGACAGCCTACAGGCGCCCTGTCAAATAAGTTACAGGTGGGATTTCACCACATATGGTGAAATCCCCAAATCTTTACGGGGATTGACACGCTGAAAATGTCCAAGTCAAAAACAGCATCCCACCTGCAACTTATTCGACAGGGCCCCTGTGAGCTGTTCGTGGACAGTATGATTTTATGCAAATTATGCATAATTAATATCTGTAATGTACATCAATGTGTTGTGCTGTGTCCCCTTAGGTGTGTACAGTGGGTTTGACCACAAAAAAAGCAGTTTAATTATGAAATATGACCTTTTAATGCAATGTCCACGGGGAGCCTACAGGCGCCCTGTCAAATAAGTTATCGGTGGGACTTCACCACATATGGTGAAATCCCCAAATCTTTACGGGGATTGACACGCTGAAAATGTCTAAGTCAGAAACAGCATCCCAACTGTTACTTATTCGACGGGGCCCCTGTGAGCTGTTCGTGGACAGTTGAATTTTATGCAAATTATGCATAATTAATATCTGTAATGTGCATCAGTGTGTTGTGCTGTGTCCCCTTAGGTGTGTACAGTGGGTTTGACCACAAACAACCACTTTAATTATGAAATATGAACCTTTTAATGCAATGTCCATGGACAGCCTACAGGCGCCCTGTCAAGTAAGTTATAGGTGGGACTTCACCACATATGGTGAAATCCCCGAATCTTTACGGGGATTGACACGCTGAAAATGTCTAAGTCAGAAACAGCATCCCACCTGTAACTTATTTGATGGTGCCCCTGTAGGCTGTTCATGGACAGTATGATTGGAACTTTGACCGGGCGTATCTCAGGAACCAAGCCAACTTGGGGCTCCAAACTTCGGGTGTGGGGAGGTACCCACGGGCCCCCCATGACCCCAGAGTATGGAGCCCAAAATCGGACTGGCTTTGTAGTTATCCTGGGTCAAAGATGGGACTTTGACTGGGTGTATCTCGGGAGCCAAGCCGAGTTGGAGCTACAAACTCCGGGCATGGGTAGGTACCTATGGGCCCCCCATGTCCCCAGAGTGTGGAGCTCAAAGTCAGCTTGGCTTTGGAGTTATGCCCGGTCAAAGATGGGACTTTGACCAGGTGTATCTCGGGGACCAAGCCGAGTTGGAGCTCCAAACTCCGGGTGTTGGGAGGTACCAGTGGGCCCCCCATGACCCCAGAGCATGGAGCCCAAACTCGGCTTGGCTTTGGAGTTACATCCGGTTAAAAAAAACATCCCACCTGTAACCTATTTGACGGTGCCCCTGTGAGCTGTCAGTGGACAGTTGAATTTTATGCAAATTATGTCCACAACAAGAAGGCTCTGGAGAAAAGGCGGCTGAGCTGGAGCCCAAGAGGCTGAGGGTGGCCCTGACTCCTCTGGGCCTTAAGGCGAGGCTCAGACCACGGCTGATGTCGCCGTTGAAAGTCAGGAAAATAATTTCTCTGACGAAGTCTCTTGAGGCGGCGAAGGTCAAGAAATCAATTGAAAAGCGTCGCAGAAAACACTGATCGTTTTTTTCCCCGTTACATTTCTTCATTTGACCTTTTTCTTCTCTTTTTAAGTGTGCTTTTTTTCTAAATAAATATACTGGCTTGTTTTTGAATTTACACTTGTTGTCTGTCATCATTTTCTTCCTAAAAGGGTATTTTTTGTATTTACTGTGGTAAAGTTTAATAAGTTTAAATTTTAAAGATCCAGCTGATCAAAATTTATAATATTTAATTTCAAGGCTAATTATTCATAATTAATAGCTATAATGTACAGTACTGTGCAAAAGTTTTAGGCAGGTACGATTTTTTAAGTTTTTAAAAGAAGTCTCTTCTGCTCACCAAGACTGCAATTATTTGATAAAAAATACAAAAAAAACCAATAATATTGTGAAATATTATTACAATTTAAAACAGCGGTTTTCTATGTGAATATACAGTGAAGTGTAATTTATTCCTGTGATCAAAGCTGAATTTACAGCATCATTACTCCAGTCTTCAGTGTCACATGATCCTTCAAAAATCATTCTAATATGATGATTTGATGCTCAAGAAACATTTATGATTATTATCAGTGTTGAAAACAGTTTTTACATTTTTATTTCATGATGCTATGATGAATAGAAACTAAAAAAGAACAGCATTTATCTGAAATCTAAAGCTTTTGTAACATTAAACTCTACCCTTCAAAAGTTTGGGGTCAGTAAGAATTACAATTTTATTTTTGGGGGAAAGAAATATAATAAATCAATACTTTTATTCATCAAGGATGAGTTAAACTGATCAAAAGTTACAGTAAAGACATTTATAATGTTAGAAAATATTCTATTTTAAATAAACGCTGTTCTTTTGAACTTTCTATTCATCAAAGAATTTTGAAAAAAACATTTTACACAACTGTTTTCAACACTGAAAATAATAATGAATGTTTTTTGAGCATCAAATCATCATATTAGAATGATTTCTGAAGGATCATGTGACACTGAAGACTGGAGTAATGATGATGAAAATTCAGCTTTGATCACAGGAATAAATTACACTTTACTGTATATTCACATAGAAAACCGCTGTTTTAAATTGCAATAATATTTCACAATATTACTGTTTTTTTTATTTTTTTATCAAATAATTGCAGCCTTGGTGAGCAGAAGAGACTTCTTTTAAAAACGTAAAAAATCTTACTTGCCTAAAACTTTTGCACAGTACTGTACATCAGTTATATAAGAACACATATTGTTTATAAACCTCTGATTATTGACAATGAACTATGTAAATAAATAATCTTAAAATGTTATCACTTGTGCTATTCAAGTCATTAATGTGTAGTCCACAGAACAATGCATTAATGACTTGTTAAATTTGTGTGTGTGTTTAATAGCACAACTGTTTACATTTTAAGATTATTTATTGACATAGGGTAAGTTTTACTTAGCTTTTTTCTGCTTAATTTATTAGAAGACATTAAATACATTATCTCCATCTATGTTGTAAACACACATAACATCTTAAATAATATGTTGTACATGAAATATGACCTATTAATATGGGATAGTAAGAGATAAGATAGATGAAAGCCATTAAGTCAAATAATATGTGCAGCCTATCTGTCCAGGTCAAAATAGTTTTCAGATGGACAAATCATCCATAACAACAGGGTGTTGGTCCCATAACCTGGTCCAGGCTGGGTTAGAACCCATGTACTCATGAGCAAAGGGCCCAAACCAAAAAAAAAAAAAGTCCACACTGACCACTACCCCACAGAACATGTGACTTTTGGTCAAATTTCGACTATGTCCCAGTCCAAAAGTACAAATATTGTTCCACCCGTTAACTTATTTGAAAGGGTCCCTTATTGTCAAAACCACTATTGTATTGTCACTATCAAAATAGTTTTCAGATGGACAAATCATCCATAACATCAGGGTGTTGGTCACATAACCTGGTCCAGGCTCGGTTAGAACCCATGTCCTCACGAGCAAAGGGCCCAAACCTTTGACCGGGTGTATCTCGGAAACCAGGCCGACTTGGAGCTCCATACTCCGGGCGTGGGGGGGTACCCATGAGACCCCCTTGACCCCAGAGTATGGAGCCCAGGCTCGGCTTGGTTCCCGAGATACGGCAACTTCCGGTCCAAGTTTGACCGGGTGTATCTTGGAAACCAGGCCGACTTGGAGCTCCAACCTCCGGGCATGGATAGGTACCCATAGGCCCCCCATGACCCCTTGAGTATGGAGCCCAAAGTCGGCTTGGTTCCTGAGTTATGCCCGGTCAAAAACAGCATCCCACCTGTAACCTATTTGACGGGGGCCCTGTAGGCTGTCTCTGGACAGTTGAAAATTATGCAAATTTTGCATAATTAATGGGTGTAATGTACATGAGTGTGTTGTGTAGTGTCCACTGTGTCGTGTACAGTAGGTTTCACCTCATAAAACCAATGTATTTATGAAATATCACCTTTTGATGCATTGGAATCCCACCTGTAGCTTAATAAGTTACTCACTGGCCTTCAGCACATATGATGAAATCTCCCATTGTTTACAGGGATTCACCGGCTGAAAATTTCTAAGTCAGAAACAGCATCCCACCTGTAACCTATTTGACAGGGCCTCTGTAGGCTGTCTGTGGACATGGTTTAAGTTTGCAACGATGGGCGACGGCAGGTTAATTGAAGAAGTGACTGAGGTGACCAAAATTGATTGGTGACTGAAAAGAATATCCCATCCCGTACTTGACATTCTTGGCCTTTTGTCGTTTCACCGAAAAGGAAACGGAGTCCGTTCGTACAGCATTTTATCAGAAAAATCACAACTATGTCTTTTTGGATTTGGTTACGCCGCAGTCTTTACACGGATTCTGAATGATGGCAGAGCGCTGGTCTTTATTGCCAGCATTCACAATTACAAAGCGGCGCACGATTAGCTTATCTTCAGCCAAAGTACTGCTGCTACTGCTGCTACTATCAGGAGATGTTCATTTGAATCCTGGACCACTTTTCCACTCAGAGCCCAACTCAACAGCGCATAAAAACACTCAGATGCAGTCAACGTCACCTGCAGTGATACTCCAGCCGGTTATAACATCTAAAACATCTTCGTTACTCGCCTTGGCTCCGGTGCTGGGTGGCGTTTCTTCTGGTGGAGCTGTGTGCACTGTCCCCGGGTGTCGGCCTGTCGGAGTGGGGGGTTCTCGTCGGCGTGGCTCCCGAGGGGATGCGTGGTCGGGTGGGTGGACCGGTCCGGCCGTTTCTGGTGGGGACGCGGAGCCGGGTGGCAGTGAACGAACAGGTGCTCTGGAAGAGTATGATGGACTTGAGCGGTGGTTGGGGTTGCAAGCTCCGGGCCCAGAGTGTCGGGTGGGAGTGGCGACAGCGGCAGTGGAGTTTGATTGGTCTGGGACCACTATCATGGACACTGGGGTGAGTTATGCGCCTCATATTGATCAATGTAGTATACAAGCTACAAACTGTCAATTTGACGATGGCCCGTCAGTGATGGTGGATGAAAGTCAACAAAGACAGAGTCCCGCGAGGGACAAAACACCTGCAATAAATCGCGCAATGTTGAAACAGAGGAAGTCAAGAATCTTTCAAACTGTTAATCATGCTAGAATCATCTGGAACCCTGAAACAAAACCCAAAGGAATATTGGGAGGACATATAAATATCAGAAGCATATTGCCAAAAATAGGCCAGATTCACAATTTACTTATTGATTCTAATGTAGATTTTCTGTGCATATCGGAGACCTGGTTGAATCATAATGTTCCTACTGACTTAATTAACCTACCAGAATACACTTGCTGTGTATTATTTGTGTTAATAATAAAGATTGAGAAGATTGGATCAGTTGTGCTCCTTTTTTGGAATACTTGAATACTATTTTTTGTGGAATACTTGATGCGGCCCAGCCTGACCCAGACTCTCCCTCCAGTGGCCCCCAGTTAAGTTGAGTTTGAGACCCCTGCTCTAGGCTGTTCGTGGACATTACAATAAAAGGTCATATTTCATAAATGCAGTGGTTATATGTGGTTTAACCTGTTGTATGCCACACAGGGGACACTACACAACACACTCATGTACAGTACAGCCATTAATTATGCACAATTTGCATAATTTTCAACTGTCCACAGACAGCCTATAGGGCACCCGTCAAATAAGTCACAGGTGGGATACAGTTGATAAAGTCCCATCTGTAACTTATTTGACAGGGTCCCTCTAGGCTGTTCGTGGACATTACATTAAAAGGTCATATTTCATAAATGCAGTGGTTATATGTGGTTTAACCTGTTGTATGCCACACAGGGGACACTACACAACACACTCATGTACAGTACAGCCATTAATTATGAAAAATTTGCATAAAAATTGACTGTCCACAGACAGCCTACAGGGCACCCGTCAAATAAGTTACAGGTGGGATGCTGTTGATAAAGTCCCATCTGTAACTTATTTGACAGGGTCCCTCTAGGCTGTTCGTGGACATTACATTAAAAGGTCATATTTCATAAATACAGTGGTTCTATGTGGTTTAACCTGTTGTATGCCACACAGTGGACACTACACAACACACTCATGTACATTACAGCCATTAATTATGCACAATATGCATAAAAATGGACTGTCCACAGACAGCCTACAGGGCACCCGTCAAATAAGTTACAGGTGGGATGCTGTTGATAAAGTCCCATCTGTAACTTATTTGACAGGGTCCCTCTAGGCTGTTCGTGGACATTACATTAAAAGGTCATATTTCATAAATACAGTGGTTCTATGTGGTTTAACCTGTTGCATGCCACACAGTGGACACTACACAACACACTGATGTACAGTACAGCCATTAATAATGCACAATTTCCATAAAAATGGACTGTCCACAGACAGCCTACAGGGCACCCGTCAAATAAGTTACAGGTGGGATGCTGTTTTCGACTTAGACATTTTCAGCCGGTGAATCCCCGTAAACAATGGGGAATTTCACCACATGTGATGAAGGCCAGTGAGTAACTTATTAAGCTACAGGTGGGATGCCAGTACATCAAAAGGTCATATTTCATAAATACAGTGGTTATATGTGGTTTAACCTGTTGTATTCAATTCAGTTCAATTCAAATTTATTTGTATAGCGCTTTTCACAATACACATTGTTTCAAAGCAGCTTTACAGAAAGTGCATTAAAAATGTACATAGAAAATACAGTTAGTTCATCATGTATTAATTTAGGGCATAACATATCGCCGCCGTTGAGTCGTCTCTTCACAGGCGTCGAGTCGTCTCTCCACAGGCGTTTAGTCGTCTCATCACAGGCGTTTAGTCGTCTCTTCACAGGTGTTGGATCATCCGAAGTCTCCGTGAGAGGCTGGATACAAACTGGAGCTGACGAACGCTATTTACCTCGGGACTTGCGTCCCGAGATAACAGCAGAAAGGCAAATGAGAAACAATTAGCGTAGCTGATGTTCATAATATTAATGCATTCGATCTGATTCGGCAGTAGTATAGAAGGTAAGCATTATGTGAATGCATGGTTAAAGAGATGCGTCTTTAATCTGGTTTTAAACTGGGACAGCGAGTCTGAGCCTCGAACAATATCAGGAAGGCTATTCCAGAGTTTAGGAGCTAAATGTGAGAACGCCCTCCCTCCTTTAGTGGACTTAGATATCCTAGGAATGACCAGAAGCCTCGAATTTAGTGATCTTAAAGAGCGTGACGGATTGTAGGGCGATAGAAGATCCGTTAAATAGACTGGAGCTAAACCATTTAGGGCTTTATAGGTCAGTAGCAATACCTTGTAATTGATACGGAACTTAATAGGTAACCAATGTAGAGATGATAAAATTGGTGTTATATGATCATATTTTCTTGATCTAGTAAGAACTCTAGCGGCTGCATTTTGGACTAACTGTAGCTTGTTTATTGAGGATACAGGACAACCAGCTAATAAAGCATTACAGTAATCTAGTCTTGAGGTCATGAATGCATGAACTAACTTTTCTGCATCAGAAACGGATAGCATGTTACGTAGCTTAGCAATATTTCTAAGGTGGAAAAAGGCTGTTCTTGTAACATATGAAATATGATTTTCGAAAGTCAAGTTGCGGTCAAGTATGACACCCAGGTCTTTTACTGTAGTGGATAAAGTAACAGGGCATCCTTCTAAATTAAAGTTGTATTGTAAGGGATTTTGTGGGTAATTTTTTGGACCAATAAGTAATACCTCTGTTTTATCTGAATTTAATAGCAGGAAATTACACGTCATCCAGTATTTTATATCTTTAAGACATTCTGTCAAGTTAGATAAGTTAGTGGTTTCATTTGGCCGTGATGAAATATATAATTGAGTGTCATCAGCATAACAGTGACAATTAATTCCATGTTTTCTTATAATATTACCAAGTGGCAGCATATATATTGAGAATAGTAGAGGGCCTAACACAGATCCTTGCGGTACTCCATAGTTTACTGACGTTATCTTTGATTTTCCCCATTTAAACAGACAAAGTGGTAACGGTCTGATAAGTACGATCTAAACCAGCTTAATGCCTGTCCCTGAACACCAGTGTAGTTTTGTAGTCGATCCAGGAGTATTTTATGATCTATAGTATCAAACGCAAGGCGCGCCGCGTTCTCCTTTTTCCAAAGCGCTAGGGCGGTTGCGCTCCGTAGACGTCTGTCGTTGCTAAGCTACGGTGCACTTGCGGCATTCTGAAAAGTTGAGATGTTTTTATCTCGATGCGGCGCGGACACGCTTGGGAAAAACGAGCGCGTCGCACCACGACCGCGTCGCTTCCATTATGAGCGCACATACCGCGCGCCTACATTTGAAATAACGAACTTGAGCGCGCAAAAGACGCGATATGTGAACAGGCCCTAAGACGGGCAGACATGACTGCAAATATTTGTATTTCAAAAGCAATAATCGTTTTTCTAAGTATAATAAAAGGAAATGTGCCTTCCAAAAAAACATATATCATTAATGTGTTGTATAAAGAAAATAAAAAGGACATAAGCAAATATAAGTATCACAAATATGTGTTATAAGGAAAAGAAAAAGAATGTTTGTAAAATGAAGTATCACAAAGATGTTGTTTATAAGGAAAAGACAAAGAAAGTTTGTAAAATGAACTTTAGGACAGCTCATGAAGAACCAATCATGTACAAAACGTAATGTTCAAATTCAGAGGAACAGGTCAGAAGAAACGTTAATAATAAAGATTGAGAAGATTGGATCAGTTGTGCTCCTTTTTTGGAATACTTGAATACTATTTTTTGTGGAATACTTGATGCGGCCCAGCCTGACCCAGACTCTCCCTCCAGTGGCCCCCAGTTAAGTTGAGTTTGAGACCCCTGGTTTACTGTAAAGCTACGTCTTAGTGTTGCTTATCTTGGCGAAAGCCGAGTACAAATCAGCATGAAGTTTTAACATCTACTCTCGTGTAATGGAAATCATGAAGATCTGGATACGTCCAGTGACTGCGGTGAATAGTGCTGCTGGCAACAAGGGAAAGACCTTGTGACAGCCTGGAGAGACAGCTGACAGGAGGAAAGAGACCCCAATGGGGCTGGTAAGGGTTAGCTACCCTTGTCGGCAGTATCCAGCTTCGTGTTTACAGGATGCTGGAGACACCCGCCCAAGGCTTCTAAGAAATTAAAGAGAAAAATACCCCTAGAGTCTGCGAGAGCGGGGGCGGAAGATGACTCGATGTTGGACAACATGGTTAACGACTTAGGAATGGAAACGGATATGAGTATGGAGAGTAAGACTAGTTCAAGATCTGCAGTTAGTAAAGTCATTGAACTCCAAGTTTGTGTCTGTGGCTGGAGCAAGGCGACAACGGTCAGGGGTTTGAAGGTTCATCAAGGGAAAATGAAATGCTTGAGGGAGAAGGGACAAGGGCCTCGCATTGATCAGTACTTCTTACGAAGTCAGTCAAGTCAGTCGAATGAAATCCAGCGACAGGAAGCAAACCACAGCTCGCAGGATATCAGCACCCCTGTCATAGAGGAGAGGAGGGCTTGCATAGTTAGTCATGAACATATTCATACTTGTGAAACCAGTCAGACTAACCAGCATAAGAGAGAAAAGAACCTCAACGGGCATAGGCCTGGAGTTAGATGGCCAAGAGCTTGTGAGAAAACTGCATGGGACACGGTAAACACAGATCTATGCTTTGCATTGGAAAGATTAACTGGTACAGTTGAAAAGAAGCTGGATAAATTTGGGGACATCATTTACGCATATGGAAGTGAGAGGTTTGGTGTGGAAAAAAGGAAGGAAAAAGTACAAACTGCTCCTGGAATGTCTAGACTGCAGCAGAAAATTGAAGGGTTAGTTAGAGAAAGGAGACAGCTGAGGAAGCAATGGAAAAGAGCAGAACAAAGTCAGAAGGAGGGACTCAATCTCTTACAAAGGGACATAAAAGATAAGCTGGCAACATTACGCAGAGCTGAGCGTCTACGGAAACGCTACAAAAAGAAGGAACGTGCGAGGGCTAATTTCTATAAAGACCCGTTCAAATTCGTAAAGAAGTTATTCACCAG
Source organism: Semotilus atromaculatus (assembly GCA_031834385.1). NCBI lineage: Eukaryota > Metazoa > Chordata > Actinopteri > Cypriniformes > Leuciscidae > Semotilus > Semotilus atromaculatus. The sequence continues at coordinate 558,924 of JAULUF010000017.1, read as the reverse complement.
TGAGAAGAATGGCACTTTAAAAGCATCTAGAGTTGAGCTAGAGAGATATTTGAAGGAAACGCATACAGATGCAAAAAGGCATGAGCATATGTCAATTCCATCAGACATACCACCTATCAACCCACCAGAATACCAAATGGAGGTCTGTGCACCTAAGTGGAAAGAGGTAGAGCAGGCTGTGAGAAAGGCAAGGGCTTCATCATCTCCAGGGCCTAATGGAGTTCCGTACAGAGTGTACAAGAGTGCTTCAGGAGTTCTGCGAATTCTGTGGAAATTGTTAAAAGTGGCATGGGAAAAACAGGTTGTACCTAGAGCATGGCGCAGAGCAGGTGGAGTCTTTATATCTAAAGAAAAAGATGCTACAAGCATCAGTCAGTTTCGTCCTATTTCACTATTAAATGTTGAAGGTAAGATTTTCTTCAGCATTATTGCCCAGAGATTGTCCACCTACCTATTAAAGAATGGCTTCATTGACACTTCAGTTCAAAAAGCGGGCATTCCAGGGTTCTCAGGATGCTTAGAACACATCAATGTTATCTGGCAACGAATTCAGTCAGCTAAAAAGGAGAGGAAGGAGCTCCATGTGACATTCCTGGATTTGGCTAATGCATATGGTTCAGTGCCACATGAGCTTCTTTGGGCAGCATTTGATTTTTTCAGAGTACCAATGTCAATAACAAATTTAGTGAAAGCCTATTTTGGAGATTTGCAATTTAGTTTCTCAACTCCAAAATTCAGCACTGCATGGCAATGCTTAGAGGTTGGAATAATGGCAGGATGCACAATTTCTCCACTGGCTTTTACCATGGCAATGGAAGTAATCATTAGGGCATCAAGATGGGTAGTAGGAGGAGAGCGCTTGGCTTCTGGGATGCGACTACCACCAATCAGAGCATACATGGACGACATGACAACCATGACTACAACAGTAGCCTGCACTAATCGGTTATTGGGGAAGTTAACAGATAATATTGAATGGGCACGAATGCAATTTAAGCCCTCTAAATCAAGGAGCATCTCGATAGTTAAAGGAAAGGTAGTAGATAAAACATTCTTCATTAATGGTGAGGCAATACCAACAGTTTCTGAGAAGCCAGTGAAGAGTCTTGGGAGATGGTACGATGGAGATCTAAAGGACACAGTTCGAGTGGGAGAAGTTAGACAGCAAGCAGTGGAAGGGTTGAAGAGCATAAACAGCTGTGCTCTACCAGGCCAACTAAAACTCTGGTGCTTTCAGTTTGGTCTACTGCCGAGGTTGCTGTGGCCACTGACTGTGTACGAGGTTTCTTTGACAACAGTGGATAAGCTGGAAGCGTTAATAAGTTCATACATCAGGAAATGGTTGGGAGTTCCACGCTGCCTCAGCAGAGTGGGACTTTATAGTAAAGGAATATTGCAGCTGCCAGTCTCTGCTTTAACCGAGGAGTTTAAGTGTGCCAAGGTCAGACTGGAAATGACATTAGTAGAGTCACGTGACAAATGTGTAAGGGAGGCAGCCCCTGTGTTAAAAACTGGTAGAAAGTGGTCAGCAAAGAAATCTGTAGTAGAGGCAAAGGCTGACCTTCAAATTGGGGATATCGTGGGACAGGTACAGCATAGAAGAGGGGGTTTTGGGCTCAGTTTAGCTCCTCCTAAATGGCACAAGGCAGGCCCAGCTCAAAGGAGGAAGCTGGTAGTCAACGAGGTGCGAAAGCAGGAGGAGAGGATGAGGAGTATAAAGGCCATTTCCCAGGCCAAGCAGGGAGAGTGGATGAGATGGGAGAGTGTGGAACAACGCAAGATGGGCTGGCAAGACCTTTGGTCAATGGAAGAGAGTAGGATCAGTTTCCTTATTAGGTCAACATATGATGTTCTCCCATCACCGCAGAACCTAAACCTCTGGGTAGGAGAGGATCCCTCTTGTCCTTTGTGTTCATCACCTGCCACATTAAGGCACATTTTGACAGGATGTAAGGTGGCTCTTAGCCAAGGTCGATTTACTTGGCGCCATGATCAAGTACTGCGATGTTTGGCTTTAGCATTGGAAGGCAAGCGTAGTATGACCAATAAGTTGCCGCCTGTTCTAGCAAAACATTACACGCAGAAGACAATATTCCTCCGCCCAGGTGAGCAACCACCAAGAAAAGGTGTTAACACCAATTCTCGCTCAGGACAACTGGAAGCTGCTAGGGACTGGAAGATGCTGGCTGATCTTGATCAACGGCTTATTTTTCCACCTGAGATTGCCACCACTAACCTACGACCAGACATTGTTTTGTGGTCTGGATCAGCACGCATTGTTCAACTGATAGAGTTGACAGTCCAGACGGTTGTCGTGCTGGTCCACTAGGGAGACCACACTGTAGTTGCAGTCGTCGTGTGTGCTGACGCGCCAAGTACACTGCAGCCGTTAACGCCGGACAGAAGGGGAGTTACACCCTCATATGGAAAGAAGCGTAAATGGATGGAGAAGCATAGTTTACTGTAAAGCTACGTCTTAGTGTTGCTTATCTTGGCGAAAGCCGAGTACAAATCAGCATGAAGTTTTTAACATCTACTCTCGTGTAATGGAAATCATATGCAACTTTAGAGACGGTCCACAGTCTTAACTCGGACGCGCGCTTCAATCGGTTGCGGTGACTCTTCTCTATTCGTTCTGGTGAAATCACAAAACAAACTGCTCACAAATGTGTCCCTGCTTGATATACAACCACTGATAAGTATAATCGGTTTTGATGAGGAAAAAATGTGAGTGCGGATTAGAGCCCAGATCTGGGTTCACCTCTGACATGTTGAGATGTTTGACGAAAATTCTGCCACTCGACCATTAAAGTAGCCTACATTTAGAAATCAGTCGGATCCATATTAGATCTCATTAACCACGGCAGACGAAACCAAAATATTGTATTTAAATCAATTGCTGGACATCGTAATGTTACTGTGCATAGCCTAGATATCATAGATTTATGATTTAACATTGTATTAGCAACACACACACACACACACCTGTCCCACCCAGATGCCACTGAGTATATCACAGGGAAACGCTGCGTGAAACTTTGCGCGTTAAGTTCATATTCTGAGTCCATCTGCTTGCCGTTTGCAATATAGTAGCCTACAGCCTTCTCAATAAGGTGCGAGTTTGGTCTTTTACATCACTGTATTAGTCCATTAAGCTACGTTAAGCACTTTTATATTCCCGCAATTCTGAAGTATTGATGGAAACCCTTGTACTGAAGCCTATCGCCGCGATATAAAGTTAACAAATACACTTAACGTTACATTTCTATAAATGAGTTTTTATGAATGAATGGCTTGCTCTAACTGTTGCTAGGTCTTCGTCAACAACACGCGCTTGCACCCCCTGCTGGTGAGGTCGACTAACAGCAGATGGAGATTATGCTCGGTAATCTACTGCTTTTCCTGCAGTTCCTGGATGTCAATGTTGAATTTACTGTCGAATTTGAACCACTGAATTTGTGGAAGCGAATTTGTGAAGCAAAATAAAATGGACCCTGTTGAATATTATAGGTTGCATTTTTAAACAGTTTGAATATTTTGGAAGTGAATTATGAGGTGAATATGGATTATTGCATATTTAATAATGAAAATGTGTTTGAAATGTTTTGAATTGAAATATTCACTGTTTAAATATTCAGCCATGTTGAATTTGAGCCAATAAAAAAATGCAAGTCCTAAAAATACAATGCATTAAAATGCAAGCATGGTTAATGCAATGCATATTTTTTTCAAGTAGTGCAATTCAACAGGCTTTTTGTTTCAAAAACATTTGAGATTATTTTACTTCCATAAAGAAAGACTGTCTTTTAGAAAAACAAGTATTTATGTTAAGTGAAGTAAAGAAAGACTGTCTTTATTTTTTGTAAAAACATGTGTTTTTTCAGGAAATAGTTTTTAAGTTCAACTCTAAATGCCAGGAGATAGGTTGTTGATTTTACTGTTAAAAATACACTTCCAATAAAGTTGAATGTTGGCAAAACCGGTGTCATTTTTATGTTGAGGTGGCGGGGGTGTTGTCGGCAACTGCTGAATGTAACTAATAAAAGTAACTTGTAAAGTAACTTAGTTACTTTTAAAATCAAGTAACTTGTAAAGTAACTTAGTTACTTTTAAAATCAAGTAACTTGTCAAGTAACTTAGTTACTTTTTCAAAGTAACTGTGGCAACACTGCTGATCTTCAACTGGTTCAGGTGATTAGGAGGGTCAGCTGGGGAACGTGAACTGAAAGAAGAAGCGGTGGCTTTGGCAGTAAAGGGGAGTTGGGAGTTGGCTCTATGAAAACTGATGGGAAAACACAGAGATGGGTAAAAATGTCATGATATAAATGAACGGAACAAATGTAATTGAAGAAATGGCACTGAAATCCCTGAATGTGTTTTGCTAACATAAACATGGGCATACCCCCAGTGGAACGGTCGGTTGCTATGCAACTCTGTCCTAAGACCGCGTCCAACTGGAGGGGTGACCATACGCTCCCCTCTCGCGCCTGTAGGTTCTCCTCCAGTCTGACTGGGAAGGCCTACAGTGAGAAGCTGCTTCTGCCCTGCATGCCCATCAGGCATGCCCATCAGCCCATCAGGCCAGAGCGCTCTGTGACATGCAGGAGAGTGGTACCGACCCAGGGGTGCTCCAAGAGCTGCGCACGGCGACGGACCTTGCCCTCCGGGTGACGAAAGTCACCGCATGCTCCCTGGGCCGGGCGATGTCCACTCTTGTGGTCCAGGAGCGACACCTATGGCTCACCCTGGCTCACTTTATGGAAGTCATTTCGAACGGGGTACACGCCGCCACTCAAATGACGCGAAGTGGGACGCAATTCGTGGACGCTGCGCAGCGCCCCCTAGACGATTTTTGGGGGGCCCTGCGACGCCCCTTCCCGCTAGGGGCCGTCCCCAAGGTCCCCTGAGAGGTGGTCCCGAGACTCTAGACCCCCCAGGGGCCGTATGGGAGGGGCCAGAAGTTACATCCCCAAAACCGCAGTTCGGGCATCGGCCACCAGGTGGCTCACCGACGTCCCACCCGCAACTTATTCGACGGGCGTCAATGGACGATGGACTTTTTTTTTTTTTGGTTTGGGCCCTTTGCTCATGAGTACAAGGGTTCTAACCCAGCCTGGACCAGGTTATGGGACCAACACCCTGTTGTTATGGATGATTTGTCCATCTGAAAACTATTTTGACCTGGACAGATAGGCTGCACATATTATTTGACTTAATGGCTTTCATCTATCTTATCTCTAAATATCCCATATTAATAGGTCATATTTCATGTACAACATATTATTTAAGATGTTATGTGTGTTTACAACATAGATGGAGATAATGTATTTAATGTCTTCTAATAAATTAAGCAGAAAAAAGCTAAGTAAAACTTACCCTATGTCAATAAATAATCTTAAAATGTAAACAGTTGTGCTATTAAACACACACGCAAATTTAACAAGTCATTAATGCATTGTTCTGTGGACTACACATTAATGACAATTTGTATATGTGTGTGTGTTGAATAGCACAAGTGATAACATTTTAAGATTATTTATTTACATAGTTCATTGTCAATAATCAGAGGTTTATAAACAATATGTGTTCTTATATAACTGATGTACATTATAGCTATTAATTATGAATAATTAGCCTTGAAATTAAATATTAGACATTTTGATCAGCTGGATCTTTAAAATTTAAACTTATTAAACTTTACCACAGTAAATACAAAAAATACCCTTTTAGGAAGAAAATGATGACAGACAACAAGTGTAGCCAGTATATTTATTTAGAAAAAAAGCACACTTAAAAAGAGAAGAAAAAGGTCAAATGAAGAAATGTAACGGGGAAAAAAATGATCAGCGTTTTCTGCTACGCTTTTCAATTGATTTCTTGACCTTCGCCGCCTCAAGAGACTTCGTCAGAGAAATTATTTTCCTGACTTTCAACGGCGACATCAGCCGTGGTCTGAGCCTCGCCTTAAGGCCCAGAGGAGTCAGGACCACCCTCAGCCTCTTGGGCTCCAGCTCAGCCGCCTTTTCTCCAGAGCCTTCTTGTTGTGGACATAATTTGCATAAAATTCAACTGTCCACTGACAGCTCACAGGGGCACCGTCAAATAGGTTACAGGTGGGATGTTTTTTTTAACCGGATGTAACTCCAAAGCCAAGCCGAGTTTGGGCTCCATGCTCTGGGGTCATGGGGGGCCCACTGGTACCTCCCAACACCCGGAGTTTGGAGCTCCAACTCGGCTTGGTCCCCGAGATACACCTGGTCAAAGTCCCATCTTTGACCGGGCATAACTCCAAAGCCAAGCTGACTTTGAGCTCCACACTCTGGGGACATGGGGGGCCCATAGGTACCTACCCATGCCCGGAGTTTGTAGCTCCAACTCGGCTTGGCTCCCGAAATACACCCGGTCAAAGTCCAATCTTTGACCCAGGATAACTACAAAGCCAGTCCGATTTTGGGCTCCATACTCTGGGGTCATGGGGGGGCCCGTGGGTACCTCCCCACACCCAAAGTTTGGAGCCCCAAGTTGGCTTGGTTCCTGAGATACGCCCGGTCAAAGTTCCAATCATACTGTCCATGAACAGCCTACAGGGGCACCATCAAATAAGTTACAGGTGGGATGCTGTTTCTGACTTAGACATTTTCAGCGTGTCAATCCCCGTAAAGATTCGGGGATTTCACCATATGTGGTGAAGTCCCACCTATAACTTACTTGACAGGGCGCCTGTAGGCTGTCCGTGGACATTGCATTAAAAGGTTCATATTTCATAATTAAAGTGGTTGTTTGTGGTCAAACCCACTGTACACACCTAAGGGGACACAGCACAACACACTGATGCACATTACAGATATTAATTATGAATAATTTGCATAAAATTCAACTGTCCACGAACAGCTCACAGGGGCCCCGTCGAATAAGTTACAGGTGGGATGCTGTTTCTGACTTAGACATTTTCAGCGTGTCAATCCCCGTAAAGATTTGGGGATTTCACCATATGTGGTGAAGTCCCACCTATAACTTATTTGACAGGGCGCCTGTAGGCTCCCCGTGGACATTGCATTAAAAGGTCATATTTCATAATTAAACTGCTTTTTTTGTGGTCAAACCTACTGTACACACCTAAGGGGACACAGCACAACACATTGATGTACATTACAGATATTAATTATGCATAATTTGCATAAAATCATACTGTCCACGAACAGCTCACAGGGGCCCTGTCGAATAAGTTGCAGGTGGGATGCTGTTTTTGACTTAGACATTTTCAGCGTGTCAATCCCCGTAAAGATTTGGGGATTTCACCATATGTGGTGAAGTCCCACCTGTAACTTATTTGACAGGGCGCCTGTAGGCTGTCCGTGGACATTGCATTAAAAGGTAATATTTCATAAATAAAGTGGTTGTTTGTGGTCAAACCTACTGTAAACGACTCAGGGGACACAGCACAACACACTGATGTCCATTACAGATATTAATTATGCATAATTTGTATAAAATCATACTGTCCACGGACAGCTCACAGGGGCACCGTCAAATAGGTTACAGGTGGGATGTTTTTTTTAACCGGATGTAACTCCAAAGCCAAGCCGAGTTTGGGCTCCATACTCTGGGGTCATGGGGGTCCCACTGGTCCCTCCCAACACCCGGAGTTTGGAGCTCCAAGTCGGCCTGGTTTCCAAGATACACCCGGTCAAAGTGCCACAGGAAGTTGCCATATCTCGGGAACCAAGCCGAGTCTGGGGTCCATACTCTGGGGTCAAGGGGGTCTCATGGGTACTCCCCCACGCCCGGAGTATGGAGCTCCAAGTCGGCTTGGTTTCCGAGATACACCCGGTCAAAGCTGGACCGGAAGTTGCCGTATCTCGGGAACCAAGCCGAGTCTGGGCTCCAGACTCTGGGGTCAAGGGGGTCTCATGGCACCATAGGCACTTCGTGGACAACTTCCACACATATAGGCTGTTAGGGGACAAAGTAGCTGTCAGGGGACAAATAGGCACTTCGTGGACAAAGTAGGCTGTCAGGGGACAAATAGGCACTTCGTGGACAGAGTAGGCTGTCAGGGGACACGATGGGCACTTCGTGGACAAAAGGATGAAGAATAGGCTGTCAGGGGTATGGTATAGGCTCTCCGTGGACAGGGGGCGTGGCCGGGATCAATCCCCACCCCCTTAGGTTAATTTAGGCTCTCCGTGGACAAATAGGCGCTTCTTGGACAGAGTGCTGCTCGTCGTCGAGGGCGCCCTCCTGCCGCCACCTCCGCCCCTGCTCAGCCTAAGCGGCAGCCCCCTAAGCAGCAGGGTGCCGGCCGCAAGAGAGGTGCCCAGCCCGCCCGGGGCTCGTCTAAACCCCCTGGTAAGAGGAGAGGGAAGCGATCCTGAGACGGGCGACCCGGAGGACGTGACTGCTGCTCTTCAGGAGGGTGCCACTGCACTCCTCCTTCCCCCGGAGGAGGGCCGGGTGGAGAATCTTCTTTTTCCTTTTGTTTCTGTTCCGCCGTCAGCGGTACCCACTTTTTCAATAAAAGAGCAGTTTCCACTTCCCCTGGGTCTCTCTCGGTCGAGACTGGCCTCTCAGTCTCCTCCGTCCAAGAGGGTCAGAATGACGGTGTGCGCCTCTCGTTGCCTCGCCGCTCTCATTCCCCTCGCTCCAGCGCTCAGGTGACAGTGACGCCACCTCGGCCTCGTCACTCTCGTCTTCCGCTGGGCAAGGAGGCGCGGAAACCTGGACTCGACGCCCCCGCTCCTCGTTTCCCCTCCTTCCTTCGCCTCGGGGCAGTCAGCAGCCGAACGCCTCCGGGCCTTCCCTGCCGTCTTCCCCCCGGTGGAAGCAGGTAGGTGTTGCTCCGCACACCCAGACCTCTCTCTCGGCCGCAGTAATGCCTCCGGAGTCCGGTCCCTGCCTTCCACCTCGCTGCCCCTCCGCGGGTACGCCGGTGGTCCGGGTGGGTTCGTTGGTACGATCTCTCGAAGCCTGGCTAGCGCTTCCGAGGCCGTCCCGCTGGCTCACCCGTACTATCCGGCTCGGCTATGCAATTCAGTTTGCCCGCCGGCCTCCCAGGTAGAGGGGCGTCCACTTCACTCGGGTGCGGAGTGTCGATGCCCCTGTCCTGAGGAAAGAGATCGACGTCCTGCTGGCGAAGGACGCGATCGAGCCGGCCCCTCCAGCCGAGATGAGGTCTGGGTTTTACAGCCCTTATTTCATTGTACCCAAGAAGGGCGGGGGGTTACGGCCAATCCTGGACCTGCGAGTTTTGAATCGGGCCCTGCACAAGCAGAAACGCATCTTCGAGTTCATCCGTCCCCAGGATTGGTTTGCAGCGATCGACCTGAAGGACGCGTACTTTCATGTCTCGATTCTCCTTCGACACAGACCCTTTCTTCGGTTTGCATTCAAAGGTCGAGCATATCAGTACAAGGTCCTACCCTTCGGCCTGGCCTTGTTGCCCCGTGTCTTCACGAAAGTCGCGGAGGCGGCCATTGTTCCCATGAGAGAACATGGCGTTCGCATTCTCAACTATCTCGACGACTGGCTCATAATAGCTCACTCGCGAGATCTGTTGTGCGAACACAGGGACCTGGTGCTTCAGCACCTCAGCCGCTTGGGTCTTCAGGTCAACTGGGACAAGAGCAAACTCTGCCCAATGCAGAGGATCTCTTATCTCGGTATGGAGTTGGAATCGGTCGCTCAGACTGCGCGCCTCACAGAGGAGCGCGTCCAGTCAGTGCTCAACTGCCTCAAGTCCTTTCAAGGCAGGTCAGCAGTCCCACTGAAACAGTTTCAGAGGCTCCTGGGGCATATGGCAGCCGCAGTAACGCCGCTCGGTCTGCTTCAAATGAGACCGCTTAAGCGCTGGCTTCACGGTCGAGTCCCGAGATGGGCGTGGCAGAGCGGCACGTTCCGGGTCAACATTACCCCGCACTGTCGCCAAACCTTCAGTCCTTGGTCAGACCCTGCGTTTCTACGGGCCGGAGTGCCCCTAGTCCAGGTCTCCAGGCATGCTGTGGTTTTCACAGATGCCTCTGCCAACGGATGGGGGGCCACGTACAACGGGCATGCAGTTTCAGGTCTGTGGACGGGGCCTCAACTGCATTGGCACATCAACTGCCTAGAGTTCCAAGCAGTACGCTTAGCCTTGTCTCGGCTCAAGGGGCTGCTTTTGCACAAGCACGTACTGGTCCGTACGGACAGCACTGCGACCGTTGCGTACATCAACCGTCAGGGTGGTCTACGTTCCCGTCGTATGTCGCGACTCGCCCGCCACCTCCTCTTGTGGAGTCAGAAGCATCTGAGGTCGCTTCGAGCCATTCACATCCCTGGTGTGCTCAACTGTACAGCCGACGAGCTTTCACGGCAGCCACCTCTTCCAGGAGAATGGCGACTTCACCCCCAGGCGGTCCAGCTGATATGGGGAATTTTCGGAGCCGCTCAGATAGATCTGTTTGCCTCTCCGGACACGACACATTGCCGGTGGTTCTTTTCTCTGACCGAAGGTTCTCTCGGTACGAATGCACTGGCGCACAGCTGGCCCCAGGGTCGCAAGTATGCCTTTACCCCAGTGAGCCTTCTTGCACAGACCTTGTGCAAGGTCAGGGAGGACGAGGAGCAGGTCCTGCTCGTTGCGCCGTATTGGCCCAACCGGACTTGGTTCGCGGAACTCATGCTCCTCGCGACAGCCCCTCCATGGCCGATTCCTCTGAGGAAGGACCTCCTTTCCCAGAGACGGGGCACCTTGTGGCACCCGTGTCCAGACTTCTGGAGACTCTATGTCTGGTCCCTGGACGGGATGAGGAGGTTCCCCTCTACGAGGCGCCTCTATGCGTTGAAGTGGAACCTGTTCGTCGACTGGTGTTCTTCCCACCGGGAAGACCCCCGAACTTGCCCGATCAGAGTCGTGCTTTCCTTCCTGCAAGATGGGTTGGAGCGAAGGCTGTCTCAGGAAACAGCTCTCCTGTTGGCTTCTTTTAAGAGGGTAGGGGATCTGCAGGCATTTTCGGTCGACGAATCGTGCCTAGAGTTCGGACCGGGCCTTTCTCACGCGGTTTTGAGACCCCGGCTCGGATATGTGCCCAAGGTTCCTACCACTCCGTTTGTAGATCAGGTAGTGAACCTGCAAGCGCTGCCCCTGGAGGAGGCAGACCCAGCCCTAGCTTTTCTCTGTCCCGTCCGCGCCCTGCATTGTTATGTGGACAGAACGCAAAGCTTCAGGACCTCAGATCAGCTCTTTGTTTGTTACGGAGGCCAGCAGAAGGGGAAGGCTGTCTCCAAGCAGAGGTTATCCCACTGGTTAGTGGATGCTATCGTCCGGGCTTATGAGTCCCAGGACGTGCCTTGCCCACCTAGGTTGACGGCACACTCTACTAGGAGTGTTGCCTCCTCCTGGGCTCTGGCGCAAGGCGCCTCGCTGACAGACATCTGTAGAGCTGCGGGCTGGGCGACACCTAACACGTTCGCTAGGTTTTATAGCCTCTGTGTTGAACCTGTTTCCTCCCGTGTACTCGCTACGGCCAGTAGCGTGGGGAATTAGGTTATGTCGGCTTGCTACGCCATTCCCGCCCCGTGGGCCGGATACGTGCGTCTTCTTACTCCGTTGGTTCCCCAACATACGGCTAACCTCGTGAGTTCCTCCATCACCCCTTCGGCACCAGGCGAGACGGTTCGCCCTGGCGCCAGGTCTATTACCTCTCGTAGGAGTTGCTATTAGACTGGGTGGCCTTAACAGTGGTCCCTTCGGCGACCCATTTTCTCCACGTTCCAGCTACCCTCCGGGTTAGCTCCGTGTCTTCCCCTCGACAGACCCATTCTGTCGTCCTTGCTGAGTACGCTCCCACCCCTCGGGCTGGGACTACCTCAAGGATTGCCGTATGTTTTACTACCCCACGGGTTAGTACATACGTGTATTCCAGTGCCTCCCTTCGGGCGGGCAGGGGCTCCGCAGCATTCCCTCCTACGGGTTGGGCACGCTTCCCTAGTGTTATCCAAATCCACTGAGCGGGTCTTGCGGAACAGCAGTGTGATTTTTCCTAGCTAGCTCCCGCCATATAACGTAAGAAACTGTTCTAGCGGGAAGCTAAGCTGGGCGCTGGAAGGAGCCAGCATCATGGCGTTTTATTAGGGATCCCAATTCGTTGGAAACTCCTCCGACGAGACGTAGGAGTTCCCACGAAAGGGAACGTCTCGGTTACGTCTGTAACCCTCGTTCCCTGAGTAGGGAACAGAGACGTCTCATCCCGTTGTCATGCTTGCTGTACCTACGTTCGTAGATCTCCGGCCGGATGGACAAGCTTTCATCTCGTCGTTCAATTCATTGAACCACTGAACACACTGCATTATCAGTGCCGTGGGCACTCGTTGAGCTTACTCCCTCGGGTGTGTCTGAATGATGGGTATGTATCTCGTATGTATGACGTAGGATTAATTTATATTTTGTTTCTTATTAACTGGGGGTTAATGGTCATTTTTCTTTGTGTAGCTAACAGGAATGAGGCCAGTTTAGCCGGAGATCATCACTAGCTGCACAGGACCGATTCGCTGGCTGCTGTTTTGCTTTTGCCTTTTTGCCTGGCGGCTATATCGTACAAGCCATCACCTACTTTCGGGCAATCAGATATATCAGAGCAACAATCGTCATCCTTATATCCATCATCATCCTGACTCATTAATAACTCTGCAGAAACTACATCTTGAACAGTAGTCGCCCCCTTCGAAGCTATTTCACTACTACAACAAGGCTGCTCTTCTGGAAAAACCTCAGCAAATTTACTAGAATTTGCACTCACCTCATTTCCCTCACCTGTATCCACGACTCGACCTTCTGAAACTTTCTCTGGTTCCCGATTTTGATCAGCCTGACTCTCCATTGTAGATTGATTCTGATCAACCTCACTCTCAGTTGTAGCTTCATTTTCCACATCTTGTTCTGCTCTGGCCCGAGTCTCCTCTGGTCTGTTTTTATGCGGACACGAAAATCTTTTATGGCCGATGTCACCACATTCAAAACATCGTAAGCTTTCGGTACTCGCATATAAGACATAGGAACTATCTCCATCATTTACTCTAAACGACACATCTAGAGTTTTATCCTGTGAATTTAAAAACATATGAACTTGTCCTCTAAAAGAGAGAACATGTTTTAAAACTGGATTTTTACATCCCAACGGCACCATCTTAACCGGACTAACCAATTTCCCGAAACGAGACAATTCTTTAACGATCGCTTCGTTCTTAATAAACGGAGGGACGTTGGAAATTACAACCTTTGTAGCCGGTGCATACAATGGAGTAGCCGCCACAAACCGCACTGGTTCCCCCCGTGGGAGACGCCATACAGACGCCGAAGAGGCCGCAAAAAAACTATCTTAAACCCACACAAGATTAAAGAAAATATGAAACACACTCCCAGTATGTTTCGGAAAACAAAGAAAAGAGAAAAAAAGATAAGATAAATCAATAAAGAAAAAATAAAACAATAAATCAATTGAAAAACGCAAACCGCTCTCACACACGTGTCTCTCACACACGCACTCACTCCCAACATCCGCTCAGAGAGAGAGAGAGAGAGAGAGAGTGAGAGTAACTTTGATTATTATTCACTCAAACCTTTATCTAGTGATTGATGAATGATACATGATTTTCACTGAATGGAGCGTATTTGATTCAAATAAAATCTGTTAACAAAAGCATTGATTTTATTTTCCCTGTCAGTTAATATTTGAACAATTCCTTCTTCAGAACATTACCTCAGAATTTCCCTCAAGATATTTTTCTTAAGAATATTTTCATGCGTTTTGTTTTGGGCGGAGTATCTGATGCGGAGTCAACTATATAATCGAGAGCCCTGAGAAGGTTCTTTAAAGATCTGTTCTGCTATCGTCGGTGAAACAGCAGTGTCTTCTACAACATTTTCTGGTAGGGTAAAGATTGATTCATCTGGAGAAAATTTAACATTTAGTCTTTTCCTACTTTGAAATATAAATAGGAAAGTATAATAAATTTAAACGTAAAAAAATAAGTGAGAAAATGTTGCCATTGCATTACTTTTGAAGTGCTTGTAACATTAGATCTAAAATTTACATAACAAAAAGTTTTGTGAGCCAAGAAATAAAATTAGTACTAAAATGTAGAAATAGTATGCATGTCAGACTTTATAAATGAAATTATAACTACAGAATTGATATAATGTCCTAATAATATAACAAAAGCAAAAATTAACTATAGTTGTTGTTTGTTTGTTTTCTGTTTTGTTTTTCCAGAGCCAAAAATACACAAGAAAACAAAATGGCAAACGGACAGCAAATAACAAAGCTCAATGTCTCCTGCTCTAAGGAAGAAGAGGAAATACTCGGAGCTCAAGGTTATCAGCTCATCAATGTTAACCTCAATGAAGGTACTTCAGGAAACCGGGTCCTTCTTTGGTTCAAGAAAGAGTGTGGCAAAAGACCTGTGACCAGGATCGAGTTTTCATTCAATAACCAGATGAAATCTGGTCTGGCTGATGCTGGGTATGAGATGATCAACCGTGATCTGAATGCTGGAGTTTGTGGAGATCACATCTTTCTGTGGTACTTCTACGGCAGCACTGAATATGACATTCCTATTGTGGAACTTGAGGTGAGCAAAAAGGCCGGAGAAGAACCTCGTCTTCTGCAAGATGGCTGGGAGAGACTGGGCTGTGATCTGAACCGTAATGCAGGAGGAAACTTCATCTACCTGTGGGTGCAGAGAGAGAAGCCAAGCTACATACGTGAGATCACAGCAACTGTTGACTTCACTACTGACAAGCACATGTTTGAGCTGGGCTACACTCGTGTGGATGAAGACACCAATCGGGGCGCTCCTGGAAACTACGTTTTCCTCTGGTATCGGCGCACAACCGATAAGAAACAGGCTCTCACTGCTCTTGAGGTATCCACCTCCCTCCAGGAGGCAGCGATGCTTCAGAAGGAAGGCTATACAATCCTCAGTGTTGATCTCAATAAAGGAACCAGTGGAAAAGCTGTCTACGCATGGCACAAGAAAGAGGGATGTGAATCTCAGATCAAAGCCATGGTTCTGCTGATCAACCCTGAGGCCCGGATTGAGTACAAGAAAGCTGGTTTCAACATGATCGAGAAAAATCTGAACGACGGCAACAACGGCTGGATAATATACATAGCCTACAACTAGAAACACGGAATGATGCTGCCATCACAGGATCTTCTTCAGTTATCTAATTGGTAGCACTAAATGGCAACTATAAGCACAATTGTTTCTAATGTATGATTTCAATGTCACTCTTTAAAGCATATTGTGACCATGGCTGTTGTACTACACTCAAACACACACATTTAATTAGGCCTTTGTGTTTATGTTGTTATACATTATGAAATAAAGTCAACTTTAACCACAACAAATGCTTTGGTGAGTTTTTCACACCTGTCTTTGAGATCATCTCTACGTTACACTGCATGCACTGTCCCCTCATTACATACTCATATATCAGGGTCATAATACCCTCACACTAATGAAATTCAGTATTATCAATACAAATGAATTCAAAGGTTCTTAGTCTTCTTTGGTGTGCATTCCAAAAAGAGTCTGACAGTATCACAGGAAAGCTGTTTCAAAAAAGTATATTCTTGATACTTGTATATTAGGTGTTTATGTCACTTTATCCACACACTTTAGAACAAGTCAGTGCCTGAAATAAACCCCAAACCTAAATATGAAAGGCAAAAAAATACAAACAAAACAAACACCCCCCTCAAAACACACACACACACACACACACACACACGTGTCTATATTACTAACGGGGGACTATCACTCTACAGTGGCCAAGAGGGGACTAGTGTTTATGGTCATTTTGAAGAAACAAATATTTTCTTTTAAGGTCTTTTTTCATAATATAACTTTAACTTTTCTTAAACATGGTAAGAGGGGACCTGCAACTCTGACCAATGTCTCCCTATACAACAGGGGACTCTCATAGCCTGCAATAGAAGTGTGTGTGTGTGTGTGTGTGCGTGTGTGTGTGCGTGTGCGTGTGCGTGTGTGTGTGTGTGTGAAGTGAACTGGCAGTGACAGCGCTTAGGAGACGGCGAACCCTTGCCTTGTTTATACTTTCGCCTGGCTCCGAAGAGAAAGAGTGCGCGCGCGCAACCGGGGCACTCTCTCTGTCACACGCACAGCAGTTCGTCTACATACTCATCGATCGTTTTACATCCAATAAAAGCAAGGATGTTAACAAAAAAATTAGACAATATACTGGCAATTTAGTGATATTTCCACAGTTATGGTCTTGACTGGTCTTGAAAAAAAATCGCGAGTCCTCAATGTCCGAGACCGAGACAAGACAGAGACCAAACGCGGTCGAGTCCGAGACGAGACCGAGACCATCAAAAAGTGGTCTCGAGGCTGGTCTCGAGACCAAGACCGGTCTCGAGTACTACAACACTATTTTTCAGAGTTTCATCTGCGTGAAATATATATATATATATAATTTTTTTTTTTAAGTTATATAATGCAGACAGACTTAACTGCCAGTTCACTTCACTGTTCATGACTGATTCGTCGGCCGAAAATGCATGTAGGTCCCCTACCCCCTTGATGGAGGCCAATGCAAGCAGGAGTACTTACAGTGTCTTACAGGACAGAATTTTTAACTCTGCTGACTGAAAAGGCTCCAAGGGTGGTCTCTGAAGTGCCGAAAGGACCAGAGACAAATCCCAAGAGGGTATAGAGAGTGGGCGAGGAGGATTCAGGATCATTATAATGGGAGCTCAGCATCATCATTTCCAGTCTCTCTGATGCAGCGATCGACGTCTAATCCTCCCCTGCAGCCCTGCAGCCCTCCATCATGAGAAAGACCAACATCCCATACAAAGCTGCCAGGCATGATTGGTTACCGGGCGGGGAAGCCCTCACTATAATCCTCTGGTCACCCTGGCTATACGCAGAAGTAGCCTTTTTCTGGTGCACCAGTAAAAGAACTAGATCGGGGCATAGGCGAGGGGACTCGACCTTGTTTGAGGCACTCGAGTCTCGACCGCGCATCTAGAGCTCCGAACGACCCGCGCTGGGTTACCGTGACAACCCGCGCTGTCTGCTGGCAGCTCGACGGCACACGGCACGCTGAACACTTAAACCTTAATGAGAAAGGCAAGACGAACAACGTGCCGACGTGGTCATGCTCTCAAAGAGAACATAAACCACCCACGCGCAGTTTCAGCACACTTAAGCCCAGACATGTGAAACAGAGATCGTGGCCGTCACATGAGGATAGGAAACGACCGCATCCAGAAACACACGGTTGAATGACGTCTTGAAAAAGACGCAGTGTCAAACCGTGTATGCTCTTTTAGGAAAAAACTGCTCTCTCTGGTGCTGACGCACCCAGGGATGACCACGGCTACACAAACAGGACGATAGTGCAAGCCTGATGTGAGCACTCACTTTCTCATTGAAGGCGCAACATTCTGAGCTGTGAAAACGTCTCGGTTACGTATGTAACGCTCGTTCCCTGAGTAGGGAACGGAGACGTTCCGTCGGATGGCGACGATTGGGGTTTCGCTTAGAAGCCTATCATCTTCGAGTATTACAAAACGAGCCAATGGCACGAAAATGCCATGGGTCTGCGGAATTTGCATAGCGTAACTCCGCCCCACGCTGGAGGTATATAAGGAAGTACGCTGGCATAACGCAGTCATGTTTTCCTGCTAAGGAGCCGAGACTGAACTCGGGCATTTCCAGCGGAACAGCGGAGGTGGCCATAAGAAGGAACGTCTCCGCTCCCTACTCGGAGAACGAGGGTTACATACGTAACCGAGACGTTCCCCATCGTTGTCACTCCGAGTTCCGTCGGATGACGACGATTGGGGCTACCAGTCTAATCCCGCCACCCTCACAGCTGTCTTCCAGTGCCCTGCGTAAATCTGAGATCCCTGCCGTGAAGACTTAGCACGGACGAAGGACTCCTATTTAGCACAGGAATACCAAGGTACACTGGGAAGCATATCTCAGTAGAAATATGCAACACACTGCCTGCCCGAAGGGAGGACTTACAGAATACACATTTGACCCGGAGGGATGCATATGAAAGAACACTGGGGTGTCCAGCCCACAGGGTGGAATCTTTCAACTCCAGGGGTGGCAAGGTGGCTTGCCGAGGGAAAGACACATGCTCAGAGAGTCTTACAGTGGAAATACACATGTGGAGGTCGCCAGGGGGGAACCATGCACATGGGGCACCTGGCCAACACGAAAGCTGCCAGCGGCATAACTCTGGTGTTGACGTCAACAGCGCTGGAGGAACTCAGGGTTTCTCGGGGAAACTCACCTGAGGAGAATATCGCACTGATCCAGTCTGTGGAGTGGAGTGGCGAGCAAGCGAAGACACCTGAGCCGATCCTAGCACTGGCTAGTTGAAGCGAGTACATGGGAGGATACTGGCTCCACTCCACTAAAACAGGGAGCAATGGGAAGAGTCGTGGGAGGCAAACAGATCTACCTGTGCGTCGCCGAACTGTTCCCAAATCAGCTGGACCGACTGGGGATGGAGTCACCATTCTCCAGAGAGTGGCTGAATCCGTGAGAGCTCGTTGGCTGCACGGTTCAGGTCTCCGGGAATGTGGATAGCACGAAGCGACCTCAGACGCTTCTGACTCCATAGGAGGAGGTGGCGAGCGAGTTGTGACATACAGCGAGAGCGTAGACCACCCTGATGGTTGATGTACGCTACGGTCGCGGTATTGTCCGTACGGACCAGTACATGTTGGTCTTTGAGCATGGCTCGAAAGCGACGCAGAGCCAAATGTACTGCCAACAACTCGAGGCAATTTACATGCCATAGGCGCTGGGGTCCTGTCCAGGAGCCCGCGGCAGCATGTCCATTGCACATGGCCCCCCAACTCGTGGCTGAGGCATCTGTTGATACAACAACATGCCTGGAAACTTGAACTAGGGGCACTCCGGCCCGTAGAAAGTTGAGGTCTGACCACGGGGAGAGGGTTTGACGGCAGGTCGGGGTAACTGGTACCCAGAGCCTGCCTGAGTGCCATGCCCACCTCGGGACTCGTTCGCGGAGCCAGTGCTGAAGCGGTCTCATATGAAGCAAACCCAGCGGAGTGGCGGCCGCTGCGGATGCCATATTCCCCAGGAGCCTCTGAAATAACTTCAGTGGAACCACATTCTTGCTCTGGACTTGGCGCAGGCAAGCTATTTTTTTTCAAAAGCGCGCGCGCTCGCTCGTAAGCTGCGCGGACATGGCGACCGAGTCTATTTCCATACCGAGTAAAGAGATCCTCTGCACGGGGCAGAGTTTGCTCTTCTCCCAGTTGATGTTGTGGTTTCAATCTTTTCGGGACAATGATTTCTCAGAGATATTTGATAACAGAAATTAATTAGACTTTATTCAACGAACAAAGCCGAATGACTCCTGCATAAGAATCACTCCCGAGCTGTGCTCAGCTCCTCATACATATTCCTTCCACCCTTCCAAAAAAGGTCATACATACATATAGATATTTTGAGAAATCCTTTTGTACCATGTGACATACTGAAATAGCACTCTCTGTTGCCTCAGCATTCTAGGCCTCTAGGCCTTCAAAGTCACCCCAAAGACACAGAGAAATAATGGTGTCTAAATTATAGCTAAATTACTTAATTTCCAAATAATAAAATCTTCAACATTGACCCGAAGGCCCAGACGAGCTAGCTGCTGGAGCACTAGGTCTCTGTGTTCGCAAACCTGATCTCGAGAGTGAGCTAGGATAAGCCAGTCGTCGAGATAATTCAGGATGCGAACCCCGTGTAACCGGAGTGGCACAAGGGCTGCCTCGACGACATTCGTAAAGACGCGAGGAGACAGAGCTAGCCCGAAAGGGAGAACTGCGTACTGGTATGCCTGCCCCTCGAAAGCAAACCGAAGAAATGGTCTGTGTCGAGGAAGAATGGAGACATGAAAGTAAGCGTCCTTCAGGTCGATCGCTGCAAACCAATCCTGTGGCCGAATACATTCGAAAATGCGATTGGTGGTGAGCATCTTGAACGGAAGCCTGTGAAGGGATCGGTTCAATACTCGCAGGTCCAGGATTGGCCGTAACCCACCGGATTTCTTGGGTACAATGAAGTAGGGGCTGTAGAAGCCGGACCTCATTTCGGCTGGAGGGACAATCTCGATCGCACCTTTCGCCAGTAAGGTAGCGACTTCCGCTCACATGACAGGGGCATTGCCACCGACCATAGTGAAGCGGTTTCGGGGAGGAGATCGCGCGAACTGAATCGCGTAGCCGAGCCTGATGGTCCTGGTGACCCAGCGGGACAGCTGGGGGAGCCGAAGCCACGCGCCCAGAAACTGCACCAGCGGGGTCATGGGGACCACAGACGTACCCTCGGTGGGGCAGCGAGGCGGGATGACTGACCCGGACTGGGGAGGCATAGCGCCCCCGTGTGGGGGTACAGTCATCGACCGCGTCCTGACAGAGGAGACCAGGGAAGGACGTGCGTTCCACTGGGGTCTGCTCTGACAGGGGTCTGGCGACAGAGGAGGACGAGAGTGGTGAGGCTTGTGAGCGGCACACACAGCCGTGCGCGCCCTCTGGGAACTCAGAGATGGGAAAGTCAGTTCTGTCTTTAACCACATTAGGGTGCCGCTGACCGGCTGGCCCTGCTACCACCTCCTCGACAAAACTGGAGCCTATCTCTGAGATGTCCGCGTCAGGTACGCCGCTTGGCCTGGCGTTTAGCGGGCTGCGGAGCCTGAGCGGACTGGGGCGCCGATCTGCGCCGTCCTCCACGGCGCGGCCCAGGTGGAGGCTGCTGTGGGGGCCGAGCGGGAGGGGCGGGAGACGCAGAGGGGCGCCCTCGGCGGCGAGCAGGCTGAGCTGACTGAACCGGCGGCTGGGTGGAGGCAGCAGCGGGCCGCCGGGGCAGTATATGCTTGATAGCCTCAGTCTGCTTCTGCGCAGCCGAGAACTTTTGGGCGAAGTCCTCGACTGCACCGCCGAATAGGCCATCCTGGGATATGGGCGAGTTGAGGAGACGAGCCCACTCAGCCTCGCGCATATCGGCCAGGTTTAGCCACAGGTGTCGTTCCTGGACCACAGCTGTGGACATCACCTGGCCAAGGGAGCATGCGGTCACTTTCGTCGCTCGGAGAGCGAGGTCAGTGGCGGTACGCAGCTCATCGAAGAGCCCTTGGTCAGCCCTGCCCTCGTGCATGTCCCTGAGCATCATGGCTTGATAGACTTGCAGGATGGCCATGGCATGCAGGGAGGCGGCGGCCTGGCCCGCAGCTCTATAGGACTTCGCCACCAGGGTCGACGAAAACCTACAGGCTTTGGACGGGTGCTTTGGGTCACCACGCCACGTCGAAGCACTCTGAGGGCTAAGCTGCATCGCTACAGAGCGTTCGACTGGGGGAACCCCAGTGTACCATGGACCGCGGCCTCGCCGAGGGCAGAGAAGGCGGAGGAGGCCGCCGAACGATCGCGGGAAGACAACGGGGCCTTCCAGGATCTCGTGACCTCCTCATGCACTTCCGGGAAGAATGGAACCGGGGGGATGCGCTGACGAGCAACCAATGCGCCGAGGAACCAATCATCGAGCCGCGAGCGCTCAGGACAGGGTGGAGGTTTCCACGCAAGACCGATGCTCGTGGCCGCCCGGGCAAGCATAGCTGTCAACTCTGGGTCGGTCTCTGAAAATGCTGGGACGCCAGAGGGCGGCAGCACAACCGAGTCGTCATCCCCGGAGGAACCCAGCTCACCTTGTGATGCGGCGATCGACATCGCATCATCCTCTGGAGCTCCAAGTGGTGCACGAGCCGCGTCACTTTTTGAAGACGGCCACGCGGCAGCACTCGAGGAGCTCGCGGGTTGCTGAGGAACAGAGGGGGGTGTGGCCCGAGGAAGCATCGTCGGGGCAGTATTCCACACCGTCACCCTCAGATCACCCTGGCCACCAGCCAAAGTGTCGCCTCTCGTGGAGGGGACAGATTGGGGTGTGGCAGAGGGGACTCTACCTCTACTGAGGTCACGGAGTCTCGATCTCAACTCAGCGATGGTCATGTTCCCACAGTGAGAACATGACTCATCCATGAAAGCTGCCTTAGCGTGCTGTAAGCCCAAACACGCTACGCAGCTTTCATGCCCATCAGAAGATGGAATGGAACGACCGCACCCAGAAATACACGGGCGAGACATCTTTAAAAAGACGTGCCACGTGC
Organism: Semotilus atromaculatus; assembly: GCA_031834385.1. Lineage (NCBI taxonomy): Eukaryota > Metazoa > Chordata > Actinopteri > Cypriniformes > Leuciscidae > Semotilus > Semotilus atromaculatus. Next base: position 536,726 of record JAULUF010000017.1, on the reverse strand, counting down.
AAGCTCTTTTATGAGAGGACGCTCAGCAGCCCGTGCTGAAGCGGCCAGGGAGAAACACACACACACTGAATGCAGACCACTGCACAGATCAGCAGGCAGGAATGTGAAACTCGCTGGAAATCGCCTTTACACCAACACAGACTGGAGAGCTGCTCGGCTCCGAAGCGAAAGACAATGTGTGCTTGCGCCCGCTTCCTGTTTATGCCCGCGCTGCGGGGCGGGGCGCGTGGCGCTTTCACGCATGCCAACGTTCATTGGCTTGTTCTGTAGATACTCGAAGTTGATAGGGCTCCCTGAAGTGATCCCAATTACGTCGTCACGTCGACGTTGCGTCGAACGTGAGCGACTGAAAGGGAACAGAAATTTCCTAATCAAAGGCAGAAGTTTGATTTAAAGTCTCATAACAATAATAATTCACAGCATGTTGCTGTACCAGAAACTCGTGTTAAACATTTTTTAAATCCCAAAAATGCATTTAGCAAATGTCTTCTGTGTCAACACCAATTTTTGTACAGGAACTTATATGTGTTTTTAAATAATTATAATTATGTGTATTGCATTTTCAGAATCAGCATTGAGAGTACAAGCATGTGATAATAAAAATACAGTAGCATTTGAGGACACACAGTAAACTTGTAATCAATGCACTTTAAGTGGTTTACCCACAAATTAATCATAAGGATTTTCCAACCTAACATCCATAAAGTTTTTAAAACATCATAATTCTCCAGAAGTGAAGAGGGTAATGTGCACAGTAAACACACGAGTGGCACAGCCACAAACACATCTGAGATGGATGGGCGTTCCCACAGGCCGATACTGTTATGGTATTGAGGACACTGGGAGATGTTTTATTTGGGGGCGTAATAGCTTTGTGTACAACGGTAAATTGCATTATTGTAAATTGCATCATTGAATATACTGAAGTATTTGAGTATTCGATTTTATAATGTTCTCCCAGATATTTATGGATTTCAGACTGTTATAGTAAGAATTATTAACAATGTCAAGAACAGTTAACACTCTAACCTCTTCTGGTCCATTACTGAGTCTAGCCTACTATACCGCATGTTTCCATACTGTGGTGGCAAACTTTCTAATACTGAATAATAGACAAACATGTATCAATTGTCTTTAAAGATGATTTATTCCCTTGCAAGGAAAGGTCAGCAGTCATACAGCCGTACACAGTGCCTGCAGAGTGTGACAATGTGAGGCATCATTGCTTCCTTATAGTCCCACTCCCCCCCTTAGGTTATTTCTCTAGGCCAAATGAAGATATGTCTTAGCCATAACTAACACTTCGTTAGATTTGCTTATCTTATAGTGGAGGCCCTCTGTCTTGGTCATACACATCAGCCACACATTACTTTTTGTCAAGTCACGTATACAAGGTCATACATACATACATACAATCATTAGGTTTTAGTGACAGGTCATTGTTCTATCAATGTAGCAGAGAATCATGGGACTCCACATGCAATCCTTAATTTAATTACCATCATATTTCTAAGATTCTATGAATACAAGAAAATGCAAACATTTAGAAAATATTGAATTTCTTCCACAATACACAGACAGCTTATAAGAGACTGCAGTATGTTGGTGTATACTGCCCTCTTGGGGTGTAAAGGTGTAAATATGAGTGCACTGCTAATTCAACATCATCTCTTTTGCTTTAGCTAGAAATCAAAGCAAATTGGCTTAGATTTAGTTTCCAAAGCAGATCCAGGGATTATAATACAGTAAGTCAAATCAAGTCACCTTTATTTACATAGAGCTTTACACAATACAGATTGTTTCAAAGCAGCTTTACAGAGATAACAGGAAAATAATGTATTTCTGTTATTGTTCAGCTAAAGTCAGTTCAGTGTTGATTCAGTTCCGTTGTAAATATGATAAATTATTAAATTAGTTCATTTCATCTATAAAGCAGTTTTGGAGAAAACAGTGAAGTCATCATCCAGCTCAGTTCGTTTTTCATACAACCGTGTCAGTACAGTCAGAGTAATAATATTGTTGAATATTAAGTGTCCCCAACTAAGCAGGCCAGAAGTGGCCAGAACCCCAGGGGATCGAGAATGGAGGTTCCCAGTATTTAGTGGATTGGAATTATAATATTTTGGATATGAAAATTTAGATACACTTTCCTTCTAGTGGCTTTAGTTACTGTTGCTAATGAGTACAGCAAGATTCAACAAAATATAGAGACACTTGTAAAATGATTAACACTTTTTTTCCCCAAAGGTCATTCTGCAACATATGGCAGCGACACAATGATGGACCTGTGAAGGAGATGATCACTGATCTTCAGTGATGCCGGTAACACGTTAATTAGGAACGCGTTACTCTAATCTGAACACTTTTTTCAGTAACGAGTAATCTAATGCGTTACTATTCCCAAACTAGTAATCAGTTTAAAGTTACTTATCCAAGTAACTGTGCGTTACTATTTTTGTCATTTTCTTTAGTAGAATTGATGGCTGATATGCGATATGTGAATGAGAAGGCAGAAATGTGCGAAATGTGTGTGAGAAGGCAGAAATGTGCGAAATGTGTGTGAGAAGGCAGAAATGTGCGAAATGTGTGTGAGAAGGCAGAATCGCGACACACCCCTTCCAACTCCCAGAGTTAGCTATCCTTCCCGTCCAGATCCAATGCTACCACATCTTTAAATTACTATTAGTATTATTTTAAGGTAACATTATAAAATACGTAGAACTACACCACAAAACTCGAAATGTCAATTATCAGAAAATGCATTTAATACCAATATATCGAAACGTCTGTTTATCCATAATCCCTTAATAAAGTAGTCCAGACATTAGAAAAAAAATCAGTATACACATGCGTTTTATATTTAATATGAGGGAAATATACATCCGTAACGGACGTTTCACTTTTAGGTGGCAAAAGTACAAAAAGTAATAGGCTACTACCCACCGGATGAAGAAGGGTTGGCTCTCCACAGAACATAAAATATTCAGGTAACACTTTATTTCGATAGTCCACTTTAGACATTCTACTAACTATAAGTAACTTTTCAACTACATTTCAACTAACTGTCATTAGAGTATTAGTAGACTGTCAGCTTAATATCTGCTAACACTTTATTTTGTTGGTCCCCCAACAGACATTCTACTGACTATAAGTAACTTTGCGACTACAAGTCAACTTATTCTTCCAATCCGAACCCTAACACCTAACTATAACCTAACAGTCTACTGACAGTCTACTATAATATACTAATACTCTAATGAGAGTTAGTTGACATGTAGTTGAAAAGTTACTTATAATTAGTGGAACGTCTAAAGTGACTCGAAATAAAGTGTAACCAATATTCATTTTGTCCTTTTTTACGTGTACGCATTTATGAGGGAAAAACAATGTCACGTGACAGTTCGTCGTTAAGGATGTGACTGCTCTGAAAGCGGCAATGAAAGACTGCTTTAAAACTTTCACAGAGACATCAAACAGAAAGCACAAAGCCTTTCATTAAGGGGAATTTCCTTTCGTTTTTTATTAATTGTATCTTTATTTTAATCAATGTTTCATCAACCAATTGCCTGGATTTAATAAATAAGTAGGCTAAATATAGCAGACAATAGATAATCACGACACAGAGGCGCCGGAGCCTGAACTGGAGCTCGTCTCACGAGTCATAAATGAACCGAAACAGCGTATAAGGTAGGCCTACTTGCCTATCACACCTGAGAAATATATCTATAGAAAGCTCGAAATTTGTACTTTTAAACAGAACAATTCAAAACGAAAGAAAACAGACTGCTCTCTGCACTGCTCTATGTAATAGCCTACGTATGAAATGTGCATTTCTCTCTGGCGCGTTCACTAGGCTACTAAAGTGACCGCGACTCAGGTCAAGAAATATGGAAGTAAAATAATCTCAAATGTTTTTGAAACAAAAAACCTGTTGAATTGCACTACATGAAAAAAATATGCATTGCATTAACCATGCTTGCATTTTAATGCATTGTATTTTTAGGACTTGCATTTTTTATTGGCTCAAATTCGACATGATTGAATATTTAAATGGTGAATATTTCAATTCAAAACATTTCAAACACATTTTCATTATTAAAATTCAATAATCCATATTCACCTTTCATATTTCACTTCCAAAATATTCAAACTGTTTAAAAATACAACCTATAATATTCAACAGGCAATTTTCGGTGCATTTTATTTCGCTTTACAAATTCGCTTCCACAAATTCAGTGGTTCAAATTCGACAGTAAATTCAACATTGACATCAAGGAAATGCAGGAAAAGCAGTAGATTACCGAGCATAATCTCCATCTGCTGTTAGTCGACCTCACCAGCAGGGGGTGCAAGCGCGTGTTGTTGACGAAGACAGAGCAACAGTTAGAGCAAGCCATTCATTCATAAAAACTCATTTATAGAAATATAAGTGTATTTGTGATTATTATGAGGACTGTTTTATGTTTAATTCAGTGTCTTCACGCTCTCTGCATGTAGCCTACATGCATCTTTCTCTACCGTGAACGAGATTATAATGTTATTCCCCCGATGCTGATGTACGTTACAGATCAAATGTTAGGCCTACATTTGAGGTAAACATATTTCTCTTAGTTGTTTAGTTGCCTTAACTTTATATCGCGGTGATGTGCTGCAGTACAAGGGTTTCCCTCAATAGCCTACTTCAGGATTACTGGACATATAAAACGCGTAACGTATCTTAACTAATACAGTGATATAAAAGACCAAACTCGCACCTTATTGAGAAGGCTGCAGGCTACTATATATCTATAGGCACACATATGGACTCAGAATATGAATTTAACACGCAAAGTTTCACACTAAGCGTTTCCCAGTGATATGACGTTACTATGGCATAAAGTTGGCTTGACATTGGACACTCGCAAATTTAGGGACCGTCTCTAAAGTTACATATACATTGGTACACACGTTTCTAACTTCAATAGCATTGGGAGAGAATGACTTACAGAAAAGTGGTAGGTGTCAGGCATGATGCAGACCTATTATGTTTTTGATATGTATTCAAATAAATTGAAGTTAGAAACGTGTGTAATGTCATATGCAACTTTAGAGACGGTCCACAGTCTTAACTCGGACGCGCGCTTCAATCGGTTGCGGTGACTCTTCTCTATTCGTTCTGGTGAAATCACAAAACAAACTGCTCACAAATGTGTCCCTGCTTGATATACAACCACTGATAAGTATAATCGGTTTTGATGAGGAAAAAATGTGAGTGCGGATTAGAGCCCAGATCTGGGTTCACCTCTGACATGTTGAGATGTTTGACGAAAATTCTGCCACTCGACCATTAAAGTAGACTACATTTAGAAATCAGTCGGATCCATATTAGATCTCATTAACCACGGCAGACGAAACCAAAATATTGTATTTAAATCAATTGCTGGACATCGTAATGTTACTGTGCATAGCCTAGATATCATAGATTTATGATTTAACATTGTATTAGCAACACACACACACACACACCTGTCCCACCCAGATGCCACTGAGTATATCACAGGAAAACGCTGCGTGAAACTTTGCGCGTTAAGTTCATATTCTGAGTCCATCTGCTTGCCGTTTGCAATATAGTAGCCTACAGCCTTCTCAATAAGGTGCGAGTTTGGTCTTTTACATCACTGTATTAGTCCATTAAGCTACGTTAAGCACTTTTATATTCCCGCAATTCTGAAGTATTGATGGAAACCCTTGTACTGAAGCCTATCGCCGCGATATAAAGTTAACAAATACACTTAACGTTACATTTCTATAAATGAGTTTTTATGAATGAATGGCTTGCTCTAACTGTTGCTAGGTCTTCGTCAACAACACGCGCTTGCACCCCCTGCTGGTGAGGTCGACTAACAGCAGATGGAGATTATGCTCGGTAATCTACTGCTTTTCCTGCAGTTCCTGGATGTCAATGTTGAATTTACTGTCGAATTTGAACCACTGAATTTGTGGAAGCGAATTTGTGAAGCAAAATAAAATGTTGAATATTATAGGTTGCATTTTTAAACAGTTTGAATATTTTGGAAGTGAATTATGAGGTGAATATGGATTATTGCATATTTAATAATGAAAATGTGTTTGAAATGTTTTGAATTGAAATATTCACTGTTTAAATATTCAGCCATGTTGAATTTGAGCCAATAAAAAAATGCAAGTCCTAAAAATACAATGCATTAAAATGCAAGCATGGTTAATGCAATGCATATTTTTTTCAAGTAGTGCAATTCAACAGGCTTTTTGTTTCAAAAACATTTGAGATTATTTTACTTCCATAAAGAAAGACTGTCTTTTAGAAAAACAAGTATTTATGTTAAGTGAAGTAAAGAAAGACTGTCTTTATTTTTTGTAAAAACATGTGTTTTTTCAGGAAATAGTTTTTAAGTTCAACTCTAAATGCCAGGAGATAGGTTGTTGATTTTACTGTTAAAAATACACTTCCAATAAAGTTGAATGTTGGCAAAACCGGTGTCATTTTTATGTTGAGGTGGCGGGGGTGTTGTCGGCAACTGCTGAATGTAACTAATAAAAGTAACTTGTAAAGTAACTTAGTTACTTTTAAAATCAAGTAACTTGTAAAGTAACTTAGTTACTTTTAAAATCAAGTAACTTGTCAAGTAACTTAGTTACTTTTTCAAAGTAACTGTGGCAACACTGCTGATCTTCAACTGGTTCAGGTGATTAGGAGGGTCAGCTGGGGAACGTGAACTGAAAGAAGTAGCGGTGGCTTTGGCAGTAAAGGGGAACAGTTGGGGTGTACATGGGAGTTGGCTCTATGAAAACTGATGGGAAAACACAGAGATGGGTAAAAATGTCATGATATAAATGAACGGAACAAATGTAATTGAAGAGATGGCACTGAAATCCCTGAATGTGTTTTGCTAACATAAACATACTCCGTCATTTTGTTCATACAGGACTTCATTCGAAACTGCAAAGTGTATAAAGAAACTATGATTTTATGGAAACAAATTATTTTCTTTTTTTTATAAGTAGAAATTCAGTAGAAATACAACAAAAAAATAAATAAATAAATGTTTCTCAATTCAGTAATAAAAAAAAAATCAAAACAAAGAATAAACTTATTAAAAAAGACAAAATAACTGCCAAAACCAGCAATGGTTATAGTACGGCCGTATAAAGAAAACGTCTCGGTTACGTCTGTAACCCTCGTTCCCTGAGTGGGGAAAGGAGACGTCTCGTCTGAGGAGTTTCCAACGAATTGGGATCACGCTAGGGAGACCAATCGACTTCGAGTGAACTAAAACGAGCCAATAAATATTGGCATGCAAGATTGACATTCTGCGACCCGCCTGCCAGTGCGGGTATAAAGGGCGGAAGCAAACGCATACACAATGTCGGCTTCGGAGCCGACCAGTTGTGTCCTCTGAGTGGATGAGCTTCAAGATTGTGTTTTCTTCACGCTCAACGAGTCTGCTGGTTCCTGAGATCTCTCTGTGCTGGTGTGACGGCGGTGTGACGGCGCACGCTGAGGCTGCGTTCATGAACGAGTCATGTTCTCATTGCGGGAACATGACCGTCGCGGTGCTAAGATCGAGACTAAGATCCCTCAGTCGAGGGGGAGTCCCTTTGGAGATTCCCCGATCTAGTTCTTCTTCTGGTTCATTTCAGAAGAAGGCTACTTCGGTTAATCCCATTGGTGGTCTGAGGGTTACAGTGAGAAACAATCTGCCGGGTGAAAGACCCCCTCGGACCCCTCACCCCTCCGCATCGCTGCCATTGGATTCCCTGGGGAGCGCGCTGGGCCGTCCCGGACGGTCCCAGTCGTCTCCTTCGGGGCTCTGCCGAAGGACCAGATGTCGATCGCTGCATCGGAGGGAGAGCGGTCATCTTCTGGGGATGACGACTCGGCTGCGTTGCCTCCTTCTGGTGTGGCAGCGTTGTCCGAGCCGGACCCGGAAATGGCCGCTATGCTTTCCTGGGCAGCCGCAAGTGTCGGGCTCGTGTGGAACCCTCCACCGTGTCCCGAACCTTCGCGGCTCGACGATTGGTTTCTTGGGGTGGCCCGTGCTGGTCCTCAGCACCCCGCCCCGGTACCTTTCTTTCCGGAAGTGCATGACGAGGTGACGAGATCGTGGAAGGCCCCACTGGCGGCCAGACACAGGTCGACTCCCTCCTCCTCCCTCACCTCTCTCGATGGCGGGGCCGTGAAGGGATACGAGGGCATACCCCCAGTGGAACGGTCGGTTGCTATGCAACTCTGTCCTAAGACCGCGTCCACCTGGAGGGGTGACCATACGCTCCCCTCTCGCGCCTATAGGTTCTCCTCCAGTCTGACTGGGAAGGCCTACAGTGAGAAGCTGCTTCTGCCCTGCATGCCCATCAGGCATGCCCATCAGCCCATCAGGCCAGAGCGCTCTGTGACATGCAGGAGAGTGGTACCGACCCAGGGGTGCTCCAAGAGCTGCGCACGGCGACGGACCTTGCCCTCCGGGCGACGAAAGTCACCGCATGCTCCCTGGGCCGGGTGATGTCCACTCTTGTGGTCCAGGAGCGACACCTATGGCTCACCCTGGCTCGCCTTAGGGAAGTCATTTCGAACGGGGTACACGCCGCCACTCAAATGACGCGAAGTGGGACGCAATTCGTGGACGCTGCGCAGCGCCCCCTAGACGATTTTTGGGGGGCCCTGCGACGCCCTTTCCCGCAAGGTTCCGTCCCCAAGGTCCCCTGAGAGGTGGTCCCGAGACTCTAGACCCCCCAGGAGCCGTATGGGAGGGGCCAGAAGTTACCTCCCCAAAACCGCAGTTCGGGCATCGGCCACCAGGTGGCTCACCGACGTCCCACCCGCAACTTATTCGACGGGCGTCGAATAAGTCGGGGGTGGGCGTCCACGGGGTGCATAAACGTCCCCCTTACAGCCTATTCACCCTTACACGCTCCACGCCATTGGCCGACGTCGCCGGGTGGGCGTCCACGGAGTGCCTAAACGTCCCCCTAACAGCCTAAATGAAGCCAGGGGGCGGGGATCGACCACGGACACGCCCCCTGTCCACGGACAGCCTAAACGTCCCCCTAACAGCCTATTCTTCATCGGTTTGTCCACAAAGTGCCTATGGTGTCCCCTGACAGCCTATTATTCATACCTTTGTCCACGAAATGCCTTTGGTGTCCCCTAACAGCCTATTCTTCATACCTTTGTCCACGAAATGCCTATGGTGTCCCCTAACAGCCTATTCTTCATACCTTTGTCCACGAAGTGCCTATGGTGTCCCCTAACAGCCTATTCTTCATACCTTTGTCCACAAAGTGCCTATGGTGTCCCCTGACAGCCTATTATTCATACCTTTGTCCACGAAATGCCTCTGGTGTCCCCTAACAGCCTATTATTCATACCTTTGTCCACGAAATGCCTATGGTGTCCCCTAACAGCCTATTCTTCATCGGTTTGTCCACAAAATGCCTATGGTGTCCCCTAACAGCCTATTCTTCATCGGTTTGTCCACGAAATGCCTATGGTGTCCCCTGACTGCCTATTATTCATACCTTTGTCCACGAAATGCCTATGGTGTCCCCTAACAGCCTACATGTGCAGAAGTCATCCACGAAGAGCCTATGGTGTCCCCTGACGGTCTATTCTTCATCATTTTATTTATTTATTTATTTATTTATTTATTTGACATGGACATACAATTGCATTGGATGAACCATATGCATTTGTTTAAGTGTTTTAGCACACATGCTAATTTTCAACACCTGTCCACGGGAGGCTTTTGTGAATAAAATACAATAACAAGACTTGTAAGCATAATAATACTAAAAATACTAACAGAAAAGGATAGCTAAAATATACCATATAATTTCAGAGAAAAGAAAAAACAAATTGCATACATAAATTATAAAGCAGAAGCATCAGAGTCAGAGAATATCATTAGTTATTCATGCGAACACTGCTGTTGGGTTTTTAGCCAATGTTTAAGTCCTCTGTTAAAAGCCTTGCCATCGGTCTCTAGTTTTAAATCAGTAGGCAAAGCATTCCAGAGTTTTGGCCCCTTTACTGAGAAGGCAGACTGACCAAAGGAGGTCTTACACTTTGGGACTAAACAGTCACCTCTGATAGTGGCTCGTGTGTTCGCCCCATGAGAGCTTTGGCGTCTACTGTTTAATTGAGCAAACTGCGATGAAACATGATTATTTAGGCATTTGAAAGCCAATTTAATATAAATAAAATCAATAAAACTGTCAAAACCAAGAAGCTTATGCTTTCTTAGAACATCACAGTGATGCCATCTCATAGGTTTCTGGTCCATGATTTTTATTGCCTGTTTGTAAAGTGAGAAAATCTGTATTAATTTATTTGGAGAGATTTGTGACCATGATGTGACGCAATATGATAGGTGTGAAAATATCATTGCATGCATATATAGTTTTGCAGTGTGACAGGACAAATCCCTTCTTATAAACCGAAAACAATTTATATTTGGTCTGACCTTCTTGCAGATGTACTTAACATGATTATCAAATTTCATGCAAGTACAGACCCTTGCGGTACTCCCATGTTGTTGGCTTGCAGAGGTGACTTCACCCCATTGACTCTGACACATTGCTGTCTCCCGCCCAAATAAGATCTAAACCACTGCAAAGCTTCTGAAGACATTTTAAATTGATTTAATTTATGTAGCAAAATACTGTGGTTAACAGTGTCAAAGGCCTTTTTTAGGTCCAGGAACACCGCCCCAACAACATTTCCTTTATCCAGTGATTCTTTCATTTTATTGATCAGATAACAGTTAGCTGTTTCGGTGGAATATTTGTCTCTATATCCAAACTGTAATGGATAAAGCAACTGATTAGACTCTAAATGTACCGCTAATTGCTCGGCGACAATCTTTTCCAGAACTTTTGAGACTACTGGAAGGATAGCAATAAGCCTATAATTGCTTGATATTTCCTTATCTCCCGATTTGTAGGCCGGTGCAATTATTGCTGTTTTCCAGCTATCTGGGAACATATTTGTTTGTATTGATAAATTGACTAAATAAGTAACTGGCTCTAACAGACAGCTTTCATATCTTTTAATTAATGCAGCATGTATGTTGTGTATGTCCTTAGACATAGAGTTACTCATGTTTACAATCACCTTTTTAACTTTATCACAGGATACCTCTTTGATACAGAAGGAGCCTGTGTTAGCATTGTCAAGCTCTTCAAGAGATGGCTCGATATATTTAAAATTACTTGCTAATTCTTTTACAGAGTTGATAAAAAAAAGTATTAAAAACATTGGCAATAGCCGCATTACTGTGAATCAGATTATGACAAACTTTAAGACCATTTATTTTTAAGTGTTTATGTCTACTTGAATTAGTTAGTCTATTTATATGTTGCCACAATTTAGAACTATTGCCACTGGCTTCTTCAATTAGTTTAGAGAAATAGTTTGTCTTTGCCTTTCGCAGATCTGATACTACCTTGTTCCTCAAGCCCGTATAAATAAGGTGGTCAGTATTAGTTTTTGTTGTTAGGGACTTTTTAAGAGCAATATCTCGCCTTTTAATGATCTGACGGATGTCACTATTAAACCATGGAAGAGAGTGTTTCTTAGGTGTACTTTTCCAGGTTTTTGTATGTTTACTTATTAGATCACTTAACACAGAGTTAAAATTGCTTGCGCTATAGTTTAAGTCTGTTTCTCTAATTACCTTTTCCCAGTTAACTTCCTTTAAATCATATTCAAAATTGGCTTCTTTAGATTTTGGAATTCCTGTTCTTATAATTGAATTTTTTGTATTATTATTGTGAAGTAGGTGTTTTTTAGTTAACTTTCTCGCAATCAGTGTCATATTATGATCTGAAAGGCCAGTAATGAGATTATATGTTTTTGTTACTCTCTCTGGCCTGTTAGTAAAAATCAGATCTATAAGGGTTTCACTATTTCTGGTGAGTCGAGTGGGTCTATCAATCAGCTGTTTGAATTTAAATTTCTCCATAGTTGATTTTAATTGTGATTTACCACTTTTAACCATCCAGTTAATATTAAAGTCCCCAAATATCATGCATTCACAGCCATTGTCTGCAAGAGAAAGAAGATTCTTCAGTTCATTGTAGAAATTCACATCGTGACATGGAGGATTATAAAGCACGACTATGTTAAATTTCATGTTTGGAGAAAGAATTACACTCAATCCCAAGCATTCCATGTTCACATTTAATTCAAGTTCTGAACTTTTAAAATGCTCCCTAATACAGATTAAAACACCCCCTCCCCTTCCTTTGGCCCTATCTCTCCTATAGCACGTGTATTCTGGTAGGTTAATTAAGTCAGTAGGAACATTATGATTCAACCAGGTCTCCGATATGCACAGAAAATCTACATTAGAATCAATAAGTAAATTGTGAATCTGGCCTATTTTTGGCAATATGCTTCTGATATTTATATGTCCTCCCAATATTCCTTTGGGTTTTGTTTCAGGGTTCCAGATGATTCTAGCATGATTAACAGTTTGAAAGATTCTTGACTTCCTCTGTTTCAACATTGCGCGATTTATTGCAGGTGTTTTGTCCCTCGCGGGACTCTGTCTTTGTTGACTTTCATCCACCATCACTGACGGGCCATCGTCAAATTGACAGTTTGTAGCTTGTATACTACATTGATCAATATGAGGCGCATAACTTACCCCAGTGTCCATGATAGTGGTCCCAGACCAATCAAACTCCACTGCCGCTGTCGCCACTCCCACCCGACACTCTGGGCCCGGAGCTTGCAACCCCAACCACCGCTCAAGTCCATCATACTCTTCCAGAGCACCTGTTCGTTCACTGCCACCCGGCTCCGCGTCCCCACCAGAAACGGCCGGACCGGTTCACCCACCCGACCACGCATCCCCTCGGGAGCCACGCCGACGAGAACCCCCCTCTCCGACAGGCCGACACCCGGGGACAGTGCACACAGCTCCACCAGAAGAAACGCCACCCAGCACCGGAACCAAGGCGAGTAACGAAGATGTTTTAGATGTTATAACCGGCTGGAGTATCACTGCAGGTGACGCTGACTGCATCTGAGTGTTTTTATGCGCTGTTGAGTTGGGCTCTGAGTGGAAAAGTGGTCCAGGATTCAAATGAACATCTCCTGATAGTAGCAGCAGTAGCAGCAGTACTTTGGCTGAAGATAAGCTTTATTTTGGAGAAATACTACAAATACCTGTAGGCTGTCAGGGGACAAATAGGCGCTTTGTGGACAGAGTAGGCTGTCAGGGGACACCATGGGCACTTCGTGGACAAAAGGATGAAGAATAGGCTGTCAGGGGGATGGTATAGGCTCTCCGTGGACAGGGGGCGTGGCCGGGATCAATAAGGGGGTGGCCTTAGGTTAATTTAGGCTCTCCGTGGACAAATAGGCGCTTCTTGGACAGAGTGCTGCTCGTCGTCGAGGGCGCCCTCCTGCCGCCACCTCCACCCCTGCTCAGCCTAAGCGGCAGCCCCCTAAGCAGCAGGGTGCCGGCCGCAAGAGAGGTGCCCAGCCCGCCCGGGGCTCGTCTAAACCCCCTGGTAAGAGGAGAGGGAAGCGATCCTGAGACGGGCGACCCGGAGGACGTGACTGCTGCTCTTCAGGAGGGTGCCACTGCACTCCTCCTTCCCCCGGAGGAGGGCCGGGTGGAGAATCTTCTTTTTCCTTTTGTTTCTGTTCCGCCGTCAGCGGTACCCACTTTTTCAATAAAAGAGCAGTTTCCACTTCCCCTGGGTCTCTCTCGGTCGAGACTGGCCTCTCAGTCTCCTCCGTCCAAGAGGGTCAGAATGACGGTGTGCGCCGCCTCGTTGCCTCGCCGCTCTCATTCCCCTAGCTCCAGCGCTCAGGTGACAGTGACGCCGCCTCGGCCTCGTCACTCTCGTCTTCCGCTGGGCAAGGAGGCGCGGAAACCTGGACTCGACGCCCCCGCTCCTCGTTTCCCCTCCTTCCATCGCCTCGGGGCAGTCAGCAGCTGAACGCCTCCGGGCCTTCCCTGCCGTCTTCCCCCCGGTGGAAGCAGGTAGGTGTTGCTCCGCACACCCAGACCTCTCTCTCGGTAATGCCTCCGGAGTCCGGTCCCTGCCTTCCACCTCGCTGCCCCTCCGCGGGTACGCTGGTGGTCCGGGTGGGTTCGTTGGTACGATCTCTCGAAGCCTGCATGGCTAGCGCTTCCGAGGCCGTCCCGCTGGCTCACCCGTACTATCCGGCTCGGCTATGCAATTCAGTTTGCCCGCCGGCCTCCCAGGTAGAGGGGCGTCCACTTCACTCGGGTGCGGAGTGTCGATGCCCCTGTCCTGAGGAAAGAGATCGACGTCCTGCTGGCGAAGGACGCGATCGAGCCGGTCCCTCCAGCCGAGATGAGGTCTGGGTTTTACAGCCCTTATTTCATTGTACCCAAGAAGGGCGGGGGGTTACGGCCAATCCTGGACCTGCGAGTTTTGAATCGGGCCCTGCACAAGCTCCCGTTCAAAATGCTCACGCAGAAACGCATCTTCGAGTTCATCCGTCCCCAGGATTGGTTTGCAGCGATCGACCTGAAGGACGCGTACTTTCATGTCTCGATTCTCCTTCGACACAGACCCTTTCTTCGGTTTGCATTCGAAGGTCGAGCATATCAGTACAAGGTCCTACCCTTCAGCCTGGCCTTGTTGCCCCGTGTCTTCACGAAAGTTGCGGAGGCTGCCATTGTTCCCATGAGAGAACATGGCGTTCGCATTCTCAACTATCTCGACGACTGGCTCATAATAGCTCACTCGCGAGATCTGTTGTGCGAACACAGGGACCTGGTGCTTCAGCACCTCAGCCGCTTGGGTCTTCAGGTCAACTGGGACAAGAGCAAACTCTGCCCAATGCAGAGGATCTCTTATCTCGGTATGGAGTTGGACTCGGTCGCTCAGACTGCGCGCCTCACCGAGGAGCGCGTCCAGTCAGTGCTCAACTGCCTCAAGTCCTTTCAAGGCAGGTCAGCGGTCCCACTGAAACAGTTTCAGAGGCTCCTGGGGCATATGGCAGCCGCAGTAACGCCGCTCGGTCTGCTTCATATGAGACCGCTTAAGCGCTGGCTTCACGGTCGAGTCCCGAGATGGGCGTGGCAGAGCGGCACGTTCCGGGTCAACATTACCCCGCACTGTCGCCAAACCTTCAGTCCTTGGTCAGACCCTGCGTTTCTACGGGCCGGAGTGCCCCTAGTCCAGGTCTCCAGGCATGCTGTGGTTTTCACAGATGCCTCTGCCAACGGATGGGGGGCCACGTACAACGGGCATGCAGTTTCAGGTCTGTGGACGGGGCCTCAACTGCATTGGCACATCAACTGCCTAGAGTTGCAAGCAGTACGCTTAGCCTTGTCTCGCCTCAAGGGGCTGCTTTTGCACAAGCACGTACTGGTCCGTACGGACAGCACTGCGACCGTTGCGTACATCAACCGTCAGGGTGGTCTACGTTCCCGTCGTATGTCGCGACTCGCCCGCCACCTCCTCTTGTGGAGTCAGAAGCATCTGAGGTCGCTTCGAGCCATTCACATCCCTGGTGTGCTCAACTGTACAGCCGACGAGCTTTCACGGCAGCCACCTCTTCCAGGAGAATGGCGACTTCACCCCCAGGCGGTCCAGCTGATATGGGGAATTTTCGGAGCCGCTCAGATAGATCTGTTTGCCTCTCCGGACACGACCCATTGCCGGTGGTTCTTTTCTCTGACCGAAGGTTCTCTCAGGTACGAATGCACTGGCGCACAGCTGGCCCCAGGGTCGCAAGTATGCCTTTACCCCAGTGAGCCTTCTTGCACAGACCTTGTGCAAGGTCAGGGAGGACGAGGAGCAAGTCCTGCTCGTTGCGCCGTATTGGCCCAACCGTACTTGGTTCGCGGAACTCATGCTCCTCGCGACAGCCCCTCCATGGCCGATTCCTCTGAGGAAGGACCTCCTTTCCCAGAGACGGGGCACCTTGTGGCACCCGTGTCCAGACTTCTGGAGACTCTATGTCTGGTCCCTGGACGGGACGAGGAGGTTCCCCTCTACGAGGCGCCTCTATGCGTTGAAGTGGAACCTGTTCGTCGACTGGTGTTCTTCCCACCGGGAAGACCCCCAAACTTGCCCGATCAGAGTCGTGCTTTCCTTCCTGCAAGATGGGTTGGAGCGAAGGCTGTCTCAGGAAACAGCTCTCCTGTTGGCTTCTTTTAAGAGGGTAGGGGATCTGCAGGCATTTTCGGTCGACGAATCGTGCCTAGAGTTCGGACCGGGCCTTTCTCACGCGGTTTTGAGACCCCGGCTCGGATATGTGCCAAAGGTTCCTACCACTCCGTTTGTAGATCAGGTAGTGAACCTGCAAGCGCTGCCCCTGGAGGAGGCAGACCCAGCCCTAGCTTTTCTCTGTCCCGTCCGCGCCCTGCATTGTTATGTGGACAGAACGCAAAGCTTCAGGACCTCAGATCAGCTCTTTGTTTGTTACGGAGGCCAGCAGAAGGGGAAGGCTGTCTCCAAGCAGAGGTTATCCCACTGGTTAGTGGATGCTATCGTCCGGACTTATGAGTCCCAGGACGTGCCTTGCCCACCTAGGTTGACGGCACACTCAACTAGGAGTGTTGCCTCCTCCTGGGCTCTGGCGCAAGGCGCCTCGCTGACAGACATCTGTAGAGCTGCGGGCTGGGCGACACCTAACACGTTCGCTAGGTTTTATAGCCTCTGTGTTGAACCTGTTTCCTCCCGTGTACTCGCTATGGCCAGTAGCGCGGGGAATTAGGTTATGTCGGCTTGCTACGCCATTCCCGCCCCGTGGGCCGGATACGTGCGTCTTCTTACTCCGTTGGTTCCCCAACATACGGCTAACCTCGTGAGTTCCTCCATCACCCCTTCGGCACCAGGCGAGACGGTTCGCCCGGCGCCAGGTCTATTACCTCTCGTAGGAGTTGCTATTAGACTGGGTGGCCTTAACAGTGGTCCCTTCGGCGACCCATTTTCTCCACGTTCCAGCTACCCTCCGGGTTAGCTCCGTGTCTTCCCCTCGACAGACCCATTCTGTCGTCCTTGCTGAGTACGCTCCCACTCCTCGGGCTGGGACTACCTCAAGGATTGCCGTATGTTTCACTACCCCACGGGTTAGTACATACGTGTATTCCAGTGCCTCCCTTCGGGCGGGCAGGGGCTCCGCAGCATTCCCTCCTACGGGTTGGGCACGCTTCCCTAGTGTTATCCAAATCCACTGAGCGGGTCTTGCGGAACAGCAGTGTGATTTTTCCTAGCTAGCTCCCGCCATATAACGTAAGAAACTGTTCTAGCGGGAAGCTAAGCTGGGCGCTGGAAGGAGCCAGCATCATGGCGTTTTATTAGGGATCCCAATTCGTTGGAAACTCCTCCGACGAGACGTAGGAGTTCCCACGAAAGGGAACGTCTCGGTTACGTCTGTAACCCTCGTTCCCTGAGTAGGGAACGGAGACGTCTCATCCCGTTGTCATGCTTGCTGTACCTACGTTCGTAGATCTCCGGCCGGATGGACAAGCTTTCATCTCGTCGTTCAATTCATTGAACCACTGAACACACTGCATTATCAGTGCCGTGGGCACTCGTTGAGCTTTCTCCCTCGGGTGTGTCTGAATGATGGGTATGTATCTCAGATAACGTAGGATTAATTTATATTTTGTTTTTGTTTTTGTATATTTGGGGGGGGGGGGGGTTCCTGGGATTTCTTACTGCCTTTTAATCCTTTGCCTCCATCGGTAAGCCTCAGCAATTATATATATATATATATTTTTTTTTTGTTCTCTTCCCCGAGAGATGACTGTTTTAAATTGTTAAATTATTTAAACAAATAAATGGTGTGCCTTCAGAATTGAACATTGTCTTTGGCTCTATTGTATACGTACCTTTGTGTCTTTAGCTGTTAGATTTATAGAGCTTGGGTAGTAAAATCATTCTCTGGGTGAAATTCCCAGGGTGGCGTAGTCGGTGTTTAGTCTGTCCTGGTGTAGAACGCCACACGAGTAAGACCTAATTCCAACAGGGTAAGAAGAGCCTCATCCGGTCTGGAAGGGTCGGGGTAATTCTCAAAGATCTCCTGTACTGCTTTTAAACCCAATCAGGTGTCTATATTGGTGTAGAGAGAATCAATGTCAACGGTGAAAAGCATCCCTCCAGGTGGCACTTTTGTCTGTTTTATCTTTGCTATGAAGTCAAAGGTGTCCTTAACATAGCTATCGTTTTTTTTTGTGATAAGGGGTTAACCCTCTGGGGTCCGAGGTGTTTTCTGGGGCCTGGGGGTGTTCTGACATGCTCTGACATTTGTGCTTATTTCTGATATTTGTGACATTTTCATGGCTAAAGTCTAATTACACTGTATTCAGCACAAACTCTGCTACAGTAATATGTCAGCAGCATGCATGTAAAAGTTTTTAGTTTTGAGATAATGATGTGTATGCATGGTTTGGGAAAAAAACTAAAAAACATTGTCGCTGAAATAAGGTCATGAAACACATACTAATTATTTCTTCACAAGACTTTTGAAAATTGTATCACGTGGCCTAGAATATTTGCTTCAAAACTATGTGAAAATCATCCTGACTACTCATTTAAATAAGACAATATATTGATTTAAAATTTGCAAGACGTGTTTTGTGTAAGAAAGCTTTATGCGAATGGGCGTTAACAAACCATGAATATTTAGTCTTTTCACACCTGAGAAAGACAAAGACCCTCCCCTAATGGCCCTATAAGGTGCTATAAGGTACTTTCATTATGATGAGCCTTGCACAAAGAATGAGGAGATTTAAAAAAGAATGGCTTTTTGATTGTTTGGAATTATTTACAACACAACATAATCCAAAGATACACAACAAATGACAAAAAAGCACATTATTGAACACACTGATCTAAAGACAGCGACTTGAACAGTCACTGTGGAGAACTCACAAAAAGCCATCCTGGAAGCTTCATGGAAGACTTAGAGCAAAGGCCTAACGACAAATGAGGAAATCTAACTAAGCATTGAGGCAGCATTACAGCAGAGAGAGATCATATCATCCAGATGAAGGACACCACTGCAGTGTGTGTGTGTGTGTGTGTGTGTGTGAGTGTGTGTGTGTGTGTGTGTGTGTGTGTGTGTGTGTGTGTGGTTGAGCTAGATCAGGTGTGTGTGTGTGTGTGTGTGTGTGTGTGGTTGAGCTGGATCAGGTGTGTGTGTGTGTGTGTGTGTGTGTGTGTTGCAATCTGGAGCAGGACTGAGCTATAGGACCAAAGTATTATGTTTGTTAAATAAATAAATAAATAAATAAATATATTTGTGTTGTCAATCGATTAAAAAAATGTACTCGATTAATCAAAACATTTCTGTGATTTACCATAATTAATCGCAATTAAAAACACTTACATTTTAGAAGGTTTATTTTTAGTTTATATATTTTATAATGTATTATTTTCACAGTTAATCTCCAAATTAATGTAGAACCAGCATAAAGACAGTATACTTCAGATTCTTGTTCAGTGGCATGTGTGTATGAGTGAAGGCCTGTGTAATAATAATACAGCTACTGACATCTGGATAAATATCATTTCCACGTCACCAAACACGCAATCACCAATTTCGGCGTTTACCACACTGAAATGATTAATTATGAAGGCTATATTCAAATAAATTAATACTAACAAATTTTTTTCAAAACTATATCTAAAAAATTTTTTCCCTTTTTTTTTTTGGCCCGCCACCACCCCCCTTCTTCAGAGGACAACTTTATTTTTAATAATGCAAAAAAATATATACTCAATATATTACAATACAGACAATAAGACACAACTTGAGCAAATTCTTTTTTGTTGTTCTGAGATTAAATTTGTCCAGTGATTGATGTGGCAAGATTTCTTTGATTTCCAGTTTTGGAGAACTACTTTCTTAGCAACAGCTAGAGAGACGAGCAACGGATTCCTGTATATTTACATTTTTAATGCATGTAGGATTAAAATTGTATGCTTTTTAATGCCATTTAAGTGCTTAATTTTCGCAAAATCCATTTAATGACTTTTAAACTTTTTTAAATGGCCCGCAGAAACCCTGTGTAGTGTACAGTCATGACAATCTCAGGCGGGACTCACAATGTGCCACGCTTGAAGGATCTAATGGCTTAATTGCAGTAATATTAAGAGCAAAAAAATTAAATAAAACATTACATCCACAAAATGCTATGCTAGTCCCGCCGTGTAGGTGTCGTTTCTCTCTATACGGATGCTGTGATAGACACAAGAACATGAACAGGCACTTCATACCAGAGTGTTTTAAACCATCCATCATCCATAAGCAGAACGGTCTAGTTTAAACAGTAGCTCCATAACACAAGAGTGTGTGTGCAGTGTTTCAGCAGTGGAGCGAGAGCGCCCCTGTCAGGCCGTCAGCGGTATTACACACACTGGTGCTCAGCTCACAACTGGAACAACCAATCAGGAGACGGCCTGACCTTTATGAGGGACAGCCTGACAAAAGCATAATTCAAGATAATTTATTAAAGTCAATTTCAAGTATGTTTTCCAAGTATACTGATACTGTACTAACTGTCAATGAATTTAAAATTCAGACATTAAATAAAAAATATTTTGTCATTTTTTATGTAAAATAACACTATCCATTTTTTTAAGTGCACATTTTAAGTGAACTTGACATCATACTTATTGTTTACTATTCATATATTATTTTTTACTTTAAGAAAATATACGTTTACTTTCAGTATGAAAACTATTAAACTAGTACTGAGAATATACTTCAAATTTTACTTTTATGCACTAAATAATGTGTTTAAAGTATATAACTATAAACTATCAGTATACCAATAAACTCACCTAGTTGCAAAACTAAAGAAAATGTATATAAACAAATGTACCCTTATAAACTAAACACTTACAAGTATTTAAGAAGTACACAGAAGTATATTATTACTATACTTACTTCATAAAGTATACTTGAACAAAATACTTTATATAAGTTTGCTTAACAAAATTAACTTTGAAAGGAAAGCTATTCCATCCAAACACAAACTTGTTCCTATGAACAAGGAAAACTAAGCCAAGTTTACTTGAGAATAATTTTGTAAAGTATTTCTCTGTTTAGCACATAAAAAGTATAAAGAAAGTATACTCTCAAGTTAAGAGAAGTGTACTAATAGCACAGATGCATAGATGTTTTAGTCTGAAGACTTATAGTTGGAACTCCAGCGTCGATGTCGAGGACAACATTCAACTTAAAGTAATTACATATTACATATACTTTGGTAGTAAAACAAAGTGTTGCACATTTTATTGGCACAAAGATGAGTAGGCTATGTGTATTTTATACAACATTTGCAACTGTTTTTATCACTTAATTCGTAGCATCACAGTTTTAAGTTGTCGTCGGTTACTCAGGGACTACTGACAGATATTTACACGTTTCTAAACATATTAATGTCTGAGAAACAAAGCGTTTTGTTGGTAAATTGTTTCTCTCCAATTCCAATAGTGCTCTCGCAACATTTAATTTAATATTCAACAATAATATTGATCTCCTGCATTGACACTATTATACAAGAACTGAACTGAGCTGGATGATGACATCACGGCTTTCTCCAGAGCGGCTATATATATACACATATATATAATTAAATTAATAACTTTTTACAATAAAAACTAACCATCACTGAACTTACTTCAGCTGGACTGTGACACTATTTTCTTCTAGAAAAACTTTGTTGCATTATTTTCCTGTTATCTCTGTAAAGCTGCTTTGAAACACTCTGTATTGTAAAAAGCGCTGTATTAATAAATGTGACTTGACTTTAATAACTGAGCATACAACTACCAGATCACACCAGTTTTCACACGATTTGTATTCTTTTTATTTATTTTTACCACAAATGATAGTACCTCATAGACTTTGATTTCAATAGTTATTGTGTGTGTTGTTTTGGAAAGCCTTTGCGTTGGGAGTGTGTCTGTGATGCCCTAATACTGTCTAGGCCACTGGGTCTGGGGTTATGTGTGTGTGTGTGTGCGTGTGTGTGTGTGTGTATGTGTGCGTGTGTGTGCATGTGTGTGTGTGTGTGTGTGTGTGTGCGTATGTGTGCGTGTGTGCGTGCGTGTGTGTGTGTGTGTGTCTGTGTGTGTCTGTGTGTGTGCGTGTGTGTGCGTGTGCGTGCGTGTGTGTCTGTGTGTGTGTCTGTGTGTGTGTGTGTGTGTATGTGTGCGTGTGTGTGCGTGCGTGTGTGTGTGTGTGCCTATGTGTGTGTGCGTGTGTGTCTGTGTGTGTGTGTCTGTGTGTGTGTGTGTGTGTGTGCGTGTGTGCGTGCGTGTGTGGCCGTGTGCTGACTTGTGTTGTCTGGCTCTGTTGTGTAGCCTTGACACTGAAACAGGAGTGTTTCTGAACAGTTCCTCCCCTCTGCTGAGTGTGAACTCAACACTTTGGCTTTTCATAAATCTGCTCAGTCATTCCCTGTCAGTATTTCCTCAGTGCGTTCATGATATAGAGAACGAGGCTCTGTGAAGAGCTTAGTCTACTGTCAGAACACTACTGTCTGCTCAAACACAACGCTGGTCAAGCCTGTGTCTGAAGTGTTGAGCGATTCTGCATGATGTAAGTGAAGTGTTCACTCCAGCGTGTATCAGACTATCAGGTATGTCAGTGTGACGGCTGTCAAAGCTAAAATCATGAAGGATTGAATCTGATCAAAGACAAATGAAAAGGCCTTTGAACAGACTGCCTCATGCTCACCCTGGGCTGCAGAAATACCATCTTGCATATGTCTTGCTAAAACATAGGTTAAGTAACTTACTGAACAGATACGCCATATATTAATTTATCATGCCAGCAATTTTAAAAGCCCTCGCAGTGCAGTAAGTGTCTTCAGGTTTATAATGCTCAAGAAGCCGGCTTAGATAAAGTATACCGTCGACTGAAAGTCGCTATCTTCTGTACAGATGCTCACTGAGAAAAGGCTTAAAGGATTAGTTCACTTTTTAAAAAAACTTTTGCTGATAATTTACTCCCCCCCATGTCATCCAAGATGTCCATGTCTTTCTTTCTGCAGACGAAAAGAAATTCAGGTTTTTGATGAAAACATTCCAGGATTTTTCTCCATATAATGGACTTCAACAGGACCCAAACGGTTCAAGGTCCAAATGACAGTTTCAGTGCAGCTTCAAAGGGCTTTAAACGACACCAGACGATGAATAAGGGTCTTATCTAGACAAACCATCGGCATTTCACAAATAAATACAAAAGTTTAAGTTTTATAAGCACAAATGCTCGCCTTGCTCTGTTCTGATGCGCGTTCGTGACTCACGTAATACGCAATTACGTTGAAAAGATCATGCTTCTGTCCTGACGAAAATGTTCTTTTTGCCTTTTTACAATTAAAACACCCAGGATATGCACACGAAATTGCCATTTAAACGATAAACTGACAGAAAGACATTTGAATATGTTTATATGTTCATATTTGTAAACAGTGATTCGGTACGTCAAGCGTGACGTTTTGACCGATTGTTTCGCTTGATAAGACCCTTATTCATCGTCTGGTATCGTTTATCGTCTGGTAAGCTGCCCTGAAACTCAAATTTTTTCCTTGAACCGTTTGGTACCCATTGAAGTCCATTATATGGAGAAAAATCATCATATGTTTTCATCAAAAACCTTAATTTCTTTTCGACTGAAGAAAGAAAGACATGGACATCTTGGATGACATGGGGGTGAGTAAATTATCAGCAAAAGTTTTTTTTTAAAGTGAAATAATCCTTTAATCTTCTTATTATTTGTGCTCCGGTCTCAATGGGGCTCTTCAGAAATGGTGAAGCCGGGGCTACAGGATTACAGTTATGTGACTGTTCTCAAAGCTGATTGGTCCAATGTGGGTTTGCGATCTGTAAGTCGTGTAGCGTAAGCGATGAAACCCAAAACCAACACACCTTCCTGAGTCCGAACACTAAACCCAAACTTGCCTGGGTAAAACTGACAGCTCATTCAATTGTGTCGGTTTTGTTATACTGCCTTTATAACCCTTTGAATCATGGACCTCTTATAAAGTTTTCTTTTGTTGGCAAAGACATGTTTTCATTGAGCGGATCCATTTCATTCCTCTTGACCAAGCAAAGGTAATGTTTACCCAGAAATCGCATTTCGGGATACGTTGGCATTCTCTCTGTTTTTTCAGGAGAGTTTCTACTGGACTTTATTTATTATATTGTCGTTCAGGCCATTATTCACTTGGTTGTGTGTTGACAGACTTATGACTGTCGCGTGTGTGTGTGTGTGTTTGTGTGTGTGTGTGTGTGTGTGTGTGAAGGATGAGTGATTATGATGATGTTTTTCTCAGTCAGTCATCAGTGTATTGCCAGGCGGTGCACGCAGTCACAATGACAGGTGATAAACCTGCAGATTTCACAGTGTGTGTGTGTGTTAGAAACACCTCTGTGGCATCGGGTTCCTCACGGGCCATTTATCTGAACCCAGAGAACCACGATGAACGACCCATCACTGCAACACGTGTGCTAAAGCAATCATGTGTTGTGTAATGGCGGAGAATATCTGCAGTTCAAAAGGAAATTAAATACTTTTTTGATTTTCAGCTCGTTTTAAACACCACAGCCTTTAACTTGTGTTGTCAGATTTATGAATATTGTTTTTAAGATTTTACATCTGTATAATATGATTTACAGAGCTACTTCAGAAAGTAACACCAGATTCACCATCAGTAAAGAAGGCTACTACAAGTTTCTTTTCAGTTTTCATATAGTGACAACACCAGACTATAGCTATACTCAGTGGGGACGGCCATTCAAAACGCCGCACTATAAGTAACTGGTTGCCAACTGCAACTCTCAAGTTATATTCATTTATATAGCGCTTTTAAAGGATTAGTTCACTTTTAAAAAAACTTTTGCTGATAATTTCCTCACCCCCATGTCATCCAAGATGTCCATGTCTTTCTTTCTTCAGTCGAAAATAAATGAAGGTTTTTGATGAAAACATTCCAGGATTTTTCTCCATATAATGGACTTCAACAGGACCCAAACGGTTCAAGGTCCAAATGACAGTTTCAGTGCAGCTTCAAAGGGCTTTAAACGACACCAGACGATGAATAAGGGTCTTATCTAGACAAACCATCGGCATTTCACAAATAAATACAAAAGTTTAAGTTTTATAAGCACAAATGCTCGCCTTGCTCTGTTCTGTGATGCGCGTTCGTGACTCACGTAATACGCAGTTACGTTGAAAAGGTCACGCGTAGGCGGAATTACAGAGTCAGTGTTTACGAATGTGAGGAAGGAGGACCATATACACATATTCAAATGTCTTTGTGTCAGTTTATCGTTTAAATGCCCATTTCGTGTGCGTATCCTGGGTGTTTTAATAGTAAAAAGGCTAAAAGAGAATTTTCTTCAGGACAGAAGCGTGACCTTTTCAACGTAATTGCGTATTACGTGAGTCACGAACGCGCATCACAGAACAGAGCAAGTGTCGCTTGATCTAGATCGGCTCGCGCTGCATAATAACATAATAATAGCGCCGTTTCGTTCCACTTTCATTACGTTTGCCATTTGATGTTGGGCAATGTCGTCGTGGTCGCGCCATCGCGCCTACATTTGAAATAACGGAATTTTGGTTGACAAGAAAAATGGTCCAACGAACCGTTCGGTTTATAATGCGCACCGACTACCGAACCGAAAGCCTCGTACCGAACGGTTCAATACGAGTACGTGTATCGTTACACCCTTACACATTAAACTGAGTGAGAAGATAACTAATATGATTTTATCATTTCAATTATGCTTTCAAGTATCACCAACCTACTCACCTGTTAGTTACAGTGGTATCCAGTGGTTAGCTGCTAGTCTTCATTAAGCGCTGTCAGAATGCAGACACGTTATGTCTTGCACTGTTGATGGGGGTGTGAACCAACATGTTGCTAATATGGGGCTTGTAGCGTAAGTAACAAATTACTTGATAAAAAAATAATAACGCATACATTTCAGCTTCCTTTAGACCGTTTCTGTTCAGGAGTTTTTTTTTTTTAATTAAATTTATTTTCCCCCTCCTCAGACTGGGGGTGGGGCTGTGAGGTTGGGGGGACCGGCAGGGTGGTCGAGCCTTGACCAGTGGTGGCCCTTGACCCTATATCCATAGACTTGTAAAATAGATTTTATGTTAACATTTTATACCTGAGATGTATTCCTTCTTCCAAAAAACAAAATCAAACGAAGATTACAACAGATATGGAAATTAACACATATTTGCAAAAAAGAAAAGTGAAATATGTTCTGCAATAATATTGGCATGTTATGCAATTCATTGTCCGTGTCCCCCTCCGCCTCAGTCACCACTCCACTTAATAGGGATTCCCCAATAATTGCCGCCAGTCTCTCATCAGGAGGGGTCAGCTCTGGTGTCCCTTTCCCCCACCCGTGGCAGACACACTCTGGCGATGGAGCGCTAGACTTTTTTGCATCGACTTTATTGTTGATGCAAAAAAACATTTCTTTTTTATTTCGGCCACGGTCCGAGGTTGTGAGGCTGCAGCATGGATGGCGTCTGCAACCTTTTGCCACTCAAGTGCCTTTTTGGCATTAGTAATGCCCACACTGTGCCCTCCAAACAACATTTTACTCCTCTTTTCCACCTCACCAACGAAAATTTCTACTTCACATTGAGTGAAGTTACGTTTCTTGGTTTTTCCTCTCTGTGTTTGCCATGATTTCGTAATCGATGAATATTAACTTGTGGGCGTTTCACGGACTATTTATGGGCAATTATGGGCGTGACATGAAGCCGCAAAAGTGGCGCTACATTTAGAATTGATTATGATTTATTAAGGGAAAACTGCGTAGGATGTGCGTGTGCACGGTTTTATAAATCAGAATATTTCTGTGCGTACACACGTCCTATGTTTCATTCGTACTTCTGATGCAAATCCTACGCAAAGTTTTATAAATGAGGCCCCTGATCAGCCTACACCAGAGAAAAATCATGGAGGAGGAATTACACCGTGATCTTAATGGCTGAAGGAAATAATGGCTGGTTTGTAGGAGATACAGGTATTTTGTATAAAGTTAAATGTAGCATGCATTCTGCATCTAGCAGTTTTTCACTAATGTGTGAAAAGAAAATTAATCATTAGATTTTGCTGTTACCACTTTCATAAATATTCTGAATCATGTTATTGTTCTACGTCTTTTAAAATGTATATATTTCAAAGTCATTGTTCTACCTCTTTAAGTGGAAGAAAAGAGACCAATAAGGATTCTTGGTCTATGAGAAGCGCAAACCAAAGACAGGTATGTTTTGATGTTTTAGATCCTTGGATTATTCACTAAGTTGTGTAAATTAAATATTTGTTTCCATTTACTTCACTCTAGACCAATCTGGAAGACCAGTGGCCTCAACCATTGCCTCTGCAAGTAACCCTCAAGAAGTTGAGCTCGGTAAGCAATTATTTTTGTTGATTTCATGTACGAGTGTGTTCTAGGAACTGCAAGCACATCTGAAGCCTCAACTGCCAAAAAACATTTTGGAGATGTAGATGCACAACGGATTATTGGTAAGTTTACTTTACCTTAAATGTTTTTACCCATCGGAACTGTATCACTGTCTTCATGAAGTCCCTCTGAATGAATAAAAGTGCCAACATTTTATGATAAATGTTAAATGTACAAATTTCCAAGAGATTGGTTTTATGTCTTTTTAAACAACATCAACTGAGTTTGTGCTCTTGGTTTACAAGCTTGTGACATGTATAGAATTGTACTGTAATTTTATTTTTTATTGCAAGATTTACAACTACAGCTACTCCAAAAGTGAATGGAGTGTGATGAAGCCAGATCAGCAGCATCCCATGATTGGGCATTGAGGCAAACCTTGTCTGAAGAACGCTGGCAGGGAGCAAGGCCAAAACTCCTTGACAGTTTGCTTGCTTCAGACTGTGCATTATGGTCTGTGTGACCACTGCAGCTTGACAGAAGCAGTTGCAAGGACTGTCTCCCGAGACCCTGTTACTGTGGCAGTGTGACATTTCTACGCACCAACATCTAGTTTTTCACAACAGAGAGACTCTTACTGGCAATTTCCACCAGCTGCAATTCTGCTGCAGAACGGCGGCGGAGTCAATATGTGTATTTTCACTGACTGTGGAACGGCTGCGTTCCGGCTCCGTCCCAGCACTGGTGATCCGTAGCCCTCCGGAGGAGATACGCAGAACTTCTACTGATGCTGGATGATGCGCGGTCAGTGATGTAGTGCAGGGTATACGCAGGTATACGGCTTCTTTATCAGTCGGCATTGCATATACCCACTTCTAAATCCCCTCTGATGCGCATCATTTAGTAGCTAATCCAATCTCATGTGAATAAAAAACACCCAGTAAAGACAGTGACCCCTTGATTCCCCCACCCACATGCGCACACGCACGCTATTGGGCTAGACAGGTACCGTCAATCTGACAATGCCCAACGCCAGATTGGATCAGAGCACTGTCAATCACTGCCTGATTCACTGCCTGGAAAATTTGTTTTCAGAATAACAAACGACCTTGCAACGCTACATCGGTGCTGTTAGCCAGCAGCTCAGCTAACGATAGCCAAGCGACAGCAACAACGCCCGCTCCGTTCCCCACCCCAGTCAGAGATGATCCGACAGTGACAGAGATGCTGCCTTTTCAACTACAACTTCAAATGAAGACGTCAAACAAGGTGAGCATTTTTTAATAGCAGGACCTTTTTGTTAATAACATTTGTCAGAGCTCGAAATGGCCATTTGCCCATCACTGTGTAAAACAGTGCGTGTCATAGGAGACACAGTCAGTTGGAGTAGAGCTGCACAATTCTGGATAAGTTAAATAGCGACTTAAATTAAATTTTAACATTTTACGTTTTGATAAATGGTTAAATGACTCACTCATAAAAACGTCACTTGTTTGGTTACTGGATGATTCAGTGTTTTTGAATGAATATCTTGAATGAATGATTCAGTGACAAATAAATTTAGATTTCGCATCGTTTGTAAACTCTGGTTGACTCAATAATATGCCAATTCACAGTTCTTCACATTGCGTGCAGCTGACTGTTAAATGTTTAGGGACCCCAGTGGCTGAATGTAAAGCATAATATTGTCACAGTTTGTGACACAATTAAACTATTTAGTGACCACTTGTACGTGGAATGGGGGTGAAAGATGAAGTTGAACACTTAAGATGTTTTTTTGTTTTTTAAATGTGTCTGGCCCTTTTTTAGTTTAGGTAGATTGTTAGTTTTGACAGCTTCTAAAACAGTGAACACAGAGAAATATACAATTTGTGTGCTTGCATGTATGTGGGAGAAATTGACACTACACACATACAAATATGAATACAGTAGTTACATTGTTTATGCTTCACAGGGTGGCTGGTCTGTAGCAGTGTGAACTCTATTGGGGTCGTTAAAGGTGGGGTATGTGATTCTCTTTTTTGTCCATTTTTTCAAAATCACTTGAAATCCTATTCATAACCCACTTACAGCCACTGAGTTAGAAGCACTGAAATGAAAATTAAGCAATTTAATAATCTGTGGAATGGGCAGTACTCGAAAACTCCAGCCAATCATTTCCAAGACCACCTAGAATCATTGGACAGTAAGGCTATGTTTACACGGAAACGATCTGAAGAGAAAACGCAAAAGTGGCGTTGCGTTTTCACTTTTTATTCTGCGTTTAGACGAGCGTTATGAAGGGGAAATCTGCGTGCATATGGTGACGCAAAAGTGTGTGAAATTCGATGTAGTGTGCACTCCAGGCGGCTAGGTGGCAACGAAGCACTGCCACACAACAACGCCAATATCTGAGAATATTTTGTACAACTGCTGAAAAGACTCTTGTATGTTTATCAGAGCTGCTGTGGCAACTTGAAGGTCCGACGTATGGAAATAATCCGACATGTTGGTTGTTATTTTCCTGTACTGGCCCATGCCTGTGACGTAAACGCGTACGCGACAAGAGCCAACGTGAGCAGATTTGCGTTTTTACCGTTTAGACGGGAACGCGACGGTGGAGCGTTTTTAAGATTTCCACTCTGGAGGGTGGTTTCACTTTTTTGCGTTTTTAAGCCTCCAAAACGCCGTCGCCGTGTAAACGAAAGGCACATCCGATAAAATATTTTTACGTTTTCACCCGGAATCGTTCTCGTGTAAACAGGGCCTAAGTCTGTCAATCTAAATCATACCCCCCTCCCCCCATCCCCCTCACGTGAATCAGGGCCAGCGTTGGAGGAAAGAAGGTAGGACCATTTGAGTTGTGTATTTTCAAAATCTGCCGGCTGTTTTGCAAATCACATACCCCACCTTTAAGGAGCAATGTGTATCTCTCTCAAAAGAATGGATAAACTTTGAAATTCAAGTATTTGGCCAGGGAAGTAGAGAGACAAGTCTATAGCAATTCTGCTGTTTTTTTCTCCTATTAGCATACTATCTATGCGTCCACAGTATCAAGTGTTTAATCCAACAAATGAATCACACCTCTCACAAGAAAATCCCTGTTCCTACCAGACAAGACTATTACCCGTAAGAACTTCACGGACCCTAATTGCATGTTTTGTTTCTGTGTAAGCATGCAATTGCAAAAACATCAACACAGAGCATGTGCTATGTGCCTGTAACGATCACAAGTTACAAGAATGAACTTTTAAGTGTTTAAATTTGTATATAATGTGAGAGTTATTATAACTCTCAAAGAGGGGAATGAAGGATTACAAATTTAAGAAATGTTTAATCTAGGCTGTACATTGAATTTAGCATTTAAGGTTGGGATGGTGATGATATCCAGCCAATCCGTTTTTTCTGTGTTTGTCAGATTACTGATACTCTTAATTGCTTTTTCCTGACATTCCTGCTTCTCTCTATTGTAAGCAGATTACTGAAACTCTTGGTCCTGTTCTTGAGTCTCAGTGTTTGAATAGGAATGCTGATTGGATTAGGATTGGTAACACTCTCAGTCTAGAACTGGTTCCTAAACCTGATTACGTCATTTACATGCTTTGTAAATCCCTCCCCTTATAATGTTATAAATTGCAAGGGAACTATTTTCCCTTAGTTAGACTCTAGACAAGCTTGGTAAAGACTACAGCAACGAACAGCTTGTGTGCTCAGTAAAGAACCTGCAAACGATACAACCGAGTCTCCTGGTCTGCGCTTCTGACATTTTTTTACACTTTAAAAGAAAACAGATCACAACAACTGTCAGTCTTGAGAAATAAGGTGAGGAAACATGCATTGTCTAAGGCACACAATCAAGTTGTAAAGATGAGAGAACAACAGAAAGAAGCAGTCATTGAGAATGCGGTGGAGGCTATGACTGAGTCCTACATGAGGGAAACCGAAGCTGTGTTTCGAACAGCCTACCATTTGTCCAAAAAGAACAGACCCTTTTCTGACCACGAGTCTCATTGAGCTGCAGGAACTGAATTGTATAAAGATGGGCTCAATACTTCATTCACGTTACAGTGCAACACAAATAATTAAACATGTTGCCAATGAGATGCAGAGCAAAATCATCAGTAGTATGTAAGCATCATCGAGTAAGTTAGCTGTCCTAATTGACAAGGCCTCTCCTTTAAGTCACAAAGCTGTCATGACAGTTTCAGTTAAAGCATCAGTCCAAGAAGAAGAAAGTCCTGAATTCATATTCCTTGAGCTTGTTGAACTGCACTGTTAGACCTTACCAGGGTTTTTTTACAGTAAAATACTGGCAGCACTGTTGCCAGCAATTTACTGTTAATTGTACAGTTCTTGACTGTAATCTACATATATACTGTTACTGTAAAAATACACTAAAACTCAAGTTAACCAATTTCACTTGCAGAAACCGACTGCCTTAAATTGACCAACTGTCATTTAAATGTATTAACTAAAACTTATAATGCATTAATAACGTGAGAAACGTATTACTGTGAACTTATTTCATTTGAAACCACAAAAATAACTTTTGTAAATAAAGAGATTTCCACTGGATCAGCAACTACAGTCACTGCCTTTTAAATAAAGCAACACACGGCATGATCAATGTTTGTAGATCTTCTCCTGGACTGAAGAACAGGCTCTACTACTGGCAACAGTGTTGCCATTATAAACCTGTTTAATAACTTAAAGTTAATTGCTGTTAAAATAAATTTTGGGGTGTGTCTTTTTATCTTACACTTGTGCTTTTAGGGGGCACACCTTTAACATTAATTTGAACCTATTTTCAGTATTAATTCAAGTCATTTTTCATCATGACATGCATCACTGCAATCTGTTTACACCTGGCCACTTCATGCGTTTTCTGTGATCGGAAAGCTATCTGATCTGAGAGACCAGGTGTAAATGCCCTCCAAAACACATTCGAGACGGATTTGAATCTGATCGCTCAAACCACGTCAGGACCGCATTCCAGACGAAATTGGACAAGTGTAAATGCCGCACCTGGTTGTTGAAACCACATGTCAATTTTACTTCTCCCAAAAATGCAAAAAATAAACGTGTGAGAGCGTGTTATAGGCTATATGTCATGCTATAGTCAGATATGACGACGCTACTGCAACACGCATTACCGCAGATGAGCAGCTGAGCATCTCTTCATCAAGCCAATGTGCAAACTATCGCAAATCAAAGTGAAAGTAAATCGCAGACGCTTTACACACAATCATCTTCATTAAAAGTAAAGAAACTAAATTATCTTACCAGGGCTCTTGCCGCTCTCTCCTATTGCGGTCTTTGATTCAGAAATTTTAGCTGTCGATCAATAAAATGCAGCTCATATCTGTTGCTTTCGGTGACGTGAACTCCATTAAATCTGTATTTAGTGCGGGAATTAAAGAACGGATTTATTTCCGTTATGCAAGAACACATTTATGTGACCGGGTGTAGGCTACATGGAATCGTTTCGATCAATCTGAGATATCTATCCGATCTGAGAAAACGCATGAAGTGGCCAGGTGTAAACAGAAGCTAATAAAACAAAACTCAAATTAATGTTTCATAATGTTTAATTTATTTGACAAGTAATTTTCTATTGTAGTGTGATATAATGATCAATAATGATAACACATTTTTAGCATCTAAACACATATCTAGGCACTTTTTACATCTGACATATGCGTATATAACAAAAAACAAACATATCCACAAATCAACTTAGGCAGTCATCTGAAAATGTGTTTATGATAATCTTCTCTAAAATCATGTATTCATCTTTATTCTGCGGTTTTTGTGGTTCCTTGCAAACACATCAGCAAATTCTTCAACATTCAAATTATTTGAGGGAATTTTCAATTTTGATAAGGTTATTCCTTTAAATCTAATTTCTGGACTTATAAAACCTCAATCATTGAGTGATTAACAAATCATTTGTAATTAATAAAAGACTTTGCACAGTCGAGTCTGCTTCATACCACCTACTAAAAAGGCAAGAAATTAATGTAGGGCAAAACTAGACGATATAAATTAGATATTGACATCTACATTTCTTTAATGTGTTAACGTTACATCTGTTCTCTGGAAGCTGCTGACTCTTTGCTAAGATTGTTAGTCAATCATGATTACTTGATATGTAGTTTTATAAAGTATAATATTAGCAACAGCAGACACTTGGATAGTTGAATATTATTTCTCACTACATGAACATGACTGGAAGTAAATATTTTCGTTACTTGTATCTTTTTGTTGGTGTAGCTCCTCTGATGAACGCGAAGCTCCTTCTTGACTAAAGTGTGCGATCTCACTTTGAGTAATTTCCTCTTGACATAAAAGTTATGGCACAACAAATTATTTTCCCATTACTGCCACCCACAGGACAAATTGCTCATTGCACCCAACGTTGTTTGGCGTTATTATACAATTCCAAATTTAGGGGGGCCAGAGGGGGGGTCAAGCTTGTAGACACAGGGGCACTAGTACTAGTATTGACAAGTATCGCAGAATGACTATGTTGACTATTCAGCTATACTCAATACATTGATAGAACGTCATCTAAGATTCAAAGTCTTTGTGTAAAACCTACACTACATCTACTACAACCACTACACTACACCCTACCACTGGGGGGGGGACTTTGGTCATGATGTTTTCTGTCCGTGACATACAAAGAGCCAAAAGATTTCGATGGATGGACGGTCGGTCGGTCGGCTTGTGTCAGAGTTAGGAAGTTTCTGTAATGAGGCCCCAGGTGTGCTTTAGTCTATATAGTGTATGCATTTGTACAACAGTGTGCACTGGACACCATTTTATTCCCCTCACTTTTTTCTTCAATGCAAGTTCACTTTTTTTGATATGCATCACCAGGAGAAGCAATAAAACGAGTAGTACAAAAAAATTATTAATGTATCAATTTTGAGCTTTATGTTTTGATAAAGTACTGTGAAATTATGTTGACATGTTTTACTGTTCTAAAACAGACTGGGAAGATCACAGCAGACAGCTTCCGGTGGTAATGGCGCAGTGGATAAGACACATGCCTTTGGTGTGAGAGAATCCACTGTGAATCGAATCCACTGTGAGACACCAATGTGTCTCTGAGCAAGACACTTAACCCCTGGTTGCTCCAGATGCGTGCGACCTCTGACATGTATAGCAATTGTATGTCGCTTTGGATAAAAGTGTCAGATAAATGTAAGCTTCAGAAAAAGTGTTTTGGAGTGGGAGGTTGTTAGATTTGAGGTGGATAAGACCTGCAGGGAGGAGCACCCCAGACATGCTTGCTGTTTCTGTGGATGGAAGCACTACCGCTTTAAGAATGCAGCAAGGTACTTACAAAATGTGTGTAATTTGCAATGTTGTTAAAGTAACCTTTGCTTTGTCATATTGAAGGTCAATGTGTACCATTCATATGAAATCCATGTATTCAGATCTGAAGAACAAGCCTTTTTTGATGGCATCTTCATTCCAAAAGATGATGAAGTAGAGAGATTTGTGGACCACATTCATTCTACCACCAACCATGTAAGCTTATATAATATTCCTAAAAACACCACCAATAACATCTTACAGTTGACATTGTTTGGGTGAGTCCTGACTATTTATATCAACCTTTGTCCATGTTGTATGTCTCTGGAAGAGGTATCTGTGGAGGGGAGTGGTCAGCTGCCAGGGAAACGTCTCAGATCCTCAAGTAAAATTGATGAGGAGGGACTTGAGCTTGCGGTCTGTCAACATGGAGTTTTTCTCGGCGCTCTCAACATGTTCAGGGGAGAAATCTATGCTTATCCCCTCTACCCGCAGAACAAACTGGCAAACAAGCCAATAAGCTTTATTGCCATGGATGTAACCTGCAAGTACTGGCCCTACCTCAACAAAGTGGCAAAAAGCTGCCCGGAGCTCCAGCACCTTCTTAGCATGAAACCATTCCTCTCAGTGTTTCATGCCAAAGCCTATGATTTTAAATGCGAGGTAAGAAAACATTACCATGGCATTGACTGTCCCTGAACATCTGCAAAGGTATATTGGCAGCTTTTAGGTTCATAGGTTAAATGGAGTGGAGCTTACCAGCAAGGGGCCGGATTGACACTTGGGGAGGAGGTTGAGCAGTGCAACGCCTTCCTCTCTGGGATTGCTGTGACCACGAAGCACATGTCCAAACCACGTAAGGTAACCACACACTGCACTACTTAGATTGAACGTGTTACTAGAAAAGTGTAGCCAGTGAGGGACATGTGGTACAACACAGATTAGTGTATTTTTTTCTTTTTTGCGGGACGTACAAACAGGCTTACACTGACGGCCATGCGCTTGAATCAGCAAAAGTTTATTAACTTGGCTACTTCACTTGCCTGCCGATATCAGAAGGCAGAGATGAGTATTATTTTCTTACAGTGTAAATAACCTCTATTGTATATTTTTGTAGGTATAACTTATTTCTTTCATTTCCTTTTTCTTTCCAAATTTTGCATGAATTATGAAACTTTTTCAGTAGTTATCTGGGAAGCATAAAAAATAGTAGTAATTGATTAGTTAATAGTGAACTATCACTTTCATATGTGTGCTATTACTTACTATTGTAATGCTCTACTGGGTGGTTGCCCTGCACGCTTAATAAATAAACTACAGCTAGTTCAAAACGCAGCAGCTCGAGTTTTTACCAGAACCAGGAAGTGCTGAGTAAAGAAGCTAACACTTGGGGAGTGTTAAACGCTATGACAATACAATATTCGGCAACAGGTAGAGAAAGTCCAAAGCTTATAAAGAGTGTGAGATGGTGTGTGATAGTTCTCAGGTGTGAGCGTGATAGTCGAATCAGCTGTGTGAGTCGTCAATGCAATGAATGATGGGGATTGTAGTGAGTCCATGCTGTGAGTGGGTGACCTCTGGTGGTTATTGACCGGAAGTGTATAGACCAGATTCGTGACTATATATATATATTTATATATATATATATATATATATATATATATATATATATACATATAGGTGAAACTCTGGAAAAGTTATAATTTTGATGTTCATAAAAACCACAAATTAATAATCTCAGAAAATTCGATTATTACATGAAATCAATAAAAAAAAAAAAAGATTTTAAATACAGAAATGTCGGCCTTCTGAAAAGTATAATCATGCATATACAGATATATATAGTTATATATACTCAAAATATTAGTTTCACCTTTTAATTTGAATAACTCAAATACATTAAATTTTGCACAATATTCTATTATATATATATATATATATATATTTAAGCTACATAATCCAGACAGACTTAACTGCCAGTTAACTTCACTGTTCACACACACACACACACTCCCTCACTGGGTCTCTGATAATAACACAGCAGACACGCGGATCTCAAGCCTTCCGGCAGCCGACAGATAACGGCAGCTCACGGCTGAACAGCAGCTCTATTACACCAAACACCACAATTCACTAATGTGCAGGAATAAAACAGGACTAGGCTGAAGAGGAAAACAGAAATTCCCTAAACAACGGCAGAAGTGTGATTTAAAGTCTCTATAGTTGTTTTACTTTCATGCTTTCTGCGTCCAAAAATCCACAGCATGTTGCTGTCCCATAAAGTCATGTTGAATATTTTTTAAATCCCAAAAATGCATTTAGCAAATGTCTTCTTCTGTGTCAACACCAATGTTTGTACAGGAACTTATATATGTTTTTAAATAATTATAATTATGTGTATTGCATTTTCAGAATCAGCATTGAGAGTACAAGCATGTGATAATAAAAATACAGTAGCATTTGAGGACACATAGTAAACTTGTAATCATTGCCAAGACACTTTAAGTGGTTTACCAATTTAATCACAAGTAGTTTCCAACCTAATATCCATAAAGTTTTTAAAACATCTGAATTCTCCAGAAATGAAGAGGGTAATGTGCACAGTAAACACACGACTGGCGCAGCTGTATCCTTATATATAGAGTTGATGGCTTCTCACAAACACATCTGAGATGAATGGTATTAATGATTGGTTAATTAATTTGAATATCCCCAACTGAGCAAGTCAAGTGGCAAAAAACTCCATCAAGTGACCTAATGGTGTCCTAAAACTCCATCAAGTGACCCAATGGTGTCCTAAAACTCCATCAGGTGACCCAATGGTGTCCTAAAACTCCATCAAGTGACCCAATGGTGTCCTAAAACTCCATCAAGTGACCCAATGGTGTCCTAAAACTCCATCAAGTGACCCAATGGTGTCCTAAAACTCCATCAGGTGACCCAATGGTGTCCTAAAACTCCATCAAGTGACCCAATGGTGTCCTAAAACTCCATCAGGTGACCCAATGGTGTCCTAAAACTCCATCAAGTGACCCAATGATGTCCTAAAACTCCATCAGGTGACCCAATGGTGTCCTAAAACTCCATCAGGTGACCCAATGGTGTCCTAAAACTCCATCAGGTGACCCAATGGTGTCCTAAAACTCCATCAGGTGACCCAATGGTGTCCTAAAACTCCATCAAGTGACCCAATGGTGTCCTAAAACTCCATCAGGTGACCCAATGGTGTCCTAAAACTCCATCAAGTGACCCAATGGTGTCCTAAAACTCCATCAAGTGACCCAATGGTGTCCTAAAACTCCATCAAGTGACCCAATGATGTCCTAAAACTCCATCAGGTGACCCAATGGTGTCCTAAAACTCCATCAGGTGACCCAATGGTGTCCTAAAACTCCATCAGGTGACCCAATGGTGTCCTAAAACTCCATCAGGTGACCCAATGGTGTCCTAAAACTCCATCAGGTGACCCAATGGTGTCCTAAAACTCCATCAGGTGACCCAATGGTGTCCTAAAACTCCATCAAGTGACCCAATGGTGTCCTAAAACTCCATCAGGTGACCCAATGGTGTCCTAAAACTCCATCAAGTGACCCAATGGTGTCCTAAAACTCCATCAAGTGACCCAATGATGTCCTAAAACTCCATCAGGTGACCCAATGGTGTCCTAAAACTCCATCAGGTGACCCAATGGTGTCCTAAAACTCCATCAGGTGACCCAATGGTGTCCTAAAACTCCATCAAGTGACCTAATGGAGAAAAAAAAAACCTTGGTAGAACCCAGGCTCAGTCGGGGGCCAGTTCTCCTCTGGCGTTTATGAACTAGAGGCCGGATTTACAGTAACTGTAAGATAAAAATGTATATGAATGTCTCTAAACAGACTTTAAACTGAACCTGTGATAAGCGCTGATGGCGTTCATATGCGCATTAAGAATTGATTCTATAGTTATGTGCGTTTGAATATATGTGCGCAGGTTTATAAGTCCCTACAAAACCATGCCTAAACAAACTACTTGTCTTGCCAATGTCAAGAACAGTTAACACTCTAACCTCTTCTGGTCCATTACTGAGTCTAGCCTACTATACCACATGTTTGCATACTGTGGTGGCAAACTTTCTAATACTGAATAATAGACAAACATGTCTCAATTGCCTTTAAAGATGATTTATTCCCTTGCAAGGAATGGTCAGCAGTCATACAACCATACACAGTGCCTGCAAACATATAGAACATATTGAATTTCTTCCACAATACACAGACAGCTTATAAGACAGCAATATGTTGGTGTATACTGCCCTCTTGTGGTGTAAAGGTGTAAATATGAGTGCACTGTTAATTCAACATCTCTTTTGCTTTAGCTATAAATCAAAGCAAATCGGCTTAGATTTAGTTTCCAAAGCAGATCCAGTGATCCAGGGATTATAATACAGTAAGTCAAGTCACCTTTATTTATATAGAACTTTATACAATACAGAGTGTTTCAAAGCAGCTAAAGTTACAGAGATAACAGGAAAATAATGTATTTCTGCTATTGTTCAGCTAAAGTCAGTTCAGTGTTGATTCAGTTCCGTTGTAAAGATCGTCAATTATTAAATTAGTTAATTTCATCTTGTTACGTGCCCACCAAATGAATTGAATTGGAACATCATAACACATAAAGGACCACAGAGATTCAGTGATGATGCATAAATTATTTATTATAAATGATTTAAATGGAAACGATTTGGTCACAAGCGGAGCATGGTGGTAAAAGAAAATAACTAAACACACAGAAAGAAAACCCTGCCCACACATATCTTCCAGAGGAATAACACTTGCCTGCCTCCCGTCCAAAAACAAAAACAATGTTCTCCGTGAGTCTTCCAGGGGCCCGTTCTTCGTACGTTGCTTAAAACATCCGAGATCAAACGAGACATCCAAGATAATATAATCGTGCTCATCATGATCCGGCTAATTTGGTTCTTCGAACACTCCTGCTGGTTATGATTAGTATAGCTGGATTGAGTTATCTGAGATAATTGCGCGTTCATGCGCTGGGTTAAAAGGGGATATGTATCGATAGTAGAAACATTGATCAGCAACGCTGCTATTGGCTGCTCACCGTGGCCAAAGAGCGCGCGCAGTTTTTCACCGCAGCAGAGCAAGAGTTATTGGTTGAAGGATATGCAGAATTTAAAAACTTAATAAAAAATGTTCACCTCAAATGTGCAAAAGCCAGGAGAGAGGGCTGGCAAAAAGTAGCAGACAAATTAAGTTTGTAGTGACCATGTTAGATGTTTTTATCACTTATTACAGTATATATTTTATATTTTAATAATTTCTAAATATTAATAACTTTGTTCATAAATGTCAGAGTCACCACCGACTACTAGAACATGGGAACAAGTAAAAGTGAAGTACTAGAATATTTTACACAATGGTTATTTGTACTACTTATAGCCTACTAATCTCTTTTAAAAAGACACTAGAAAAACAAACAGGTGGTGGTCCTGCACCCCCGTTATACCCAGGCAGAAGAGCTGGCCCTTGGGTTGGGCATCCCTGAACCGACCCATTGTGGAGGGCATCAGTTCAGCTCTTCCTCAGACCCACAGCCAGAGGCAGGAGCAGCAACTGTGTAAATGAACTTTAAATGATCCTAGTACACTGTAAAATAATTTGTTGCTGCATTAAATTAAGTAGGCCTATAATCCAAATGGCTGTCCAATCATATCAACTGTTAAACCTTGAGTAGTAATGAATTGCTTTGACTTGTGAAAGTCTACATGTGTGAAACTACACATAGTTAATGTAAAAAAAAATATGTTGCCATGAGTTATTGATCACATTTCCCCCCAGTGTCATTGTAATGAAATTGTGTTTTCCTCTTTTGTGCAGTTTTAAACAATACACCAACACTTTTATCTGTTCCCAAGAAAGTGGCTGAAGCATGTGCAGTAAGACTTTTACTAATGTTACATCAAAAGGGAAGAAAGTACAACACTTTGTAATGTCCATTTTCCCCCAATGCACAGGACAGTGAAGAAACCCTCTCATGTATCTTTAAGTGCATAAATAACTTTACTTAATTTACACTTAAGTACCTATTATTTCTGAATGCAATATGAGTCGCAGGAGTCCACATCTACAGAAAGCCCTACAGAAGAGTGACCAAAGCAGTGATGCAGAGTGATACACATGCAATGTCACAGGCCCTGTCAGGTGCAACCCTTAGACTTTTCAGACACTTTAGTTGGCTAAAGTTCTCTTCATTGTGTGCCCTTGTCCTGATAGAGCTGCAGTAACTGGTCTGGGGTTTGGGTCAGGGAATGGGGTCATAAAACACCTGTCTCCAAGCAGGATCCTGTTGTAATCACATGTATAATAGAACAAATCAGTTCTGTTCTGTTAGGATAAGCATAAGTGTATGTAATACAGTGAGCTTGATATTTATATTTTTCCTTACCACGTTCAAATATTGTGCATAAATCTCTGAAAATTCTTGAGTCATGCACAGATCCTGGCCATATTTGTGATATGGAACATCTAAGAGATTTTAGTCTGTCAACTGCCTTTTTTTAAATTTGATATAATATTACAATCTGGAATATTAAGAATAGCAAATTTGATATAATATTACAATCTGGAATATTAAGAATCGCAATAACTTGCCTGCACTGTTATTAAAGACTTCAACGAGTCGAACATTTATGCGTTTCCAACAAATTAATGATGTAAACGACATCCTCACAAGTCATAAGAAAAATTATATCTCTCAAGTACACTATCGCGCTGCGTTAAAAGACCTCCCGTATCAGCTCTGCTTATAGACTAAAGCCGCAATCTAATCCTGCTAACACGAAATAAGCCGCTCACGAGCAGGTTCAAGCTTGCGCACCTGTTGCCATGGCAGCAAGTCCAGGATGAGCGTCGAAGAACCAAACAATCCAAGATCATGGCAAATCACCAACAATCAAATCCAGCTAACTGAGTTAGCGACGTACGAAGAACGAGCCCCTGGGGTGTATTCCAGAAAGCAAGGTTAACTTACCATCAGATAAACTTTGAACTCCTGGTTGATTAACCCCAAACTTGCTTACTCTGGGTATGTCGGTTCCAAAACACCTGTGAGGAGTTAGTTTAATCAACCTCCTATTGGTAACCCAAAGTTAATGCGCACGCACGGCGAGTACATAAAGACATTGTCAATGGATCGCCGATTTCAGGAGTCACCATGGAAACCAAGGGAGAAAAAAAACGAGCGGTGAAACTGAGTTGGAGGTTTTAATGCTTGCTTATGAAGACTATAAGCCCATTATAACCAAAAAAAAAAAGCAATACTGCTGCCTCAGCAAAAGAAAGAGAAATAACGGACAGAGTAAATGCGTGAGTTTAGAAAATTATAAATGGGTTATTTTCCCCTTTCATTGTGACGCAAAAATTATTTGGGGCATGTAACGTTAGTATAAATAGACAAGTATTTACTTGTCCATATATTTCTTAATATTACATTAATGCACATAATTGGCTAGTTATATGTTGGCTTCTTGTTTTATCAGGTGTAATCCTTCTGGAGCCAGTGAGCCAAGTCAAAATGAAACACAAAAACATTCTCCAGCAAGGTTAAACTTACTAAACTTGTTACTGACGCCATGTAATTTAGTATTTAATGTAATTTAGTTTTCTATGTAGCCAATAGAAAGAAGGCTGAGGCCCGTAAAACCGGTGGGGGTCCACCTCCACCTCCCCTCACCCAGCTGAGAAGCTGGCACTGGCACTGAGGAGCTGGCACTGGCCCTTAAAGAGCATATTGCAGGTAAAAAAAAAATCTAAATTAATATATAACCTTGTATGAAAATACCATATGAAAAGTTAATGCAGGATATAAAATGTTTTAAAACGACATAAGGGCACTAATTTAGTAGATAAAGTGAGCGTTTCTTGGACTGCTCGTAAAAACGGCTTTTTTTTCAACATCGCGTCATTTTACGTCACGACAGGGAGTCTAGCCTCGGCTCAGAGTAGGCTGGGAAGAGCTGTCGTGAGTCAGTGTGGTTTCGGTAGTTTTTGTATTTTAATTTGTCATCGTCATGGTAAATTATTGTGTTTGTGGAGGTTGCAAAAACTCTGGCCCGTCATCGAGTCCACAGGTTTCTATAACAAGAAAAAGGACGGTATCTTCCGTGCCTGGTGCGGTTTGTGCAGGTGAAGAGACGGGATTTCTCTTCCGCATCGGCTTCGAAAAACGCGGTCGTGTCTAGCGTTCACTTCAGATCGGAGGATTATCATCCCGGCGATATGATGGAGTTTAACATGTGATGCCGAAGCAAGAATATTGATCGTCTTATTAGGGTGGCCATACGTCCGGATTTTGGCCGGACAGTCCGGATTTTAAGCCCCCTGTCCGGCGTCCGGCGCAGCATCAAGCCGGACACTCATTTGTCCTCCTTTTTGGAGTTGCGGTGAATTGTTTTAAAAAAAAAATACCATTGGCTTTTGGCTTGCTTAGTTGGGGACATTTAACATTTAATTTTGAATTTAACAATACTATTACAACATTGTTTTCCTGTTATCTCTGTAAAGCTGCTTTGAAACAATTTGTATTGTAAAAAGCGCTATATAAATAAAGGTGACTTGACTTGATTTGACTATAAAAATCCCGCATACTGAATCTATGCGAGACAGAACAT
Organism: Semotilus atromaculatus; assembly: GCA_031834385.1. Lineage (NCBI taxonomy): Eukaryota > Metazoa > Chordata > Actinopteri > Cypriniformes > Leuciscidae > Semotilus > Semotilus atromaculatus. The sequence goes on along the minus strand of JAULUF010000017.1, from coordinate 493,348 downwards.
AGCCAACTGTATGTGCGCCAAACCGTGTAGCGCGCGTGCACGGCGGAGAGGGAGAGAGGGAGAGACCTTGCGAGCGAGAACCTTGCGACCTTGCGAGTGGTAATAATCTGTACAATATTGTGAGAACAGTATATCGTTAGCCAACGTGTATATATCTAAGTTATAAGCCAACACTGGTCTCTCTCACCAAGACACCAAGACACCTCTCCTGTTCTACACTGGTTCTCCTCACACCACATCTCAATTTGTCTCTGACCGTTCTGTCTAACATTAATCCTGGCCTGTCCCTGCTCTCTTGGCAGCATAGCAGGCTCATAATTGTACGGCTGTGGTCCGTCATTAGGGATGCAACGATTACAGATTTTGTAAGTACGATTATTGTCTGAGAAATAATCACGATTTAACGATTATCACGATTATTATGCCTCAATTAATTTCCCAACACTACTAATGTATAATATCACATGAACACTCAACACCAGATTTTAATGTGTTATTTATTGCTGCCACAACACAGTACAAAATTATAAAATTACACTAATTAAAGAGAAGTGCTTTGTAAACATCCAGTATTTTTCTTTTAAAAATAACAAATTAAGTCAAAGGCTGCAGGGCTCTTTGATTTAAATAGATCACAAAATTATTAAGTGTTTAGTTTGTTCTAAATTCATTTTCAACTTCGAGGTAGAAAACTTGAAAACATGAAACCAATATCTTGTTGGTATTTGACTTAAAAACATAAATAATAAAAGGGATAATAAATCTTTGTTTGTGTGATAGACTACAGGGCAGGCTTTGTACTAAATTTAACAATTATTAAACACTATATTAAATTTAAATAACAAATTAGATTTATAAATAACCAGCTTGTCAAAATAACAGGTACAATGTGCAATTTTAACAAACTATACAAATATTTAAAAATATTAACTGAATTTTAACAAACACTAACTATAAAACAATGAAGTGCAAAAGAAAGTGCAAAACAACATTGTCAAAATGCAGAGGTGCGAATTTACAAACAACTGTTAATTTAACATAAAAGCATAGCCTACTGCGTGCATGGTCTGCCATGACTGAATGCGCGCTCCCTTAATAATCCCTAAAAAACTGACATCATCGTGATCTCAAACATCTCTGTTATTATCAATGAAGCTGATTGCACAATGAATATTTCATAATACCTACACTTTGTTAGTTATAATCAGAGGATTTACCAGCATGCAGAAATCAGCACTGAACAAAAACTCAGTTTTGAGCGGTGAGGGGAGTCTATCTTAAATGCTTCTGATTGGACGTTGTGTTTAAGAAATCAACACATATGTCTGTGATTTGCTACATCGCTCAACGTTGCAAACATGTTACAAATAGAAACTCTGGCCTGTAAATCGTTTCAATTTTGTTTTAGTTGTTCTTTTCTGCAACAGATGAATAACAATTTATTAGTTTTTATGTTTTATTTATTGATATTCATATTTTGAGTCCCGCGAATCGTTTTTTTCTCCCGCAGCCCACACACACAGAGTGCGTGCATTACCGCCCGCGCTCGCACTCGCACATCAAATCTACCCTCGCGCCACCGCCACGTCTCTAGATCAAGGGCCCGGCCCGAGGATGGCGGCGGAATATATCGGCCCAAGTTCCGCCTCGGGCAGAGAATTGCTGATTTAACTGCTGATTTAAGGCGTTTTTTCGGTGGAAATAGAGCGTCGCTGCTTAGTCCCTCTGCCATTATAGTGGCTGATGAGCACAGCACTTTAAGCTGGTGCACCGCTGGTGTGTTAGTTGTAAAAGATCCGTTCCGTGCACAACACTCGGTGTAGCATAGTCTTTACGATTAATTAACCGTGTCGTTTTAAAGCGCGGTTAATTGTGAAAACCGGTAATCGCTGCATCCCTATCCGTCATACGAGTAAGTATTTCCTCAGCGTCCGAAATATCATCGCGATCCATTGTTTTCCTGTTGTCTGAATCGACCGCTCTCTCGCCCGTTACGTCACGCCTGCCACGCCCATTTTCAGACGCGGAAGTAAAATTTTCTCACAAAAACGTCTCCTGAAGCTTCTGTAGTGTATTTATAAGTATATTTTAAAGAAAATATAGTTCCTACATTATATTTCTATACATTGACTCGTTGGGTCCTCTAACCTGCAATATGCCCTTTAATAAAGGGTGACCTGTGGGCGATGGGGTTCCAGGGGGCAGTTTGTCAGACTCAGCTACCAAGACAAGTGGCTTAGTAAAATGTAGGTGTACCATATTAATACTTAAGATTTATTGATGTTTTCTCTGTTTTTGTCAGTGTTTTAATAAAGAAAATCATCAACACTGTCACCATTTTTAAAAAGCCATTTTGAATGCATTTTACAATCATTGATTCACTTGTGCAGTATGCATGCTGCTTTGACTGCATATGCTGTATACTGTAATCTTATTACTAGTACTCTTAGATGTTCCTAATGTCCTTCTTTATTAGTTGTATTTGTTTAAGAATATACATTGAGTATTGAATCCCACATGGAAAGAACCTATATAAACATATATGTTTTAATATAGGTTTTGATATAGGATTTTAATATATGTGACATATATAAAATTGGCCGTTTTCCTATATTATATGTACATATATGCACATACACTCACCGGCCACTTTATTAGGTACACCTGTCCAACTGCTCGTTAACACTTAATTTCTAAGCAGCCAATCACATGGCGGCAACTCAGTGCATTTAGGCATGTAGACATGGTCAAGACAATCTCCTGCAGTTCAAACCGAGCATCAGTATGGGGAAGAAAGGTGATTTGAGTGACTTTGAACGTGGCATGATTGTTGGTGCCAGAAGGGCTGGTCTGAGTATTTCAGAAACTGCTAATCTACTGGGATTTTCACGCACAACCATCTCTAGGGTTTACAGAGAATGGTCCGAAAAAGAAAAAACATCCAGTGAGCGGCAGTTCTGTGGGCGGAAATGCCTTGTTGATGCCAGAGGTCAGAGGAGAATGGCCAGACTGGTTCGAGCTGATAGAAGGGCAACAGTGACTCAAATAACCACCCGTTACAACCAAGGTGGGCAGAAGAGCATCTCTGAACGCACAGTACGTCGAACTTTGAGGCAGATGGGCTACAGCAGCAGAAGACCACACCGGGTGCCACTCCTTTCAGCTAAGAACAGGAAACTGAGGCTACAATTTGCACAAGCTCATCGAAATTGGACAATAGAAGAATGGAAAAACGTTGCCTGGTTTGATGAGTCTCGATTTCTGATGCGACATTCGGATGGTAGGGTCAGAATTTGGCGTCTACAACATGAAAGCATGGATCCATCCTGCCTTGTATCAACGGTTCAGGCTGGTGGTGGTGGTGTCATGGTGTGGGGAATATTTTCTTGGCACTCTTTGGGCCCCTTGGTACCAATTGAGCATCGTTGCAACGCCACAGCCTACCTGAGTATTGTTGCTGACCATGTCCATCCCTTTATGACCACAATGTACCCAACTTCTGATGGCTACTTTCAGCAGGATAATGCGCCGTGTCATAAAGCTGGAATCATCTCAGACTGGTTTCTTGAACATGACAATGAGTTCGCTGTACTCAAATGGCCTCCACAGTCACCAGATCTCAATCCAATAGAGCATCTTTGGGATGTGGTGGAACGGGAGATTCGCATCATGGATGTGCAGCCGACAAATCTGCGGCAACTGTGTGATACCATCATGTCAATATGGACCAAACTCCCTGAGGAATGCTTCCAGCACCTTGTTGAATCTATGCCACGAAGAATTGAGGCAGTTCTAAAGGTAAAAGGGGGTCCAACCCGTTACTAGCATGGGGTACCTAATAAAGTGGCCGGTGAGTGTACATGTACATATATGTGAACAAATATGTGTACATATACACGTACATATATACATCCATATATGTACTTATATAGGTACATATATGTGTACATATATGTACCTATACAGGTACATATAGGTACATATATAGGTGCATATAGGTGCACATATATGTATCTATATAGGTGCATATATGTGTACATGTATGTGTATATAGGTGCATATATGTGTACATATATGTACCTATATACATGCATATATGTACCTATATAGCTGCATATATACATGCATATATGTTCCTATATAGCTGCATATATGCATGCATATATGTTCCTATATAGCTGCATATATGTACCTATATAGATACATATATGCACGTATATATGCAGCTATATGTTTACCTACATATTAGTATAATTATTAAAATCCATAGCTACTAGGCAACATAAATAATAGCCCAAAATGTAGAAATTTAAATTATTTATTTACTTAAGAACAATCAAATAGTACAAGAACAAAAATAAGACAAAAAACTGAACAGAAAAAACCCCCAAATTATCTTGTTGATCTTCTCAGCTCCATGAGCTTCGAATTGATAGATGTGCCTATCTGCCCTCGGCTGGCTGCCGGCCACTTCTTCAATGTAGCATCTAGAGAAGACAAAAATAATAAGACAGTATAATAATTATAATAATATAGTGCTTCATCAGGAACCCAAAGTGCTTACAGTACAGCTGCGATTGAACACATATTTTAAGGGCTGATCATAATAAAAAATGCGTTATGTAAACACGTCAATTGGAAGATTCTGATTGGATTCTGCTAAATCTGAAAGAAATTCTGATTGGATTCTTTCATATGAACATGTCCGTCATGGGGACTGCATTGTTTACAGTCACACGGTCAATCATTTGCATCCAAAGCAGAGAAAATTCATGGATCGGAAAAATTCAGAAATGTGGCTTTAGAAGAGGCCACATTTGGATCATTTGGACATTAGGATCAAGAAGTGAGCAAGCAATGAATTAGTATTATAGGTTCCAAGCAGATACAGTAACAATAATGGGTGCCCTACATTATACAGTCTCCATTGATGCCTAATAAACATTGATACAAGTAGGCTATGGTTAAAGTGGTGAACTTATAAAGTCTTAAAAGTTTTGTTTTCCCTTCTCAACGCATTATGCATTTACTCACCAATAATGGCTGCCTTTTTGACTTGGTCAAGGGCGACCAGCTGCTCCCCATCCCCTCTGGTTGGCTTCCCACCTTAAAGTAATATTTAAAAATTATTATGAAAGGGGGGTAAAATGAAGGTGGTGAAAACAAGAGATTTTTTATATACACATCACGTTTACTTGAGGTGCAAGGAAATACAAAAATGGCAAGTAAAAAAGCGATGGTATGCTCTCACACAAACATAATTTATTCCACAGAATATGACTGACTTGTTTTTTTTCAAGGACAGAAGAGATTAGGAACATGTTGTTTAGTACCATTCAGGTTGCTTTTCAGCAAAGTCTCCAAGTCATATGGTGCCCAGCAGCAGATCCCGCACCATGGCAGTAGCAGAGGTGGCAAGGCGGGCTGCTTTACACACTTCTGCCTGGCAAAACACCCCAGAGCCCTTTATAACTTGAATCTGAAAAATAATTTCACATCACAATATTAATTTATTGGCAACTTTTAGAAACTTTTTCATGTTTCAAATTGATTCTTATGCTTAGCTTCCCTATAGTTAATAGGTTATGATGTATAAATGCAGATTAATGATAAAAATATGAAACAACTCAATCAAACCTTATTAAAGGAGAGAAGGAGGACAGGAGGAGGTTGGATGGAGAGTAGGGAAGGAGAAAAGACAGTGAGTGGGAGAGGAGCGAAGGGGGGCAGGAGGAAAGGATGATGGTCTCGTAATAACACTAATTGGCTCCTACAAGCACACAGTTTATACCCATCCTTACTACATAATGTTATTCACCTGTGTTTTCGCTGAGGTCTCAGCTGTTGCTGCAGTCTTGTTAGAGAAGAAAAACATTGTTAAACTCAACAATTGTAAAACTTCAACAATTGTATGCATATGGGGCAAGTAAATTACATATTACCACTAACTATCCCAACATAAAAACATTAAACATGTCAATAAATTCATAATCATAGCCAAACATAAAAAAAAAACAATAAATCAGCCACACATCATAAAAATCCATATAGCTCTGTTTGAGTAACAAGTAAACTAAATAAATAAAAATGCAAGGGGGTTACTCACTGGTTGCACTTCTCCAAAAGTCGAGAAGGAGGAATCTAGATCCTCCACAGGACTCCTTCCAGTCTCGTTCAAAGAAGAAAAATATAGTTATTCTCTTCAATAAATTAAAGTGCAAATACATCAAATAATGAACATTATCAATCAGCCCAACATCACAAGTCTCTACAGCTCTGCTTGAGAAACAATTTTAAAAAGCAATGAAAATCAGAGGAACTTACCTTTTGAGCAATAATGGCGAGGTCATTTTTCATTTGAGGGATTTCTAGAAAGAGGTTATATAAAGAAAAAACAATTACAATCAGTAAATCAAAATAGCACCCAGCAACTCAGTGCCCTACTCTTCGAAAGACATTTCCTGCAGCTGTGAACGCAAGCTACAACCCTCCAAAGCCCATTGATAAGGCTCTGCAGAGGAAACCTGGTTGTAAACGCAATGAGAAAAAAAAAAAAATTCTCCAATTTCTCCCAAATTCAAATTCCCCAGGGTTTTTTTCTAGAGCCGATTGCCTTCTTGAGCCGTTGAAGGCAGAGAAGCGTAATTTATTCTCATGAACTGTAACGTTATGTTCTCTAGGCCATGCCTTTTGTTAACCCTCTACGAATTCCTCCAGAAAGAGACAAATAAATATAATTCTAATTTGAATCTTATCAACGGCTATATGAGCACCCACACTACCTCACCGGCTAACAACATAGCATTTATTTAGCGAAACACGTGTTAAACTTTCATCCCATCCAATTTCTAAGTTTATACTTCTCTGCGACCGCAATATCCATCTCCAGAAAAAACCCTGCTAATAAATATTAAAATTAGGAATACTTATGTAACGATCACCAGCTGGAGTGCCCTTGAGAGACACCAGAGGGCACTCCACACCAGACGATCATGTTTCACTCACAAACTACATTTCCCATAACTCACTGCCCGGATTCATCAGCACTCATTTCATTCACCTGTGTCTTATTACCTTGTTTTACTCACACCATAAATACCTGGTTTTCACATTCACTCGGCGCGAAGTATTGTTTCCCCAGTGTACTATTCGGAGCGTTTGTTTACCTGTTACGACTTGATCTGGACCTTTCCTCTCGTTGTCTGCTGCCTGCCTACCTTACTCTCTGCCTGGACTCTGTTCTCTGATTGTTTCGTTGCCTGCCTCGACCCCTTTGCCTGTTCTTGGACTCTGATTGTGTGTATTCTGCTCTGCTTATATCGCTAGTATTCGACCCTTGCCTGTCTGACCCGGTTATTTAATAAAGCCTGCAAATGGATCTCTCCTCGTCCGCTGCTTCATTACAGAATACTTCGCCACTACAAGGATCCAGCGGCTTTCCCTGTGGATATCGGCCAGGTTTGGACAATGCACGAATGTTATTAACCCTTAAGCAGGGCTCTCGATCACTCGAGGATTATATCCAAGAGTATTTAGATCTTGCCCACTCTTCTGATATGCCAGACTGTGTGCTCATAGATTTCTTTTGTGAGGGCATTAATCAGCCGCTCAGATCACGTTTAATCTGTGAGGGTCCCCGTTCATCTCTCAGTCAGTTTATGGACTATGCCTTGTTGACTATTGGTTCAGCGTTCACTGTGGGGGTCGCGGAGGAATGCACCATTACTTCCGTGCCTATAATGGCAGCCGCACCAGAGCCCCGTTATGTCTTAGCAGAATTTCCAGAGCCTTGTTACGTCTCAACAGATCTTCCAGAACCCCTTTACGTCTCAGCAGATCGTCCAGAGCCCCGTCAAGTCCCCGTTGATCGTCACGAGTTAAACCAAGTCACGGTTAATCTTCACAAGTCTCGTCATGTCACCGCTGACCAGCCGGAGTCCTCTCACGTCTTCTCTACCACACCCAGATATTCAAGGTCAGTGCTTCGATTTCACAGTCTGGTTTCCAGTATGAGGGATGCACCGCTGGTGTCTGTACGCGCGGCTGGTATCCCCAACCCTACTCACTTCAATCCTCCTGATCCTGCACTAATTACCCTGTCAGAAGCGCTTCCCATGATGGGGATCGCTTTTTGTTGCGTTTGGGCTGCATACACCACCTCGGAACTGCCCCAGGCGATGGCACCCGCTGCAGTTTCTCCAGAGGTGGCGGCACATGCTGCAGAACCTCTCGAAGCGGCGGCACTCGCTTCAACCTTTTGTATGGTGGTAGCGCCCAGCAATGTCCTCTCAGCCTGTCATTTCACAGTCAAAGGAATCGTGGATGAGCACTGTACCTGTCCTGTTAGTGAACCTTACTTGATTCTTGATGCTACCACTGTAGATCCTCCAGAGGTGGCGGCGTCTGCTGCAGAACCTTCGAAGGTGTCAGTGATGACCGTTTATGAATTCTTGTCCTGCCCTGTTCCAGAGCCAGAGCTTCACGTCAGCCACGTCCAGCCAGAGCTTCACGTCAGCCACGTCCAGCCAGAGCTTCACGTCAGCCACGTCCAGCCAGAGCTTCACGTCAGCCACGTCCAGCCAGAGCTTCACGTCAGCCACGTCCAGCCAGAGCCTCACGTCAGCCACGTCCAGCCAGAGCCTCACCACGACATGCCTGAGCTTCATGCCGAGCGAGAGACTGCTCACGTCCCGTCCGCCCAGCGAGAGAGTGTTCACGTCACGTCCGCCCAGCCAGAGACTGTTCAGGTCACGTCTGCCCAGCTAGAGAGTGCTCACGTCACGTCTGCCCAGTCAGATACAGTTCAGGTCCCGTCTGCCCAGCGAGAGACTGTCCACGTCCCGTCTGCCCAGAGAGAGACTGTCCACGTCCCGTCTGCCCAGAGAGAGACTGTTCATGTCCTGTCTGCACAGCGAGAGAATGTTCACGTCCCGTCTGACCAGTCCGAGACCGTTGGCGCTCCGTCGGCCTTCCTGAGCTGGGACTATCTGGAGCGTCTGGCCCGGATTCTGGACATGCCGGTGTTTGGCGTTTGGGGGGCGGAGCCGGTGCCTGTTCCAGAGGCGGAGCCGGTGCCTGTTCCAGAGGCGGAGCCGGTGCCTGTTCCAGAGGCGGAGCCGGTGCCTGTTCCAGAGGCGGAGCCGGTGCCTGTTCCAGAGGCGGAGCCGGTGGCTGCTGTTCCTGAGCCGGTGCCTGCTGTTCCTGAGCCGGTGCCTGCTGTTCCTGAGCCGGTGCCTGCTGTTCCTGAGCCGGTGCCTGCTGTTCCTGAGCCGGTGCCTGCTGTTCCTGAGCCGGTGCCTGCTGTTCCTGAGCCGGTGCCTGCTGTTCCTGAGCCGGTGCCTGCTGTTCCTGAGCCGGTGCCTGCTGTTCCTGAGCCGGTGCCTGCTGTTCCTGAGCCGGTGCCTGCTGTTCCTGAGCCGGTGCCTGCTGTTCCTGAGCCGGTGCCTGCTGTTCCTGAGCCGGTGCCTGCTGTTCCTGAGCCGGTGCCTGCTGTTCCTGAGCCGGTGCCTGCTGTTCCTGAGCCGGTGCCTGCTGTTCCTGAGCCGGTGTCTGCTGCTGTTCCTGAGCCGGAGCCAGTGTTTGCTGTTCCAGAGCCAGTGCCTGTTCCAGTGTCTGTTCCCGAGCCGGAGCCAGTTCCAGTGTCTGTTCCCGAGCCGGAGCCAGTTCCAGTGTCTGTTCCCGAGCCGGAGCCAGTTCCAGTGTCTGTTCCCGAGCCGGAGCCAGTTCCAGTGTCTGTTCCCGAGCCGGAGCCAGTTCCAGTGTCTGTTCCCGAGCCGGAGCCAGTTCCAGTGTCTGTTCCCGAGCCGGAGCCAGTTCCAGTGTCTGTTCCCGAGCCGGAGCCAGTTCCAGTGTCTGTTCCCGAGCCGGAGCCAGTTCCAGTGTCTGTTCCCGAGCCGGAGCCAGTTCCAGTGTCTGTTCCCGTGCCGGAGCCAGTGTCTGCTCCCGTGCCGGAGCCAGTGTCTGCTCCCGTGCCGGAGCCAGTGTCTGCTCCTGTGCCGGAGCCAGTGTCTGCTCCTGTGCCGGAGCCAGTGTCTGCTCCTGTGCCGGAGCCAGTGTCTGCTCCTGTGCCGGAGCCAGTGTCTGCTCCTGTGCCGGAGCCAGTGTCTGCTCCTGTGCCGGAGCCAGTGTCTGCTCCTGTGCCGGAGCCAGTGTCTGCTCCTGTGCCGGAGCCAGTGTCTGCTCCTGTGCCGGAGCCAGTGTCTGCTCCTGTGCCGGAGCCAGTGTCTGCTCCTGTGCCGGAGCCAGTGTCTGCTCCTGTGCCGGAGCCAGTGTCTGCTCCTGTGCCGGAGCCAGTGTCTGCTCCTGTGCCGGAGCCAGTGTCTGCTCCTGTGCCGGAGCCAGTGTCTGCTCCTGTGCCGGAGCCAGTGTCTGCTCCTGTGCCGGAGCCAGTGTCTGCTCCTGTGCCGGAGCCAGTGTCTGCTCCTGTGCCGGAGCCAGTGTCTGCTCCTGTGCCGGAGCCAGTGTCTGCTCCTGTGCCGGAGCCAGTGTCTGCTCCTGTGCCGGAGCCAGTGTCTGCTCCTGTGCCGGAGCCAGTGTCTGCTCCTGTGCCGGAGCCAGTGTCTGCTCCTGTGCCGGAGCCAGTGTCTGCTCCTGTGCCGGAGCCAGTGTCTGCTCCTGTGCCGGAGCCAGTGTCTGCTCCTGTGCCGGAGCCAGTGTCTGCTCCTGTGTCTGTTTCTGTTTCTGAGCAGGTGTCAGTTCCTAATCCTGAGCCGGGGTCTGTTCCAGAGCAACCGATGTCTGTTCCTGGGTGGATGCCTGCTCCTGTTCCGTGGTCGCCCGAAGGGAGGTCTCCGTCATGGCCGCCCGAGGGGAGGTCTCCGCTCTGGACACCTGAAGGATTGTCTCCGCCCTGGCCACCTGAAGGGTCGTCTCCGCCCTGGCCGCCCGAGGGGTCTTCACCGCCGTGGCCGCCCGAGGGGTCTTCACCGCCGTGGCCGCCCGAGGGGTCTTCACCGCCGTGGCCGCCCGAGGGGTCTTCACCGCCGTGGCCGCCCGAGGGGTCTTCACCGCCGTGGCCGCCCGAGGGGTCTTCACCGCCGTGGCCGCCCGAGGGGTCTTCACCGCCGTGGCCGCCCGAGGGGTCTTCACCGCCGTGGCCGCCCGAGGGGTCTTCACCGCCGTGGCCGCCCGAGGGGTCTTCACCGCCGTGGCCGCTCTGGTTGCCTGCACAGCCTGATCAGCCTGATCCACCCTGGTCGCCTGTTCCTCTTCTGCTCCACGGACCTGGCCCTCCATCCCGCCCCCAGATCCGCCTCCGCTCCACCTCCCACCTGGACAGTTTTTTGAGCGTCTGGAAGCCGCTCTTTGGGGGGGGGGCTATGTAACGATCACCAGCTGGAGTGCCCTTGAGAGACACCAGAGGGCACTCCACACCAGACGATCATGTTTCACTCACAAACTACATTTCCCATAACTCACTGCCCGGATTCATCAGCACTCATTTCATTCACCTGTGTCTTATTACCTTGTTTTACTCACACCATAAATACCTGGTTTTCACATTCACTCGGCGCGAAGTATTGTTTCCCCAGTGTACTATTCGGAGCGTTTGTTTACCTGTTACGACTTGATCTGGACCTTTCCTCTCGTTGTCTGCTGCCTGCCTACCTTACTCTCTGCCTGGACTCTGTTCTCTGATTGTTTCGCTGCCTGCCTCGACCCCTTTGCCTGTTCTTGGACTCTGATTGTGTGTATTCTGCTCTGCTTATATCGCTGGTATTCGACCCTTGCCTGTCTGACCCGGTTATTTAATAAAGCCTGCAAATGGATCTCTCCTCGTCCGCTGCTTCATTACAACTTACTTGATGATAAGTAGGACATAGCGGATCTCCAACGCTGATATCGCCATTTTCACTCCCAACCGATATCTTTCGGCGCGAATCGCGAAGTCAAACGTCAGGCGGATGACGTCATCAACTACGCGGCGCTGTAGCAGCCATGGTAGCAGCAGAGTGGAGATTTTTTTTTTTTTTTTTTTTTTTTTTTTAAATGACAGAGTTTGATAAAGTTCTTGACACATTTCTTTTACACATTTTCACATTTGATAAGTACAACTTGAAACAACAATCTTTGGTCACACACTTTATTTTAAGGTGTCCTTGTTACAGTGTAATTATATATTTAAGTACAGAGTAATATTAAGTAACTACATGTACTTACTATAGGGATAGGGTAGGATTAGGATTAGGTTGAGAGTTAGTTGCATGTAATTATGCATAAGTTACTGTTATTACTACGGTAAATACATGTAACATATGTAACAAGGACACCGTAAAATAAAGTGTTACCCAATCTTTTTTTTTTTTTTAAAGAAATGAAAAAAAAAGATAAAGGGCATCACAAACATATATTAAATTAATTTAGCAGAGATACAGATCTTTGGGCTTTTCGATTTTTTTTTTAAAATTTACAGACTCAAAATACATGCTTGTCTTCAAATTCATTCACCACAGTGAAATGCTCAGATAGATGGGATGATGATGATGATGATGATGATTACTTCAATGTATGTTCTATGTTCTTTTTTTCCCCTACATTTAGACTGTAATGACCTTTCAGCCATATTCATCTAGAAACTGCATTAAGACAATACAGAAAACATTGCATTTTGCATTGCATTTGGTGGAACAGTGAATGGATGTGTATGAGCTGTAATGTGAATCTGGAAGTGACTTAAAATTGGAAACCGGGCTTGATTGACAAAATAAAAAAATGACAAACCATTTTGTTATTTCCTTCTTTTCCACTATCTTCATACAAGAAAGAATTGACCTTGTAAATGTAGCTTTCACATAGCTTTCCATCTCCTCTCACTTAATTGCAATAGTTAAATTCCATAACATGCCAATTACATGTGATACCAATTTCACTTGTTCGCACATAGTTCTTGCATATATTCTTTTTTTAGTTAGTTCTTAGTTATTGCCTTGATAATAGAAAATATGAGCTAGGCATCATGTATGACAGTTGCCAAGGTATGAGCTACAAAATGACCAGATCCTGCCATGAGCTATATAGGAGACATGTATGCACATATAGGGCTTATATGTGGATATAAAGAAACAATACAGGAGACCTATATGGCCTGTATATGCACATATATGCACCTCAGTTTTGCCTATATGTACAATATATACACATATATGCAGCATATATATTATCATATATGTGCATATAAGCTGTATATATGCAGCATATATGTGCATATAAACTGCATATAGGTTTCATATATGCGCATATATCCTCATATATGTTCTTTCCATGTGGGATATGCATGATTATCTTATTGGTTTAATTATCTTGCAGTTGCTGATGGCCACATTGTATTATTGGATCCTCCTGCAACACCGCACGCTGTCACAGTTGTAAGTGATTATTTACTTTAGGTTTCTGTTTGCTAGACCAAGCATCCTTCCTTATTTTCACTGTAGGATGACGAAGAAGAGACCACTTCTGCTGTGACAGAAACAGAAAATGTGGGGAGGCCCATAGAGGTATGATGCATAGAATGCATTCCCCCTTTTTTACACAAGAGAATAAATAAATTGTCATTTTACAGAATATGGCAGGAGATTTTAACACAGAGGAGGGTCCATCTACCTCCACACAGAATCTTAGCAGTATAAGAAATGTTCTGCAGTTCTCCTTCCTAATCCTTTCAGTCATGTTTAATTATTCTGTCTTTCTAGTTGCCTGCCAAAGAGCTGTATAAGGTCCACTTCCAAAAGCAAATCAGAAAAAGTGACATGGAGATGGACCTTATACAGCTTCAAATGGAGGAGAAAAGGCTTAACCTAAAAAAGGACAGACTTGAAATTGAATTGCTGGAGCACCAGCTTAAGGTGGGAAACAGTATGTGAATATTAATCTGTCATTTGATGTTGAATGAAATCTAAAGCAATAAATACAAATGTATTTTGTTACAGGAAATAAAGAAATAATGAACAACACTTGACTGTTAACTGGTTTTAATTTTGGCAAATCATTTCTCGTACCACCCTGCCATTTCTTTGGTCTACTGGGTTCACTGGGGGTTCCTCTTGGCCATCTTCATCAGGACAGGGGGGAAACCTCTCTCCTCTTATTGTGGCAATGTTGTGAAGTACCACACAAGCAACTGTGATGTCACATGCCCTATTTGGAGTGACCCTGAGCCCACGCAGACACTGAAACCTCGCCTTCAGAATGCCTATTGTCATCTCCACCTTGGCCCGTGTTCTGCTGTGAGACCGGTTGAAGCGTGTCTGTGGTCCGGGCTCAGGATCAGGGTAGGGTGTCATCATAAAGGGGAGGCAAGGGTATCCTCTGTCCCCCAGCAAGTAACCATAGAAGTGTCCTGTAATGTTTGAGGTGTTTTGTAAATGTAATAAAGACTACAAGCATTTGTCTAACAAAACGTACCCTGTAGGGGTTTCACAACTACTGATTTTTGCTAGTCGACTAGTTTTGCATAACAGTCGACGACTAGTCGACTAGTCGTTAAATGGTTTATTCATTAAATTGACGCATTAACGCATTGAGCATTGCTAAGGAAGACACAGAGGAAGGAGTTCTGGTGAATCATTGGAAATGTATTTTTGAAATTCAGAAATAACAAATAAATTCATCAGTTATTATTTTCATCAACATGTGTTAATAAATACAAAAACAGCAGCATTCATTTAAAACATTCTTGTAATTAAAACATTCTGAACATTTCATATGAGGCCACACCACGCACATCAGCGAACGTTGACTTGCAGATAAACATGGCTAGCCTCAGACAATAACATTGTCAACATCACAGCTCTTTTCCATATAGTTTTGCATATAGTTTTAACTGTGCGTTTTTCATTGCATCTTTAAGCAAATATCATTGTATAGGCCAATACAAGTTTGACGTATGGTTATACCGAACTGACCCACTATTTTTGTTTTGTCGAGCCTTAAATATTAACATGGAACTTCACTTACCCCAAAGCGGTGTCAACTACAACAGTGTGAAACATTGAAAAATATTATCCATACAGCCCTGCCTTTTTTCGTTGCCATTCCATAAGCCTACTAGTCAATGTCCTGTTCCCGGATCAAATTCACATTGCCTTTTCGGTTAGCGTTGAGAAACACCAGCGCATCGATGTGGGAGGGATGGAGGCTACTCCTCTGTCGGGTGACTGTGTTCCCCGCCAGGGAAAAAAATCTCTCGCTTGGGGTGCTGGTGGCTGGAACAGCTAGATAACACTTCGCCAACTTGGCTAGACGGGGGAAACTGCCCTCATTGTGTGCCCACCACTTTAGTGGATTATCCATTGTGGGTATGTGGGCTAATTGATGGTAATCCCGTAGTTCGTTTGCATTGGTCATCCTGGCCCTTTTGCTCTTCGCACCTTCATAATGTGGTCCAAACAGCTGTTCGAAGTCGTTCTCCAGCCTTGTTTTCTTGCCAGTGTCAGACTGGTTGTCCCCACCGTCAGCTTCACCTTCACCAGGGTCTATGAAAAAATTGCAAAAAACGATTTAGTTTCATATTCATGTTTAAATAAAATATATATATTTTAAATGTCATGTTGATGATTAGCCTACATGAAAAGTGAAAAGCATGAATAAAATAAGATAATCCCGAAAATATCGGGAGACAAATGGAGTGGGCAGACATTTTGACCACTTCATGAATTAAAACTCCAATAAAAGCCTTTCTTTAAAGTGAATTTCGTTTTGTATTAATTGTATCTTAATTTTAATCAATGTTTCGTCAACCAATTTCCTGGATTTAATAAATAAAAAGGCCGAGGCTAAATTGTTTTTGTAGAAAGCCTTTCTTTAAAGTGAATTTCGTTTTGTATTAATTATATCTTAATTTTAATCAATGTTTCATCAACCAATTTCCTGGATTTAATAAATAATAGGCTAAATATAGCATGCAGGCAATATATTCAGGACAGAGGCGCCGGCGCGCTCGTCTCTTAAATGAACCGAAACTCAGCGTATGAACGAAGCTACTTGCCCCACAGTCCTGAGAAATATATATATATATATTTAAGGATGGCCTTAGGCCTACATTTTTAGCCAAAGTGACTTAAACATGGTAAACTGTTTAGACATTAGAGTCAACGTTAGTTCTAAACTTACCCGTAGCAGGCTGTTCCTCATCCTCTCCTACCAGCTGAGTCAGGTGCTCTGATGTTTTCAGCGAGAAACTTCAGGTGCTTAAACCGTGGATCCAGCATGCATGCCGTTATCGGGATTGAATCCGCCAGGATGTCAGACTCTAGTTTGAACCGTTTTATGAGTTCTTTCCTCACCATGTCCTTGAAAGAGCGAATAGACCCCAGGTCAGATCCTGTCACTTTCAGCATGTCGCAGACATTGAGCAGGACGGGATAGATGAATGACAACCTGACATGTAACTCTGCGCACATTATTGTGGTTGCTTTAGCTAGAGGCCTAAGTACCAGGATCAGCTGCTCGATCAATTCCCACTGGTGCTCTCTCATGGTCAAGGATTTTCGGACGTCCACTTTCGTTATGCTCTCATCCGTGAGAACTGCCTGCACTGGGATTCTCTGTTCATACAAACGCTCTAGCATAGTGAATGTAGAATTCCACCAAGTGGCACAATCGTTTTGCAGACTGTTCACTTGTACTCCCAGTTGTTTCTGGTAGTTCTGCAAAGCACAATGTGCCACTGAGGAGTGACGAAAATGACTGACTACACGTCCCGCAGCATCGATTGTCTTCGTGATCTCGGGTAAGTTGAGACCTTTTTTAATGGCAAGTTGCAGTGTGTGCCCGGTGCATCCTAGGTGGTGGGGAAATAGCTCGCATAGTTCCATTGCTAGGTTCATGCTACTAGCATTGTCATGGATGGTGCAAAAAACATCGAGGCCCCATTCCTCGATCGTCTCTCTCAGACGCTGGGCAATATTTGCAGCAGTGTGTCTCTCGCGCATCACGGAGGTTCGCAACACTCGTGACTTTAACTCCCAGCTGTCAGTGATGTAGTGAGCTGTTATGGTTATATAAGGATCCATAGTACATGATGTCCACAGATCGGTAGTGAGGGAAACACTGATGTCTTTCATCTCATCCATAATCGTTGCTCTGACCGTGTTGTATTGGTGCATGATATTGCTCCAAACTGTGCGGTGGCAAGGGATTGTGTAGCCTGGCTCAAAATACTGGATGATGTCCTTAAAGCCTTCCCCAGATAGAGTGGATATAGGACGTACATCCTTGACAACGAAGTTGACCAGCAAATCTGTGATTTTTCGCCTTCTGTTGTCAGTCATTAGGCGCGTTGAAAAATCGATTGTTGTCTGCCTGTTTGACGATGATGCAGTGCTAGCATGGCTAGCGTCATTGCCACGAACGGTTGCTGTTGGCAGTGGGTGTTTCATCCTAAGATGATTATCCATTGCAGACGTATTGCTATTGTATTTTAGCACTGCTTTACATAACTTACAGGTAACGGTGGATGTGTCTACATTTTCTGTGAAGTATTTCCACACATATGACCTTGACCGTTTTGGACGCATAGCTACCTCAACGCCTGACGCCATTTTGTTTCCGACTAGTCGATTAGGGCCGACAGCGCCGACTAGTGGTTGTGACAGTCGACTAGTTGATGAAACCCCTAGTACCCTGTTGAAATTTGTATTTACAGAGATGACTCTCTAAATATTCTGGCATCATGTACAGACCCAGTAGCCTGACTACGTCAGACTTCCTACTTCCGCTAATTTAATTTCGCTCCTGTAGTCAGTCTGAGATAGCAGCCTATCTTTCAGTTTTCCACCGGCCTGAAAACAGCCGGTCCAATCAACGAACAGAGGGCGGCTGAGAGCCGTGACGTAGCCGCTAAGCGCCGAGTTTTACATTGTAGGTTAGAGAAATCGAAAACCGAAACGACCGCGGAAAAGGGAATCGAGACACGTGATTGTACCGTGGATGCGTAGATTAACTTCGCATAATCTGCAAAAGTCGTTTACAGCCATGTTCACTCTGGTATTTCGCTCGCATCATCAAGTGTTTACAGCAGGTTTACAGTGGAAGTTCGATCATAGATTTGAGTTCGATGCATGATGTCTGTGTTTAGATGCGGCTGTGTCGGCGCATAACATAAACTTATCTGATTGGCTTACGGGTAACCAATGATTTTAAACTTCAGAAATCGCCCCCTAGCGAGAGAGAAAACACTTCTCTATTATGCTATTCCAGACTCTGTCTACAAAGCAAAGTGAAGTAGCAGCGTCTGGTATTACCAGGCTACAGACCCAGGCCATTTTGCCTCAACATTAGTGATGAGGTGGGTTGTATCACATATTACCTGTGGAGAACAATAAGTTTATTATTTTTAACACCAATTTTAAGGAGCCAAAATATAGCTATTACCTGCACATTGATGCTATGCACAGACTTCCTATTAACATAGTCTCCCTCATTGATAGATGGAGCTTTAATAGGAATGTGGGTGCCATCAATGCACCCAATCACGTTTGGGAACCCTGAAATTAAGATTAATTACAAGTTTAAGACGTCTATGTAGCCTTTACATGTGAGTGCAGTCAAAATAAACCTATTAAGAAATGTCATTTAATTGAAGTAGATGACAGAATTTCTGAGAGCAAACCTGCAAACCTGTAGAATTCTTCTTTAATAAAGCGCACAGGTTTATGGCCAGGGAACTGTACAAAAGTGTGTAGAAACCGTTTCAGTGCCATGCATACTGTACGAACGGCTCTACACACTGTTGCCTTTCCCACATGCTCTGCATCGCCCACATTGTAGAGAAAACTCCCCGTAGCAAAAAAGCGCAGAGCAATACAAAGAATTTGATTGGCGCTAAGCACTGACCCGCGGTTTGTCACGTTTGCGATGTGTGGTTTTAGTAGGTTTGTTAAATAAATTAACGACTCCCTAGAAAAACGATAGCGCTCCTGCAAATATTCGTTAGGATAAGAAAAGACATCGATACGTGGTCTTATCACCCTCTCACGGCGAAAAAAACCCCGTATAATCTGTACGTCCACAGGATCCTCATCAAAAGGGCACGCCATGCTCGAAAACCTCTCTGAAACAAACTAATCCTGCAACATAACCTGCTCCGGAGCAGGTTATCCTCAGAGAGTCAGTTGCTATGGTTACTTACATAACCTGAAAGTTACCTCCGTTTTTGGAACCGAAAGCAGAGGTTATCCGCTTACTTACTCCTAAACTTACCCGGGTAAGTCACATAACCTGCTTTCTGGAATACACCCCCGGTCCTCTGACTGCTACCCTAACTAATCCTAAACTAAACAACATGAAAACCCATCACCAATAGACCAATTTCGAGCCTACGTCACAGTTACGTCACAGCGTTAGCTGGAAACTGAAAACTGGAGGCGGCCAACACAAACCAGCACAGATTCGGCTACATAATAAGGAGCTTAAATTAATATTATTGTTATTAAATGTCATCTTGTTATGTTGTTGGGTGAAAGAATCGATAAAAAAAAATGAATATGCTGTATCTGGAATTTTTATTTCTAGAAAATATTCACATCATTAAAATTGCACCGTGATGTCACGTCTTCTTGGCGCTGGCGGCAGAACTGCGGATCGTACCACACAAGTCTTCTACATGAGCATTCAGCACATAGTTATAGGCATCTAAAGATTTATATGCCCTCTTTTTCCACTCGGTTTCTCTATCCGGTGTAGAAGTCAGACCACTCAACCAGAGGTAGCATTAGCGTTAATCCTGTCAGATCGTCCATCATTGACAGCGTGTACGGGTCAGCCAATCTGGGTCCGTCCGTTAAAATGAACTTTTGCAAATAACAATCGCGGTCCTGGACAGTGAGTGACCTTGCACATTACGATAAAATCGGATTTTCTCCAGTCATTGTTAAAAAACAAACTAACAAAACTTGCAAACTAACGTTAGTGAAGCGGCCAGAGGGATCGTTCTACCACCACCTAAGCTCCGCCCACAAAAAACGTCACTATGTTTACCAACTGAAAATTGGTCTATACCACCAGCTCTAAATAAAGTTATAGACTAAAAATAACAGACATGGATTCCTCGCCGGGAACGTGCTTATGAAACACAATCATGAAGTTGACACAAGACTCTCCATAAAGAGGCATAACGGGGCTAACACAAAGTACGTTGCCGTTTTAGACGTCAAGCTGTAGTCTCGCGCTGAAGTCTCGCTCCTCCCACCTGGACTCGCGTGGGAACTCAGTTGTAGCCGGGAAAGGTAAATAGTGTCCAGGTGGGAGGAGCGAGACTTCAGCGCGAGACTACAGCTTGCCTTCTAAAACACTATTTAGGTGAATTTAAACCATGGCTAAGTTGCTAAACGCATCTTGTTCACAGGTAAGGCCCCTGTTCATGTTGGACAGACATTTTAATTGCATTTTGTGTCTGTTAAGAGGCACAAAAACACTCTTTATGTATATGCCCCCATAGCTGCCGTTTTAGCTGAGTGGGAGCTCTGGGCATTCGCGGTCGCAGCTCCGCATCGCAAGCACCAATCCGGTTCGTTTTTTTTCTATAGACAGTACTCACAAAGATATAACGATCAAGATTAACTTAAAAATTGCCTGGAGTTCTCCTTTAAGCAACCCAAATTCACAGTATGTGAGCTGCTCCACTGATAAATGATAACAGGCCAACTATGAAACACAAACTACGTTTGACTTTTTGCATTTCCAAATGCATGTTATTGTAAACCTAAACAAACAACACATGCAGAGATTGAGTTTTTGTTGAGCTGAGGTAATTTTAACATATAATCTGCACGCATGTAAATAATTAGAGTTGCGCTTATAATAATAATAATTAAAGGTTGTTGTGTGTCTCATTTGTCTGCTGTGCCCTGGACGTGTAGAAGAGAAATGATGTGTGCTTGCTGTCCTCCATCTTGTCTTTCTTCTTGAGTGCACCTGAGGTGGCGTACACAGTCTGTGTCTGTACGGTCAGCTTTGGAGGAATCTCATATACTTTGTGTTCCGTGTGTGTGTCATTACAGTTTGGATTGTCTACTACCTTAAAGCTCTAATAAACTGTTGGATGACTCCTATGCTTTTGAGTGCTCTCTTCGCTCCAGTTACTGACAATATTATGTTTTTAAATGTTTTTTTTATATATATATTGTGTTGTCTTAAAGGCGTAATAATGTGGAACGTGGATTCTCTTCTATGGAACACGCCACTTCTGGTATTTTGCTTGTTACTTGGCACAGGTAAATTGCAATTGAGGATACTTTAAAATCAAATTTAGTTGAGGAATAGTGACAGCTCTAATGTTATTGTAATGATTTGGTGGCTAAAATGTAAATTAAATGCTTGAACAATAATACTTAATACAGTCTAAGCTTGATTGAGCACACATGAATTCACATTTTGTTGTACATATAGATCTTTGAAATAAATGATGGGTAATAAAATGCTTTTTGCAAATCTCTTCTGTATAACAATTTTTGTCAGGATCACTTTCGTCAAATACTAGTGACAATTAGCGTACAGTTTGGGTTAGTTGTATGGTTTTGTTATAGGCGAGAGTTCCCTGTGCATCCATCCAGCCTAACATTGGTAAGAGCAGCAATAACCCCCCTTAGGGTAAACAGAACAGAACCAACATGAAATTATACAGATATTATTCATTCAAGATTTTAAAGTATAATATAATTCAAGAATATATTTTGATTCAAGGGTATATATTTTTCTTTGATCACAAAGTGTGTAAGAAGGGACTTTGTGATGGATAGAGATGTTTCTTGTGTTTTCTGTTCAATGATTACAAATCCACTACATCTTGTAATGTAACTGGTACCTTTACGCAGTATTTGACAGGTACTGCACCTATGAAGTTGTTCTTTGAGGACAAGGTATGTTGGGGGTATGGCATTTTGGACATAGTTTTTTAATTGTGATTGCTGCACCTGTGATCTCTGTGGTAATTGTGTGTAGTGTGGGCGGAGGTGTTTGTATGTCATGAGTAGTAGGTACTGGTATTTTTTTGTGTATTGGTGTGATAGTGGATGTACGTGTAGTGGTCAGTGTGGTGTTTTCATTGAATCTCCTGGTAGACACATTTGTGAAGCAGTATGACTTGTCTACTTCCACAAGGTCAGTTTGTGAGTCCCATAAGGACAGTGCGATTGTTCCTGTTGCGTCTGCCAGGCAGCAGGTCTTCGGTTCACAGTCGTTGTCATTTATTGTGACAGTAGTGTTGGAAATGTCCATTGTGTGAACAGATGCTTCCAGTTTGGTGATCTGTAATGAAGAAAATAATGTCATTATTGAAGTACTTAATAAATTAAGGGAAAAAAACATTTGGATAAGCAAATTAATTGGGAGATTTATATTATTTTACATTGTATTTTAATATTCATATATTTTATAGTAATTCATTTAGATAGGTTAGTAAGCTTGATGTTACCAACAGTAAGTGGTGTGCATATGGTACGGAAGTTGTTTTTGTTTTGTTGCAGATATTTGAAAAAAAGAAAAAGTGAGATTTTAAAATGAACTATTAATGAGAACTGCACTTACCCACCCCACCTATCATTCTGTATATGTGTAATTGGGTTTTATCAGCAGCTTTTGAAAAAAAGCATGTTTTGTGCCTTATCTCAAGAATCAGTGATGTTTTAGATGATGGGTGTGTTTTGGGCATTATGTGCAATAAATCAGAGTCTCATCTCCCATTCCCCTTAAATGCAAGTTGCGCTCGTGCTATGGCGAATTCTCTATTTACATGACAGAATTTGATAGTGGAAAGATTGCACTCCAGAGTGCAAACGGATTTACTCATGCGTGAGGATAAAGTGCGCAAGCAGACCATCTACTGTATGAGATTAGCAGGATTCCACCATATTTTTATGTACACTATAATAATATTTTACATTGTAATCCTTTTATTTTTAATATTTGATTGGTTTGTGTGTGTGTGTGTGTGTGTGTGTGTGTGGGTTGGTTTATGTGATTTATGAGGACACAAATTTGTATAATGACATGTGTATTACACTGGTATTACAACTTATGGGTGGTTTATGAGGACACTTCAAAAGTCCTCATAAATCAAAAGGCTTAAAAAACATAAAAAACAATGTTTTATTAAACATTTTAAAATGCAGCATGTCTCCTGTGATGGGTAGGTTTAGGGACAGGGGCAGTGTAAGGGGATAGAATATATAGTTGGTACAGTATAAAAACCATTACGCCTATGGAGAGTCCTCATAATGCTGTTGCACCAACATGTGTGTGTGTGTGTGTGTGTGTGTGTGTAATTAGTAGGGTCGGGTATTCTTTGGGGGTTTTTCAATACTGGTGCCATAACGAAAGTTTTAAAACAGTATTGGTGCCTAAACAGTGTTTGAGCCGTTACTTTAAAAAAAAGGAGCCTTAAAAGAATGGTGAATGACATTAAAAGTTTAATATATTGTTTTGTTTAGTTTAGTTTATTTATATCAGGACAATGTGCAGTTACATTAAAGAGATGGCTGCACCAGATTTAGCGCTATGCTAATTTCCATCTGTAGTCCTCCACAATTAAGAATACATGACAAAGTTAAAATTGCATAACAAAAACAATTAACATGAAAAATAAAATAAAAAATTATACAACAAAGACAGTTAATAAAATATAAAACGGCAGCTTACTAAGAATGTAATGAAAAAAAGTGATCAAATGGCACCCACAAGGGGTATCATCTGATGGCCAAAATACCCGTCTGGTGCTTTTAGTGTGAACAGGACTGGTGATCTAAAAGCCAGTCTTTGACTGCCCGTGAGAAGCTATGAAAATCTGCATTGTTCTTTAGATTGTCTGGAAGCCCATTCCATTCTTTGATGGCTTTATAGGAAAAGGCTGATTGAGAGAAGGCAGACTTTCTTTTGGGAACATTGCAATCACCCCTGGATACAGACCTCAATGCTCTGTTTGTTAGTTCAGAGCGTAGCTGTACATATGTTTTTAAAGGGGGTGGGGCAGCATCATTAAGAATTTTGTGAACCAACCGGATATCAGAATACCTGATCAGGTTGTCGAAGCTTAATATACTGTACTTTTCAAGTATATTGCAGTGGTGGTAACCTAACGAAACTTACCAATTCACAAAATTAAGGAAATGCATATCTGATATAAAGAATTGGATGACTAGTAATTTCCTACTACTAAATTCTAAAAGAAAACAGAGATTCTAATTATTAGACAAAAAACGTCCACACGTAATAACCTAGAATACTGTCTAACACTTGATGGCTGCTCTGTTAAGTCTTCGTCGTCGGTTAGGAACCTGGGTGTATGTATGGGTGTGCTCTTTGATGCCAATCTTTCATTGAAAGTGTCTAGTATCTGTAATACCGCATTTTTCCATCTTAAAAATATATCTAAATTACGTCAAATGCTTAGTACTAAAACAATTAGTTCATGACATCAAGACTAGATTATTGTAATGCTCTACTGGGTGGTTGCCCTGCACGCTTAATAAACAAACTACAGCTAGTTCAAAACACACAGAGTTCTTACCAGAACCAGGAAATATGACCATATTAGCCCGATTCTGTTAACACTGCATTGGCTGCCTATTTTTTTTATTTTATTTATCCTTTATTTAACCAGGAAAAAAACATTGAGATTAAAAATCTCTTTTGCAAGGGAGACCTGGCCAAGATAGCCAGCAAAATTGCATCACATTACATACGTACAAAGACACACAAATGAAAGCCAAATTATGCACTTACAATGAAATCTCAATAAAAACATTGACATGTGAGGGAGTCCAACTCAAAGCATCTCATTTTCAGCTTAAAAACACTCAAAGGAATCAATTTACTAAGTTGTTCTGCAGCACATTCCATGTAAAGGGAGCAGAATAAACAAAGGCCTTTTTACCCAGCACAGTACTGACATGTGGGACAGAAAACAAGACAACAGCCTGAGAACGGAGAGAGTAATGACCAGCACTTTTTTTCATAAGAAGTGAACATAAATAGGATGGGAGCACACCAAGAATAGCCTTATATAAATGTATACCAATGACAAAGCCTCTGTGTGGCCAGAGCAGACCACCCTACACGAGAATACAGCTCACAGTGGTGGGTGCGAGCTTTACAATTAGTAATAAATCTCAGCGATGCATGATAGGCTGCGTCAATCATGTGAAGGCATTGAGCAGATGAATGCATATATAATATATCACCATAGTCCAACACAGATAAAAAAGTGGATGCCACTAACCGTTTTTTAACATTAAAAGAAAAGCACAGCTTATTTCGAAAGTAAAAACCCAATTTTAGCCTCAACTTTCTCACTAGACAGTGAACATGAGGCTTAAATGATAGGCAATCATCAATAACAATACCAAGATACTTATAAGTTGTAACGGTCTGTATTTCACGTCCATCAAGAGTAATCACTGAGGGAATATTCAGTGGTCTATTCCGAGGGCCTGTGAAAAGCATACATTTGGTTTTGTCTGCATTGAGCACAAGTTTCAACTGTAGCAAAGTGTTTTGGACCACATTGAAGGCATTCTGTAAATGTGCAATGGCTTGTTTAAGAGAGGGTGCACAGCAGTAAATAACTGTGTCATCTGCATAAAAATGAAAATTTGCATCAGACACATGCCGATTTAGATTATTTATATAAATAGTAAATAAAAGAGGGCCTAATACAGAGCCTTGTGGAACCCCTTTAAAGATTGGTAAAATACCAGATTGAACACCATCATGCTTAATGCACTGCGTTCTGTCACTAAGATAATTTGAGAACCAAGAGACAGTTTTCTTAGAAAACCCAGAATTAAGAAGCCTAATCTTTAAAACATCATGATCAACCGTGTCAAAAGCTTTTGACAAATCAATAAAAAGTGATGCACAGTGCTGCTTCTTGTCACGAGCAACAGAGATGTCATTTATCACCTTCATTGCAGCTGTAATGGTACTATGTTTTTTTCTAAAACCTGACTGAACTGGGGATAAAATGTCCTGTCCATGCAAGAAGTCTTTCATCTGATCACTCACCAGGGATTCAAGCGTTTTGGCCAAAACAGACAAATTAGAAATTGGCCTGTAATTATTTAAGTTTGACGGGTCACCCCCTTTCAATAATGGACAAACAAATGCAGATTTCCATATTTTGGGAATAGTGTTGATCTCTAAAGTAAGGTTAAAAAGGTACGTTAGAGACTGTGCTACACAATCAGCAGCTATTTTTAAGAAATAGGGCTCTATAAGATCCGGTCCTGGGGTTTTTTCAGGAACCAGTCCTTTTAGGGCTTTTAGAACGTCAGCCACTAAGAATGGAGTGAGATTGAAGACACTTGTAGAGACTGGTACATCTCTACAAGGTGTCACAGTATAAGGACAAGCAGTGTCAAACAAAGAACCAGACTGAATAAAATGCTCATTAAAATGGTTCAATATCTCCAGCTTGTCATGTACTACTACAGACTCTTTCGTAATAGAAGAAGGAACATTAATACTATCTTTGTTTGGAGAAAGTAATTTTATAGCCTTCCAGAATTTTCTGGGATCATTTAAGGTGTTAGTAGTGGCTGACAGATAAAAATCTGATTTTGCTTTCTTAATAAAAGAAGAACATTTTATTTTTTAGCTGCCTAAAAACAAGCCAATCTGATGAAGAGCACGTTTTTCTTGCTTTAGCCCACGCTATAAAACATTGTATACATTTTAAAGTATTGTTGATTACTTACAAAGCACTAAATGGTTTAGCTCCGCAGTACTTGAGCGAGCTCTTTAACGCATTATAGTCCTTCACGTTTATTGCGATCTCAAAATTCCGGCCAGTTAATAATACTAGAATATCAAAATCGACTGCTGGCGGTAGATCCTTTTTCTATTTAGCACCAAAACTTTGGATCAATCTTCCTAACACAGTCCGGGAAGCAGATACAGTCTGTCAGTTTAAATCTAGACTAAAAACACATCTCTTTGGCTTAGCATACACATAACACATTATAGATTTCTATAATTCAATGTTAGGCTGCATAGTTTAGATCAGCCGGAACCGGGAACACTTCCCATAATTCCTGATGTACTTTGTACATCATAAGAAGGATGGCGTCTACGCTAATATTAGTCTCTCTGTTTATCCCGAGGTTTACCGCGAACCGCCGGATCCAGGCCATATCCAGATCTGAGGAAGGACCATCACATGGACACGACGACAACGCATCCCTGATGAGCCAGGCCCATCAACACTGTGAAGGCCCATGGACACCTCAACACACTCATCTCCTCACCGGCCGGATGACCCAACCCCAACCAGATGAACTGGATAAATATCGTGAAAGTTCTGATCACATCTGACTCCTGACATTATGCTGCCTAACTCATAATCATACACTGTTTGTTTCCTTGGCCAAAGGAGGACTGGCCCCCTGACTGAGCCTGGGTTCTCCCAAGGTTTTTTTCTCCATTCTGTCACCTGATGGAGTTTTGGTTCCTTGCCACTGTTGCCTTTTTCGCCTCTCTTCGCCTTTGTCGCCATTGGCTTTTGGCTTGGTTAGTTGGGGACATTTAACATTTAATTTTGAATTTAACAATACTATTACAACATTGTTTTCCTGTTATCTCTGTAAAGCTGCTTTGAAACAATTTGTATTATAAAAAGCGCTATATAAATAAAGGTGACTTGACTTGTAAAAAATCTTGGTGTTTTATTAGATAGTTCCTTGAAACTGGATAAGCAAGTAAATTCTGTTGTCAGATCGTGTTTTTTCCATTTAAGTATGCTGACTAAAGTTAAGCCTTTTCTATGTCCCCAAGCTTTTGAATGGGTGATACATGCTTTCCTGTCATCTTCACTGGACTATTGTAATTCTTTATATTATGGAACAAATTCAACTACTCTAACACGTCTTCAAATAGTCCAAAATGCAGCAGCGAGACTTTTAAAAGGCATTCGCAAACGGGAACATATTACCCCAATTCTAGCATCCCTTCACTGGTTGCCGGTTCGTTTTAGGGTTGATTTCAAAATTCTTTTATTTGTCTATAAGTGACTAAATAACCTTGCTCCTCTCTATCTATCTGAGCTCTTAGAGCAATACAATCCTTCCAGAGATCTTAGGTCAGGTACACAGAAACTTTTATCTATACCACGGTACAGGTTAAAACACAGAGGTCATCGTGCCTTTGCCATTGCGGGCCCGACATTATGGAATAGCTTGCCTATGCATGTTCGTTCTGCAAATGACCTGTCAGTTTTCAAATCACACTTGAAAACACACTTTTATTCAATTGCTTTTAATTACGTGTAATCTGTATTTTAATTTTCTTGTTCGATCTGTTGTGTGATATTATATTGCTTTGTAAAGCACTTGTCAGCTTGTCTGTATAAATGGTGCTATATAAATAAACTTTGACTTGACTTGAATCTTGAAACTTCAAGCAACAAAGATTTCCAGAACTGAATCTTGAAACTTCAAGATCTCAACAAAGAATGAACTTTTCAGAACTGAATCTTGAAACTTCAAGCAACAAAGATCTCAAGAAAGCGAACTGAGTTCCAGAACTGAATCTCAACAAAGAAATATAGCTGCGAGCAGCGATTACGGGCCCAAGCCAGTGGCACCGCAACCCCGGTTCCTTTAGTTACCTAAAGGCACCGGGGTGGCGGTGCCTCCGGCTTTGGCCCGTAATCGCTGCTCGCAGCTATATATATATTATATATATATATATATATATATATATATATATAAATAAACAAGCCAGTGGCACCGCCACCCCGGTGCCTTTAGAGTTATTGTGCACGACGTGCAAAAACGTAACCCCGCTTTGACTGTTGAAAAGAAGTGAGCTTGCATCAGTGTGGGCTCTGCAAAAGTGTGCATCAAGGGCACATATCAACCACAAAGTATGCATGAGCAACCTTCTGAAACCTAAAATGAAAAATGAGACACCCTACGGTCTCATGGATTTAACGGACACATGAAATAAGTGCACAAGACTGAAAATTCATATGAAGTGTGCCATCTGGGACAGGGCCTATGATCGTGAACCACAATAGCCACATATATGAGATAATTTAAATTTAGAATAATTTTTAATGTCATAGGATGTCATAGGTCAATATGTTTTGCAGCACCTGTCAACCTGGTTTGTCTCTGCCTTTTCTGTTCTGCCCTGTTTGCCATTGTTCACCCTGCCTGTCTTGACCATTCTTAATAAAAAGCTGCAAATAGATTCCCCTGGCCTGACCCTGCCTCGTTACAACACATATGCTGCATCTGCTCGCTATCTGCCAATGTCTCTGGTAGTTTCGCTTCAGCACTGATGATGTTGTAGGAATAGTGCGCTCTGGTTTGTCTGGATTATTCTGGATTTTTTATTTTATACAGAAATAAGTTGTTTATAATTCAGATGAGAATAAAGTTAGTGTTGATTAAAATTAAGGAAAACAAATATATTGATCTGAAATATAGCATGTAAAGACTCTGGGCGGATCTAATCCGTGGGGAATTTGCATATCATAATTAATAATTGATAATTAATAATTATTCATACATGTTTGGATTAGATCAGTCTTACATGTTAATAAATCTCCCGCTACGGGATGCTGTCATTTCACCTGCATGCATGCACGTGTATCCCTGCAATTAACCACAAGTTGATTGCAATTATTTACACGGACCCCGTCTTACAAAACAGGCAAAATTAATTAGCTCAATTGTCAGAATAATATTTGTGGGGATCCACAATATCATCTTACTTTATAGGATTTCAGGAAAAGCAATTCTGTGGCCACAAGAATTGGGTTTCCTGCCCTATAAACAGATACTCTTGAAAGTATCTTTAATTTGTAAGCTTATAGCTAAAGACCTTTTTGGGCACTTAAGAGACTTGAAGTTGAGCAAAAGAGAATGAGTCAATCACATGAATATAATGGATATTTAATACGGCAGAACTACTTACTACGGTTACATGGGATATATGTATTTACAAACATAATAAACAAACAAAACACGATAAGGCATCGATGAACGAGAAATGCATTGCGTTTGGACAAATGGAGACACGTGTGGGAGAGTGAGGGTGTGAGAGAGAGAGAGAACGGAGAGAGAGAGAAGGAGAGAGAGAGAGCATTAGCAGCATTTTCCTGGACTTAACCTTTTCTGTAACAACACGGAAACATCATCTTAAGGCTTCTTAGAAGCTCTGTAAAAAGAGATACTTGCGCAAATGTAATCTTGGTCATGCACTCTGTGTCGCGTCGGTCCTGCACGGCCCTGTCGGGCCGCGTGCGTGAGCGGTGTCCTTTGTGTGGGAGGAAGCGTCACGTGGTCACGTGCGCGTGCTTCTGGTTCAGAGAGAGCGCGCGGTGGTTTAAATGTCCCTCGTAGCCGGCTTTGCTGAAGAGATATGTCCCGCGGTGTTCTTTTCACTCGTGGAATTAAAACACAGGGACTTATCTTAAGACTGAAAAACACAAACTAACTAGAACACGTAAAAGAAAGGCGAAAGACTCGCCTCGAGACGTTACATTCTGAAACCAGGACGAGCACGGAAGAGCGCAGTAAGATCTGACTGCGGAGGGAGGTTCAGTTCTTCTTTAAAGGAACCTTCTGAGGTGCGAACTGGCCAATGGCATTCAACGAAACTTTTGGCGGCAACCTCGGCTTTGTCTTGTCCGCGTTCGATTTATGGCCGCATTCACAGGTTTTACAAGCAGTCAGAATTTGGTCAGAATCATTCCAAAGATGATTAAACATAGTAAAATACATTTTACGGCTTGTTCAATTACATAGATGACCTCGTTAGATCACAAAGGTTCGGAAAATAGGAAGAAAGACGTATAAGGAGAGTTATATTGCAGAGTTACATTAAAAGCATAATTAAATGCCCTTGTAGTTCGTTTAGAACTACCATACACTCCCAGATCCCTTCATAGGGCCTGGACAAATCGACAAACATAACATATCAAATATATCTCAGTAAAGTCTTTAAATGAGTGAATTAAAGCTTTGTGTATGTGCGTTTTCAGAGGGGACTCTTTGACCGCATGGCATTCCTTTCTCTGCAGAAAGGAGGGGGTTAGTTTGATAAGGTCTGTTTGAAGCTCGAGCCACAGTCATGAAGTGTTCTGGTGAATCTCGCAGGACATTTGAATATGTCAGTTCATTGGGTGTTTAAGAGAGAGAACCCTCAAGATTTCTTATAACACCCCTGTGTCACAAAGTTAGCGAGATGTAATGTAAATCAACAAATGGGGAACGAGGATTGGAGTTTATCGAGACTAAACATGCTACACAGTGATTTCTGTTTCTCATAGTATGCAAGTCATGTCTCAAACATTAACCCATTGGAGTTTACAAGGCCACACAGACCAAACAACATAAAGGAAAAATCATGAGATGGAACATTGGATGTCACGGTATACAGATCCAATGCTTCCTTCTCGTCTCGTGTTTGTGTTGTGGTATGAAAGCACGTGTGTAGTGGGCGTGATTGTGTTGTCATTCCTTGATCCGCTCCAGCTGATCATCATCATTCATCACCAGCTGCAGTCAATCTCCCTCACCGCTTAAATACTCACTGTTATCTCATTCCCCTTGTCAGATCGTTGTTTGATGTCCTGGGTGTTACTGTCGAGTCTTGTTTCCTGGTTTTCCCGTCATCTCGTTCCTGTGGATTTGTCGTCTCGGTGTTGGATTGTTTCGTCTCGTCTTGGGCACTTCACTTCACGAGGATTCACCGCACCTTGACCATCGAAGTCCCTGCGTTACCTGTCCACACCCGTGTCTGATCCTGAGCCTTGTCTGTTCCCAATAAACCTGAGTAAACTGCAATTGCTTCCTGTTCTCTTTACCGATCATGACAGAACGATCTGACACATCCATGGAAGCAGCAGGAGAGACACCTACCTCGCTGGATGAGTTCGTCCACCACAGCGTCATAAGAATGGATGCTCACGAGAGGAACATCAATGACACGGGTCGTGCGATTCAAGCTTTGGTAACGCAGGTGTCCGAGCTCACCCAGCAGGTCCAACTTCTCCGGGCTCCCACTGCGCCGCCCACACCAGCCGTTCCCCCCACATCTCCGGATTCCCTCGCGCCATCTGAGCCACGCCTACCGGTTCCGGAGCCCTATGCGGGTGAGTCTGCGTACTGTCGAGCATTTTTGACAAGATGTTCCATGCATTTCGCCCTACAGCCCAGAACGTTCCAGACTGAACAAGCCAAGGTGGCTTTTGTCATCACGTTACTGACCGGAAAAGCGGCGTTATGGGGAACGGCGGTGTGGGAGAATCAAGACCCTTGCTGCGCCTCGTTCCAAGCTCTCTCCGCAGAAATGAGACGAGTTTTCGACAGAGCCGTCGCGGGGAGAGAAGCCGCCAGGGTGCTGGCCGACCTTCGTCAGGGGAAGAGGTCGGTCTCGGACTTTTCCATCCAGTTCCGAACCCTGGCGGCCGAATGTCATTGGAACGAGGAGGCGCAGTGGGACATGTTCCTGCATGGGTTGGCTGACCGCGTCCAACGAGAGATCTACGCCCTGGACCTACCCACGTCGTTGAACGGACTCATCGAGCTGGCCCTACGAGTAGATGCGCGACTTTCCCGAGTCGGAGGCAGAGTGGCATCTAACCGTCCTCCTGGAGGGATTGAGGGGCAACGGTCCAGCGGCAGGGACGTGGTCAGCCCCGTCTTCGGTGGGAGGTCCCAGGGCCTTTGCCTATATTGTGGAGGTTCGGGACATTTTGCGTACAACTGCCCGGTAAAAGGCCAAGCCCGATAGTAAGTATGAGGCTACTATCGGGTGGGATCTCCGCCGAGAAGACCTCATCCACATCTACACTCCTCCCGGTAAGACTGAGATGGTCAACTCACCAACACGACTGTCAAGCACTTCTGGACTCTGGGGCTGAGGGTAATTTCATGGACAGTATGTTTGCTCACAAGTTTCAAATTCCACTCAAGCCACTCACTCAGAAGATTGCTGTACACGCACTAAATGGCCAAGAACTTCCCACCATCTCATTCACCACTGAAGATATCACCCTCATCACTTCTGGCAATCACACTGAGACTATTTTTTTTTATATCCTGGATTCACCGTTGGCACCCGTCGTTCTTGGTCACCCCTGGCTCATCCATCACAACCCTCGAGTGGACTGGCAGCACAAGGCTATACTGGAGTGGAGCAAGGAATGTCATAAGTCTTGTCTTGTGTCTGCTTGTCCGTCTGTGCCTGTTTATGTGTTTCAGGAGGAGGCGGGGGATCTGTCTAACGTGCCCGAGGAGTACCATGACCTGAAGGAAGTGTTCAGTAAGTCTAGGGCTGCTTCTCTTCCTCCTCATCGTCCCTATGACTGTGCCATAGAGTTAATGCCAGGTAAGTCTCCGCCTAAAGGCAAGTTATACTCGCTTTCTGTTCCAGAAAGGGAGGCCATGGAGAAATATATTTCTGATTCTCTGGCAACCAAATTCATCCGCCCTTCCTCTTCGCCAGCGGGGGCGGGGTTCTTTTTTGTGGGGAAGAAGGATGGATCGCTGCGACCTTGTATTGATTACCGGGGGTTGAATAACATCACGGTAAAGAATACTTATCCTTTGCCGTTGATGTCTTCAGCCTTCGAGAGGTTGCAGGGAGCATCCATCTTCACGAAATTGGACTTGCGTAACGCTTATCATTTGGTCCGCATCAGGGAGGGGGATGAATGGAAGACTGCATTTAATACCCCCAGGGGGCACTTTGAATATTTGGTCATGCCTTTCGGGCTGTCCAACTCCCCAGCAGTCTTCCAGGCACTTGTCAATGACGTGTTGCGAGACATGATAGATCAATTCATATATGTTTACCTGGATGACATATTGATATTTTCCTCGTCTCTCCAGGAACATGTGCAACACGTACGACAAGTGCTTCAGAGGTTGCTAGAGAATGGGCTTTTTGTCAAGGCGGAGAAATGCGAGTTTCATGCACAGTCTGTTCCTTTTCTAGGACACATCATCTCGTCTGAGGGAATGCGTGTGGACCCTGACAAGGTTAAGGCTGTGGTAGAATGGCCAAGTCCAGATTCCCGTAAGGCCCTACAGAGGTTTCTGGGATTCGCCAATTTCTATCGGCGGTTCATTCGCAACTTCAGCCAGCTAGCCGCGCCTCTGACTGCCTTGACCTCCCCCGGAACTCCGTTCAGGTGGTCAGATACAGCCGAGGCTGTGTTTGCTAACCTCAAAAGCCGCTTTGTTTCAGCTCCCATCCTCGTTGCCCCTGATCATTCACGGCAGTTCGTGGTGGAGGTCGATGCGTCAGAGGTGGGGGTGGGAGCAGTTCTGTCCCAGCGCTCTCCCACAGACGATAAGATGCATCCTTGCGCGTTTTTGTCTCATCGTTTATCCCCAGCCGAACGCAATTACGACATTGGTAACAGGGAGTTGTTGGCAGTCAAGTTAGCGTTGGAAGAATGGCGACATTGGTTAGAGGGTTCGGGGGTACCTTTTATCGTCTGGACCGACCACAAGAACTTAGAGTATATCAGAACCGCCAAAAGATTGAACTCCAGGCAGGCTCGGTGGGCACTTTTTTTCGGTCGTTTTGATTTTTCTCTCTCGTACCGCCCGGGTTCTAAGAACATCAAACCCGATTCTTTGTCTCGTGTTTTTGATCGCTCCGAACGCCCGTCTACTCCCGAGTGCATTTTACCGGAGACCCGATTTGTTTCCACACTCGTATGGGAGATCGAATCGAAGGTCAAGAAGGCCTTAGAAGGGGTAACGCCTCCGCCCGAATGTCCACCGGGTCGTTTATTTGTGCCAGAGGGATTGAGATCAGACGTCATTCGGTGGGGCCATTGTTCCAACATAGCTTGTCATCCAGGAGTTAATCGTACTAAGTTTTTAGTTAAGCAACGATTCTGGTGGCCACTTATGGCTCATGACATTCACAGTTTTGTTTTGGCTTGCTCGGTTTGTGCCACTGGTAAGACTTCCAATCGACCCCCAGATGGGCTCCTCCAACCGCTGCCAGTCCCTTCGAGACCCTGGTCCCACATCGCTCTAGATTTTATCACCGCCCTCCCACCCTCCCAGGGTAACACTGTCATTTTGACAGTGGTGGACCGGTTCTCGAAGGCGGCTCACTTTATTCCCTTACCCAAACTACCCTCAGCTAAGGAGACAGCGTTGACAGTCGTTGACCACGTCTTTCGCTTACATGGCCTCCCGATGGACGTGGTCTCTGACAGAGGACCCCAATTTGTGTCCAAATTTTGGCAAGAATTTTGTAAATTACTGGGGGCGACGGTTAGTCTGTCTTCAGGGTTTCACCCTCAGAGCAATGGCCAGACCGAGAGAGCCAACCAAGATCTGGAGAGAGTGTTACGATGTTTGGTATCCAAGAATCCTTCCTCATGGAGCCAACAGCTGTCAATAGTGGAGTACGCCCACAATACCTTACCAGTGTCGGCCACGGGCCTCTCTCCGTTTGAGTGTAGTGTAGGTTACCAGCCACCAATTTTTCCCAGTCTGGAGTCCGAGGTCGCGGTCCCCTCTGCTCACGCCTTTATCCAGAGGTGTCACCGCACTTGGACTAGAGCCCGTGAGACTTTACTCCAAGTGGGGGCGCGCACCAAGGCTAGGGCCGATCGCCACCGGTCGAAGCCTCCCGTATACGTCGTCGGTCAAAAAGTGTGGCTTTCTACAAGGAATATTCCTCTCCGATCCGTCTCTAATAAGCTGGCTCCCAAATTTATTGGCCCGTTCACTGTCACCAAGATCATTAGTCCGGTGGCAGTCCGCCTTAGTTTACCTCCTGCGTACAGGAGAATTCACCCCGTATTTCACGTTTCCAAAATTAAGCCCGTGTTTCATGCTCACATTAATCCGCCTGTCCCGGTTCCCCCCCCGCCGCGTCTCGTAGATGGGGAGACCACCTATTCGGTAAATCGGATTCTGGATTCTAGGCGGAGGGGGCGCGGATTCCAGTACTTGGTGGACTGGGAAGGTTACGGTCCGGAGGAGAGAAGTTGGGTACCTGCCAGAGACATCCTGGATCACTCCTTGATCGATGATTACAATCGGCAGGTAGGGAGGTCGGAGAACGCCAGGAGGCGTTCTTAGGAGAGGGGTACTGTCACGGTATACAGATCCAATGCTTCCTTCTCGTCTCGTGTTTGTGTTGTGGTATGAAAGCACGTGTGTAGTGGGCGTGATTGTGTTGTCATTCCTTGATCCGCTCCAGCTGATCATCATCATTCATCACCAGCTGCAGTCAATCTCCCTCACCGCTTAAATACTCACTGTTATCTCATTCCCCTTGTCAGATCGTTGTTTGATGTCCTGGGTGTTACTGTCGAGTCTTGTTTCCTGGTTTTCCCGTCATCTCGTTCCTGTGGATTTGTCGTCTCGGTGTTGGATTGTTTCGTCTCGTCTTGGGCACTTCACTTCACGAGGATTCACCGCACCTTGACCATCGAAGTCCCTGCGTTACCTGTCCACACCCGTGTCTGATCCTGAGCCTTGTCTGTTCCCAATAAACCTGAGTAAACTGCAATTGCTTCCTGTTCTCTTTACCGATCATGACATTGGATGCATGTATCACATGGTTATATATATATATATATACATAGAATATATAGGTTTAAACCAGGGTTCGTTTATTCTTCTCAGCAAGAATAAGGAGGAATCACACTCTCTGGGACATTCCAAGGGGTAATAAAGCTCAGTCTTGTAACAGAACACCCCGTTCTTGGTGTGTGTGTGGGAGAGTGTGTGTGTGTGTGTGTGTGTGTGTGTGTGTGTGTGTGTGTGTGTGTGTGTGTGTGTGTGTGTGTTTTTCCAAGTTCCAGGCCTTTTGGGGCTAAAGGCTTTGGGATTTTAGCATGGGGGTATTTAGTTATTCAGATTCACCTTCGCCCAGTCCTTACAGTACATTAATTTTAAATTCATTTAGGTTCAATTACCAAACATACAATCTTAATTTGATGCAAACAATACATTTAAAAGATATGGGTTATATAAATATTTTGGAAAAATAAACACACACACACAGTTTAAAAGCAAAAATAATATTTATCCAAACCCATTTAAAAACAGTCTGTTGGTGCCATCTTTTGGACACTCATCATATAGGGACGTCCCGCGTGACGTCACGCCATTTGGAGCAGCCATTTTGGCGGAATATAAAATGCTAAACCGCCGGTGATAATACAGCCCGTCTATGAATACACAGCTCGTCGCGAAATATTTTTATCATGCCCGAGCGATGCTGTGCAGTTGGATGCGATCATATACGTGATCATACTAAAGGGATATCTTTATACCGTATCCCAAAAGAAACAAACCGGAGAAACAAGTGGTTGGCGGCAATAAACAGGCAAAACACTGATGGCGGTGTTTGGCTTCCAACTCAACACACGCGGCTTTGCAGTCTTCATTTTGGATCAGGTAAGTTGTCCTCTCGAATGCTAATTAATGATTTCTGTGAGTTCGGGATCAAATGTTATAAATTTACTGTTGCCATAGAAATCCGCAAATGTCTGCCGCCCAGCAGGGTCGAGTTTCAGCTCACACCAGGGCTCTTCTCGGCCCAACAAGATAAGGGGGAAGGGACGGCCCCTCGTTGGAGTAATTCCAAGTAATGGTAGACGGGGCTTACGACTGGATGGACCTACTGCGGCCAGACGAGGTAGGTAGGTCAGTACGGTCACTCCTCGGGTCAACTTCGAGTAGCAAGGGACAGAGACAGGCGAGATCCCTCATTGGAATAATTTTCAGGTGATAGGGACCTAAGGCTTACGGCTGGATGAACCCCCTTCAACTACGTCAGGTAAGTAGGTCGGTATAGCTCCCCTTCAGAATAACTCTACAGTGACCAGAGACAAGAACTTACAGCTGGGTGGGTACACTCAAGCCAGACGAGGTGAGCAGACCGGTATGGTTCCTCTTCCGACGAACTTCAAGTGACAGGACAGGGGCGTATAGCTAGATGGACACACTCAAGCCAGACGAGGTGAGTAGGCAGGTATGGTTCCTTGAATAGGCCGGTATGGTTCCTCTTTAGACAAACTTCAAGTGATAGGACAGGGGCGTACAGCTGGATGGACACACTCAAGCCAGACGAGGTGAGTAGGCCGTTATAACTCCTCTTCGGAAGAACTTCAATGACAAGATAGGGGCGTACAGCTGGATGGACACACTCCAGCCAGACAAGGTGAGTAGGCCGGTATAACTCCTCTTCGGAAGAACTTCAATGACAAGATAGGGGCGTACAGCTGGATGGACACACTCCAGCCAGACGAGGTGAGTAGGCCGGTATGGTTCCTCTTCAGACGAACAGCTAGTGACAGGACAGGGGCGTATCGTTGGGTGGACACACTCAAGCCAGACGAGGTGAGTAGGCAGGTGTGGTTCCCTGAATAGGCCAGTATGGTTCCTCTTTAGACGAACTTCAAGTGACGAGACAGGGGCATATGCTGGATGGACACACTCAAGCCAGACGAGGTGAGTAGGCCAATATGGTTCCTCTTTGGAAGAACTTCAATGACAAGATAGGGGCGTACAGCTGGATGGACACACTCCAGCCAGACGAGGTGAGTAGGCCGGTATGGTTCCTCTTCGGACAAACTTCTAGTGACAGGACAGGGGCGTATCGTTGGGTGGACACAATCAAGCCAGACGAGGTGAGTAGGCAGGTGTGGTTCCCTGAATAGGCCGGTATGGTTCCTCTTTAGACGAACTTCAAGTGACAGACAGGGGCATACGCTGGATGGACACACTCAAGCCAAGCGAGGTGAGTAGGCCGATATGGTTCCTCTTCAGAAGAACTTCAAGTGACGAGACAGGGGCATACGCTGGATCGACACACTTCCATCCCCCGTTTCAGCAATTCATCTTCACAATGTTGCGTTTACGATTGAATGTGACTTTGACACTTTTTACTGCGCATGCGTTAACCCTAACACAAGCTTACTGAGACACCTCCGTCGAATTGATTCCTAATCCTTGATTTTCTTCTTTTACATTTAGTTATAAACCTAAATTTTCCAATTTTACAAACGTGTGAACATATCGCCGATACTATTCCTTATAAAAAACAATCAGATTGCTTTGATATCGCTACTTATATCCAACTTTCCGAACTTCTGCTACTAGCCTTAGCCCGCTAGCACTGCACGCGTGGTCTCTCGCCTGTCGATCGTCTTATTTACACCCATATAACTGAAAGCTATAATTCGCCACTATAGCACATATGCTATAATGGCGAATATATCAGATGTGTGTCTAACGTTACCTCTGAGTGCAGGTGAGGACACCTTCAAGCTGCATTCGGTGCAGTTGGAGCTCGAATCGGTCGAGAGGCAGATTCGCGAGCTGCTGGAGAGACAGGCCGAGCTGCGAGATCGGCGGTCCGCGCTTGAAACATCACGCGCTGATGCTCACAGGTCAGTGGTTAATAATTTTTGGACTCCGACCTCGTCTACTCCGTGTGTTTCTCTGCACAGGTCCCGAGCAACCAGGACACGATCATCCCTGGCTTCATATACTCCGGCACCGACACAGCACCACGGACCCTGGGTGATTCCACGGCGGAAGACGCGAGCCAGGACCAGACCAAGGACCTCCCCGCCCCTCCCGGCCTTCGAGATCTCCACCCGGAACCGCTTCTCCCCTGTTCGCGAGTCGGAACGCGACGACACAGTGATCATCGGCAGTTCCATCGTCCGTCATGTCCGCGCTACCTCGGGTAAAGGTAAGGTGCGCACTCACTGCTTTCCTGGTGCTCGTGTTCTCGATGTCGCTGCGCAGGTTCCCGAGATCCTGAACGGTGACGAGCGCGTCGGAGCTGTCGTGCTGCACGTGGGAACGAACGACATCAGGCTGCGGCAGACGGAGGTTCTGAAGGAGGACTACTGGAGCATAATCAGGACCGTACGCAGCACATCGCCTGAAGCAACGATCGTCGTGTCTGGACCGCTTCCCACGTACCGACTAGGACAAGAAAGGTTCAGTAGATTATTTGCTCTAAATGAATGGTTAATGTCATGGTGTAATGAACAGAGACTGCTCTTTGTAAATAATTGGAATCTGTTCTGGGAGCGACCTAGGCTCTTCCGTGCTGATGGCCTGCACCCCAGCAGAGTCGGAGCGGCTGTTCTGTCGGACAACATCTCCAAGACGCTACACACCATATGACTAGTAAGTCAAAGTCCAAATCACAGTCTTTGCTGTCCCAACTTAATTGATATAAGTACCAATGTAGAACATTATATAGAAACTGTGTCTATTCCTCGTTTAGTAAGGCCAAATAATATATATAATGTAGGATCTAGGAAAAATTTAATTGTAATTAAACCAGAAAATCTCAATATCAGTGATAAACAATTTCTAAAGCTAGGTCTTCTAAACATTAGATCGCTCACACCTAAGGCGGTTATTGTAAATGAAATGGTCACAGATAATAGTTTCGATGTACTTTGCCTTACTGAAACCTGGCTTAAACCAAATGATTATTTCGGTATAAATGAGTCTACTCCGCCAGGATACTGTTATAAGCATGAGCCCCGTCTGATTGGTCGTGGCGGCGGTGTTGCAACAATCTATAGAGATATTCTTAATGTTACTCAGAAAACAGGTCACAGGTTTAATTCGTTTGAGGTACTTGTGCTAAATGTTACACTATTAGATTTAAGAAAGAAATCTATTATCTCTAGCCTTGGCTACTGTATATAGACCTCCAGGGCCTTACGCCGATTTCCTAAAAGAGTTTGCAGACTTTCTATCAAATCTATTGGTCAATGTCGATAAAGCAATAATTGTTGGAGATTTTAACATACACGTAGATAACACAAATGATGCGTTAGGGGCTGCGTTTACAGATTTATTAAACTCCTTCGGGGTCACGCAAAACGTCAGTGGTCCCACTCATCGCCTAAATCATACACTAGATTTAATTATATCATATGGGACCAATCCAACCGATATAGATATTATACCGCAAAGCGATGATGTAACTGATCATTACATGGTAACTTGCATATTACGTACTGCTGAAATTTGTCATGTTGCGCCACGTTATCGACCAAGCAGAACAATCCTTCCAAACACTATAGATAGATTCTCAAATAGCTTACCTGATCTATCTCAGCTGCTCAGTGAACCCAAACAATCAGATGAACTAGAGGAAATGACCAGCAGTTTGAGCACCATTTTCTCTAGTACATTAGAAATTGTTGCACCAATTAGATTAAAAAAGGTTAGAGAGAAAACTAGAGTACCATGGTACAACAATGCTACGCATGCTATCAAGAGAGAAACTCGTAACTTAGAGCGTAAATGGAAACAAACAAATTTAGAGGTCTTTAGAATCGCGTGGAAAGATAGTATATCACGTTACAAAAAGGCTCTTAAATCAGCCAGGGCTGAGCATCTCCGCAGACTAATAGAAAATAACCAAAATAATCCA
The DNA here is from genome assembly GCA_031834385.1 of Semotilus atromaculatus. Classification (NCBI taxonomy): domain Eukaryota; kingdom Metazoa; phylum Chordata; class Actinopteri; order Cypriniformes; family Leuciscidae; genus Semotilus; species Semotilus atromaculatus. The sequence goes on along the minus strand of JAULUF010000017.1, from coordinate 451,948 downwards.
AGGTTCTTATTTAACACCGTGGCCAGACTAACAAATAAACAGGCATCACCTGAGCAAAATATTCCGTTACAATGTAGTAGTAATGATTTTATGAATTTCTTCACTGAGAAAATAGAAAACATCAGAAACACAATTGTAAATGTACAATCTTTTATGGTGTCTTATGATTCAGCCTCAATTATCGCCCCTCAAGAACAACTACACCGCTTTACAACTATAGGACAGGAAGAGCTAAATAAACGTATTATTGCATCTAAACCAACAACTTGTTTATTAGATCCAATAACCACTAAACTACTTAAAGAAGTGTTACCTTTAGTGGAAGAGCCTCTTCTCAATATTATTAATTCATCTTTATTTTTAGGTCACGTTCCAAGAATATTCAAGCTGGCAGTAATAAAACCTCTTATTAAGAAACCACAATTAGATCCAAATAACCTAGCAAATTACAGGCCCATTTCAAATCTTCCATTTATGTCTAAAATACTAGAAAAAGTTGTGTCCGCTCAATTGTGCTCTTTCTTGCAAGATAATGATATCTATGAAAAATTTCAGTCAGGATTCAGACCGTATCATAGCACAGAAACTGCGCTAGTTAAAATTACAAATGATTTACTTTTAGCTTCTGACCAAGGCTGCATCTCAATACTAGTTCTACTCGATCTTAGCGCTGCATTTGATACTATAGATCATAAAATACTCCTGGATCGACTACAAAACTACACTGGTGTTCAGGGACAGGCTTTAAGCTGGTTTAGATCGTACTTATCAGACCGTTACCACTTTGTCTGTTTAAATGGGAAAAAATCAAAGATAACGTCAGTAGACTATGGAGTACCACAAGGATCTGTGTTAGGCCCTCTACTATTCTCAATATATATGCTGCCACTTGGTAATATTATAAGAAAACATGGAATTAATTTTCACTGTTATGCTGATGACACTCAATTATATATTTCATCACGGCCAGATGAAAACACTAACTTATCTAACTTGACAGGATGTCTTAAAGATATAAAATACTGGATGACGTGTAATTTCCTGCTATTAAATTCAGATAAAACAGAGGTATTACTTATTGGTCCAAAAAACTACCCACAAAATCCCTTACAATACAACTTTAATTTAGAAGGATGCCCTGTTACTTTATCCACTACAGTAAAAGACCTGGGTGTCATACTTGACCGCAACCTGTCTTTCGAAAATCATATTTCATATGTTACAAGAACAGCCTTTTTCCACCTTAGAAACATTGCTAAGCTACGTAACATGCTATCCGTTTCTGATGCAGAAAAGTTAGTTCATGCATTCATGACCTCGAGACTAGATTACTGTAATGCTTTATTAGCTGGTTGTCCTGTATCCTCAATAAACAAGCTACAGTTAGTCCAAAATGCAGCCGCTAGAGTTCTTACTAGGTCAAGAAAATATGATCATATAACACCAATTTTATCATCTCTACATTGGTTACCTATTAAGTTCCGTATCAATTACAAGGTATTGCTACTGACCTATAAAGCCCTAAATGGTTTAGCTCCAGTCTATTTAACGGATCTTCTATCGCCCTACAATCCGTCGCGCTCTTTAACCCTCTGGAGTCTAAGGGGTTTTTGAGGTCTGTGAGATGTTTTGACATGCCCTGACATTTGTGCTTTTTTCAGTTGCTTATAAACATATTAATGGCAAAGGTGTAATTACACTCTATTTAGCACAAATAGGGGTACCATAATATGCGAGCAACATCTATTTACATATTTGTATTTTTGAGGGAATAATGTTTATGCATGGTTATTCAAAAAACTAAAAATTAAAGTTTCTGAAATAAGGCCACAAAACACATACTTAATATGTGTCCACAAGACTTTTGACTAATGGATGTAGTTGCCTAGTGTTTTTGCTTCAAAATGATCTGAAAATCACCCGGCCTAATCATTCACATAAAACAATACATTGATTTAAATTTTTTAAAACAGTTTTTGCTTCCAAAGGCAATATGCGCAGGGGCGTGACTTGCTGAGATTCACACCTGAGAAGACAAAGACCCTGCATAGTAATGAGCCTGCATACTAATGAGCCTGCATACTAATGAGCCTTTCATTCAGGTGTGTCACACAAGAAAGAATGGAGGACAAAAATAAATAAATAAATTATATATATATATATATATATAAAATACAAATATAAATGAAAGTCAAAAGCACATTTTTAGTACATAGTCATACCTGGAAACAAATCCTGTTCAAATAGACCATTTTGCTAAATGTAAACAACACTGGTCCAGAAGCACTTCCTGTTTCAGTTTTTTAACACTACATAAACGTTGGGATAAAACACAACCAACAGAACATATAAAATTTAATCAAAAAGTTAAACAAACATCTTTAAGATGTTTTCTTTACATGTGAAATAAAGAAACCAGTTACAAACTGAAACAGGAAGTGTTTCTGGACCAGTGTTGTTTACATCTTGCAAAATGGTCTATAGGCTATATGGACCGTTCTACAGAATTAGTTAGAGTTAGAAAATTAGAGTTCTCAGAGAGGAAAAAAAGGTATTTTTTTCACAAATTTTTTATACATTCAAATTGTATAATTTCCAAGGTAAACATTTCTAGTATGCAGTTAATTCTCATACTGTATTTTCAGAAAGTTTTGGAATCTCCTCAAATGTGTCACTAATAAAAAACAATAATATTAAGATTTTTTTTTACATCTATCTTGTCTTTTTTTTTTTTTTTTTTTTTAGGCCTATAGCCTGGATTTTATCATTCATATTTCAAAGTTAAGGATTCATTAGTTTGATATAGTCTACATTGGAACAAACACTATAATAACATCTTAGATTATGAGCTTATTTTTGACAAAACATTCTAACGTTATATATTTAACATATGAGCAGAAACTGGTTAACTAAAGCTTATTTGATGTCTATTTTAGAGTAAAAATCTTTATAATCTATCCCAAACTAGTCAACTAAATGTTGTCTTTCATATTTCGTCTGTAACAACAACAGTGCGAATTCCGTTCATTCATCACACAGAGAAAGACACGCGATTCATTTTAAAACAGTATTCGCGATTAGAACAAAGAATAAAAAACTTACTATGATCCTCGCTGGATCCATGGCTCCTCGAAGTGAAATTAATCCAGCACTGAGGTAAATTATCCAGAATTATTCCTCACAGCCTCGAAAAACGACACAGACTACCGGTACATTAATCTGAACTTGGTGTTTTATCGAGCTCGTGTGGGCGTTGGCAAGTTTCAGATCATTTGCGTTTCTATAGCGCGCGCTCTCTGTGGGCGTGGTCACATTAAAAGATAATTAGCTGAAATGAGAACGCCTGGCATCTCTCTCTTTTTATATAGATTACATAAACACAGAATATTTGTTTTAGTTTTGAATTAGATAATTTAAAAGTACACACTTAAATGATTATAAAGATATATTGATCATGCCTGTGTGACTAGTATTTGCTGAGTTTTGTTTATGTTTAGAGACGGGCTCCAGAAAAAAAGTTCACGGAGACGGAGAGGCAGAAAGCACACCCTGTTTATTTTCTTTATTTTACAAAAGCACAATATTTTATTTCGATTGTAAGTGGACCCATAAAAAAGTTGACATTTAATAGTTTATTTTTTCATATTTCTTAAGTGTGTATGACCAAAGGTGACGGAGTATTTTAAGTCTATTTTGCTGCTATGTGAAAAAAATCGCGCAAAACGCGCCGGCGCGTTTCTCGACTCCAGAGGGTTAAGATCACTAAATTCGAGGCTTCTGGTCATTCCTAGGATATCTAAGTCCACTAAAGGAGGGAGGGCGTTCTCACATTTAGCTCCTAAACTCTGGAATAGCCTTCCTGATATTGTTCGAGGCTCAGACTCGCTGTCCCAGTTTAAAACCAGATTAAAGACGCATCTCTTTAACCAAGCATTCACATAATGCTTACCTTTTATACTACTGCCGAATCAGATCGAATGCATTAATATTATGAACATCAGCTATGCTAATTATTTCTCATCTGCCTTTCTGCTGTTATCTCGAGACGCAAGTCCCGAGGTAAATAGCGTTCATCAGCTCCAGTTTGTATCCAGCCTCTCACGGAGACTTCAGATGCCCCAACACCTGTGATGAGACGACTAAACGCCTGTGGAGAGACGACTCGACGCCTGTGGAGAGACGACTCAACGCCGGCGATATGTTATGCCCTAAATTAATACATGATGAACTAACTGTATTTTCTATGTACATTTCTAATGCACTTTCTGTAAAGCTGCTTTGAAACAATGTGTATTGTGAAAAGCGCTATACAAATAAATTTGAATTGAATTGAATTGAATTGAAAGAAACAACTGGATCCAATAGACATAGAAAAAACCTGAGGGTTAGCATCTGTGCGGATCCACGTGGAGCGCGTCATTGGCCTTACAAAAATGTACAATGCTCAATGGACCCATTCCATTGTCTTTGTTAGAGTCTTCAAATGGAGAAATGCCATTGGACAAAATAGTACATATTTGTTGTGCCATTACAATTTTTTCTGAATCAGTTGTACCATTTGAATGAAAACTGCTTTATATCAACATATTCTATCACGCTTGTGTTTGAATCCTGCGGTGGGACATTCCAGGTTGATGCTTGACGCTTATTAGCCATGATAGTGCACTACAAGGTCCCTAAACCCAAATATATTAATTACTTTTTTCATGAATTTGAAATGTGTTCAGAATATGTCTATTGTAACAATGACAGTAAATAACCAGGGACGGATTATGGCGATGATGTGCCCTGGGCACGGATGTCTCAAAGGCCCCCTTCCCCAATTTTTTGGACAACAGTGTTGCACCTGTATGCACAGGTGCCACAATAGGGCAGGCAAGCCAGGCATTTTAAGGGGACCCCCGAGGGCTGATCATTTAAACAATCAGAAATGTTAATATACCGATGCAGCAACATCTCTGCATCCCCCTTAGTGGGGCCCCTCTCTCGTTACGCTCGTTATGCTTTTACCTTTTTCAAACTGGTGCAGCGTTTACTCGCGGTAGGTAGAAAATGCATGATTTGATTTGTTAAACATGAAAAGGACTTATCCGTCTGGCATGGCAGCTAGCTCTAACTTTAACCTAGATAAATGTATATCCAAAGTGTTTGTGCGGAGTGTGCAGCGCGCACTGCATGGCAGGCGTCGGCGCGAACACTTGCATTTTCCTATCAACAGTGGAAACAGCTTGAAATACTCTATCTTTTCTGGTCATAGGCCTATACAGAAAAGAATAATGCATCAGTCGCAAGTAGCTACTTTTATTTTTGTAAACTCACAATAACAAGAAAACGTTGTGCTTTTGTAAAATAAAATAAAACAAACAGGGCGCGCTTTCATCGTCTCCGTGGCGTGAACTGGAGCGCGTCTAAAAAATGAACTGAAACACAGTGTATAGCCTCAGATACATGATGAATATTTCTATATAAAGCTTGAAATGTCCACTTTTAAACGAAAAAAAATCGAATCGAAAGCAAATACCGGCTGATTAGGCTGATAGGCTATGATATGAAAGGTGCATTTCTCTCTAAAGGCGCATCAACTTTACAGTGGAGATATAGATATGTTTGCAGCCGACACTGATTAAAAAAAAAAAAGTTTTTATTATTAAACAATAAAAATGACTAGTTTTTTTTCCAGAGATATATTATCATTAGCCTGCTTTTGCCGGTGCTTTGCGGCAATATTTATGCATGCGCTTGAGCGCGGAATAGGCCTCCATAAGGAGAAATTAATATTAACGTGAGATTACTCGACTAATTGCTTAAATGAATGACTATTAGTCGACTAGAAAAATCTTTAGTCAATTGCAATTCTAATCAATGCATTTAGGCTAGTTGACATTTATTTAATTAGTAATTCTATCCAGGTCTTTACGTTAAATTAGTTGAGTTAACAATTAGTTAATGAACTAAAATAATAAAACAAAGATTAAATTAAGATGCTATATAGCATTGCTTGTTCCACCACAAAAGACACTTTTTAAGGTGACAATCCGTTACACATTTGAAGATTTACTGTATCGTGAAGATTGTTGTATTGTATTTTATCTTCTGTTATAAAGATGAAGATTGACATTTCGTTAAAAAATAAGCCCATGGGCTACTATTGTAAAACATAAACAACTTAGCCTATGTTCTGTTAGATGTTCTGCGTTTTGACTACTTTTTGAATTTTGTATAATTTCATCAACAGCATGTTGTTAGCATCAACAGACAGTGTTTGCATTTTTAAAAAAGCTGAAGATTGTTGGTAGCTTTTGTAGTATATAATTGAGCTTCTCTTGCTTCTTTGTCCTTTTTGTGCTTTCTTTTCATTGATCCACTTGCTTGTGGTTTTAAACTCATTTTTGTTTTTGAGTAACCGTCTTATAGGCCTACGCGTGACTTTTATATAACGCAATGCTTTTCACTCGCCTCTAGATGTCCTTCTCAACAGCGCAGCAATACATTAAAATTATTTATTTGATTTATTTACTAGTTAATACTTTGCAACTACAAAAAAATCACATTATTCCTCAATATTTAACACAATTTTACTGAAAATAAAAATAAAATAAAAATAATTCTTTGAAAAGAATAGACACAGTAAATTTTACAGGGCCCCCTGCTGGCCCAGTGCCCTGGGCAAGTGCCCAGTAGGCCCGTGCGTTAATCCGTGCCTGTAAATAACAATGGATTGAAAAATATATTTTATTGCTAAATAACTTTGCAGTCAAGTTTACATTCATGTCAGTTGTTTGTGATATAAGGTACAAAAAGTAAAATGTAAAAAATGTATAAAAGTGCATGTAAAATATACAATAAAGTTTAGATTCAATTAATTATACAAGGTTACTTGACTTTTTATGTCTATTCAGTTTTTGTAACATGTCCAAGACAACATCTAGTGTTAAATAAGTGCATAGTGTACCAACTTTAAATGCATAAAAGACAGATAAATGTACTCTTTTAGAAATAGTAATTTCATTTATTTTTTAAATACCTGTATTATTAATCAGAAACAATAAATATAACACAATCTTTATCATTTGTTCAATTAACTTGGTCAGTGGAGGGAGAAGTAGATACCATTTTCTGTGACATTCTTTTTTCCTTGTTTAGTTTTGTCCTACATCCAGGACAGTACCATCTTTCGGGTATTTTCATTATCTTTAAACAGTCCGCATGAAACATTTTGATAGGACACGAAACTGACATGCAGGTCAGCATAGACTCAGTGGGGGGCTCTTGGCAATAACACACCTTTTCTTTATCAGTATTTTCTACCCTCTTAATTCGGCATGTAATTACCTTCGCTAAAAGATTTGGTAGAATAACAGACACATAAAAAGTCTGCAGTTCTGAAACAACATTGAGAATAAAATCATGGTCCACGTAAATTCTTTCCACAAATAAATCATTGTCATTGTCATTAGCCGTGAACACAAAATCACAGTAATTGCTTTCTGTTGTCAACAGTTGTGTCTGAACCTGATAGTAGTATTCATGCTGCCTACTTAATTGCAGGTCACCGTTTGCATCTGATGTTAAGCAAAATTTGCTATTTGTGGCAGCCTCTGTGATTGTCTTGCTTTTTGCTGTAAAAGGGCATTTAATCTCACAAATACCTTCTCCACAACAGGAACATGAAACACAGGCATCGGGGAATGCACCGATAAAAAGGATATTGAGGGCTAATCCGAAATCCAGCATCAGTTATAATGAAATCATCATGGCTTGTTCTCATATTGATGTCATATCATTTCCTTGCATTTTTTTCTTGATTACATCCCCAGTTGGTTGCCTCACTTGAAAATTTTGCAGACTCATGGTCACAAATTTTATTGACTAGTGATTTGGAAGGGTTGTGAACAGATGTGCTTAAAACGGCTTTGACAGTGTCACGGTTCATGGATTCATTGACTCTCTCTCGCTATGTGTGTGCGTGTCGAGTGTATGGGCGCGGCTCATCAGCGGGCTCGTTAGACTGATGAGCCGATCAGCGCCAGCTGTTCTGAATGAGGATGTCCTATATATTGTTTGTTCACTCGTCTTGTCTCTGTCAGATGGTTGTGGAGGTTCTTCTGGATCTAGCCTGTCTCCTGTTCCAGTCCTGCTTCTTCGACGCTTTCCTGAGGATCCTGCTCGTCGCAGTCTCTGCATTTCCGCCCAATGAGTCCCTGCGTTACCTAGTCTGCCCGAGTTTTCTCCGAGTCTGCCTGAGGATTATCTGACACATCTGCTTCGAGTCTGCCTGAGGATTATCTGACACATCTGCTTCGAGTCTGCCTGAGGATTATCTGACACATCTGCTTCGAGTCTGCCTGAGGATTATCTGACACTTCTAGTTATTCTGAGAACTGTCCACTACGCATTCGCTGTGCGATCCCGGTGGATGCTGCCTGTCATATTGAGTCACTTGTGTTCTCTTTTGACCAATAAATACTTTTGCACTCGCATTTGAATCCTTGACTATTTTTCAGCGCATTGTGACAGACAGAAGAAGCAGTAATACGACCTGCCCTTTGTTGGTACCAAAGCCTACAATTTGTTTGCTTCCTTGTTTCAAACTCAACAAGGTCTGACTGACTCTTAGTGATTTCAAATTTCGCAAAAACATTGTCACTTTTTGCCAGTAGTTCCTCATTTGTGAGATTGCGATTACTTACATCAAACAGATCTGTGAGTGGTTTTGGAATATTTGAGTTGCAAATGCGTGGGACATATGAGTCGGCATAGCCTGGTATGATTGACAAAATAGCGGGCTTAACAGGTTTGGACTCAGACTTGCATGTTTCAGACAATTCATGATAAAACATGTTCCTCATCTGGAGAAAGAGGAGGATTATCAGGCAACATATCAGGCTTGAGTCTCTTGCATTTTGTGAACTGAATATCCTTGCCTCGTTTCGGCTCAATTTTGGTGATTGACTGTACACCTGACCACTTGCACTTTTTGGAGGTGACAGAAACAGATCGTTTCATCTCAGCTTGAGCCAAAAGATGGAAGAGAGTTGCAGACACATGCGAGCAGGCTTCTCCCAATCCAGCCATGCAGTTACAGTGAGCAACTTGCACAGATCCATCTCGATTAACAGCAACCCAGGGATGCAGAGGGGGTTCATTCACTTTCATGGAGTGTTTAACCTAAAAATAAAATAAGACATATTAAACTATATCCTGATTATCAATGACTGTGCGCAGCATTGGGCCTAAACCCATACATGCATTCCTAGATCAGTTAATTCGTTAGGCGTATTATCACATTAAATTCTTTCGTTTTCAAATACCAAAAGCTGATCTTGTATTTTATTTGACACATAAATCGTTAGAAACACAGGTTGAGACAACAGTCTCAATGACAGTTTATCATACTACAGTGACAGTCAGTGTCACTGTAGTTACAAGTATAAAAAAGTTTATAATCATATTATTTCATTTTTCTTGGATCAAAGTAGATTCAACAAATTAATTTAAGAAACACTTAATCTTGTTGGTGATTTTGTTTTGTGTAAAAGATGTTGACACTGTTAAATCTGTAACCCCCATATCCAGTTACAAACAGTCAATGCAAATTTAGGTCCTGACGATATAGAGAGAATTGCAGAGTTTGCCATCAGTACATGGACATTTTTCTGAATTTAGAAGTGCATTGATCAGTAAAATGCATCTCTACGACATGTCGTTAACAGAAGTCACACAGTTAATGTCACAAATTTTAACTGAATCTAAATTCAACAGTTTTGAATCTGCAGTGACTTCTGAACTACAACGTGCCAGTAGAAGCGATATGAGAGAAGGTGTTTCGAAAATCCTAAAGAACATTGTTGGACCAAAAGTGGACTGGTCAAAGTTTACTAGTGTACAGAAGAAGAATGAAACTGTTAGTCAGTACACAGAAAGATTTTGTCAGTCAGCCATAGCATACAGTGGAATAGCAGACACTTTAGAGAAGGTGTTAAATGATAATGCCCCCTTAGCTCGCACATGGTGTGATGGTCTTTTGTTAGAGCATAGAAATGGATTGCCTTTCTTAGACTTCACATGGTCCACTAGAACCCTGCAAAGTAACCTAGACAGGTTAGCTACTTGGGAAAGAAAGGTAAACTCACAGAGTAAACTTGGGAGTAAACTTGGGTTAAAACTCACAGCCTTAAATGTTATTTTACAGAACAGGCCTTTCATCAGTAATAGTGTTAGGTCAGACTGTAAACGTAACATTCCCTCATGCAGTGTCCACAATAATGCTGAACATTGTTCCATCCTCATGTATGATGTCTGCAAATGACTGAAGTTTTTGTTGGAGGATGAAGGAGAAATGAATCACGATTGTGTTACGCTTATATGCACATCAACAGGGATAGGATAGGACACGAACCAGTGGTGAGCCCAGGGAAGAACCAAAATGCAATAGGCTTTGGGGGCCACCCCTTGAAGACTCCCTCATAGGCCTCCCCATCCATTAGTCAATCCTCACCTCACTGTTTCTTTAGGTGTCAAAAGAATTACGAAATAGGGAAAGAAGGAACAACAATAGCAGACTCGGAAAAGGTTACAACCCTAGTGTTTGAAAAAATACTGCTCTCAAGACACCACTTGATGGCTGTCCCAAGTTACAACCCTAGTGTTTGAACAAATTCCACTCTCCTGTCTTTTGTTTTTCTGTCTTCCTCTGTGCAGATACCACTTGATGGCTGTCCCGAGACAAATACGCACCGACCTCCTCACCTGCGTATGAAGCCACAACCTCTAGAAAACAAGAAGACCCACTGCCGAGCCAACTATCACAAAAGGATTAAAAAAAAAGAAAAGAAAAAAAAACAACGCAGAGACCGACTTACGGAACCTTCAGTCATCCATCAACATGATCAAGATCATCATACTACTAACCATCATGGACATCACACATAGTGTGGATTCCAGAAACAACATATTCTTAGAGCTGATGAATATGTCAAGAAATGCCTTGTTTGCTGGAAAGAACCTTGCAAATAATAATAATAATAATAATCCGTTACATTTATATAGCGCTTTATCTGGGACCTCAAAGCGCTTTACATAGAAGGGGGTAATCTCCTCAACCACCACCAATGTGCAGCATCCACCTGGATGATGCGACGGCAGCCATTTTGCGCCAGTACGCCCACCACACACCAGCTTTACTGGTGGAGAGGAGACAGAGTGATGAAGCCAATCAGTATACAGGGATGATTAGGAGGCCATGATGGACAGAGGCCAATGGGCAGATTTGGCCAGGATGCCGGGGTTACACCCCTACTCTTTCGAAAGACATCCTGGGATTTTTAATGACCACAGAGAGTCAGGACCTCGGTTTATCGTCTCATCCGAAGGACGGTGCTCTTTAACAGTATAGTGTCCCCATCACTATACTGGGGCGTTAGGACCCACACAGACCACAGGAAGAGCACCCCCTGCTGGCCTCATAACACCTCTTCCAGCAGCAACCTGGTTTTTCTCATGAGGTCTCCCATCCAGGTACTAACCAGGCTCAGCCCTGCTTAGCTTCAGTGGGCAACCAGTCTTGGGCTACAGGGTGATATGGCTGCTGGATACACCCGAAGATGGCTGCATTCCATGACTCACTTGTGCACAAACATGGTGGTCAAGAACTCTTGGAGCATTAATCCCGTCTTATGGTGTCATGCAGGCCCTTAATCAAGTCAGAAGCTTATCGAATTCTGTACAGAAATTGGCCAATGATACGGTTTTGGCCCTTGGTAACATCACAGACACTCTCGCTTCACACAAGATAATGATCTTACAGAACAGAGTGGCCTTGGATTACATCCTAGCAACGCAAGGGGGGGCCTGCACCATCATCGGCCCTGAGTGCTGCACCGGTTTAATGGATCCAACAGAGAACTTGAACAAAATCCAACAAGACATTCTTGGTCTTTCAGCAAAATTATACCAAATGACTGAAGATAATTCTGCATGATTCGGAAACTTGTTAGGGTAAACTGTGGATGTGGATAAAGGAAATAGCAATTCTGCTGTTGTTTCTCCTATTAGTGTACTATCTATGCGTCCACAGTATCAAGTGTTTCATCCAACAAATGAATCACGCCTCTCACGAGAATCCCAGTTCCTACCAGAAAAGACTATTACCCGTAAGAACTTCACGGACCCGAATTGCAGGTTTGTTTCTGTGTCAGCATGCAATTGCAGAAACATCGTCAAGTCAAGTCAAGTACATTTATATAGCACTTTTCACAATACAGATTGTATCAAAGCAGCTTCACAGTATCAATCAAAACAACATAACAATATTCGACCTCCACGTTTGGTAGGGCTGATCAATGGTATTAATGATTGGTTAATTAATTTGAATATCCTCAACTGAGCAAGCCTAAGGCAACACAGAGCATTTGCTTTTTTGCCTGTAACGATCACAAGTTACAAGAATTGAATTTGTATATAATGTGAGAGTTATTAGAACTCTCAAAGGGGCTATTGAAGGGTTACAAATTTAAGAATATGTTTAATTTAGATTCCAATACCAAAGTATATGAACTGAGAAATGTTCTATTTGTTGAATTTAACATTTCAGGTCAGGATCAGCTGTGAAACAGTTTCCAGCAAGAGAATCTGGCAAATCCTGTCTTTTTGTATTTGTCAGATTACTGATACTCTTAATTGCTTCTTCCTGACAGTCCTGTTTCCCTCTATTGTAAGCAGATTACTGAAACTCTAGGTCGTTCTTGAATCTCACTGGATGAATAGTTTATGTTGATTGGATTAGGAGGGGCAACAGTCTCAGTCTAGAACTGGTTTCCCAAACCTGTTTACGTCATTTACATGCCTTGTAAATCCCTCCCCTTTGTAAAGATATAAATGTAAGGAAAATGATTTTGTCACAAGGTGACGAAGTGAAGCGGAACTAAGTCCCGCTGAAATTGTGTTCCCCCCCGAACGGCATTACTGAAACACCGGGCCGGCTCCGGTTGTGTATCTGTCGCCATGGCAGCGGCAGCTGATGATAGATCAGCATCAGGTGTGGAGGATTTACACGGGGATCTGCGATAGGGCTATGCAGACAAATGGAGTGTATAAAAGGAGAGGGAAGAGACAGTCGAGGGTGGTGCTCCCCCGGGAGAAATCGTTCTTTGGCAGTGACGCTGATTCGCGGAGATATCTGGGGAATGCTGTGAGGATTCGGCTGAATTAAGGGTGCAACGGTGATTGTCTGAACACGAGTTGAAACATCAAAGGATGGAAAGCGAGTGAATTGTGGAGATCGAGTCAAGACTGGAAATGCCATCATCATTGAAAGGGAGATAAGTAGTATGACATTGGATATATGTGAATGCATGCTCTGCACTGAGTGAATATGAAGTTGTGAAGTGTATTGATCGCGAGTGTAACTGTCACTTGTGTTTGGATTGAGTCATCATCGAATTCCTGCTATCTTCCTTCTGAATGTGAGAGAGCAGTGAAGACGCTTGTCCTCCGTGCCCGTGAGAAGTCATCTGCATCTCTTCGTCCTCTGATGAGAACTGATTCAGCGCAACAGTGGAAGGATTGATCATTGGGTGAGTGCTGGCCTTATTGCACTAAGAGTGAGAGTGGATATGCAGTGCCTGAACTGAAGTGTCACACAGTATTGGCTTGAAGTGAGGTTGCAGTGTGTGGGATTTATATACATATTAACTGCAGAGTATTCCCCAGTTCATATTCTTTTCCGCTGTTACTGAATAAGACTCCAAATGTTGAACGTGTATGTTTCACCTCTGCATGTGAGAAGAATGTGGGCACTGGCATAACGTGTTCTGTCTATTTAATAGAAGATTTTCTCTGCTAATGTTCCCTTGTGTGATGCCTGCCTGAAGGAGAGACACACACTGGCCACATCTCTGTCTGCTTACAGAAACATACTCCAGCCGTAAGCTCTTGTCTCTGGATTGAAGGCAAGCGTACCTGCACTTGTATAACTGACTCTGTCTCTTCAATAGAGGATCCCTTTGCTAATGTGTGATGCCTGCCTGAGGGGGAGACACACACTGGATACAACCCTGTCTGCTGCAGGAAAACACCTTCCAGCCGTAAGCTTGACCTAGCACCGAAGAGCATCCGACACGTTACTTGAATTACTTGTCTGATTTGCAGAAGAATCCCTCACCTGTCTCCCCCGCGAAGATCCTCTTCCATTACGAGACTCTGTCCTACCCCGCTCCTTGAGAAGGCATACGTACCTGGCTATTCACTTGTCTGATGGAAGAGTCCCCTCCTGGCCATCAGTTTCTGTACCGGCCACGTCCTGACTGCCCAACGGTCTGAGAAGGTTTGCTCACTTGAATACTCACCTGTCTGCCCAGCGAAGATCCTCTTCCATCACGAGACTCTGTCCTGCCCCGCTCCTTGAGAAGGCGTACGTACCTGGCTATTCACTTGCCTGGTGGAAGAGTCCCCTCCTGGCCATCAGTTTCTGTACTGGCCACGCCCTGGCTGCTCAACGGTCCGAGAAGGTTTGCTCACCTGTCCGCCCAGCGAAGATCATCTTCGACCACGAGACCCTGCTCCGCACCCCAGGAAGGTATACGTACCTGGATATTCACCTGCCTGTTCAAAGAAAGATTCTCCGAACTCCGAGACCCCTTCCCGTTCTACGCTCTGAGAGGTTCTACTTACAGGGATACTCATCTGTCTGTTGGACCGGCGGCTGACCTCCTCCTCTTAGCCGTTACGTCTGGCACGAGTCTCCTTGAAGAATTCTATGCCTCGACCAGGGTCAGAGGTCTGACCCCCGCACCTGTTGAGGGACTCAGGAGCCTCATTCAGACTTTTAAATTAATTTTATTCAATAAAACTTTAACTTTTAGCTACTTGTCTGTCTGGTCTTTGGCACGTTCCTCGAGGTGGTCCTGGGTTTTAGGGGTGGGTGCAGTCTGGCTTTGCCCCCCCGACCTGTGACATTTTCCCTTAGTTAGACTCGCGACGAGCTTGAAGACTACAGCAATGCCAGCTCATGTGCAATAAAGAACCTGCTTAACCCTCTGGGATCCGAGGTGTTTTCTGGGTCCTGGAGGTGTTCTGACATGCTCTGACATTTGTGATTATTTCTGATACTTGTGACATTTTCATGGCTAAAGTCTGATTACACTGTATTCAGCACAAACTCTGCTACAGTAATATGTCAGCAGCATGTATGTAAAAGTTTTTAGTTTTGAGATAATGACGTTTATGCGTGGTTTGTGAAAAAACAAAAAACAAATGTCAGTGAAATAAGATCATAAAACCCATAATGATTATTTCTTCACAAGACTTTTGAAAATTGTATCACGTGGCCTAGAATATTTGTTTCAAAACTATGTGAAAATCATAATGACTACTCATTCAGATAAGACAATAAAGTCTTTTAAATTTTGTATGACGTGTTTTGTGTAAGAAAGCTTTATGGGAGAAGGCGTTAACCACTGTGAATCTCTCATTAATATGTATGCTTTTCACACCTGAGGAAGACAAAGACCCCTCCCATAATGGCCCTATAAGGTGCTATCAGGCCCTATCATTAGGAGCCTTGCACAAAGAATGAGAGCCTTAAAAAATAATGGCTTTTTGATTGTTTGGATTTATTTACAAAATAATCCAAAGATACACAACAAATGACAAAAAAAGCACATTATTGAACACTGATCTTTAGATCACACACACACTCTGTTCAACAGAGACCTTTGTGCCATTCCTGAAACATAGTACATACCTGTCCATGTTCCATTTACCATGTTCATGTACAGAGACTCATGTGAATGTTTAAGTCAGCAGGACTCAGTGGCTCAGTGGTCCCTGTAAAAAAAAAAAACAACAACAATAAACAAAAAAACAACTGTGAATGCTGATATCCAGAGAAAGGCTGCACGATTTTGGGAATACATTTGAGATTTTTCTGGTTAAAATAGCTTTTTACAATTTATAAAATACACACACACACATAGCCTACATATATAGCCTATAGGCCTATATTTAAAATGAACACCAGGTTTGTTGTGCAATGCATATAGCCAACGTGTATGGCTGCATAAAATAATAACAATAGTCTATAGTAGGCGGCCTAGTAATACACTAGAGAAACATTTATTGATATGTTACTTCAAATGTTTACAATCGTTATGACGTTCTGACGTAAACCATGAAACCTAATGTTTGGTGCGTTTGGCTTTTCAAACTCAGAGCGCGCGCAGAGAAAATTTACTGGATCGAGCAACTATGAAACATTGTTAACATATTATACATATCTAACGTTACGTTTGAGCAGATATCCACAAACACCGTATTTAACAGTAAACCCGGATCTAAACAGTATAATATTCACCATAGTAGAGTAACGTTACCGGTAAACACTATAGGCTAACGTTACTAGCCTACTATATCATGCTTTTATTATCAAACATAAGAACAACCTTGTGTACATGAATATAAATTTTGCATTGAAATGTATGCCTGCCTGTCTGTAGTTCATATTTCAACAGGTTTCTGTCGATTTCATACATTTTAGTCTAGCAACAGCTTAATTGCAATTCAACAATAACTAATAATATAATTCATAATACATTTCTTACCTTACATCTTTCTTGTCTTCAAATCGCAATCTTCTTCTTCTTCTGAGGTAAGTTAAATCCAATGTAAGATCACAGCGTGTTTTCCAACCTCGGCGAAAAGCATTGGACTGATGAAGTTTGCTGCTTTGTTTTTGAGGTAATGTGGGCGTTCGCGTTCCTTCACGTGGATATTTGCATATCAATCTCTTTTGCTCGCGTGGGCGTGGCTCATTAAAAATAATTAGCAAGGGTTTGAGAAACTGGAAATCTTGTTGGTTTTATACAAATTACTTAAACAGAGAATATTTGTTTTTGTTTTTAATCAGATAATTTAAAAGTACACACTTACATGTTTATAAAGATATATGGCTCATAAATGTGAGACAAGTATTCGCTGAGTTTTGTTTCAGTTTATAGACGTGCTCAAGAAAAAAAAGTTCACAGAGATGGAGAGACAGAACGCATACCCTGTTTATTTTCTTTATTTTACAAAAGCACAATGTTTTGTTTTTATTGTAAGTGGATACATACAAAAGTAGACATCTCACAGATTATTTTTTCATGTTTCTTTTTTCTGTATGACCATAAATGACTGAGTATTTTAAGTCTATGTTGCTGCTATGTGAAAAAAAAATGGCAAAACGCGACGGCGCGTTTTCAGAGCCCAGAGGGTTAAGATACAACCAAGTCTCCTGGTCTTTGCTTCTGAATCTTCTACACTTTAAAAGAAATAAGTTCACTACAGTACTCACAATCCAGTCCAGGCAAAGGTTCAAAATCCAAAAGGTCAATCCAAAACATAAACACAAATGAGAATCAGACAGATACACGGCACAGAAGTGTGAGGACATTAAACAATGACTCTGTAACAAACACTAAAACATGGAGGGTATTTATACACAGAGACTAAACATCATGATGGGGAACAGCTCAATAACCAGTGCAATAACCAGTGATGAGTGCAGACAAGGATTGTGGGGAATGCAGTTCTTAATGTGAAAGACACCGTGGGGAATAAGGACCTCTAGTGGACACCAGGGAAACACAAACCAGACACTGTGACTGTAAAGACTCTGAGGGCTGAGACAGATCCATATGCAACAGATTTATTTAACAGAGATGTCAGACAAAGGATAACTCAGGATAATTAGCTGAGACGTGAGAAGAACCAGGCTGGAGGTTGAGGGCGGGAGGCAAGCTTGCAGAATCCGGGGACAGGCAAAGGGACAGGGCAGGCGGCTGAGAATCAGAATCCGGGGCCGGCTGGAGGTCTAGAGGCAGGCTGCAGGTAATCAGACAAGGTTAGTTCAGCGTGGGTCAGAGATAACAGGAAGACCGGTGTAGGATAAACGCTCGGACATGCACACGTTAAGAGGCAATACTTCGCAAAGAGCGCTCTGTGAACTAGGCAGATAAAGGCTCGGCAATGAGAGATAATTCAGAACAGGTGCGGGATAATCAGAGCGCCAATGATGAATACTACGGGGAAAGTTACATATAACTAGAATTCAGGAGAGGGCGCTCGTGGCTGAGAAATGGTGGAACCAGGGAGACTGGACACCGTAACAGAGCCCCCTCCCTGCGAGCGACTCCTGGCACGAGGATGCTGACGAAGGCGGGGTCTGCCACGAGTATGGGGAGCAGGTTTGTCAGGATGTTTGTGGTGGAATTCTTGGGTGAGCAAAGGATCCAGAATATCACCTGAGTTGACCCAAGACCGCTCTTCTGGGCTGAAACCTTCCCAATCTACCAGATACTGCAGACGTCCCCCCCGACGTCTGGAATCCAGCAGTTGGTTAATACGATAGGCCTCCTCTCCCTCCACAACGATTGCTTGAGATGACGGATCATGGGACCCCCCTCTCTCCTCCTCGGAGGGGGATGTGGCAGGCTTGAGCAACGAGACATGGAACGTGGGGGAGATGCGTAGATGTTTGGGCAGAGCAAGGTGAAAGGATACAGGAGTTATCCGGCAGATGATCTTATAAGGGCCCATAAACCTGGGGCTGAGCTTTTTGCTGGGGAGTCCAAGACGAAGGTTCCGAGTAGACAACCATACCCATTGACCTGGCTGATACTCTGGGTTGAGACGGCGATGACGGTCAGCCTGCCTTTTGCCACAATTGACGGCCCGTTGGAGGTGAGTGTGAGCTAGGTTCCAGGTCTCCTCACTTCGACTCAGCCAATCGTTTACTGCAGGGACATTAGTGGGCTCACCGGACGACGGAAACAGGGGTGGTTGGAAACCAAGGACGCATTGAAACGGAGTCAAGCCTGTGGAGTGTTTACGAATGGAGTTTTGAGCATACTCTGCCCACATCAGGTACCGGCTCCAGTCCCCTTGGTGGAGTTGGCAGTAGGACCGGAGGAAACGTGAGATCTCTTGATTGAGTCGTTCGACCTGGCCATTATCCTTAGGATGGTAGCCAGAGGTGAGGCTCATGTTAACTTGCAACTTTTGGAAGAATGCAGCTTAAACACGAGAGGTGAACTGGGGACCCCTGTCTGAGATGATGTCCTCGGGTAAACCATAGAACCGGAATACCAGGTTGCAGAGATGTTCCGCGGTCTGCAGGGCTGTAGGGAGCTTACTGAGAGGAATGAGACGACATGCCTTGGAAAAGCGGTCGATTACGGTTAGAATGGTGGTGTGTCCGTTGGAGAGCGGTAGATCCGTAATAAAATCGATGGCTATATGGGACCAAGGTCGTTGTGGAATGGGTAATGGATGAAGTAAACCGGCGGGCAAGAGACGGGATGACTTCTGGATGTTGCAGGTTTGGCAATGCTGTACGAAGCGGCTGGCGTCCCAAAACAATGTTGGCCACCAAAAACGGTTTTGCAAGAGATGAATGGTGGCTGTGATGCCTGGGTGTCTTGAACTGGGAAGGGCATGGACATATTTCAGCACCCTTTCACGAAGGGCTTCGGGAACATGGATTCTCCCAGGAGGACAGTCTGGTGGGATCTCAATGTTGGCATTGGCCAGATCGAGTTCCGACTTGATATCCCACTGAACGGGGCAGATGACCAGATCAGGGCTAAGGATGGTTTCCGGATGGTTTTGGATGGTCACCTCAGAGTCGAACTGGCGTGACAAGGAGTCTGCCTTGGTATTTTTGGAGCCCGGACAGTAGGTAACGGAAAACTGAGAACGAGAAAAGAGCAAAGACCATCTGGCCTGACGGGGGTTCAGCCTCTTAGCCGTGCGGAGATACTCCAAATTCTTATGGTCAGTGAGGACAACGAAAGGATGTGTAGAGCCCTCCAACCAGTGCCTCCATTCCTCAAACACGGCCTTCATGGCCAGTAACTCACGGTCACCCACGTCATAATTCCTTTCCGCAGAGTTGAGCTTTCTGGAGTAAAAGGCGCAGGGGTATAACTTGGGAGGCATTCCCTGACGCTGTGACAAGACTGCACCCAGGCCGGTACTCGAAGCATCCACTTCCACCACGAAGGGCAATTCAGGGTCAGGATGATGCAGAATGGGAGCTGAAGTGAAGGCTTGCTTGAGAAGGTTAAAGGCCCGGGTAGCGTCTTCGTTCCAGGGTAGACGAGATGTGCCTTTTCGAACCAGTGCAGTCAAGGGCGCCGCCACCACACTGAACCCTCTGATGAAGCGACGATAGAAGTTCGCAAACCCGAGAAAGCTTTGTAACTCCTTCAACGTAGTGGGCTGGGGCCAATCTACCACCGCCTTGACCTTGCCTTCGTCCATGGCCACGCCTCCAGGACTGATGATGTAACCCAGGAAGGTTGTGGAGGTCTGGTGGAAATCGCACTTCTCAATCTTGGCGTAGAGCTGATACTGGATACTCTGGAGAACCGCCCGGACGTGTTGAATGTGGTCTTCTAGTGAATCAGAGTAAATGAGAATGTCGTCTATGTAGACGATGACGTGGCGTTGGAGCATGTCCCGGAAAACATCATTTATAAAGGACTGGAAAACAGCCGGACTGTTTGAAAGCCCGAAGGGCATAACCAAGTATTCATAGTGCCCAGTGCACGTGGAGAAGGCTGTCTTCCACTCATCTCTGTCGTGGATACGGACCAGGTTTAGTACCTTGCAGTTCGAAGAAGCTCCATAGCAGCAGGCACCAAGGGGAGTGGGTAACGGAACTTGACCGTGCAGTCATTGAGCGCTCTGTAATCTATACACGGTCGGAGTCCTCCATCCTTCTTTTGGACGAAGAAGAAGCCGGCTGAAGCAGGAGAGGTGGAAGGACGAATAAACCCTTTGGCGAGCTCCTCCTCAATATACTTTTGCATGGCTTCGGTCTCCGGTTGGGACAGCGGGAAGACACGCCCTCTGGGTGGCGTGGAGCCAGGTAAGAGGTCGATAGCACAATCATACTCACGATGGGGAGGTAACTTAGAAGCTTTGGATTTGCTGAAGGCCTCAGCCAGATCGTGGTACACGGGGGGCAGTCGACTCTTCACGGAGTCATCTGGGAGCTCTTGGATACTTCGTATGGTTAGGGGCTGGACAGAAGGTAGGCAGTTGGAAAAATCTGACCAGAAGTCCATTGCAGAAGCGGATCGTGCTTACGGAGCCAGGGTAAGCCCAGAATGACAGGTTTATGAAGAGCTTGAAGTATGAAGAATTGAATCGTCTCACTGTGTAACAGACCAGTGCACATGCGCAGACTCTGAGTTAGATGAGTGACGCGGCCAGAGCCTAGCGGTCGCCCGTCGACAGCCTCGACAGAAAGGGGAGAAATGCAAGGAATTAGAGCAAACCCGTGAAGAATAGCAAAATCTTGAGACATGAAATTCCCTGCAGCGCCAGAATCTATCAACGCAGAAGCTGTGACTGTTTTGCCGTTAACATAGAATTCAATGGGAACAGTAATACATGAATGAGGGTTTAAACAGTCAAGGGTCAGACTCACCGAAGCATAATCCTTGGATGGAGGTCGTTGAGGACAGGTTTGACGGAAGTGACCAGCTTCTCCGCAGTATAGGCACAGCCTTTGGGACCTGCGTCGTTCCTTTTCCTCTTCAGTGAGCCGGGAGACGTTAATTTGCATGGGTTCGCTGGAGTCGGTAGCCACGTGACTGTAATAACGGGGCAGGGGAATGTTGCGTGATGTTGCTGAGCGACTGCCAGATCGGCGCGAGCGCATCAGATTATCGATCTGGATAGCGAGGTGGGCGAATTGGTTGAAATCCTTTACCTCGTCGCGGCAGGCCAGTTCCGCCTGTAACTCGTGACTCAGACCTCGTCGAAAAATAACCTTGAGGGAGTTATCAGTCCAGTTAGTTTGAGCAGCTAACGTACGGAATTCAAGAGCATACTCACCGGCTGAAGACCGTCCCTGCCGGAGTTCCAATAGAAGATCCTCCGCCCCCTTTCCTCCTTTGGAATGCTCGAAAACTGCCTGGAAATCCCGTAGAAACTCCTCGTAAGAATCAATCTTGTAAGAACGCAGAGCCATCTGTTCTCCACACTGCCGTCATCCAGTCCAGAGCGCGGCCAGTAAGCAGCGAGGAGAGGAAGGAGATTTTGCTGGCATCTGTTGGATGAGGTAAGGGCTGTTGATTCAGAAACAGTGAGCATTGAAGCAAAAAACCTTTGAGACTGTGACAATACTCTCAATAGTGGACATAAGTTTATTACAGCAGTCATTTACTTGGTCATATTGTTGGAGCTCATCCCAGTTAACACCCTTTAACTCATTCTCAAATTCAGTCAGCTTTTTACGTGGAATTTCAAGTTTAAATAAATTCTGATTTATATTCAAAAACCTGCTCAATCTTTTCTTTGTCAGTTTTCTTGCAATTAAAATCATATTATGGTCAGATAGACCAGTGACTAAGTTATATGTTTTTATGATTCTGTCCGGTTTGTTCACAAAGATTAAATCTATTAGTGTTTGACTATTCTTGGTGATACGTTTGGGGGATTCAATCATTTGAGTGAAGTCATGTTTGGATGCAAGATACGTAAATTTTTTCCTACAGTGTTTGTCTAACCAGTTTAAATTAAAATCTCCAAAAACAAGCATCTCGGTCTTGTGCTAAAAATTCTTAAATAACGCATCCAAGTTTTCACAGAGCATTGCAGTGCACGCCGAGGGAGGATTATATACCGCTAAAATATAAAATTGCATACTTTGCGACAATATCACATTAACACATATATATTCAGTAGACATATCGACAGTTGGGTACATTTCCTTTGCATTGAATGTGTCCTTAATGTATATCAATACCCCCTCACCCCTGCCCACAGATCGGTCCTTTCTAAAGCATGTATATCCTGGAACATCAATTATACTGGTTGGGATTTTGTCATGTAACCAAGTTTCACTAATACAGATAAAGTCGATATTAGATTCAGACAATAATATCCTGATTTCATCTCGCTTGGGAAATAAGCTGCGGATGTTTAAGTGACCACCCAAGATACCTTTAGGTTTTACCGTGGAGTCCCAAACAACTTTGGCATGGTTGACAGTTTGAAAGAATAAAGTCTGTCTCTGTTTGGTCAATGCCTGTGTTTGTAGTGATCTTACTTTGGTGGGGACAGCAGTTCCTCCTCGCCGGCCATCACTGCCAGCTGAGCGGTTCAGGGCACTGGTTAGACTCAGCCTGTTATCCATCGCCGTGCCGGCCTCCGTCAACCTTTCAACCGTGCAGGCTGTCCTCTCTGCTTGCTCCGTCGCCGTCCCCGCATCACGGAGCTGCACGTCCAGGTTCCCAAAAAGATTACCGATTGTTTCCAGATATCGGCAAAAGTTTATTTTCTAAGATAAAACTTGATCACTTCACCATGCACACTCCACAATGAATAGCTTATTATTATGTGACTGTTAAACGTAACTGGTATTATCACAAACGTTATTCTGGGCCCTAATACTGGCATATTTCATGATATTGTGTCATGCAAGGTCATTGCAAAATCTAGAGAAATGTGCGCGGTGGCCAGCGGGGTAAGTTGAGACACACGTGTATCACTGTACCCCCGATAGAGTTCTATTAGGAAACACACTGTTTAGTGGTTGAGTGTTATGATAACAGGTTAACCCTCTGGGGTCTAAGGTGTTTTGGGGGTTCTGATGGGTACCCAGATGTTTTGACATGCTCTGACATTTGTGTTTTTTTCAGTTGCTTATAAACATATTAATGACACAGGTGAAATTACACTCTATTTAGCACAAATATGGCTACTATAATGTATGAGCAACATGTATGTACATGTTTGTATTTTTGAGAGAATATTGTTTATGCATGGTTATTGAAATAACAAAAAAATAAACTTTCTGAAATAAGGCCACAAAACGCATACTAAATATCGGTCCACAAGACTTTTGACTAATGGATGTTGTCGCCTAGAGTTTTTTTTTCAAAATGATCTGAAAATCATCCTGCCTAATCACTCACATAAAACAATAGATTGTTTTAAATTGTGAAAAACATTTTTTTGTGTGGAAGTGAATATGCGGCCCAACCCTCTCATGAATAATTAAGTGGTTCTCACCTGACTAGATAATGACCCTGCATAATAATGAGCCTTTCATTCAGGTGTGTCACACAAGAAAGAATGCAAGGACAATATATATATATATATATATATATATATATATACACTCACCGGCCACTTTATTAGGTACCCCATGCTAGTAACGGGTTGGACCCCCTTTTGCCTTCAGAACTGCCTCAATTCTTCGTGGCACAGATTCAACAAGGTGCTGGAAGCATTCCTCAGGGAGTTTGGTCCATATTGACATGATGGCATCACACAGTTGCCGCAGATTTGTCGGCTGCACATCCATGATGCGAATCTCCCGTTCCACCACATCCCAAAGATGCTCTATTGGATTGAGATCTGGTGACTGTGGAGGCCATTTGAGTACAGCGAACTGGTGGGCAGAAGAGCATCTCTGAACGCACAGTACGTCGAACTTTGAGGCAGATGGGCTACAGCAGCAGAAGACCACACCGGGTGCCACTCCTTTCAGCTAAGAACAGGAAACTGAGGCTACAATTTGCACAAGCTCATCGAAATTGGACAATAGAAGATTGGAAAAACGTTGCCTGGTCTGATGAGTCTCGATTTCTGCTGCGACATTCGGATGGTAGGGTCAGAATTTGGCGTCTACAACATGAAAGCATGGATCCATCCTGCCTTGTATCAACGGTTCAGGCTGGTGGTGGTGGTGTCATGGTGTGGGGAATATTTTCTTGGCACTCTTTGGGCCCCTTGGTACCAATTGAGCATCGTTGCAACGCCACAGCCTACCTGAGTATTGTTGCTGACCATGTCCATCCCTTTATGACCACAATGTACCCAACTTCTGATGGCTACTTTCAGCAGGATAATGCGCCATGTCATAAAGCTGGAATCATCTCAGACTGGTTTCTTGAACATGACAATGAGTTCGCTGTACTCAAATGGCCTCCACAGTCACCAGATCTCAATCCAATAGAGCATCTTTGGGATGTGGTGGAACGGGAGATTCGCATCATGGATGTGCAGCCGACAAATCTGCGGCAACTGTGTGATGCCATCATGTCAATATGGACCAAACTCCCTGAGGAATGCTTCCAGCACCTTGTTGAATCTATGCCACGAAGAATTTAGGCAGTTCTGAAGGCAAAAGGGGGTCCAACCCGTTACTAGCATGGGGTACCTAATAAAGTGGCCGGTGAGTGTATATATATATATATATATATATATATATATATATATTGTCCTCACACTTTCTTGTGGTACCCAGTGGGAAAAGACAAATGTTTTTCAAGATGTTTCCACTAACTTTGAACCAGTTCTGAAGAATCTTGTCTAAATATTCATATTTAGTCTGTAACATATCATGTTTATGCGAGTGTGAGATGCGCGCTGTAACGTTAGCTGCTACAGCTGTAAATAACAGCGCGCGCGTCTGTGCCTTTCATTCATCATTCACACTATCAATATCGCGATTATAACAAAGCTCTTATATATAAGAATTATAGAATAATAATAAATACCTTACTACATCAGCTTGATTCGTTGCTCCTCGGAATGATACTACCAGGACTTCTGAGGTAAATTGTTCCAGGATTAGGACGATAGTATTATTCCTCAGAGCGCAGCAAGAGGTAAAGTCCACGATTCTTGTTCAACTTGATGTGTTTTCTGAGGTAAATTGTTCCAGGATTAGGACAACAGTATTATTCCCCAGAGCGCAGCAAGAGGTAAAGTCCACGATTCTTGTTCAACTTGATGTGTTTTGTCCAGCTGATATGTGGGCGTTAACAGTTTGCATGACTTGCCTCAGATTATTTGCGTTTGAATAGCGTGGGCGTGGTCACATTAAAAGATAATTAGCTGAAATGAGAACGACTGACATCTCTCTCTTTTTATATAGATTACATAAACAGAGAATATTTGTTTTAGTTTTGAATTAGATAATTTAAAAGTACACACTTAAATGGTCATAAAGATATATTGCTCATGCATGTGTGACTAGTATTCGCTGAGTTTTGTTTACGTTTAGAGACGTGCTCCAGAAAAAAAGTTCATGGAGAAGGAGAGGCAGAAAGCACACCCTGTTTATTTTCTTTATTTTACAAAAGTACAATGTTTTATTTCGATTGGAAGTGGACCCATAAAAAAGTAGACATTTAACAGTAAATTTTTTCATATTTCTTAAGAGTGTATGACAAAAAATGACTGAGTATTTTAAGTCTATTTTGCTGCTATGTGAAAAAAATCATGCAAATCGCACCGGCGTGATTTCAGACCCCAGAGGGTTAAGCGTCGTAATTAGCCAGCATAAGGCGCATTATTGTAATCCTGAAATTTGGTATTTGGATCACAGTGATCCAATCCAATGTTCATTTAAAAAACTAGCATAAAAGTAAAATGGATCAGGTGATCCTGGATAGCAAAACATGGGATTTTCAAATCCGGATCAATTTGATCCAACAAAGAAACAAACAAAATTAAAACATAATGGCTTTTTGTTTTCTGTGATGATTGACTTCTTGAACAACTATTTATTTATTTTTTTTTACTTTTGGGGATATTATTATGGGATTTCCCCCCAGGGGATTTGTTGTGCCAGAACTTTGTTTATACAGTATCATTTAACCTAACTTTATTTCATGTCCTCTCTCTGTTAATGATACTACTCTTAGTATGCAGGAGTAGGTGGAGAGTCATTGGTAAAGTTGTTGAAGCGTGCGACTGCCTCCCTGACCTACAGCGCCCTCTGTCTTACTGATAACATCTCTGAGAGAGGCCTGGAGACTGTGCCCCACTACTACTACAAAGATGATGGGATGAGACTGTGGGATATCATCAACAAGTATGACTACCAGTGGAGTTTATTCTAGTGTATTATTGATACGCATTATACTTTCTACTCTCTCTCTCTCTCTCTCTCTCTCTCTCTGTGTGTGTGTGTGCATGTGCATGTTTTTCTATCCTGGTGGGGACTGCAACCTGAATGTATGGGGGTCTCATGGGGACTCATGTCACTGTGGGGACCTGAATTGAGGGACTTAAATTGAGGTCCACATCAGGAAACAAGCTTATACAGTAAATCATACAGAACAAGTTTTTTTGAAAATGTAAAAATGCAGAAAGAGCTGCAGCGTTGGATCAGTGAGATATTCACCAATGGGTTCCTGGGAAGAGATTCATCAGGTCTGTTATGTGTCTAGACACATTTTTATTTTTATTGAAGATGCTGCAAGTGTGATTTCTGGTGGAATAAAAATGTGTCTAGACCAGGTATCTCCAACCCTGCTCCTGGAGGGCTACTGTCCTGCAGATTTTAGCTCCAACCCTGTTCCAACACAGCTGCCTGTGATTATCAAGTAACCCTGAACAGCTTGATTAGCTGGTCCAGGTGTGTTTGATTGGGGTTGGAGCTAAAATCTGCAGGACAGTAGCCCTCCAGGAGCAGGGTTGGAGATACCAGGTCTAGACCAATGAGTATGCATTTCCAAAGGAATTGTTGCCATATCAGGACATTTAATCCAACAAAGGTTACCTTTTTGTGTTCAGCTCAGTATTTGCACAGTATACCATAGACATATTTGTTTTGAGGCACAACCTCTCTTGTAAACACCATTGTAATACACTGGTTTTATGGAAAATAATTGAACCACTACATTTATTCATTTAGGAGATGCTTTTATCCAAAGCAACTAACAAATGAGAACAATAGAAGCAGTTAAACTAAGAGTCAGACAACAATATGCAAGTGCTATGACCCTTCTCAGTTTAATCTAACGTAGTATAAGTAAAAAAAAAGCAAGCTGGAAGACCAGCCAGGAGAGCATTACTATAGTCCAGTCTGGATAGAACAAGCGCTTAAACAAGGAGTTGTGTAGCTCTGATAGGAAACGCCTGATCTTCCTAATGTTGTACAAGGCAAATCTGCAGTTCTAGTAATGTGGTCTGTGAAGTTCAATTGATCATCAATAACAACTCCAAGATTCCTGGCTGACCTTGATGGAGTTATGGATGACGAGCTGAATAGTGAAGTTGTGATGAAGTATTGAGTTAGCTGGGACCACAAGTAGCTCTGTCTTCGCAAGGTTAAGTTGAAGGTGGTGGTCCTTCATCCAGCCAGAGATGTCTGTCAAGCATGCTGAGATGCGAGCAGCTACCGTCGGATCATCAGGCTGGAATGAGAGGTAGAGTTGTGTGTCATCAGCGTAGCAGTGATAGGAAAAGCCATGTTTCTGAATCACAGTTCCTAGTGATGTCATGTAGATGGAGAAGAGAAGTGGTCCAAGCACTGAGCCTTGAAACAATTTTCCAGATGTGCTGGATTAAGAGTAGGTTTCTTAAGCAGTGGGGTTACTCGAGCCTGTTTAAAAGCTGTGGGAAAGGTACCAGTATGAAGATAGGTGTTTATGATGTGCGTGAGTACCGGTACGACTGAGGAAGAAATGGCTTGAAGTAGGTTAGTGGGAATTGGATCAATTGGAATTTGGAAACTTCTGCCTCTGAAAGTAGAGAGGAGGGCATAATGTGTGTTAGCTGGTAAAATGGATGGTGTCAGTTTGTGGATTGGTAAATAGGCCGCTGATGGTGGTTGTTTTATTTATGAAGAATGTGCCAAAATCGTCAGCTGTTATGGTTGATTAAGGAGGAGGAGGGTTGGGAAGAGAGGAGAAGGTTTTGGAAAGCATGCGAGAGTCAGAATAATTGTTAATTTCAACCAGGTCAATAGTCAAAAGTAGTTTTTAGTTTATCACTAAACTATCCATTTCAGTGTGTGCTTGTCACAGGTGAGGTGGTTCAGATCAAGCGCATGACGAATGAGATACGCGCGTGTGTGTGTATAAACATCCCAAACTAAGTTCCTCACAGAAACAGCCTTTCATTCTTCTTCCCAGGAATACCATCATCTTTTCAGACATTGAAAGAGCTGATCAAGTTTGTTACCATGGTGATCTTCACTGCATCAGCCCAACATGCTGCTGTAAACACTGGACAGGTCAGTTAATACAAGTCAATTCAATTCAAATCACACAGAGCCATTAAAGACGCACTCCGTGATCCTATTCTCATACACTTTTTCTCAAATCCAGTGAATTGCTCCACTCATTCCTCTAGCTGTTCGTTCAGTGTCTGACCAGAAAAAAACATTCTGCTGTCCTGGCTCTGTGATTGGGAAACAAAGATAGTGGTTTGGACCGAGCCATAAATAATCTTAGCCAATCAAGCTTCGGGAGCATGAAGGGGAGGGGTTCATTTGATTAGCTATTGAGCTCAAATATCAGCAACCTTTCTTGAAGCTGAGATGCAGACTATGCTTTTAACGTTATTAAGTTGCTTTAATGCCCTAGAGCAAGTAGCCTAATGTTATTTATGTGCTCGTTTTTCTTTATAAATATTTGGCTTACATATCACATTTTTCACCAATTCTTTCCCCCCAGTTTGACTTCGGCGGTTGGATGCCTAACTCGCCTCAGGAACCTGATGATCAGGTCGTGCTTCCCCACGGACTTACCCTCAACTGCGTTGTGATGTGCGGCGATAGCAGCAACGTACACTTTCAGGGTGGAGGGAGACAGCCTTCGCTCCAACCCATCCTGCAAAAAAGAGGCACGACACTGATCGAGCATTTTCTGGGGTCTTCTCGGCGAGAAGAGCACCAGTTGACGAAGAGGTTCTATTTCAACGCATAGGCATGTCTCGTGGACGAAGCTCTAGCGGAAGTGATGGTAGCTACCACCATAGGTGGTAGGGTACTCAAACCTACCTCGTCGCATCCAGGAGCCACACGAGGAGGTTCCAAAGATCGGGACGAGGGTGCCATAGGGTGCCCCGTCTCAAAGAAAGGAGGTCCTTCCTCAGAGGAATTGGCCAGGGAGGTACTGTCGCGAGGAGTACAAGTTCGGAGAACCAGGTCCGGGTGGGCCAATGAGGTGCAACCAAAATGACCTGCTCCTCATCCTCCCTGATCTTGCACAGGGTCTGTGCAAGAAGGCTCACTGGGGGAAATGCATACTTGCGGAGGCCCAGCTGAACCGTCTGGGGATGGAGTCGCCATTCTCCAGGAAGAGGCTGAAACCGTGAGAGCTCGTCGGCTGCACAATTCAGGACCCCCGAAATGTAAATGGCACGAAGCGACCTCAGATGCTTCTGACTCCATAAGAGGAGGTGGTGGGCGAACATACGGCAGGAGCGTAGACCACATTGATAGTTGATGTACGCTACTGTCGCGGTATTGTCTGATCGGACTAGTACGTGCTGGTTCTTGAGCAGCGCATGGAAGCGGTGCAGAGCAAGACGTACTGCCAGCAACTCGAGGCAATTGACATGTAAAAGGTGCTGGGTTCCTGTCCAGGAGCCCACGGCAGTATGTCCGTTGCACATGGCTCCCCAACCTGTGGTGGAGGCATCTGTTGAGACAACAACATGCCTGAAAACTCGATCCAAGGGCACTCCGGCTCGTTGAAAAGTGAGGTTCGACCACGAGTAACTGGAACTTGGAACGTGCCTTGTTGCCATGCCCACCTCGGGACTCGATCGCGAAGCCAGAGCTGAAGTGGTCTCATATGAAGCAAACCGAGTGGCGTTGCTGCTGCTGAGGATGCCATATGCCCCAGGAGCCTCTGACAGAATTTCAGTGGAACCACACTCTTGCCCTCGAACTGTCTCAGGCAAGTCAGCAGTGACTGCGCATGCTCACTCGTAAGCTGTGCGTACATGGCGACCGAGTCGATTTCCATACCGAGAAAAGAGATACTCTGCACGGGGCAAAGTTTGCTCTTCTCCCAGTTGACCCGAAGGCCCAGAAGCAGATGTGATTCAAAGTGATTTTGAAAAAATGGACAAAAAAGAGAATCACATACCCCACCTTTAATGATAAGGTACTTTACAATCAGAATTGATTGGCAAGCAGCTGGACTTCAGGGCTTAAAGCAAAATTCCGCCGTGTTAGCCTGGCAAGCGCAGGTCTGAGAAGGTCCAGCAGCTCCATAATGAGTTGTCTTTGGAGGCGATTTTTTTTAATATAGCCACGTCAGACAAAACATCAAAAGGACTTAAAGGATTAGTTCACTTTTAAAAAAACTTTTGCTGATAATTTACTCACCCCCATGTCATCCAAGATGTCCATGTCTTTCTTTCTTCAGTCGAAAAGAAATTAAGGTTTTTGATGAAAACATTCCTGGATTTTTCTCCATATAATGGACTTCATTGGGTACCAAATGGTTCAAGGTCAAAATGAGAGTTTCAGTGAGCTTACCAGACGATAAACAACACCAGACGATGAATAAGGGTCTTATCAAGCGAAACGATCGGTTATTTCAAAAATAAATAAAAAAGTTTAAGTTTTATAAGCACAAATGCTCGCCTTGCTCTGTTCTGTGATGCGCGTTGGTGACGTCACGTAATACGCAATTACGTTGAAAAGATGTATATAAGATGTATATAACAGTTAAAAACAGTCACGAATTATGATTAATTAGGAATATACATCCTACACAGACAGATGGCTGTTGATCTGTAAAATTACCAAAGCAATTGAAACCCCCTTTCTCAGTCAGCACGTCCGCCGTGCTGTTCGGTTGAAAGTTATCAATAGCTTGTGGCCTATTTTAGCTTAACTTTACTGACACTGTTTAGTGCACTTAACAATATCAGATTGTAGCATTTAGGATCTTTTATATTAAAGAGGCTTTGCTATGTGGTCAACAACAACAGAGGCAATAAGGTATAACTGAGGTTTTTAATAACAAAACTACACTACTGGTAAAACAAAGATATAGATAAACAAAGTAAACTAACACAAATAATAAAAGGAACGTAGAAACATAAGGAAAACACAATTGCTAGCACAATTAGACCCTCAGAGACAGCCACAGGATACACACTTTAACATCTAAATTTGAGATGGAACACTTGCATTCAGACCTGGTGTTGTGTAGGAGAGAGCGTGCGGCGTCCTGGAGATGGAACGCGGGAAATTCAAACGTCCTAAAACAGTTCTGTATGCGCAAAGACAGTCTTATCACCGGGATGCTGGAAGACTGACGAAACACACGTGGGTAACTCGGTCGGAGGACGAGAACCGCACTGAGAACAGACTAGCTATACGCAAAATAAAACAAAGACAAACTAAAAACAGGAACAAAAGAAAGCACACGAAGGTTACATCTGGGACAGGATACACAGCGCGAGAGAGAGCGAACTAACTGCTGCACGGCCTTTTACCGGGAAGAGTCCACGCCCACTTTGGAAAGACTTCTCCAATGGGATCCTTTCTTGATTTGGCGGGGTTCCGTGGCCTTTGTCTTGTCGGAACGCCCAACTTTCGGATTTATGGCAGTTATGAATATGGTCAGAAACATTACAGAGATGGAAAAACATAGCAGCGTACATTTTAACGGAACCTCGTTTATATGGTTAGTTAGACCACGTCGGGAGCTTTCATTTGCTATCATGAAAGTCGTGTTTGACGCACATACAAGTGAATATATGCTCTTAGGCTCTTTATACAGGCCCTTAGAGTTTTAACTACACAACTAACAATCTTAATTGGCATGATACACAAAAAGGAATATACCAGAATACATGAATATATCATATTTCTCTTAGAATCACCCATTTCTCTGGGTTTTCCCTAAGGAATGCATCGGCGCGTGTCCATAGGTGTGTGTGTGCGTGTATCCGTGGGTGCGAGCGTGGATATGTGTGTGCGTTTTCATTTCACACATCTGGCTTCGTTCTCTCCGCAGAGATGGGTGTTAAGTGATAGCAATCTGTTTGAAAAAACCTAGGTCCGCATTTTTATGGCCATTTGTGTAAACAATTTCGGACCCTAAACGTGTCAATAGGCGAGCTACAACCAGACACAGCGTCGCCAGAGGGTGATTTGCATCGGATGAGTCACGCGAGAAAATTAAGCTTACTTCAAAAGAAACATATACTTGTGATTATACATTTCACGATATTGATATACAGCTTAATAGATAGATCAGACTTGGAGGATTGTAACGATATCAAACATCACACGTCACAGACATAATACTGCAGAGTTACCTCCTAACGCATACGTACAGGCATTTTATAATTCTCTTACACGCATGATGACATTCTTAGGACAAGTTTACACATTACAGTTCTCCTACATGTCTTTCGACACATCGGATATGTTTTAGTAACAATTTAATATATGGAAAGTCATGTTTCCTGCATGTGTGCGTGCGTGTTCTTATGTGCGTTTGGATGGATGTGTATCGAGCACACGTGGTGAGAGGAGACAATGGAAACATCTGTTTTTCGCTTCTCCCACCCGATTTCCGCCAGGGGGGAGTAAATCAAGGCCGGTTTGTTTAAGATAAGTCCGTATCAGTTGACCACATGGCCGCTGGAATGTGGTTAGTTAAGGCTCTTTGTTCTTGTGAGTTAATGATTTAAATAAAAGAGAATTAATGATTGTCCGTTCAGTCTCTACATCTGTGTTGATGTTTCTTCAATTGCATGCTGACACAGAAACAAAACATGCAATTATGGTCCGTGAAATTCTTACGGAAGAATTAACTTCAGTCATCTGGGGTCTTGCTTAAAGATCAAGACTG
Source organism: Semotilus atromaculatus (assembly GCA_031834385.1). Taxonomy (NCBI): domain Eukaryota; kingdom Metazoa; phylum Chordata; class Actinopteri; order Cypriniformes; family Leuciscidae; genus Semotilus; species Semotilus atromaculatus. The sequence continues at coordinate 418,328 of JAULUF010000017.1, read as the reverse complement.
TCTTTGTGCACAAGTGAGTCCTGGAATGCAGCCATCTTCGGATGTGACATGCAAACGTTCTTTTCCAGCAAACAAGGCGTTTTTGAATATGTTGTTTCTGGAGTCCGGACTTTGTGCGATCTTCATGATGTGTAGTAGTATGACAATCTTGATCATGTCGATGGATGACTGAAGGTTTCGTAGTCTCTGCGTTGTGTATTTTTTTCTTTTCTTTCTCATTTTGTGATAGTTGGCTTTGCAGTGGTTCTCGTTGTTTTCTAGAGGTTCAGTGAGGAGGTCGGTGCATATTGTCTTGGGTCAGCCATCAAGAGGTATCTGCACAAAGGAAGACAGAAAACAAAAGACAGGAGAGCAGTATTGGTTCAAACACTAGGGTTGTAAACTTTTTCCGAGACTGCTATTGTTGTTCTGCTATTGTTGTTCCTTCTTTCCCTATTTCTTAATTATTTTGACACCTAAAGAAACAGTGAAGTGAGGATTGACTAAATGGATGGGGAGGCCTATGAGGGAGTCTTCGCCGCAAGGGTTGGCCCCCGATTGCCTATTGCATTTTCGGTTCTTCCCTGGGTTCTTCACTGATTCCATGTCCTATTCTGTCCCTGTAGGTGCGTACGGAAGCGTAACACAATCGTGATTCGTTTCTACTTCATCCTCCAACAAAAACTTCAGTCATTTGCAGACATCATACATGAGGATGGAACAATGTTCGGCATTAGTGTGGACACTGCATGAGGGCATTTTACGTTTACAGTCTGACCTAACACTATTACTGATGAAAGACCAGTGCTGTAAAATAACATTTAAGGCTGTGAGTTTACTTAACCAGTGTCCCCCAAAGGAAAAGTGAGACAGTTACTTTCCTTTTGTTCTATTAAACAAAAACAAGTCTTTCATCTTTGTTGCAAGTTACTGGGGAAATTAAGCACTCACAGCCTGAATTGTTAACACCTAAAACAGCTGCCTAACGTGGTTACTGATGATGGGAGGGGCTGCTTCAGAGCATCAAGCAGATTGAGCAGAAGCTGAGTAATATTGTTCACTTCTCTAACATTCTTTTTGTTTTTTCAACATTCTTTTCTCCAATGTCCAGGCTTACCACAGTAATAACAATTTCCCTCTTTCTTAGGACATTTACGTTTCGGTTGGTTCTCTGTGTTGACCTTAAAGGAGGCTGCTGCAATTTTTACTCTTGCCCTGACATCAGAGTCCCTTTCCCAAGTAGCTAACCTGTCTAGGTTACTTTGCAGGGTTCTAGTGGACCATGTGACGTCTAAGAAAGGCAATGCATTTCTATGCTCTGTCAAAAGACCATGAAACCATGCGCGAGCCAAAGGTCCATTATCAGTTAACACCTTCTCTGATGTGTCTGATATTCCACTGTATGCAGCAGCTGACTGACAAAATCTCTCTGTGTACTCACAAACAGTTTCATTCTTCTTCTGTACACAACTAGTTATCTTTGACCAGTCCACTTTAGGTCCAACAATGTTCTTTAGGATTTTCAAAACTCCCTCTCTTAATTCATCTTTACTTGCATGTTGTAATTCAGAAATAACAGCATTTTCAAACTCATTGAATTCTGACTCAGTCAAGATCTGTGATATTAGTTGTGTGACTTCAGCTAGAGACATAGCATAGAGCCACATTTTTTTGGACAATTCTCTCCTAAACTCAGAAACATTTCTTTGCACGGATGGCAAACTTTCAACAATTCTCTCAATGTCTTTAGGACTTAAAGACAATTTGACTGCTTGTAACTGCAGTATGGGGGTTACAGATGCTGTATCAATCCCTGTTGCTCTACTCTGAGCCTTTTGTCTTGCTCCACACACTTTGACTGTATTTACATCTTTATCTATCAAACCAGAATTTCTAGTGTTTTCTAGTCTACAGCAAGACTGTAAATCAGGATAGCTTTCATCTGACTGTTGGTCTTCAAAATCACATTTGGTTGAGGCCTTGTTATTGCCCACCTTTGTCTTGAAACAAGACACTTGAGTCTGCAATTGTTTGTTTTGTTCATTTAACTTATCAATACACCTAGATGTTCTTGTGTAATGGATAAGCTATATTCTCTATGGCAACAGATTATGCCTTTCATGTTTTTCTTTCTGATACATGCACCCAACACCTTCTTGCATTCTTCAATAGACCAAACTTTGTCTGGATCAATACCAAATTTCTTTGTCAAATCCAATCTAACTGACTCAGTCACTATGGAGTCCATGTGCTCTCCTAACAATGACTTGAACTCACTGTCTGTCCATAAAGGAGTAGCTAGTCCACCTTTTTGATTTGTTGGAACCAACCTAGCATTCCTTCTAACCATTTTGTGATGTTCTTTGTTATCACACAAACACGAACAACTTCTCTGATCAAACAGAAGCTACACTTGTTTAACACAGATCAACTGTTGTTAAATCTTCCTTGTTACCAACACATCACAAACTATTAGCATGCTACGCTAATCTTCCCTACAAAAGAAAATGGATATTTCACCTTTTTCAACTTTTAGAGGATAAATCTTCTCTAGCAACGTAGAGGATATCTAAAAACTTCCCTGCCTAAAAAAACAGAGGATAATTTTCATCTCTAAAAGAAAACTTTTAAAGGGTAATTTCGTTAACCAAACACTACAGCTGTCTGATAACTGTTCTTCTGACGGCGCAGAGATTTGTACTGGTCTTCAATGGTTCTTTGAATAGAGTGAAACTCACCAAATCGTTGTTTGTATGAAAAGATTCCGTCTGGAACTCAGTCAGAAAAGGTTTGTTCTTTGTTGAGCTTTGAAGTTTCAGGATTCAGTTCTGGAACTCAGTTTTTGTTGAGATCTTTGTGGAAATTCAGTTCTTGATTCAGGTGAAGTTAATTCCATCCGGGTCACGGCACCATCTGTAGTGAAGTTTTTCCTTGTAGAAAAGTTAGAAGCTCAAGACCAGGAGACGGAGGAAGTTTTCCAAGCAGAAGTTGTTTTATTGCTTGTCGCTGCAGTGATACCAACATCGTCTGACTAAGATAATTTACATTCTTAGTTTATACTTTACAAAGAGGGCGGGATTACCTAAAGGAGGAGTCATTCTGAACAATGCATGTAAATGATTCATGAGTCAGCTGTTTACCTGAGTTCATCAGGATGACAGTGTCAGGCCTGATGATGGTGATCCAATCAGCCTGATCAGATCACTCTAACATTACCACTATCATAGAGACAAAGGGCCTAGCTGTACTCAGAGAAGTGACCAAAGGTTATAGTCATAGTGTGCACTTTCTCAGTTAAAAATACTGTTAAACCTTTATGTAACATTTAATAAATGTGTTTTCCTTCAGTACAAACGTGTCGGGAATCGTTCCATAAGGTTAAGAGAAAGGTAAAGGAATAGGTTAAGAACTACTTAGCGATAAGAACGTTTTGGGGAACCGGGCCCTGAGCCTTTCAGTGGCAAAACTAGCACTTTTGTGAAGGTAAATATCAGCTGGGCATTTGTCCTATTTACTTACATTGTAGCTTGTTTCACCGCTGCCGACTGCAGCGATCTCGCTTAATACTGGACCAATGTCAAAGATTGTTGTTCCCATCAGTCACTTAGACACAAAAAGGTTGAAAGGTTGAAATAAACAGTAGTTAATCTTTAATATCATCACAGCATTTTAAGGAACCTAATTTAGAATCAGTATAGTTGACAAGAAGGTTCAAGAATACAAGAAGAAACAAGCAGCATTGAAAGGGCCCTTGTACCCGTGCCCCCGCCACCCGGTGGCTTTAGGAAGACAGAGCAGGTTGGGCAATGTGCATTTAAGGTTCGAGTTCATTCGATTTTTGATTATAAATTGAAAAACAAAACTCGAATTACGATGCCTTCATTCTTTTTACATTTTACTATTGAAAGCAGAAAAAATAGAAAACACAGTTTTTTGGTTTCTGAACAGATAAAAAAGAGAAAATTACTTGTTTCTTATTTTTTCTCTATTCATTTAATCATTAGAAGTGTAGTAATCAAAATCTCATAATACAAATATGATGAATGCCCTAAAGTGCACAATATTTTCATTCGAAAAGTAACCTTACGGAAGTAAAAGTTTCATTGGCGTTCTTTTCTTCTGGGAAAATGTCTCAAACTCTTGAGCCATTTGCGCAAAAGATTTATAATATGATACAAACTGGAGCAACATTTTCAGAGATCTCAGACAATCTAGTTCAACATGGTGCTGGACGGGGTTGTTCTGTAATGAGTGTCCGAAGATTCTGTGCGAGGCACAACATTGTAAGAAGAGGACAAGTGTCGGACTCCCATTTAGAGCTGGCAATAGCTAATGCCATCAATGAGGTAAGGACAATTACTATGACTGCTAAACACTTTTAATGTTTTGGTAGCTAATTACTGCAGCAGAATATTTTTATTAAACGTAGGACTACTTTTATTTGTGTCTTAAGACCGGGGCAACATTTGGCCGAAAACTTATGACAGGGTACCTGTCAGCAAATAGGATAAGAGCGGCTGAGAGCCGATTGGGCCGACTTCTGAGGGCCATCCAACAACCATACCATGAAGCGCGATGTCATGTAGGCTCTCTCTCTCGCTCTCACACACACACACACACACACACACACAGTGATACACCTCTGCTTCTATAGTGTAAGGTCCTGGGTCCTCATTTATAACATGTAGAAATCGTCCTAAATTTGATCTTAGGATCATTTCACAAATGTGCGTAGGAACAAGTAATCCATAGAATAAGCGTACGCACAGAAAACGTATTCTCAGACCCTTACTAAGCTTACCTTGCTAAGCACTTTTCCGCATCAAAGACCCATTTTTATAAGAGCGTTGCCATGGATTTTAGCATAAGCACACACACTTTACGGTCAAATATATGTGCTTAAGGTATATGCACCATTTTATAAATGAGGCCCCCATTAATGTGTTATAATGGATGGGATACCGACATGAACCCATTCTTAACTGTGATCAGGGTGCACGTAATCTGAATCTAGTCCCTTATACAGCAGAATGCATGGGCCATAAATTGCACATTGACCAGAATGAGAAACTGGCAATGTTTGTAGCAACACATGTCCTGGCAATAGATGGATTCAGCAGCAAAATGGTTTTTATTTTCATCTATGGCAATAAAGAACCATCTTTTAAGGATGTAGTAACACTTGAGTCATTACTAGTGGGTGGCATGACCTTCAATTTAGAATTAATTGTACATTATACAGTATTCATGTTAATTATGAACCTGTATGTATTATTTCTTAGGAGTTCTCAAGGAGGTATAAAAAATAAAAAAGAATAGTTTCTGATTAGCTAATAGTAACTACCACATTCAACTAAGCACTACAACTTACTATTCCGTTAAGAGTTTCTTGCTAGTTAATAGTAGTTACTAGAATGTTAATAGTGCATTACTTGTTACGGCACAAAGTACAGGATCCAAATGGAAGTAAAAAAGCTTTAATGATAAAGCATGAGGACAGACAAACAGGAAGTCCGATCAAGACAGACAGCAACAGCAGACACTCAGCAGCAAAGACTGATGGCAGTGGAGGAAGCGCATTCCGGGAGAACAGGAGGACTGACGAGAGGCAGGGAATCCTTCCAATACAAAGCCCGATCAGGCTGGCAGAGAGAGAGGCAGTAATCCGTGAGAACTGGACAGCGGACGACACTGCAGACACGACACAAGACCAGGACAGGACCAGGGAAAACAACGATCTGACACAGAACATGACAAACACCGCACTACATATAGGACTAGACAACGAGGTACACCTGCAACTGATCTGATTGCACATCATCACAGCTGACGCTCCTAGGCAATCAGATCAAGGCAGTGACGACAGAATAAACAAGCAGACCCGCGAACCGTGACATTACCTCATCCCCTAGGAGCTGACGCTCCCAGAGGGACCTACCTGGCAATTGTAATCATCGATAAGGGAATGATCCAATATGTCCCGGGCAGGAACCCAACTCCTCTCCTCCGGAACGTAACCCTCCCAGTCCACCAAGTACTGGAATCCACGTCCCCTGAGTCCAGAATACGATTAACCGAATAAACTGGTTCCCCATCTACGATTCGCGGCGGTGGGGGAACCGGGACCGGCGGATTAATGGTAGAACGAATAAAGGGCTTGATTTTGGAAACATGGAAAACGGGATGAATTCTCCGGAGGAAATTTGAGGCGGACCGTCACCGGGCTAAGGATCTTGGTGATGGTAAATGGGTCAATAAATTTGGAAGCAAGTTTTCTACAAGCGGAGCAGAGAGGAATATCATTAGAGGAAAGCCACACCTTTTGACCAGCGACGTAGACGGGAGGCTTTGACCGGTGGCGATCGGCCTGGGCCCTGGTGTGCAAACCCACCTGAAGAAGGGTCTCCCTGGCCGTTCTCCAGGTGTCTCTGCACCTCTGGACGAATTCGTGAGCGGAGGGAACCGCGACTTCGGATTCCAGCCTAGGAAAAATTGGTGGCTGGTAACCTAAACTAACCTCAAACGGAGATAGGCCCGTGGACGACACTGGTAATGAGTTATGTGCGTACTCAACCCAAAAGATACTCTGACTCCAAGAGGACGGATTCTGTGACGCTACACATCGCAACCCCCGTTCTAAATCTTGGTTGGCCCTCTCCTTTTGTCCGTTGCTCTGGGGATGGAACCCAGAGGAAAGACTGACATTCGCCCTGAAGGAATACAAATTTATTAAATGTTACATAAAGGTTTAACAGTATTTTTTAACTAAGAAAGTGCACACTATGACTATAACCTGTGGTCACTTCTCTGAGTACAGCTGGGCCCTTTGTCTCTATGATAGTGGTAATGTTAGAGTGATCTGATCAGGCTGATTGGATCACCATCATCAGGCCTGACACAGTCATCCTGATGAATACAGGTAACAGCTGACTCATGAATCATTTACATGCATTGTTCAGAATGACTCCTCCTTTAGGTAATCCCGCCCTCTTTGTAAAGTATAAACTAAGAATGTAAATTTATCTTAGTCAGACGATGTTGGTATGACTACAGCGACAAGCAATAAAACAACTTCTGCTTGGAAAACTTCCTCCGTCTCCTGGTCTGAGCTTCAAACTTTTCTAGCTGAGTGAGTTCTGACTGAGTTCCAGCAACTTCGACCTCAACAAAGCTGAGTGAGTTCTGACTGAGTTCCAGAAACTTCGACCTCAACAAAGATCTTAACAAAGAATGAACATTTCTGACTGAAGTTCCAGACGGAATCTTTTCCGTACAAACAACGATTTGGTGAGTTTCACTCTATTCAAAGAACCGCTGAATGACCAGTATAAATCTCTGTGCCGCCAGAAGAACAGTTATCAGACAGCTGTAGTGTTTGGTTAACGAAAGTACCCTTTAAAAGTTTTCTTTTAGAGATGAAAATAATCCTCTGTTTTTGGGCAGGGAAGTTTTTAAATATCCTCTACGTTGCTAGAGAAGATTTATCCTCTAAAAGTTGAAAAGGTGAAATATCCATTTTCTTTAGGGAAGTTTTTAAATATCCTCTACGTTGCTAGAGAAGATTTATCCTCTAAAAGTTGAAAAGGTGAAATATCCATTTTCTTTAGGGAAGTTATTAAATATCCTCTACGTTGCTAGAGAAGATTTATCCTCTAAAAGTTGAAAAGGTGAAATATCCATTTTCTTTAGGGAAGTTTTTAAATATCCTCTACGTTGCTAGAGAAGATTTATCCTCTAAAAGTTAAAAAGGTGAAATATCCATTTTCTTTTGTAGGGAAGATTAGCGTAGCATGCTAATATTTTGTGGGTTACCCTTTGCTCTGGGCAAAGAAGGTTAACTGTGTTAACAAGTCTCTTATTTACTCGCCCTCAGGTTGTTCCAAACCTGTATGAGTTTCTTCAGTTGAAGACAAAAGATTATATTTTGAAGAATGTTGGTATAGCCAATGACTTCCATATAATGTTTTTCCTACTGTGCAAGTCAATGGGTGTTTATCAGCATTCCTCAAAATATCATCTTTTGTGTTCAACAGAAGAAACTCGGTACAGGTTTGGAACTTCCAACACGGTACTTTTAACACCTGCACTTAATTAGTATGATAAGATTCTTAATGAGCAGCACCTGAAAAATCCTGCCAATTTTCTCCGTGGACATGTCGTCTTCCTTCACTATCACTCTCTTGTTGCTTTTGTAAAGCACGTAGTGATTCATTATTTCCCGATGATGAAGCCATGGATTACAGGCGGCCAAAGACTTGAAATGACTTTAGCGCGGTTCAGTTAACTACATCCGGGTCTTTCAGGAAGTTAAATAATAAGTTAAAAGTTAAATAATAAGAAAATGAGGCATATTTTAAATATTTTACATTTTGAGAAAAAAACTACTTTTTAACATAGTTATATCATTACTATATCAAAATGAAAAAAGAAAGGCGGCATTGTAATTCGTGTTTTGTTTTTCAATTTATAATCAAAAATCGAATGAACGTAACGTACACGGACCATTTAATATTTACTGAGTGTCTACCTGCTTCCATCTGTCCAGCTCTTCATTCTACTACTTGGTTGTAAACATCATTGTTACTCACTATTGAATCCTTGACTGTTTCCTTCCGAACCATGACAGTTATATTAACTGTCGCAACCTGACATTCAATACTAATAGAAAATGTGGATTCATGGCAACTGATACCAAACTGTCTGCCTTAAAAAAAAAAAAAGTACAAGGGTTTACTTCGTCTCCCTTTTTTAAGATGAGAATCTACAAAATCAAATAATTAGTTTGTCTGGAGAAAGTTGTTCATGTCTTCATATTGTTAGATTTTGCTGTATTCGGCCGAGCAGTGGTTTGGGTGGCTCGCCAATGTATTAGATTTCTCCAATACATAAAATAAGTAAACTTGACCAGAGTTCTTGTGGGGAGAAGAATTTAATGAAGGTTGTAGTGTAGCAGTCCTTCAGCAGCGATGTTAGCATGTCGCCCTTCAACAATCTTAACCCAAAGTTCTGTTTGCGAGACATAACTTTATACATGAAGACATAGCCTATGGGCTACAAAAAATAGAAACCTGTTAGGACCTCCCACAGGAGATCGATCTAACTTGCTAATCCACTCTGAGCAATGCTGATTCTTTTCATTCATTCACACCAATCAGTTTCTAAGGGCCATACATCTGAATGGGTTATTCATCTGTATAGGCCATTTGGCACACACCTTTGCAGACACAGATAGAGTTGATTACATCTGAGGCACAGTAACAATGTAAATCCATCTGACTAAAGTTAACTGAAAATACACATAATCTTTCAATCCCTCATCTGATCATTTTTGATCACAAAACAAACTTCATTAATCATATATACAGCATGCTGCATACAGGCTCCACTTAAAATTACAGGATAAGAGTTCATAGTGAAACTTTGCATCCTCTTGAATGCTTGAGTCCTCTGGTGGCTTTTATTTTGGAGTTGTGATCTGTTGGAAGTGGCGTATAGTGTTGTGTTCTGTGAATGTTCAGAAGTTTACATCTAGGTGGTCAGTGCAGTGCAGTCTAAACGTTGGATGTCTTTGCTCATCCTCTGGAACACTGGAACACCTGCAATCACACAAAAGAGAAAAAGGAAACGTATCTTGCCAAGGAAAATATTTTAAACACATAATTCCTAACTGCCTGAAAAACTGTCCCTATTTAATATTGGCAGGACACTACTGTGTTTATCAGTGGCTGTATGTTTATGTCTTCGTCCTCAGGCGACAAGCTAGGGCCTAAAAACCCTAGTCCCGCCATATCTGGACTCTGATAAACACTACTGCCGTCTATCCCTCATCTCTAGGCAGATGTTTCAAATCCCAATGGCTCACGTCGGTCCACTCATCTTTTCTCTGCACCTTAACTGCTTCATCAGTTACCATGAGATCATTAAGGCTTTTCCTCCTGAATTCTAATGATGAAAATTGATTATTAGCATTGTGTTCTACCAAGCTGAGTCTTTCATCAGTTTGGGCAAGGCTGTCAGATGTTTGATTTTCTTTGGAAATGGGCCGGCCGGTGACATGTTCAAAAGGGCATAGTCCAATTTCCTTGTGGTCATCCTTACTGCATTGCTTGTCATTATGCAGTTTTGTTTTAGCTTCCATCACCGATGGCATTTGCTTTCTGGATGCTTCATTTTGAATAAGTTTACATGGCAAAACTTGCTGAAGTTGTCTTAATGCCGCTGTATGTGCACCTCTCTCCTTTACGGCTTGTATAACAGCACCTTCTACTAGGACATCATCTTTGGCTTCAGTTGTTGAGACTTCTGTGTATGCTTTTACCTCTGCGGTGGTGTCTTCATTTGTCATTTTTGTATACACATGGAGTCCATCAGTTGTTGGATCAGATGTCACTAGTTGGTGCTGCAGAGAGAGGCTCTTCAGTTTCCCTGCGGCTCAACAGCGTTTAGCAGAGTCTGTTTTTGTTTGGCTGTCAACCTCTGAAACCTCTTCAACATGTTGTCCTCATCATCACTTTGATGGTTTAAACTCAGCTTGCAATCACGAACCCAGTGTCCTTCTTCGTTGCAATACCTGCATCTTCCATGAGTTTTTGACTGTCTATTATCTTCATTTTCTTTATGCTCATTCCACATTGTCCTGTTGTTGTATGACATAGTCTTCGATCGCAATGCTCTGAGTTTGACTTCATGTGTTCTTTCAATTTTTGCTGACCACTCAACAATCTGATTAAAAGCTGTTCCAACACTGTCCCAGTCGTCATATTTGATTTTGAGGGCTTTTGAAACTTCAGGTTTCAGTCCATTTACAAAAGCAGTTTTCAGAGGCATGCTAGTGTTCTTGTCAAGATCCTCGCTGTCATTTAAACCAGCATGTTCCAACCAAATATGTGTGAAGCGTTCTTCGAACTCTGCAACACTTTCTCCAGTCTTCTGCATACATGAGGTAATTCTAGCCCAATTCACCTCTGCAGGTTTCAGTTCAAACAAGAATGTTCGTACAGCTTCCCATCCAGCTTCAATGTTTTCTTGAGACTTGCCAACCCTGTTTTCAACACTTTCAGTTAGCCTCTTTTGGTCATTGTCCCTTAAGTTCACATTAACAATCATCACACCATCTACTGGATGTAAATTGTAGATTTTCTGTAAGCGTTGAAGAAATTGCCATACTTTTCGTGGTTGTTTGTACACATCTGGTAACTCCTTTGACCACTTGTCTACTTGCTCCGGTGAAGCTGGCTGGTATGTCTTACAGGGAACATATTTCTTAATCGTTTTTTTTACAATGCGGGTTCGTCTTTCGCCGCCTTCCTCATACTCCTCCTCATTGTCAACTTCAATTTCAGTCCTTCTGTTCTTGACAATTACAGGAGCGAGTCTAACCTTTTTGTTCTTCTTGGTGACATGAGCATGTGTCTCAGGTTCAACATCACTGTCATCAGGACTCCCAGTCGAGCTGCTGCCACTTTCTCCTAGCAGATACTGACGTTGTTGAATCTTCTTGAGGTCTTTAAATGGATAGAGTGACTCTTTCTCTATCTTGCTGCTAGATTTTATGGGATTTTGTTGTCCAGAAAGCAACTTTAACAGCTTGTCATTATCATTCAAGAGTCTTTCTTTTTCCTTCTTTTCATTTTGCAATTGTTCAGCCAGTGCTCGAACCTTTGCTTTCTCTGCTTTGTACTCACGCTGCAATTTGTCAGTCTCACACTTCTGTCGATGCTGTAGAATTTGTTTTACCAAAATCACAGACAAGCCATCTCTGTTGGTGTTTGTCCTTAAGCGCTGCATCTTTCCATAAGCCTTTTTAATGTCCGGCAAGGCCCATCGTCCGCTCTCTGAGTGCTTGATGCTGTACTTCTGGCATATTTCATCATGGCACTTCCTCAGTCCCAGCCTTTTGCCCAAATATGCATTCAGATTGTCCATCATCTGATCAATAGTAACATTTGGAGGTTGTGTTCCATGTTTTTCTGTTGTTGGCCTCAGTGCAGGGCCATTACCATTTTTTAGTGCAGACTCAGCCATGGCAAGAACAGGAGAAATGTCCTCAGAGGTGTGGAAACAAAACAAAAAGTGTTAAGAGCCGTTAAAGGTGCTTATTTAAATTCTCAGCAGTCTTTAGACTGACCCTTTCAGTTACACAGACAAATCATTAGTTTACTACCTCAGCTTAGTTTTCAATCCTACATTCAAAACAAAACATTCACGTTTAGACTAAGTTTCTTTGTTTCATTTCTAGAAAAGAAAACTCCTGATTTATAAGACTTGTTCAGTTCTTTCTGATTTCTAACCTGAATTGGTTTAAATTTGTCCCTTAGACATTAGACTTTCAATCTTTCTGCATCTTTCATCAGAAAGCAAATAAAATTCTAGTTTCTAACACAATTACAATGTTTAATTCAAAACTAAAATATTGGTTACTGAATTAGCACCCAGTCAAGAATGAACAATTCTTGCAGCAACATCAGTCCCAAACCTTATACAGTTTCTGCATTCTCTGGACGAACTGCATACTCCAGAGAAAGGACCAAACTTATACTTTATTTCAAAGGCTCCTACAGTCTCATGAGAACGGACCAAACCTCTTTCTTAAATGATTCTTAGAGACTCAAGAGAACAGGGCCAAGCTATAAAACTTATTTCTATAGCTCCTACAGTTTCAGGAGAATTAACTAAATCATTTAAAAGGTTCCTACAGACTCATGAAAAAGGCCCAAGCCTAAAATTAATCTTATATTGGCTACTGAATTAGCACCCAGTCAAGAATTCCCAATCCAATTCTTGCAGCAACATCAGTCCCAAACATTATACAGTTTCTACAATTTCTGGACGAACGGACTAAAATGTTTCTTTAACAATTCCTACAGACTCCAAAGAAAGGACCAAACCGTATGCTATATTTCAATGGCTCCTACAATCCCATGAGAACGGACCAAACCTCTTTCTTAAATGATTCTTAGAGACTCAAGAGAACAGGGCCAAGCTATAAAACTTATTTCTATAGCTCCTACAGTTTCAGGAGAATAAACTAAATCATTTAAAAGGTTCCTACAGACTCATGAAAAACGCCCAAGCCTAAAATGTTCAACAATACACACAGTATGTGTGACTACACTACAAATCTTTACTGGTCTACTATTATTCTTTTCAGAAGATGTTCTTTTAGAGAGCTGATAAGTTTCACTCACCAATTTAAGATATTTGAGACCGGATCCAGTTGATTGAAATAAACTGTATCCACAGATGCAGTCTTTTGAACTTCAGCTTAACAGTAGATACTCCAAGACTTTTCTGACTTCTTGTTGCAGTTGGTGAGTTCTTGGTTTACTTCTTGTAGAAGTTGGTGAGTTCTCTTCTTGTCAGTCTCTCCTGGCTGGCTCGCCAAATTGTTAGATTTTGCTGTATTCGGCCGAGCAGTGGTTTGGGTGGCTCGCCAATGTATTAGATTTCTCCAATACATAAAATAAGTAAACTTGACCAGAGTTCTTGTGGGGAGAAGAATTTAATGAAGGTTGTAGTGTAGCAGTCCTTTAGCAGCGATGTTAGCATGTCGCCCTTCAACAATCTTAACCCAAAGTTCTGTTTGCGAGACATAACTTTATACATGAAGACATAGCCTATGGGCTACAAACAATAGAAACCTGTTAGGACCTCCCACAGGAGATCGATCTAACTTGCTAATCCACTCTGAGCAATGCTGATTCTTTTCATTCATTCACACCAATCAGTTTCTAAGGGCCATACATCTGAATGGGTTATTCATCTGTATAGGCCATTTGGCACACACCTTTGCAGACACAGATAGAGTTGATTACATCTGAGGCACAGTAACAATGTAAATCCATCTGACTAAAGTTAACTGAAAATACACATAATCTTTCAATCATCCTGTTGTATTACTGTAACTCTATATTCTGCATGGAATGGAAATTCAGAAACACAAGTAGTTCAAGCTGTGGTCAACAGCAATTGGCTTTGCCCACAAATGTGAGCTTAGCTTCTAGTTAAACAAAATTGAACTTTTCACCACATCATTTACACCACATCTCCATTTACACCACATCACTGGGGCCCATCATACAGGCACATGGTTTCTCTTATCATTGCTATGCTGATGACACCCAGCTCTACCTCTCATTTCAACCAGATGATCCCACAGTAGCTGCACGGATCTCAAGCTGTCTGGCGGACATCTCGGCATGGATGAAGGAACATCACCTGCAGCTCAACCTGGCAAAGACTGAGCTTCTCGTCCTCCCTGCCAATCCGTCTCTACAGCACGACTTCACTATCCAGCTAGATTCTTCCTCAATCACCCCATCAAGATCGGTCAGAAATCTTGGAGTAATCTTTGATGACCAGCTGACCTTCACAGACCACATTACAAAGACAGCTCGATCATGCAGGTTTGCTATGCACAACATCAGGAAGATCAGGCCTTTCCTATCTGGCTCATCCCTGATGAGCCAGGCCCATCAACACTGTGAAGGCCCATGGACACCTCAACACACTCACCTCCTCACCGGCCGGATGACCCAACCCCAACCAGATGAACTGGATAAATATCGTGAAAGTTCTGATCACATCTGACTCCTGACATTATGCTGCCTAACTCATAATCATACACTGTCTGTTTCCTTGGCCAAAGGAGGACTGGCCCCCTGACTGAGCCTGGGTTCTCCCAAGGTTTTTTTCTCCATTCTGTCACCTGATGGAGTTTTGGTTCCTTGCCACTGTTGCCTTTTCGCCTCTCTTCGCCTTTGTCGCCATTGGCTTTTGGCTTGCTTAGTTGGGGACATTTAACATTTAATTTTGAATTTAACAATACTATTACAACATTGTTTTCCTGTTATCTCTGTAAAGCTGCTTTGAAACAATTTGTATTGTAAAATGCGCTATATAAATAAAGGTGACTTGACTTGACTTGACTAACTGAGCATGCAACACAACTTCTCGTCCAGGCCCTGGTCATTTCTAGGCTTGATTACTGCAATGCTCTTCTGGCTGGACTTCCATCATGTGCAACTAAACCTCTACAAATGATCCAGAATGCTGCAGCCCGTCTTGTCTTCAACGAGCCCAAAAGGGCCCACGTCACTCCTCTGTTCATCTCTCTGCACTGGCTACCACTCGCTGCTCGCATCAAGTTCAAGGTGTTGACGCTTGCTTACAGATTGACCACTGGTGCAGCTCCCTCCTACTTCCACTCAATACTACAAGTCTACTTCCCTACCAGAAGCCTACGATCGGTCAATGAGCGGCGGCTCGTAGTACCGTCACAGCGGGGCACAAAATCACTCTCCAGAACATTCTCATTCATGGTTCCATGCTGGTGGAATGATCTCCCCACCGTCATCCGGAATGCAGCATCCCTGACAGCATTCAAAAGACAACTGAAAACTCATCTCTTCCGGGAGCACTTAACATAAAAAAAAAAAAAAAAAAAAAAAAAAACTTTTCCTTTAAATCCTCGCTTGCCTGGTTTATGCTACTCCGAGCTATGTCTGAACTTTGTATTTTGAACACTTCTTGCGTTGTTTTTGCCTCTTCACGATGACTCGCTTGGTTTAGTCCTCAGTTGTAAGTCGCTTTGGATAAAAGCGTCTGCCAAATGACTAAATGTAAATGTAAATGTGAATACACCCAAATGGAAGTCAGTGGAATCAGTAAACAAAAAGTACAGCTTTGGCTGATGGGACAATCAATAGTTCTGCAGGTATTTCAGTCAAATGTATGTGTCACATGAAATAAAAATTCAGTGAAATGTAATCCTGTCAATTCCTCCAATGTATGTGTGGCCTGACGAGGAATTTCTAAAGATCTAGTGTAATGACTACGCCACCTGGGAATTCTCAACCCAGGAATACCAACCTAATAAATAGGCTGCACAGATTTTTCCCCTAATAGGACAAGAGACATGGATGAATAAATAATTATTTTTTTTATTAAAGGACACAAATAATAAATAGTTCAAGACATAAGACATTACAAGGAAAATGTTCAAATGAATAGTACAGCACTGACTAACACAAACTTCACAAATAAATACAAAAGAAATACACTGTCAAAAGGACAGCACTCAAAAAAATTATCAGACAACAGGACTGAGTGTGGCCAGGAGGGGAAGACTCGATGAGCACCACAACACACAAGTAAATAGCACAAGTACATGCACAAAAGACCCAAAGCAATAACCAAATCAGTATCACCTTTACACACAGGTGCACATGCACAGCACATCAAACTATAATCCACAAGTCAAACCCCGCCCCTTTGCTCTTGGACACTCAACCCCTGACGAAAATAAACAAAACAACATACATTAAATGATTAATACACAATTCACAGTAGAAACACTAATACACAATAACAAATTAACTAAATAAACACTAGAAAGATAGCAAAACAATTACCAAACAAAACACCACTCTCCTTGTAAACACGCACACACACACACACTAAAACCACAGGGAGGCGATATTCCTCCAGTCAACCTGCACGCAAAAGCAGTAACGGTTTCTTGTTCGGCCGCAGTCAGTGGAATGAAAATGACGTAAATCCTTTCGGTTTAATCTCTAGTTGAGACAGCAGCAGCAAAACAGCAGCGCTCGTAATCAATGAGCGAACGTCGGGTCACCCCAGCACCGGAATCCTCCCCGCTACTCGGCAGAATATACTGCGCGCCTGAAATAACATATATAATTAAAAGACATATCATAGCGCATGACACGTATACAAATAACCTGCATACTTGGGGTGCGAGGAATCCCAGTCACGGCAGTCCAAAGTGCAAAATTGACGCGCACGCTGTAACATAAAACACACAGCACTTTGATTTATCCACTGCCCTATAAGGGAAGGATAGACACTACAAACAACCGCGTTCCTACCTGTGAAGAGACTACAGACACATCCGCCATGGGAAACAGTACTCGTTCTACATGCCAGAAGAGGGACCAAACAAATTTTCCCGTAATTTTTAATTCTGATCCAAATGTCTTAGCCCCTTATATGGTACTATTCTGGAGTGCGTTTCCCGAAAGTTCCGTCGTTATCAGCATAGTTCAACGAGTCTGTGTTTCCCGAAACCATCGTTCCAACTAACATTCGCAAACAGCATTGCAAAGTTGTGTGGTTTGAACGACAGCTCTCGACCTGTGGTTAGAGGCATAGTTTCTATATTGCATGACATTTGTGCTGCCGCTGCGATTGACAGGGCGCGTTATGAGCAGAGAGAGAGAGAGCCCCGGCCGCGCGCGCGCTCTCACGTCTTCAAACAACACGAGCGTGGTCCTGCTCTCTCTCCCTCGCGCATATTAATAAAATCAATTGACACGATAGTAAGACCGCAGTTTCACGTGGAGCATTTGGAGATTTTTAGAGATTAGAGACTCAATGAACAACATCTCAACACTAAATTATAAAGGCCGGTCTCATATAGACGCCTGTCTCAAATACAAGCTGGTGCAGTTCGACGATTTGGGAAAATAAAAGCCCGGGCTATTATGTGAAGTTTTACGGTATTCGTTTTGTTCATATTACATTTTTTATTGTTAGTTTGAATTACATTAATTTGACAGACAGCATTCGCTGATGTTGACCAAGCTAGCGCCATTTAGAGCTGCCAACTCTCACGAATTCACCGTGAGACACACACAATTGACACTTTTCACACGCTCTCAAGCCACACATCAATTTTGTCACGCACAGAAAAATCACAAAGCAAAGAGGATCCGTGTCCCCTTTGCTTTGCGATTTTTCTGTGCGTGACAAAAAAAAGCAAAGAGGACACGGAGACCGACAGACTAGACAGAGCAGGTTAGTTATGATATAAAAAAAATCTCAGCTCTCAGATTCTGTCAATTTGATTATGCAATTCAAACAATAAATACCGTTTTGGCGCTTGTAAATGTTACTCGACAGATCCCTAGCGTACGTAAACCGATCATCTCTACTAGCTAATAGTAAAAAAACACGAACACTGTTGAAAGATACAGTATGCTGCAACTTACCAAAATGTATTCCTCATACATAATATCGACCAATCATTTTTTTGAACTCTTCCCTGAACTGAAATGTAGTAGTGGGCTGTACCAAAGTCCTTTCCACACGATTGACATCAGGTTCAAGTACGCCCACAAGCCGTGCGAGTTATTCGTGTATTGCAGTTTGGCTGGTGGTTATGTATGTTGCCCGCATACCGCCTCCAATGGCCGAAACTGGTATTATGACACCTGCTGGGCCGGGGCTTAGAGCCCTGCATTTCAGCCCGAGCCCGACGGGCCCCGACTTATTTACGCCCATAGGGCCGGGCTTCGGCCCAATTTTCACGTCATAGTTCACACGCGGGCCGGGCCGGGCCTCTGGCCCGTTTTAGGCTTTCTTTTTTATAGCCTATTTTAGACATTAATTAAACTAAAATATGAGAAGATGACGATTGAAAAGCAAACATAGAAAGACGTTTTATAACCTGACACATGACAGTCTGCTCACGCTCACGCACACAGGTTTCCCGGCGGCGCGATCCGAGATTCGCGCGACCGGCTCGTTCTGTGTTTAGTGTCCGCCAGCAGCAGAAGTAGCGAGCGTGACTTCAGCGCAGCTGGAAAAAGTGCGACTGGATTAAAACCTTCCACTGTGTGGATGCTGTGCTTTTTCTTCACGATGCTCTGTAAGATGCTTCTTATGTTAGGAGTGCTGTCTTGTTGGTTTTCGTTTGATTGGACTTTATTTGTAGCTAGTCTGTTGGAAACTATTGGAAATAAGAATGGCCATGTTCTTTAATGAAGACTTGATTTGACTTGACTTTGAGGTAAGATAATTTGTTTTTAATCTAATTTAATGTAATTTATTTGATTTGTTTGTTGTATTTAGCTCATTTAGTTTGCGAACGCTGTTGCGACTGAGCAGCAGAGAAGTTTGCCTCAGCTTTTCAAAAATGATAATAAACGTTTAAAACGTTAACTGTCTGTGTGATATTCTTAAATTGTTTTATATCTATGGATTTTATTGTAGCCAAGTAAAGTGTTGATTTGAAATTGAAAATTGAGAGGCTAAATGGATCAAACATGCTTAACTCGTTGTCGGCTGCTTAGTCGTTATATATAGGCTAATATATATAAATAAATAAAAACATTTGTCCAAATAAACTTAATAAAGAAATGAAAATAAACTTACCAGTAACTGCTTTGCCGTTGAGAACATAACAGATCTGTTTTAATGACTGCAACATAGTCAGGCTGTGACATGTCACGCAGGGGCTCTACCGGGGCTAGTAATTTAGCATGCTAATTCAGGTTTATATCTCGGCAGCACTATAACTTTTAATTTTTTTAATGACATCATCGCACTTATTTCTTCTCATTCTTTTGATGTGTGTAGCTCATTTTTTGGATATTTTTACCAAAATTTTTACATATGGCACCTTTAATGGCAGACTGGGACACTTAGAAAACCTATTCAAGTGTTATTCATGTTTGGGTTTTTTAGGTGCAGGTACAGCAGATATACCCTTTCCAGGCCCTTCCTCACCTGTCCACAATATTTTCTATTGGGTTTAATTTACTTCATATACATTTTAATTTAAAAAAGAGAAACCCGGGTGCCCAGATAGCTCAGTTGGTAGAGCGGGCTTCCATATATAGAGGGTTACTCCTCGATGCAGCGGGACCGGGTTCCATTCCGGCCTGTGGACCTTTGCAGCATGTCATTCCCCCTCTCTCTCCCCTTCCGTATCTTCATCTGTCCTGTCAGAATAAAGGCATAAAATGCCCCCCAAAAAATCTTTAAAAAATAAGATAATGAACATTTATTATAGTTATTTATTTCACAGTAGCTTCATTTCCTTTATGCTTTGTGCACAGTAGGCTATGTCAGTCTACATGTAAATACAGCCAATGCAAGCGAATGGTTCCCTGTCTTCAATGAGGTCGTTCTCCTCGCCACATCTCATGGAACCAAAACTCTCAAACAATGCACATGATCCAATCCTGACTTATTAAAAGTCAATCTTTGTTAAAATATCTACTTAGCTAAATGTATGAGCAACAGATACAATTGAAACTCAATTCCCTTATTAGAATGACTTGAATGGCTGTCCCAGTTTAACAATACTCTACCAGTAGCGAATTGCTGAAATATTTGTGGAATTACTTTTTGACCCAAAACAAGTCTTGAAACTGATACTGGCATACCTAATTTAGGAGTTTCTGCTGAATCAATCAGGTGTTAAACTGAACAAAGATTATAGTCCATAACCTAAATACTTGGGCTAAATCATTTCAAAAACACATATGCCGATATTATTTCATACAAGGTCTATAAATAAAACAGATTGTTTGCTCACCGATGGAGAAATTAAAACTGGGAAGAAGATTTTTTGCTAAGTGAAACTTAAACTAATTGGAAACTTATAACTGACCTGGAAATACCTGCAATAAACGGTGTGAGCCGATTAAAAATGGATGATTTAGGGTAGAAAGGAGCTAAAAAGAGAAAAATATAATTGATGAAATACAAACAAAACAAAAGAGAACAAAACATTTAGACAAAATCAATTTATTTTCACATCGCAATCACATAACTTTATGGATTTTTGCATGTCTTTTCTAGTATTTAAGGTACAACTGGGCAAGAAAAGAAAAATACACAGAATGCATAAAATATAGGCTTAAAATATGGGACAAATGTTAAAGCTGAATTATGTAAAACAATCAATCAATTATTTCTGTATTTATCATTACCAATGCCATCTAAGAACAAAAGTTTGAACTCAACAAACTGCACACATTGAAGAGTTGTCATCTGCTGAATTTTGAACAGGATGAATTTCACATATAGCAGCTTTAACCTACTAAAATATACATCAAATCTTCAATTTGATTATGTAAAAAAAAAAACATCAATTGTGTTTTCGTCTTTGTTACATTCTTATAAGACTCTTATAAGTCTTATATTATATATTGTCTCTTATAAGACAAAAAAACGTAAAGTAACCGCCAAACCAAGTAATTAATCCTACTTCTTTAGTATATAATCAGAGTATATTCAAAGTACTAAATCATTTCATCAATAAAAAAGAGAACAAACTCCAGCTGAACGTTCCAAAACTACGCTTCCACTATAATTAATGACACTGCCGACACCGTACAGAGTTGCAGCGCGTAGTGGTGCGTATGCTCCGCGGAGATCTGGGGTCTCATTTATAAACTTGGCGTACGCACAAAACGGGGCTGAAAATGGGCGAACGCGGCTTCCCACGCAAAGGTTGTGATTTATAAAAAGCAAACTTGACGGGAGAATGTGCGGTCCTCCACACAAATACAGGTACTCGCCATTCTGCGGGCAACCAGCTGTTTCCAGAGGGAAATGTCAGACAGCTAAGTGTTTTTTTTTATATATATAAATATGATATATAATCTTCACCTTTATCACTAAGGCTTGTTTGGATATAATTCATAGTTCTGTTAAATCTTATCATATAGGTCTGGTATATCGAAGCTGTCCCTGAGTGCCGTAATGCCTGCCGTTTTGGAAGATATTATCCATAAAGGTGGTCTATAGATTCGGTTTCCCTACACTGTGCGACAACAGGCCGCGACAACGGGCCGCAATTATAATTCAATTGGCAGCAATTCCCGAGCATCTGAGAGGTTTTTTGCTTTTTCTCCGCCAGTCGTCATAATTCGACGTCACGAAAGAACAACTGTCAGGGTCATTAACATACTTATCAGCATTCACGAGGTGCTTTGCATTGACTATTTATGGTTTAAAATGTGCGTGTACAGGGCGGGATAAGAGGCTGATCTACGTACGCACACTCGTAGATAATCTGTGATTTATAAAGGGAACATTGCTTACAGGTGTGCGTACACACGGTTTTATAAATTGGACTTTTTTTTGTTGTACGCCATTTTGGGCTTTTGGGCGCAAGTACACTTTTAGTAAGGATCCTACGCACAGTTTTATAAATAAGACCCCTGCTCTGCAAGCGTAAAAATAGGACAGTTTTCTATTTTTTTTTTTTTTACGCAAAGTGTGTGCGACCCTTTTACACAGAAAAGGATCATAAAGTGTCAATATTTCTTTTAAATGAAACTACCGATATACAGGAAACAACTTAATGAATGAATGAGCGTATTGGCTGTTTTTGTTTCTCAAAAATCTGTTTTTGTTTCTTGTTTCCCTCACCTGCGTCCTCTGATAACACAGACTGATCTCATGAAATGGCGTATATATGACACGCCAATTCGTATGCCATTATTGGCATGTTATCAATGTATACCGCTTGGCCTCCATTGACTTACATTACCTTGTGATTGCGTGTGAATTGACACCGTAGCGTGTAGTATGAAAGGGCGAAAACCCACATAGGGAGATTGGTCGGGGTGTAGGATGGGTAAAACACAGGACTTTCACCCAGGAGACCGGGGATCATGTCCCGCGTGTGATGTTTCTTTTCCACGTTTGTTCTTTTCCTAAACCCAACCCGCATTTGACGTTTCCTAAAACCAACTGGAGCCTCGCAATAACACGTAGCCTCGCGCTAACACACCTTTAGAAAGTGGCGTGTATGTTTACGCTGTGACGTTGCAGACTGCCGTCCGCTTTATACAGCGTAGACATACACGCGGATAGCTCAAAATGCGTACAGATAACACGCCACTTGGCTTTAGGAAAGTGGTGTGTATGTTTATGCGAAGTCATGATGTCATGTTGGATAACAGCTGACAGTAGATGGATGTTTCATGGCTCTGTGGCGGCTCCAAAAACTGAAGAAACAATTCCAAAGCAAAAACTCTCCGTCTCACTTGTGACCCACACCGTGTGTGCGCAGAAGGTTTAGCCGGTTAAAAGATACATTCCGTGGCACATACGCTAACGGTCCGCATACGTTATACGTTCATTGTAGCCAATGCGGAAGTGCTAACATGTCATATATCATGATAACTTTAGCATGATAACATACAAAATGATAGCATGTTACCATCATAACAATACAAAATGTACACATTAATGTTAATCTCAACATACCAATGGTCTTACAATTGCTCAGCTGTCTTTTTGTCTTATTTTTCATCCATTCCACTTTTGTACTGGTTTATACTAACATATGGCTGCAGCCATGGCATGTTTTTAACTAATATCCAAAGAAATTTGCAACTTTCTTAAGAAAACCTTTCTTTTCTTTTCTCTCCTGTTTTTCTTCAGACAATTCTTTTTCTGTTTTTGTGAGTTTATCTTGTTTAGCTACTTTGGAGATGATTTTTGCTTTTTCCTTCATTGCCTCCAAAGACTGAATTCGAGCCGTGTAACCCTCTTTTGCCTCTGACTTTTCGCCCTCAATCAGCATGTCGATGTACTCTGGAGTGGTCAGAGGGTTGGGCCTCAGCGCGATCTCTTGCAGACGAGTTATAGATTGAGCCGACTGATCCATGAGGGACACAATCATGTTTTGAAGGTGAACAATCTCTTCCTCTTGCCTCTCAATCAATTCCTGAACGGTCATCTTTTCTTTTGTAGCTTTTTTGTACTTGTCTTTTAGCTCCAGCAGTGTCTGCTTCTCTTTTACTTTAACATACTCCCAACTGTATGTTTGGTTGAAATGCACATTCCAAATGCATTTTCCAGGGCAGACAGTGCACCTCCCTGTCCTATCCATTGATGCACAGCCATGTTTTTCAGCATCATCTGCTATCGCACACGGGTAGTGGCATGTTATTGAACATTTCTGGCAGTTGGTAATGTACTCTCCTTTCTTTGTAAGCTGTATTTTGACTGGCTTAATAACGTCCACCTCAATCTCAAAGTTTTCATTTGAAGTCATGGCTGTTTCATGCTCTTTAATCTTTTCTTTGGTTGTCCTTATTTCTTCAAGTTTTGCTAATCCAGCTTTAACTTGCGGCTGCAGACCTTCAACTGCTGTTTCAAGATGCTTTCGTTCTTTTAAAACCTCTTGGGTCATGAGCAAGCTTTTGGTTGTTATTTTTTTCAAAGCAGTGAAAAACTTCTCCATACTTTTGGCCCCCATGTTCCAAAACATTTCGTCAAAGTTGTCATCATCCTCATCAGATCCCTCATCACAGGCCCTGTCACTGCTGCTTCTGTTATCTGCAAACAATGCAGAGTTGTTGAACTTGAAGTGAACTGGAAGCCCTATATCATTTTTTGGACATGGAACCCCAGAGGCGCTTATTGCCTCCAGAACCGGTGGCTGCTTGCCATCTGCAAAAGTCACCAGCATCTGAATGTTCTCTGCCACATCTTTGCCAAAAATGGAGAGTACCGAGTCAAACACATATCGCTGCGTTGCTGTTAGTCGTGCAAGAGAGGCCTGGGTAACAAAGCACACTGCATCAATCTCACTTACCCCATTAGCAGAGGTAAAAAGCCTCCTGATTTGCTCTGTGATCTCCCTGTCTCTTCCTATTCCTCTTGTGTCCCCAAACCCTGGTGTGTCCACAATGGTCAGAGAGATGGGGACTTTAAACCCCTCTTGGTAGTTGATTTTGTACACAGTGGCTTCAGATGTCTGACTTTCAGATTGTGATCTCGTCTGATCCTCCTCAATTAATTGAAATCTGAAATTGTCCTTCCACTCTACACCAACAATGTAGTTGATCATTCCATTGATCAGAGTGGACTTTCCTGATCCAGTTGCTCCAAGAAGCATTATTGTGCGATTTTGCCTCATGCTTTCTTTGCCAAGGTTATACCTCCGGCATCCATCAACATCCATATCTTCTTCTTTCAGAGGCAGTTTGTAAACTGATGGAGATTCAGAATGTAACCTCTTGCTAATATGTTTGAGTAACTCGGCAAGACTTGCAAATTCACGTTTTGTAGTGCAGACATTAACAGGGATGCTTTCTTTGCTTCTGCCAGCTACACCACAATCACATCTGACCCTGACAACATATTTTGTTCCTGACTGAAGCTCTGATATTATTGCCTTTTCAGCACCTACCATCATTTCATCCCATTGGAGATCTTCCTCTTTAACCCCGTTGTCTGTTTTGGCGAACTCCACAATGTAGCTCAAAATGTGGATATCTTGTCCAAGATCAGCAGGTTTCTCCCAGCTAACCGATATCTCACTTGAATTTGGTTCGACTTCAGGTTTTCCAGGAGGGCTGCAAGGTAAGGTTTTAGTGAAACCGGGGACTTCATTGGCTGGCCCAAAACCTGCTGAGATCACTGCTCTGCATCTGAACATATACTCTGTGTTAGGACTCAGATCGCTCACTGTGACTTCTTCAGCTTTTGATGCTGTCTTCTGTTTCCATCCATCCTCTCCCCTGACACAGTACTCAACACAGTAGGAGGTGATGTCCTCTGCTCCAAATCTGGGTGGAGAAACCTTCAGCGTCACACTGTTATGGTTTATATCACTTACTGTCACTGTTTCCGGCTTTGAAGGCGGCTCAAAGTTCTCACTGATAGAAAAGCCATCTTTATAAAGGTAGATGCTTGAACCTTTCTGTGTTTCATTTGTTGAACCTACTGTCAGGAACTTAATGTTCTTGTTCTCCTTGTTAGCCTCTGCAAAGTCACTGAAGAGCTTTGCTTTGTTCCGCAATGAATTTGCTACTTTGTTTGAAAGGTACCATTGTTCCTTCTCTACATCTTGGGTATGTGCACATTGAGGGTCTTCTGGTGTTTGTTTTAAGTAGTTTGATAAAGCTGAGAGGTACGGTTCAGCACTTCCAAGTGAGGTGAAAACAAAACACACAGCATGGTCTGCACTGAGAATTTCCTCATGAAGACCATTTTGAGAAGGGACAATCTTTGTGTTTTTCATCATGTTGGTGAAAGACTTTAACATGCAGATTTCTTTATCTTTACAGTCCATCCACTCGTTCAGGTGTTTGCTGTTGAAAGGAGAAGAATGTCTCTTCTTCAGGATGTCTGCGAGCCCAGCCTCCTCTTCTCCTCCTCCTCGGATTGATGGAAGTTTCTTTGCCAAGGTTCGTTGGAATTCCAGTTTGAACTCAGAGGACATTTCTTTAAAACTTTTAATCTTTTTGCCAATCTGTGGGAACTGCTGTGCAGTGGTGGTCCTCAGTGCATCATTGCACCTCATTTCCAGCTCACTGAAGTCCTCGAGGACAGTCTGTGATTCTTGAACTAATCTTATACTTATCTGACGGACAAGTTTGGCAGCAGAAGAATCTAAACTTGTCAGTGGCAACAGCCAGACCTTCATTGGTACGGCGTTTTCTCCGTTGGCTCCCAACAATTTTGGTAGGCTTTGGTAGACTTCTACTGCATCCTGAAAGGATGTAGGAGATTTCTGAATTGAAAAGTCTCCAAAGAATCTGCAGGAAAATTTGTCAACATTTTCTCTGTCCTTGTCTTCCATTTTCAACGAACCTTCACCCTCTATTGCAAAGCAGGGAATCTTCTTGATCATCACTTTCAAGTTGCCTTGAATGTCTTGATGATTTTCCTTTTTGGACACTTCACGGTCAAAGACAAAAAATGCTTGTGCCCCATGAAGGACACCTGTGACTACATGGGTTGCTAATCCTTTATCGAAGACATACGGATGCTTAACATTGCCTCTTCCAAGGTGATTCATCGACAGTTCCCGGAACTTTGTGGTAGCTTTGTACTTCAGAGTTACTCTGGCCTGATTTTTGGATGCCTTATGATCATTCAGGTATTTGGCCGATCCTTCAACCTCGACCAGTCCACCTAAAAAACTTGCTTTCAGAGAGGCTTCAACTGTTAGCGCTGAGGATTTATCCTCAATTGATTCAGAAGCAACTATCTCAAAGTCACTGTTTTGTTGTGGTCTTTCTCTTGTATTTTTTTCCAAGTCATCACAGTCCCACAGTGTCATACCTGCCAGAAAAGAATTAAAGGAAGTTAGACTGCCTTTAAGTGCATGATATAAGCTTGGTTTGGAATTGTGTCGTTCAGTTCCATTTAATAACTTTAGATGTGGAGCTTACCAGGGACGAGTGAATCTTGGCGGCAGTCATACAGCATCCCGAGGCTGAATGGCCGGCCGAGCGCGGCCACCTCTATCGTTCTCATGGCTTCAGCCATCCCTTAGTCTAGACTAGAAAAAAAGGAAGTATGTTAATTTACTGCTCATCATTTTTTCTGACATCTTGTATAGTTGCTTTAACAAAGACAAGCTCCTCTGAAGTCAAGAGTAAATAAAACATGTTGCTTTTTGGTGAACACTTTAGGATTTAAATTTAAGAGATAGTTTGGATCTTTTGAAGTGTAATTGTATGAGGTACTTCTCCATAGTCAGTGTAGCTACAGTAGTTTGGACCCAGTTTGGAGAAGCAGGCAAGTGTTCCGACTCAGAAGCTAAGCAATGTACTGCTGTAGATGGGGGCAGCTGCTAAAGATATTTTAGACACCTAAAATAAAGGATCACGTAAAAAAAAATCAAATATCAGTTAAGTGTACACTGTATTTCGAATATTTTCACCGCTTTGCCACAGAGCCCTTTCATTTGGCACTACTTTTTCTAAATTGTAGAACTTCTTCATTCCTACGCATAAGTGTGACTGTATTACGCCGCAGATCAGCGTTTGATTCAGGTTGTTTATGGAATAACCTAAACAACTACAACAAAATAAAATTGAGCGATTGTGACAGCAATAACAAAATGCTGTTCCCAGTGGAGACAAGAGGATATCTTTATGAGCCAGTGTATGAAGAAGAATCTTTGCAGAGAGACTTGTAGAGATCTAAAATACGTTTAGCTGCTGCCCCAGTCCACAGCAGTATATTGCTTAGCTTCCAAATGGGTTCTCCTGCCTGATTCTCCAAACTGGGGGGCGCGCCGACCGCCATCTACTGAAGCTAATACACTGACTATGGAGAAGTAGCCCATTAGAGGTGTTGAAATTAATCAAATAATCGATGCATCGGGATGAGGTGATTGGCGATGCTGCATCGATGCAGTGGCCGACCATAATCGATTATAACGCAATGACATCGCTCGTTAATTTTCTGGCCGCGGCATAAACATTCAAATTAAAAATAACATTCTCCGTAGCCTAACCCATTTCACGCACACACACACACACACACACACACACACACACACACACGTTGGTGCGATAGCATTATGAGGACTCTCCATAGGCGTAATGGTTTTTATACTGTACAAACTATATATTCTATCCCCTTACACTGCCCCTGTCCGTAAACCTACCCATCACAGGAGACATGCTGCATTTAAAAATTTGAATAAAACATTGTTTTTTATGTTTTTTAAGCCATTCGATTTATGAGGACTTTTGAAATGTCCTCATAAACCACCCATAAGTTGTAATACCAGTGTAATACACATATCATTATACAAATTTGTGTCCTCATAAATCACATAAACAAACCCACATACACACACACACACAGACGGAGACAGGCAGACATGCACACAGACAGACAGATACATAAACAAAGAAACACAGACACAAACGCGCAAAACGGAGCGGAGACACGGGAGAGTGGAAAGAATCGCAAATCGAGAAGAGGAAAGGAAACTGAGAAACATCGAGAGACTTAAGCTGAAGAGGTGTACACTACAGCACGTTTCTTGCCTAACAGCAGTGGTTTAGAACAAACGTTGTGCTAGTGTGCCTGGCTAAAGTTGGAGCTAACGGTGGAGAGTTTCTGATGGAGGACGCTGATTTTGGACCGGAGAGGGTGACAGCGTGTTTCCCTGCTGAAGAGCCGTAGCTGGTTTTCGTGTTGGAGCTGTGTCTTGGACTAACAACTAACTGTAAGTTGGATTTCTGTGTATTTGCTTCACTGAAGATAACGTCCTGCACATCCACACGAGCTACCATCAAACCCGCAACTTATTTTTTTTCCTCTTGGCACGTGTGTGTGAGTGTGTGGTAACAGTGGTTTAATAGGGTTTGTGTACGTTTTACATTGAAACTGCTGTAAGGAGGAATACTTTTGTGTAGCTGGAGTATTTTAAGTGGAAACTGATAGAGAAACGGATAAAGGGGTAGTATCATTTTAAGAAATATTGCAGTTAGCATATTTGAAGAGTGCAGTTTGTGTTAGGTTTTTTTGTTATTCAATCTAACAGCTAAATGTTATTTGTACATTTAAGTTATTGTTCAGTAAACAATACCTTTTTTGTTAAAGAGTTGTCTGGGGTCAGTTATTTCAATACAGCACAATAGATTTGCAGGTTAATCCAAAATAGGTAACCCTTCATGGTAGCTACCTTAAAGAAACAAACCCAAACACCTCATCATTCCAGTCTAAAGTTACTTATTGCAGTTTGGGCATTGCACTTGACAATTCAAGTTTGTCAATTCAAATATCCTATATGGCTTTAATAGAAAAATGTTTTTGACGCATTGTGATGCATTGAGATATCGAATCGAAGACCTGATAATTTTAATCGAATCAAATTGGGAGTTCAGTTAAGATTCACACCTCTAAAGCTCATACATCCACACTTTAAAAAATCAGAACTGTTCCTTTGGAGGAGTTTGTATGATGTCAAGTTTAAAAACTATATGATCGTCTGAAGGTTAATAAACATCTAACCTTTTAGCTAATAAAAATATTGCAAAACCAATGACAAACTCAAATTTTTATTGTATTTAGTATCTAGTTTAGAATTGTTTTCATCGTTCATTAAAAAAGTGACATTTAACAACCATATGTTTCTTTTGTGTTCATTATTATTATTATTATTATTATTATTTATTTTACTAATCAACAGTGTTCACATCAGACTGGATGGAATAGAACTGAGCTGATTGTGCCATCTGTCGGTGAATTAATTTTCCATCATACAATGGGAAAATGGAAAGCAACAAACTAAATAGTCTTGACAGTTAAATAAACTGGGAAAAGAACAGAAATAAAATACGTACAACCTGTCAGCTTCTGCTATACTGACTTCAATTCTGGACCAACATATGCTTTTCTCCTAACAGAAGATGAATTAAATTATGGTTAATCATGGTTTTGCATGGTAAATGGTTAACTGCCAAGGTAAAAAAATTCCAAGCTTCACAAGAATTACCATTTCCATTACAGGAAGATTGAACCAGCGATAAGTATACTAGAGCAACATTTTTGAACAGAACAAGCTCTAAACAAGACATTTTATCAAATTATAAAGTTGTTATGATGGAAGTGTTGTAAGTTGTAAAACCATGAGCATAGTGCTGCAGAACAGGCTTGTGTACAATTCAGAATTGAATTGAGAATGACAATTTGATAATTCTTGAATTTGAATTAATGTCAAAAACAGGATCTAGAATTACAATTAAAATTTGAATTAAAGGAAGCAGAATTGTTTTCAATATATTCATATACATAATTTAAGTGAATGTTTAACAATAAAGCTTTACAAATATAGTATGTTAGATATGATTGCATATTACATATTCTATAAATTAAATTAGTTTGAACTACTTGTACAGATTACATTAACAGGAAATGTTTTGCCCCAGCAATGAATGTTAAAAGCTCTAATCACAGAATAAATAAGTTTGATTTATTGTAATTTTGTGGAACATGATGGAACATGACTCCATTTCCCAAAATGCTTTACTTTAACAAAGTATTTAAAATGGTTGCCAAACAATTTTAGGTGGACATTTGTTTGAAAGCTTCTACACAATTTGATGATCAACCCTGGACTTTTTAAGTTTCAGAAGTCTCTTAAAACTTCAGATTACGAAAGTTTATAGATTTGACACCTGTAACAATAGCGACATGGAAAATAATAGCAGGCCTAAAAGGTAATTTGTACTAGTTCATTTTGAAGAACCAATTCCAACAAGAACCCCTGGAAACCACAGAGCCATATACAAGCACTGCAGTACTCCAGTAACCGCTATCATCAAACGTTCGGTTGAGGAGATCTTCTGAATAATGGAGCTCAGTTAATTGTAGAATGAATCCTTTACATCTAGTTCAGAAGTCAGTGTAGGCGCATAAGTGGCGATGATTGTAACTGGGCCACAGTTTGTGTACAGGCGCAGTGAGGAAAGACGTGAGGAGATGGGCACAGGTTTTTCCACTGAGGACAGTAGCTTGTTTTGGATTGCAAAGCCAACCCCGTGCATTGGTCTGTCACCATCTGGGTATCCGTTCCAGAATAAAGTGTAATTTTTTTCCTGGACAGAACCAACACCGGTCAGCCAAGTTTCACTCAGGGCAGCGATGGAGATGTTAAGTTGGAGTAGTTCAGCATCAATCAGGGCGGATTTACGAGGTGAGACGCAGTCCATGTCAGAACTAACGCCAAGAGAACGCACATTCCAGCATGCGATGGAGGTATATGAGACAGTTGCAGGATGACGACCAGGTCGCGCCTGCCATACACGGGGACCCTGCAACGACGCGGACGCCGAGCAACGACAGCACTCTTAAGGACAGAGTGCTCCCGAGCTGCCAGTCGTGGAGGCTGAATGTTAGACGTTATAATGGAGAGATGAGATGCTCATAGTAGAGAGTGCCCGGGCAAAATTTTAAGTGAAAGGATGCGAGCCCAGGTCAACCTTCCACCTCTGGACTCAATGCTACAGATTCCAACAGAACACAGATGTGTGACAGTTGGTGTAGTTATGAGTTGCCCCGCAGTGACCAGCTAACTAGGTCTATTGCCCCGTGACCATTGGCGAGGTGCTCTTCTGCTCACCGGGCGGCTGAGACAGACCGACTCAGTTGCTGTGACAGCAGGTGCGATCCGATACTCACTATACCAGCCCCTGCTGCCAGGCTAGCAGGGTGGACTGGATTTCGTCTGGTCTCTCGCCTTTGACCTGTCTGGCTTGCTTGAAGCTACCAGGGGTACAAGGCCCCCACCAGAATAGCTCTCAGGGTCATTGAGACTCACAAGCTGTTCCGCCACAACAAGGCACCAGTCCATGGTTATAGCCAAATGTAATTATATTATGACATTACTTCGTAAAGGAGTTACCCCCAACACTGACTAGTTACGTGTAATGAAATTATGTAATTAAATGACAAAATGAATGTAATTTTATTTAGTTGTATTACTCAGGTAAAATGTGTAATTCAATTAGTTACTAATCAAATTAAAAGGAAATGTTTTTGCATTGATAAAGTAATCCAAATAAAGTAATCCAAACCACATTTATAATGGGTAACTTATAACAGTAAGCAATTACATTTACAAAGTAATCTTCCTAACACTGAATGATTCATCACATTCTTTCTGTTGTGTGACTGTGTGGAATAACTTTGAAATTCCAAGAATTTAATTCCACTTCCTGTCATTCAAATTCAACTTCCTGTGGCGCGGAGTCAATTTAATTCAAATTCCAATTCATGAATTGAATGGAGGCCAATTCTGAATTTTGCATAAGCCTGCTGCAGAAGTTGGTGATACATCTCTTTTCATTCCTTGAGCAATTTCACATTACCCTTTTAGGAAATGTAAATTGATAAATTGTTTTGTTTAAATTATTGATTTGTAGAGCTTTAACCTTAACAATACATGTAGCTCATCCTAAAGTAAAGACATGTTAAGACAAACAATTAAAATCAAATAATTTGTGTAAAAATCAGCCTTAAATATTTTCAGGAATTTATGGTTTTTAGCATTAATCCTTTTTATTTCCTACTTTCCTACATCTGACAACTGAAGAACATTTTCTCCTCACCATAAGCCAAACTTTTTGGGCCATGAGGGCAAATATAATTTATGTAAATAGAAAACAAAAGGGAAACACTGACTGTACAGCCACACTAATGAGTCTGATGTTGCTCTGAGGGTCAAATTACTAATGTCTGAATGCACACAATGAAAATGTTGTAGCTAATGTTCAGCAGCTTTCACCATTACAATTTAGCATGTTAGCATGTTAACATTTGCAATCACAAACACACAAAATACAGCTGGGACTGATGGGAATGTCATTAGTTTTACGGTCATTTGACCTCATGATGGTGCTAGATTAAAGGATAACCAAGGTTAATACAAATTATTCTGAGGTGAACATGAATGTCTGAATTAGCTGGAGTATACGCACATAACACGTAGGTGCAAGGCTATTGTAAACATGTTGGGCAAGTTACTTCAAATATGTAATACGTTATGGATTAACAGTTACTGTCATCTGAGAGTAATTTGTTATATATTACAATATTACTGTCTCTGAATTGTAACGCGTTACACTATTTTTGCATTACTTTTGAGTTATTTTTGAGTTTACTGCCGCTCATTTTTAGCCTGACTTCGTCATACTCAGATTCTAGTCAGAATGTGAGTCTGATACTGCTCCATTGGGCTGTGATTATGGGGCATGTTTCAACCGAACCAGGAAAGAAAAGGCCTCTGCATTCAATTGGATAGACCTACAACCAATCAGAGCTACGGAGTAAATGACGCATGTTCTTCATTCATCTTTCCGACCGACAAATCTGTTCCTCTTTTTAAAATGAACGCGCTGTCGATATCTTCTACACAGACACGATGGCGGAATCTACACGTTTTGTAAACAAAGTTCGGGAGGAGCACGTTCAAATAATCAATCCAATCAACTTGTCATCAAACAATACCATGTCTAACGTTACCCTATCAGCATGAGAGGAACCATATTCACTCTGTCAACTCACCTAACACTCCTTGACAGTTTTCAGCATCCCTCCACCACCCCGAATCCTCACTCTTGGCTTGTTCAAGAGCCAGAATACGGGGGAGTAGTCTGGGTTTGGGCCGAATACCGAGCCCGTAGCCCTCTCCTCGGACAGTAGGCTGCGTCATATATGCATTTATCCTATCTGACTTATTTGTGTGAACTCGTGAAATCTCAATTCTCCAGCGGCAGTCATCTTTGTTGTAAACAAATTCAATCCAAGCGCTCTTTGGTGACGTGGATGATTACGTAACTGTTGAGCTGTCCATCATCGTATAAAGCCCGCCCTGGCAATTTGATTGGCCCGACGATTTCTGAACCGATCATAATTACTCCTCAATAGATCGAGTCCAGACCGAACTTCCCGACCAAAAAATGTTGTGGGCGGGGTTCGGTCTGGCATCTCATTTTATAACCAGTCGAGGACAATATGGTATAGCATAATAGGCCCGTAAGGCTACTAACAACTTCATATAATAGACACAGTGAAGGCTCATGGCACAAAACAAAAAGTAACAATCACTGTCAAAATTACAAAAGCAGGCAAATAATCAAAATCCAGTAGATTGTGATTGATTTACTGTTATTTAAAGCCTATACCTATGCATATCATTCACAATAGAGCTAGAGCCCACTTTTGTGTAACCTATGGTCTAAGGATGATAAGATGCACAATCTCTTATTCTTTTCATATTTTATTATTTTATTCTCTTTAATTCAAGTTCATAGCACAGAATTGGATGACATAGCTTATGTTTTATAAAGATTCAAAAAGTGCTCTTGGAGAATTAGGCTTCCTGGAAATACGACTCAGTAATTTCAGCCCAACTTCACAGAACATGTAAGCTTGGCTATATTGAAAATGTGTTGTAATGCTCGTTACTGAGATTGTAACAGGTATATTACCAAAAATGTATTAGTAATGCGTTATATTACTGTATTACAGCAAAAAGGAATACATTACTGTTGAAGTGTTACAAATTTATCAAATGTTTAGTTTAGATTCCAATACCAATATTATATCAACTGAGAAAACAGTCTGTACCTTGAATTTAGCATTTAAGATTAGGATGGTGATTATATCTGGCCAATCCAGTTTTCTGTAGTTGTCAGATTACTGAAACTCTTAAATGGCTCTTTCCTGGCAGTCCTGTTCTCTCTATTGTAAGTTAAATGAGTCAAATTACTGAGACTCAAACCCTTTGTCTCTATGATAATGTTAATGTTTAAGCAATCCAGGCTGATGGGATTAGCATCTCAAGGATCCGAATGCTGATGAACTCAAGTAACCTGCTGAATCATTTACATGCATTGTTCAGAATGACTCCTACTTTAGGTAATCCCGCCCTCTTTGTAAAGTATAAACTAAGAATGTAAAATTATCTTAGTCAGACGACGTTTGTATCACTGCAGCGACAAGCAATAAAACAACTTCTGCTTGGAAAACTTCCTCCGTCTCCTGGTCTTTAGCTTCTAACTTTTCTACAAGGAAAAACTTCACTACACTGTAGTTGCATTACTTTTGTAACGCGTTACTCCCAACACTGATTGTAAATAAACTTCAATGACAGACTCCAAACCACAAATTACCTAAACAGACATTGAAAAGTTTACTTATGGTACTGCTTTTTCTTTAAACACAAGGGTCTGATTTCTCAGCAATCCATACAATATATTTGTATTGATATATCAGTATGTACCAAAGTGATGGCAATGTCTGCTAATATGGGTACAGGCTTATTTTACTCCCAATACACTTTTGCAAACTTCTATCTATCTAATAGTCAAATGTTTTATATATATAAAAAAAACTAACGTAAAAGGTGGACTTCTAAACTTGTTGTAAATCTGTTACATTGCATTCTATAAAAACTCTGACCAATGCCTCTCTCATCTGTTTTAATAGGTATCATAAATGATTACTTTTTTCCTTCTTGCAGATTTATTTGCATAAACCTACCTGGAACAATTTGTCCTTTTCTATGGAGCCTCTTTTTTATCTATTTACTTTAGAATCAGAATAATTTAATTGATCCCCTCAGGGAAATTATTATGACACAGTATCTATTACTGCATTGTTTATACATCATATAAAAACATTTCCACAGTCACTGGTTAAGCAACCAGAAACTGCAGGACTCTTACGGCCGTTTCACACCGCAAGCATGAGCGGCGCGTGAGCAGCACGTCAGCGCAACTACATCGTCACTGCAGCTGCAGACGCGCGCGAGTATTCACACTGGAAGCGTTTGTACAGCGTCACAACAGCGGCTCCCAGGCTACATAAGCAAGCATTTCTTTACAAAGACTTTTGTTAAATTTGTTTTTAGAAGTTGGTCATAAACTTGATAGACTTGAAGTTTGTTCAAAGCCCAAACTGAATAATTAAAAACAAGCTTAATGGGTACATTTTACTATAAAATTCTCTTTTCTTTATGTTAGTCTTCATTTCCTTTTCTGACATACTGCAGTTCTTGTTAAAACACACTAGACATGCAAATTCTGTGCGTTTTGGGCACGTTTTGTGTGAAATCATATTCATTTTGTCCATCAAAAGTGTGCTTTCACTTTAATTGAGCGTGAGCAGCGCAGCAAAAATAGACTCAAAGCCGAAACCCCCGCTTCACTGCTGCTAACGCGACGCTCCTGCTTGACGCTCACGCGCTGCTGCTGCTGCTCGCGGTGTGAACGCACTCATTGATTAACATGCAGCCGAAAAAAATACGCGCTGCTCACGCGCCGCTGACGCTTGCGGTGTGAAACGGCCGTTACTCCACAGCAGAACTGGGGCATGCAACTGCACATTAACAAAAGAGAATGAATGTACTTACAGTGAAGATGTGTGTGATCATCTGAGACACAGCTGTAGTTTCAGACATTATATATCGTCTCTGAGAGAGAAACTCCCCTAGATCTTTATTCATTACTAGGGGGCGGCACAGAGGAGAATCAGCCTGATTTCCCAGAAATCCCATGACCTGGTGGGTGTAGATGGAGGAGCTTTTGGGCTGTGATAAGGACCACCAGAAACATTGTGGTTGTGTTGACGAAAGTTCTGCAGGGGGTTACATTTGTGCTCCGATAGTCAACTTGCTAATGATTAATAAAACATTGCAGCAATTTTCTTTCACTTTCAGGTTTAGACGGTGGGTTTCTGGGAAATGGTCTCACTTGTTGTCTAGTCGGTTTATGTCCCTGTTTATCTCAGACCTCTGGTAATAAGATTAACTAATTTAAATATATATTCACAGTTCAGAAAAGTGAAGTTAGATAACTTTAGACTTCTCAAATGCATGCTTACAGTATGTGTTATGCTTCTACTATAGTGATTATTTAATAATTAACTCAATGAAGCCATGTCAAAGTATATGTCTATAAGTTGCATTCACTATGAACTTTGTTTCCAACTCAACTTTGCTAAATACAAAAATACTTGGTTTAAGTTGGTAATGCTGAATTAAATAATTGCATATGATAACTTTGTGCTAATTTACTAGTTATTTTTAAGTTTTGAGTATTTTACATGAGATGGTTTTCAGTATTAGGTTTTGGAAATTAATTAATCTTTTGTTTTAGATATTTGCTCAATTATATGTATGTGTTATCAATCTATTATCATTGAGTGCAAAGATGCAAAAGCTACTTTTGCTTTCAAGATTATGGAGAGAGGTTTCTCAGAAATGGTCTAACTTGCTTTAAGTGTGTGTGTGTGTGTGTGTGTGTGTGTGCGCGTGTGTGTGTGTGTGTGTGTGTGTGTGTGTGTGTGTGTGTGTGTGTGTGTGTGTGTGCGGACTGTACTGTAGGCTGAACATATAAAAGGAAGCAGCAGAGTAAACTAAAACAGAACTCGTGCTCCGTTCCTGAGACAATCTGAGCGGTAACTTGCTGAACACACTGATTTGTAAGTCCACACTTTTGATCTTTTAGTGTTTGTGATAGTGAATATATTAGTTGTATTAGCATAATTGTATTAATTATTTTAGTATTAGAATTATTTGTTTTTGTAGTCCATCTTGAACAAGTATAACAAATGCACTGGTCAATTTTGCTCCCAGTTTGAGTTTTGCATTAATCGTTATTTTGCATGACGTAAAAAAGAGGTTTCAGGACATTATGACTGGGTAAAAGCATGGTAACCATCATATTGATGAAATATAGACAATCATAATTTAAGGAAGGGATATATGGATTTTCAATATCATGTTTGGGTAGCAGTCACTGATGCCAGATGTTCACGTAACAATTACACACCTTTCGTTCGGTGTCTCGCCTTTCGATATACTACTAATAATGGCATGTATTAAAATGAGGTAATTCCTCTACTCCTGCAGGCTTTTCTCCCTCGACTCTTCTGATTGCCTCGGGCAGGCCATACTGGAGCTAACTTGGTTTCCCCAGGCAGGTAGGCAGCCATTACACTAAATATATGTTGTCATGTTAAAGGAAATGTGCAGGTGTTAAGAATAGGTGTGTGGTTGACGTGAACTCAAATCCAAAGTGGAAAAAATATATCTCTAAAATGTATGTCAAATGACATATAATTATATTGCTTAATATGAGAAAAACTCAAAACTGAATGTGTCCCGTTCTAATTCCTTATTTATTTAGCATTTTTATTAACTTTTTTTGTGTGGTAGTTCCACATATTGTCCACCTGTGTGACAACATTTTTAATGTTAATATTTAATTCAGAGATTGTGTGACAGATAAGACAAATATGCACAATCCTTATCATCAAAAGTAGCCAATAAAAATTCACAATCATGTTATTATCCTACTATACGATGTACACATAAGGATTTTACCCAAACGTCTGGATTATATTAATTATAATTAGTATAAAACCTAATGAAGCTTCATTCCATTCTTATATGTGCATAGTGATGATATCATTATTATACTATTCAACACTTTTTAGATTAATTTGTGCATTAAAATGCCTTTTTTACTTATAATTCAGTTTGTCACACCACAGGACATTCCGTCACACCATTGGACAACAAAAAGTACCGGTGCGCCCTTGTTTTGTACAAAGTCACATTTATTATTTCTTGTTCAAATTAGGAAGGGGTTAGGAAGCAGGGAGGGAGGGAGGCGGGAAGAAGTTAGGATCGAGGGAGGGAAGAAAGGAGGGAAGTTGGAAGGGGGGAGATTGATAGGGAGGGAGGTTGGGGGAGGTTAGGAGGGAGAGAGTGATGGTTTTGTACCCGGGTCATTCTTCAATCTGGGTGGCAAATATGAGAGGCAGAAATTGTAAAAATGCTTGTTTGTTTTCTTTTATTAAAATGTATTGCTATGCATTTAAAATTAGTTTAATATTCTATATCAATTAAAATTGAAGCTTAATAACGTTTAGATTTTTAAATAATTTGAATCAAACACTGGTGAAACAATCACTTATGTCAATGGTGTTACCAATATTTGAAGTAAAATGTTGGTTTATTCTAAAATAAACAGGCATATGCAACATTAGGTAATAATTAATAAATAAATAAATTATTTTAAGGACTCAGTTTCATTGATAATTTAAATTTCATTTTTTTTAAATAAATGTTTAATTGTTCATCTTGGCCCCTATTTTTGCCAAAGAAGAATTTTTTTATTTTATTTTATTTTTTTATTGTATATACATAAAAAAGGCAGGAAAAATGGTCTGTGCTACCTTTATAGTCTTTATTCTAAAATATTAAAACCACTTTACAGTCTAGAAACATTAAACTATAAGATTGAATGGCTTTGAAGGAAAGAAATGTCAGATACGTTTTGAAGTAACAGCACAGACGTAATATAACACCACAGATGTAATATTGCATAAAAGGTTTAACAATTAAAAGTTTATTGAGCAAAATAATGAAATTCATCATGAGTAGATTACAAGAAGTAATTGCTCTGATAAAAGAACATTTAGACAAAAACTACATTAACAAATATAATTAAAACAACCTGCAACCTGTTTCTCACTTTCTCAAAAACTGTCTGCACAATGGATTGTGTTGCAATCACAATGTTTTAATCTGTTTCAATAAAGAATAAAAAAATGTGAAAATCTTCAGTGAATAAAACATGTATCCACAGACCTATTTAACAAAACATTCAACGAACATCTTTAGTGAATAAATAATGTATTTACAAACTTATTTAATACAAAACATAATAAATAAATAATCAGTACATCTTCAGTGTAATGAAACATCTTACAATTGAAGTGAAGCGGCATTGTTGTGAAGGCTAAAGTTGCTCAGTTAGCACAAGGACATCATGTTAGAAATCACAGCCAAAACTAATTGTCTGGGTAAGTAACACTAACAATAGTGTTAGCAAAGATGCTAACAACATCAATAACTAAGCCAAACAGTGTTGTCAGTACTATTTCAGTGATTTATAAGCAACCTGTTTCTTGCAGATTGTCACGTTACTGAGTATACAGCTGTTAGAAGGTAATATATGAAGTTGACGCTAACTCTGACATCTGGAGGGCAGCTAACATTAACTTTAGCTGTCTCCATGAAGCTCCCAGCTAAGCTAACGTTACTATATCACGCGACACAGTTAGAAAACAAGAACGAGCTACCTAATGTTAACATAAGCACTATTTCCTGTCCTTACGATTTCCACTCCCCCCTATACTAACGTTACTCGATACGTAACGTTAGCTTAGACCTCACAATGCCTTGTGTTTCTCACTCCCGCTAAGTTATTGTTCATAAGATGTGACACATTCGAGTAGGCCAAGGCGAGAAGAGGGAGATTAGCTAACGTTAGCCAATATATTTATTTTTAAAAAAGTCACACTCGAATAGTAATTTCAGCATTCGAATAGTAGGCTATTGATTTATTTTACTATTCGAATTATATTCAACTTTCGGTATTTATTCCAGCAGCCCTAGGGGAACACTCAAAAGAAGGCAGCATGCCTGTGGTGAAAATTTGAGACCGACTCAACTTTTAGAAAAACGTGCAAACGTGCATTCATGCTGTGGTGGACAATCATGTAACTGCCAATCAAACTTGTCAGTGTGTTTTGAGCTATGCAGGGTTTCAACAAGTCACATTTAAGACTTTAAGACATTTTTAAGACCTTAATTAATGAAATAAATTCAAGACCTATATCCCGACACAAAAATATATTAAATATAAGTGTATATATACATATATATATATATATATATTAAATACAGAGTCATAGTGTAAGTACATATATATATATATATATATATATATATATACACATACATATACACACACACTGTATATATAGTATAAATACAGAGACTCAAAAGTTACTTCAAAGTTAATGAACATTAAAATTAAACAAAAGTGATGAGCAAAAGAAAGAACTACAGCATAAAAAAAACTTTCAATGAGCATTGATAGGATGAGAAGGTAGCGTTACATAGACGTAGGGAAATTAAGACCCGTTTAAAATAATTTAAGACCTAATTTAAGACCTATAAGTCTTCAGCGCATTTAAGACTTTTTAAGGCGTAAAATTTGGATTTAGAAATTTTTGACTTTTAAAACCCCACGGAAACCCTGGCTATGGCATGAGAGTCCTGTACAGTAAACAGGAAACATCACTGCCTTTATCGACCTGACAATACCTTCTGCTATTTTTATGGTGTTTCTAGGTGAAACTGTGGGCTCCATTTCAGAAAGCATGTTTAGTGAAAACTCAGTGTTGGTTAACTCTGGGTTTTGGGTTTGACAAAGACAGTTCAGCCGCAACTCTGAGTCTGTTCCTATGGCAACGTACTAACGGTCTAACCTGCTCTCTAGCAGGTTTTCTTCAGTTTACTTCCCCTTATCACCCTAGATGTTAACAATATTTACCTCCCCATGTGTTAAAAAACAATGACTTTTTTATGAAGAGATATCCTGCACTAGTAGCAATAGGGAACACACAGTGGTGCTACAACTGAGGGTTGAATTCTGTGCATTTTTATTTTTGTACATTTCCTCTTTTGCAGATTTGGACCTGAGTGCACTTCCAGAGCAGAAGACATAGACCTACACTTTTACTGCACAGACTTGGAGTCTTAAATGTTTTCTGATTAGAACTAGTTACTACCTCCTCAGAGGGTTGGTCTTGGTCATCTTGATTGTAAATTTAAGACTTCAAAATGAATTTTTTCAAAAGCCCAAAACGGCTTGCTGATGCTTATAAAGAAAAAAGCACATTGCTAAAAGACAGGACAAGGGCTATCCCTGTTTATATAGTTCCCCTGAAAGAAGAACTAATCAATGTTGTTGGGTGCAAGCGATTCAGTTTTGGGAAAGAGTCCATTAAAACTAATCGCACCATAATGGTTCTCGGAGCAACTGGGGCTGGGAAGTCAACTCTCATCAATGGGTTGATCAATTACATTCTAGGTGTCAAATGGGAGGATTCATATCGGTTTAAGTTAGTTGATGAGGGTCAGTTGAAATCACAAGCTGAAAGTCAGACTTCTGAAGTCACTGTGTACAAACTCAACCACCAGGAAGGCTTTGAAATAGATTGCTCACTGACCATTGTTGACACTCCAGGCTTTGGAGATACAAGAGGCATAGAAAGAGACCAGATGATCACAGAACAGCTACGTAATCTCTTCTCTGCTGATTGTGGTGTCAGTGAAATTGACGCTGTGTGTTTTGTAGCTCAGGCTGCTTTAGCACGACTCACACCATCGCAGAAATATGTATTTGATTCTGTGCTCTCAATCTTTGGCAAAGATGTGGCAGAAAACATCCGGGTTCTGGTGACATTCGCAGACGGCCAGCAACCACCAGTTCTAGAGGGAATCAATGCTTCAGGTGTCCCATGTCCTAAAACAAAAGGTGGGCTGCCAGTTCACTTCAAATTCAATAATTCAGCGTTGTTTGCAAACAACAAACCATCTGCAGCAGACAGTATGAGTGGAGATGATGAAGATGAAGGAGGCTTTGATCATATGTTCTGGAACATGGGAATGAAAAGCATGAAAAGGTTCTTTGTTGCTTTAAATATCATAAAACCAAAAAGCTTAAAAATGACAAAAGAGGTCCTCAGAGAAAGAAAGCAGCTCGAGAATTCAGTTGAAAATGTGCAGAAGCAGGTTAAACTTGGGTTAGCTAAGCTTGAGGAGATAAAAGAGACAACTGGAATACTTAAAGAGCATGAGGGAGAAATCAGCAGAAATGAGAAGTTTGAGTTTGAAGTCACCATCATGAAGCCCTTTCAAAAAGATATTTCTGGAAATGGAAGTTTCATCACCAACTGTCAGCTGTGCAATGTGACCTGTCACTTTCCCTGTGGAATACCAAATGATGCAGATAAAGCAAG
Source organism: Semotilus atromaculatus (assembly GCA_031834385.1). Taxonomy (NCBI): domain Eukaryota; kingdom Metazoa; phylum Chordata; class Actinopteri; order Cypriniformes; family Leuciscidae; genus Semotilus; species Semotilus atromaculatus. The sequence continues at coordinate 375,437 of JAULUF010000017.1, read as the reverse complement.
CTGTTGTGCAATGGGAAGAAATGGAAACTGTACTGTGTGTCCAAAAAAATGTTATTGGAATGTACATTTTAATCAGAAGTACAGTTGGGAGTATAAGGAAGTTAAAGAAAACCGAACAGTGCAAGAGCTGAAAGAAAAGTACCAGAATGCCACAAAGGCTAAAATAACTGTTAAGGAATTGGTTGATAAGCTGAATGCTGACTATGCTGATGTGCAGGCTAAGGTGGTGGAACTGATGAAGAGGTCTTCTAAGAGTTTAAACAGACTTAAAGAGATAGCACTGAAGCCAGATCCTCTCTCCACTACAGAATACATTGACATGCTTATTGAAGGAGAGAAATCTGAAGCCAAGCCAGGCTGGAAGGCACGTGTTGACTCCTTGATAAACATGAGACAAAAAGCAGAGGTTTTGGCTAAAACAGTCACAGGAGAGAAACTCCTCCATCGCCAAGAATCGCAAACCTAGGGCGAAAAGTCTATACTGTGTCGACACTAGGGTTGCCAACTGTCCCGAATTAGCCGGGATGTCCCTATTATTGGGCCTAATTTAATTGTCCCGTACGGGACCTCTCTTGTCCCGATTATTGAGTGCTACGCTGATCTGACTGATACAACAGAAACACGACACTTGAGAATGACCACGACACCGGTCATCATCCAGTCACGCACATCCGACCATACCAATAAATCCCGCATACTGATGCCCGTAAATTAGTTCAAATCTCCTGGAATCTAGAGCTGCGCATGCGAGACAGAACATCGCAGTTGTTGTCAGAACACCCCCCCCGTCAACAAAACCGGCCACCCTAATTGTCCCGCATTTTTCTTTTCGGAAGTTAACAACCCTAGTCGACACGACACTCAAAACTGTGTGCTGTGCTATCTATACACATTCCAACTGCTATCACATTGCTTCAGCTCTAATCAGACAGTTACTGAAAGGCATGAGTTATTTTCATTGTTTTTTTGTGTGTTGTAAAATGTGATATTGTTCAGCCAGAAATTAAGCCAAATACTCTTCCAAAGTACATTGACATATTATTGAAAGACAGAAATCTGAGGCCAAGCCTCGGTGGAGGCAATGAGTTAGGTCTATATAGTCACAAGACAAAAAGTAGAGTATGTGTCTTATTACTAAGCCTATTAAAATTATTTTGACTAAGGAAATCTCAAGCATAGATTTGTCTAAGATCAAATCTGGCATTTCTTTTGTAAAAACGTATTCCTGCAAATGTATTCCTGACATATCTATATGTGCTGTTTACCAAAATCGAACACAGATTAACGTGCGGTGATACATTTTAAGTGTGACCACATTGTGTGCTGGAACCATTGACTTCCTGTCACCATCACCACCAATTGTAAAAGTCTGCAGCTCTTTTAACTCTGTAAACCTGAACACTGAAAATGTGATGTTCATTTTTTTATTTTATTATCATTTATATAATTCCTTAAATGTTTACATATACCTACACTGCACTTAATTTACAGTATCCAATTCACTTCTTATCAAGTTTTAAAGGTTTGTTTTCTACTAAATTTTTTTCTTTTAAATTTGAAAAATAAAGCTTTTTTTTTTTTTTTTTTTTTACAAAGATGTTCATTGAATTGCATTTTATTGTCCAGTAGTTATAACATGGCTCCTACTAAATAATGGAGAAATTGTTAAATGACAAACAATAAATAAAATCTGTTTTGTATACATGCTGCTTTAAGTGTTTCTTCTGTCTTCTGATGTGTCAACTCCTCTTCTAGGACTTTTCTGATGTGTCAACTCCTCTTCTAGGACTTTTCAAATCAACCTTTACACAGTTTTGGCAACAACTTCAAATTATTTAACATGATCTTCATTTTCTCAAATAGTCCAACATCTTTTGGGCTAGACTTCTAGTCAAAGCAGTAAGTTACAACAACTTCATAAAATGACTAATATCAGAGAATGGAACAAACCTGACCACAAAAGTTTAATTAAAAAAGATGTAGGTTAGATTTGACAGTTAAACGTACCTTTCTGTTACCTCACAATACGTTTTGCATTCCCACTGACTGATAGAGGATGGCTGAGCTGTATTAGGATTGTGTTTAGTGATATGTGGAGGTTGTAACCACTTTGCACTGTTCAAACCTTGTCCACAGGGTGACAGCACAGCATTTTCTAATAATATGATCAGCCTTTAATAACAATTAGGACAGCCAAACTAGGGAATTGGGAAATCTGCTGTTTGTGTTTGGGAAACTAGTATTTTAAAGGATTAGAAATGCAAACTGCAAACTGATTGTTGACGATTGCAGGTGAATTAATTATTACTCTCTGCCTAATCGACTGCCTTTGAAGTCGATTGCCATTTCGCAACCTAAAGCTTCAAACATGCATATCATATAGTATGTAAAACCCTGATCTTAATAACACATTTTTTCACTTAACATCGTCAAGTCAAATATATTTATATAGCGCTTTTTACAATACAGATTGTATCAAAGCAGCTTCACAGTATCAATCAAAACAACATAACAATGTTTGTTTATTACTGGAAAAAAGACATCCACGTTTGGTAGGGCTGATCAATGGTATTAATGATTGGTTATTTAATTTGAATATCCCCAATGCAAAGCAATGTAATCATTTAAATTGATAAGAATTGAATACCTAATTATTAAATATACAACCAGTGCTGCTTGCTTAATGTCTAAAATACAATTTGATTGGCAGTGTTGGGCAAGCTACTTGGAAAATGTAGTGAGCTAAGCTAGCAGTTACTCTACATTAAATTCAGCTTCACTACACTGAAGCTACCTCCCTGGGAAATGTAGCAAGCTAAGCTACAGCAATATGGCAAAAGTAGCTTACTACATCTAAGCAATTTTTTTTTATTCATTTTTATAATTTTTAAACATCATGTCAGTCAAACAGATAGGCAGGCATAATTTATCAGTTCAATTGTTTATTCACAATCATAAACATAACTATATAAAACCATATAACTATATAAAACTATAACAAAACCAGGTGCCGAGAGTGTTTGCATCTTTCCATTAAAGGGATACTCCACCGTTTTTTCATATTAAACTATGTTATTCCCTTAACTAAGACGAGTTGATGCATACCTCTCTCGTCTCAGTGCGTGCACTCAATCGCTCTGTCTTCCGGCGAAACTTTGTTAGCACTTAGCTTAGCCCAGTTCATTCAATAGTGGCCAAGCAGAAAGAAACCGTGGAGGTGTTTGGTCGCTTCTCTGCTTGGGCACTATTGAATGAACTGGGCTAAGCTAAGTGCTAACAAAGTTTCGCCAAGATTGGTACGTGATGTCCACATCCGGAGCAAATCTTAAATGAAAGTAAATAGTAGTGAGAGAATGAGATGCGTGAGATCCTGTCAGCAGCGGCAGATCTTAAAGTGACAGCAGCCACTGTTCTCTTTGTTCTTTGGTTAACTTTACTGACAGAGAATTAGAGTTATTCAATTTCTGTTTATTTCATTCCTGTTAGACAGGAAATGAACAGGTAAATATGACATTTATTATGGGTTTAAAGGAGAACTCCGGTCAATTTTAACATTGAGCTCCTTTTTTTGTACATTTGGAGTGATGTCAATACAGAGAACAACGACAAAAATCGGCGTTGCCTACACCGTGTTATCGTCTTTTTAAAATGTGCACCCTGTTGACTTCAATGGGGCAAGTTTTAAACCTGCTTTTAGCCTCTTAACATCCTTAATGTGTCATTACAAGTGCACAGCCATGTGAGTGGTGTTATTAAGAGTGAACACGGTCAATCTGACTGCAGTAGATGTGAAAGATATGAATAAAAATGATGTTAATTCAGCCAGCGCACATACCTGTATTTTCTTCCTGTTTTCGGTCGAAGTCCACAGTAGTCGATTGTGGAGTTCGCGTGCGCGATCATTGATAACTAAGCAACAGTGGAGACTCAGACTGTCAGCTGTCAGCCGATGACGGTGTGTGTGGTGTTCGAGAATATCAGCTCAAATAGATAGTTCATCCGAATCAGATGTTGAACACACGGAGGAGGTTTTTGAGTTTGATGATCGCGCGCTGCGAACTTCACAATCGACTACTGTGGACTTCGACCGAAAACAGGAAGAAAATACAGGTATGTGAGCTGGCTGAATTAACATCATTTTTATTCATATCTTTCACATCTACTGCAGTCAGATTGACCGTGTTCACTCTTAATAACACCACTCACATGGCTGTGCACTTGTAATGACAAATCAAGGATGTTAAGAGGCTAAAAGCAGGTTTAAAACTTGCCCCATTGAAGTCAACAGGGTGCACATTTTAAAAAGACGATAACACGGTGTAGGCAACGCCGATTTTTGTCGTTGTTTTCTGTACTGACAGCACTCTAAATTTACAAAAAAAGGAGCTCAATGTTAAAATTGACCGGAGTTCTCCTTTAAGTGAGGATTGTTGTAAGTTCACTTAAATTAAAAGTTGTTGTATTTTTTTGAAGACTGTTTAAAATTTGAAGAAAAATCATTTTCATCTTGACATCAGTAGCTATATAAATATCAGTGATATTGGCCTTCATTCATAAAAAGATGCCATTAACATACAGCCGTAACACTTGAAAATAAATGGTGCCATTAATGATAAGTCCGTCTGTGCCCTCCCAAAAAAAGTTCAGGCTCAGGATTTTTTTTTCACTTTAACCCCTGAATTTAACAATCATCTATTAAATGTAATACCAATGTATTATATGTAATACTATACATTACATACATATACATTACAATTATATGTAATACTATATGTAATACCAAGATGGCGCCGCAGATGGCTGCCTCAGTGTGGAGCTCTCCAGCTATTGTGTTGTTTTTGTTCGTTTGTTCTGCGTCTAGTCATTCTTTTACTATCAGTTTCACCAAAGACGAACTACTGGACATTAGGAAACACACACCAGAAAACTTCTATACAATTTTTGATTATTCAGACGTTTTGCTGGACATTTTCGTCGGAGGGGCAGCGGTGTTGTTCAAACGCGCAGTCAGACGTAAACGAGGGAAGCGAGCCGGCGCTGGTTAAACTCCGCGAGCGCGGCCTCCGCACTGCACTCCCAAGTATTCATCTTGCGAATCTGCGATCCCTTCCTAACAAAATGGACGAACTTCTTCTCCTCACCCGCACTAACAAGGATTTTTTAAGCTCTGCTGCTCTTTGCTTCACTGAAACCTAGCTGAGTGAAGCCATACCGGACAACGCAATACATCTGCCGGGCTTCCAGCTGTTCCGAGCGGATCGCATCGCGGAGCTAACGGGGAAAACGAGAGGTGGTGGATTGTGTTTCTACATTAACGAAAATTGGTGTTCAGATGTAACAACACTGAAGAAGATGTGCTCTCCTAATTCAGAGGCAATCTTCATAAACTGTAAACCCTTCTACTCGCCTCGGGAATTCTCCTCGTTCATTCTCGTGAATGTGTACATCCCTCCAGACGCGTGTGTGAGCGCGGTGCAACAACAGCTGGCTGAACAAATAGCTGAAACGGAACAAAGATACCCAGACTCTCTTTTAATCATTCTTGGGGATTTTAACAAAACAAATCTCTCTTGTGAACTGCCAAAATACAGACAGCACGTTACATGTCCCACCAGAGACAGTAATATACTGGACCACTGTTACACCACAATAAAGAATGCGTATCACTCCGTCCCACGAGCAGCTTTGGGGTATATCTGATCACTGTTTGGTTCATCTTATACCGACCTACAGGCAGAAACTGAAATCAGCTAAACCTGTAAAAAGTACTGTAAAAAGATGGACTAATGAAGCAGAGCAGGATCTACAGGCCTGCTTTGATTGCACTGATTGGACTGTTTTTGAAGCTGCTGCCACCGATCTGGATGAGCTCACAGATACTGTAACATCATATATCAGTTTCTGTGAGGATACATGCATTCCTACCAGGACATTCTTATCATTTACTAATGATAAACCATGGTTTACTGGGAAACTCAAAAACAGCTTTGTCATGTCAAGTCAAGTCAAGTATATTTATATAGCGCTTTTCACAATACAGATTGTATCAAAGCAGCTTCACAGTATCAATCAAAACAACATAACAATGTTCGTTTATTAGTGGAAAAAAGACATCCACGTTTGGTAGGGCTGATCAATGGTATTAATGATTGGTTAATTAATTTGAATATCCTCAACTGAGCAAGCCAAAGGCAACAGTGGCAAGGAACCGAAAAACTCCATCAAGTGACCCAATGGAGAAAAAAAACCTTGGGAGAACCCAGGCTCAGTCGGGGGCCAGTTCTCCTCTGGCGATTATGAACTAAAGGCTGGATTTAAAAAATTTATATGAAAGTCTGGCTGAAGAGATGCGTCTTTAGTCTAGTTTTAAACTGAGAGAGCGAGTCTGAGCAACGAACAATATCTGGAAGGCTATTCCAGAGCTTCGGAGCTAAATGTGAAAATGCTCTCCCTCCTTTGGTGGATCTGGATATCCTAGGAATGACCAGAAGCCTCGAATTTAGTGATCTTAAAGAGCGCGATGGATTATAGGGCGATAGAAGATCCGTTAAATAGACTGGAGCTAAATCATTTAGAGCTTTATAAGTCAGAAGCAATACCTTGTAATTAATACGGAACTTTATAGGTAACCAATGTAGTGATGATCAAATCGGTGTTATATGATCATATTTTCTTGATCTAGTAAGAACTCTAGCGGCTGCATTTTGGACTAACTGTAGCTTGTTTATTGAGGATACAGGACAACCAGCCAATAAAGCATTACAGTAATCTAGTCTCGAGGTCTCACTTAAAATACTCACTTAAGAAATATGAAAAAATAAACTGTTAAATGTCTACTTTTTTATGGGTCCACTTACAATCGAAATAAAACATTGTGCTTTTGTAAAATAAAGAAAATAAACAGGGTGTGCTTTCTGCCTCTCCGTCTCCGTGAACTTTTTTTCTGAAGCACGTCTCTAAACTTAAACAAAACTCAGTGAATATTATTCACTCAGGCATGAGCAATATATCTTTATAATCATTTAAGTGTGTACTTTTAAATTATCTAATTCAAAACTAAAACAAATATTCTGTGTTTATGTAATCTATATAAAAAGAGAGAGATTTCAGGTGTTCTCATTTCAGCTAATTATCTTTTAATGTGACCACGCCCACAGAGAGCACGCGCTATTCAAACGCAAATGATCTGAAACTTGCCAACGCCCACACGAGCTCGATAAAACACCAAGTTTAATCAGATTAATGTACATACCGGCGGTAGTCTATGTCGTTTTGTGAGGCTGTGAGGAATAATTCTGGATAATTTACCTCAGAAGTGCTGGATTAATTTCACTTCGAGGAGCCATGGATCCAGCGAGGATTGTCATAGTAAGTTTTTTATTCTTAAGTGCTTTGTTCTAATCGCGAATACTGTTTTAATATGAATCGTGTGTCTCTCTCTGTGTGATGAATGAACGGCACGAATTCGCACTTTTGTTGTTACAGACGAAATATGAAAGACAACATTTAGTTGACTAGTTTGGGATAGATTATAAAGTTTTTTACTCTAAAATAGACATCAAATAAGCTTTAGTTAACCAGTTTTTGCTCATATGTTAAATATATAACGTTAGAATGTTTTGTCTCATAATCTAAGATGTTATTATAGTGTTTGTTCCAATGTAGACTATATCAAACTCATGAATCCTTAACTTTGAAATATGAATGATAAAATCCAGGCTATAAGCCTACTTTAAAAAAAAAAAAGACAAGACAAGATAGATGTTTAAATTTTTTTTTATTAGTGACACATTTGAGGAGAGGATATATTCCAAAACTTTCTGAAAATACAGTATGAGAATTAACTGCATACTAGAAATGTTTACCTTGGAAATTATACAATTTGAATGTATAAAAAATTTGTGAAAAAATACCTTTTTTTCCTCTCTGAGAACTCTAACTTTCTAACTCTAACTAATTCTGTAGAATGATCCATATAGCCTGTTTGAACAGGATTTGTTTCCAGGTATGACTATGTACTAAAAATGTGCTTTTGACTTTCATTTATATTTGGATTATATATAGATAAACATAAATGGAATCGTGGAGTGGCCAGTCATCATGATGCTCTTAGAGGTCACAGCCAATGCAGGACAAAAAGTTGGGACTTTGATCGACCTGGCATCGGATACAAATTACATAACTCATGATGCAGCTGACAGTTTGAACCTTAGAAGTGAAGCCATAACCCTTGTTGTCCACGGTGTGGGAGGAATGAAAGTTCAAGTTACCACAAAAACGGTACCTCCTAAAGATCCGGGTCCGCACAGAGAAAGGCAACTTCAGATCCCACCAACTCCTCTGCGATGGTTTGGACAGCATTGCAGATATCCACAAACTTGTGACAGCCAAAAGACTCCAAAAGTTCTTTCCAGATGTCCCCCAAAATGAACTTGTGAGACCAAGACCCCAAAATGTGGGGGATGTCGCTGTGGCAGTTGTCAACCTGGTGGCAAAGAAATGACTCTGGCTGAAGAAAGGGAGCTGGAAGTTGTAAAGGGTGGCCTGACTTATGTTGGTGCTGATGAACACAGTGATAGTCCACACTGGCATGCAAGATATCCATGGGTCATGGACCCATCTACATTGCCAAACAACAGATAAGCAGTGGAGGCAACCTTCCTCAGAACAGAGAGACAGCTCGCCAAAGAACCGCAGTGGAAAAAAGCCTATGGTGCTCAGGTCCACGAAATGGTTGACCGTCGGGCTGCAAAAAAGCTGACCAAAAAGGATCTAACCAACTGGAATGGACCTGTCTGGTATATTAGTAATCTTATCGCACCCAACCCCCACTGTGTTACAACTTCGGTAAGACTTGTTTGGAACAGCAGTCAGAAGTACAAAGGCCAAAGTCTTAATGACTTTCTAATGAAAGGCCCTGACGTTCTCAACCCAATCCGAGCTGTCCTCCTCAAGTTCCGTCAAGGCTCCTTCGCCGCTCTAGGAGACTTCAGAAAAATGTACAATTCTGTGTGGCTCGAGGAGAGGGAAGTCCATCTACACCGGTTCTTGTGGCGTGATTCAGAGGGTGATGAGCTAGAACAGTACGCCGTAACCAGAGTGAATATCGGGGACAAGCCAGCAGGTTGCATAGCACAACATGCCATGAGGGAAACAGCTAACCTGCCTAAATTCAGCCACCTCACAGATGAACGCCAAGTATTACATGAGCACAGCTACGTCGATGACATCTTGACATCCCACAACTGCCGTGAAAGACTCGAAGTCATCACAAAAAATGTGGAGCTTATTCTAAAAGCAGGAGGGTTTGCACTGAAGCCTTGGGTCTTCTCAGGTCAAGGTAAAGGAGAAAGAGAATCACCAAAATATTGTTGTCCTGCTGAACCAGCTTAAGGAGGAAGACAACAAGGCGCTCGGTCTCGGCTACATTGTGGATGAAGACATGTTGCATGTCATGGTGAGGGTCAACTTCTCCAGGCGAAAGAAAAAGATGAGACTTGGGCAAGACTTGCTGCTAGAAGAAGTACAAGCACAGACACCAGACCCACTGACAAGACGTGAACTGTTGAGTCAAGTTGCTGGTTTGTATGACCCAGTTGGCCTGACAACGCCATCAAAGCAAAAAGGGGCAATCTTAGTCCGAAGGGCATTCCAAGAGGCAAAACCAAAGTGCAGCATGGTCAAGGACACATGGGACCTTCCTCTGTCGGATGAGCTCCGCAAGGATGCAATTGGAATTTTTGAGGAGTATGTCCAGCCAAGCAAAGTAAGGTTCCCAAGAGCCCTTACTCCACCAAAGGCAACAACTGAACCAGTAGCTGTCACTTTTTCAGATGGCAGTGAAAGCTCCTATGGTGCTGTCCTCTACCTGCGGTGGAACTGTAACAAACAATTAACAATTCGACTAGTGGAGTCAAAAGCAAAGCTGACACCTCTAGACCAGAAGGGGGATGCGGTCAAAGCAGAACTTTGCGGTGCAGTTTTTGCAAGCCGCCTGAAAAAGTACTACCCAGATCCAGATAAAAAGGTGGTACCATTTGTTAGACAGTCAGACTGTTCTTGGAGCTATCCAGCGTGAAAGCTATGGATTTCAGACTTTCTTCGCTAATAGAATTGGAGAGATCCAAGAAAGTACACGGCTACAGGACTGGTGGTGGATCCCTGGATCACTCAATATAGCCGACATTATCACTCGAGGAGCTGGGCTCAAGGGTGAGTGAGACAAAGAATTGTGAGACAGAATTGAGAAGTCACGTTTTTTTCTTGATGTTTTGACATAAAACTTCATCCTACTATAAAAACACCCTGTAACCTACAGAACTAAGACCGACTAATTTTGGATTGTCACATCATGACATAATGTGACAAAGGACAAATTTGTCCTTACATGTTAAAATATGTCAGTGCCATTGTTTTGTCTCTAGAGGCACAGCGGTAATGTTTTTTATAAGGCACAATTATAAAAGCTACTTAAATGTCCTAATTATACTAAGGCTTAATCCTGGCTTAGTCTTAAACCTCTCCTTTAAACTGAAGCTTAATATTTAAGGATCATAACTATGATGCTTTAAATGACAATGAAAATTGATCAAAAGTTTACATACACTTTGCAGAATTTGCAAATTGCACATTTTAACTAGAGGCATAAACAACAGCATGATTTTGATTTACTTGTGCCATGAATAAACTATTTCACAAATGATCTCTTTATTTAAATGAATTATTCATGAAATAATTTTTTATAAAAATGGTTTCTAATAGTTGTGTATGAGTTGCTGTCTGTCCTGAGCAATATCATTACCCACTGTTCTTCAGTAACAGTCACAGTGTAATTCTAACATTGGCACTCAAACACAACTACATCAATTATATGTTTCTTTTAAATACATGTTATTAACCATCTTCTTTACAGGTTTTGAAACTCATAGCAACGGTTTCCAACATTGACGGCAGCACGGTAACCGTTCGGGACTCAGAAAGCGAGCTCAAGTCCTGCTAAATTGGAGACCTAACAGGGACAATTCAAATAGACTCTGTAATGTTGGGTAAAACATACGAGTTCACAAACTTATCAACAAGATCATTCAGTGGGAAAGCCACACTGACAACCGCCCGCAACACCACCATCATACAAAGCAGCTCAACAATCACATTGCCCACATCAAACACAAGCACACGAACACAGCCAGTCGAAGGCAGCACAATCACAATCAGAAAACTGTCCCACGTGTCGCAGTTCACAGCAAACCATAAACACCAGAGACCACTTCCACAGGTCCAACACCTGCTAAACTCTGAAGTGTAATGGATCATTGATCTTTAAAATTGGAGAGGATGAGCTGTCACTAGCCATGAGAACCACATGACAGAAATCAGTAAAGCAATCTCCATAACTCTCCTCAGATGAGACACTGTAAAGACTAAGGGGCGGATCTAATCCGTGGGGAATTTTGCATATCATAATTAATAATTGGTAATTAACAATTATTCATACAATTTTGGATTAGATCAGTCTTACATTAAATTTAATCTCCCTCTAAGGGAGGATCTGTCCTTTTACCTGCATGCATACGTGTATCCTTGCATTTCAACTACAAGTTGATTGCATAGATCACGTTTTACAGACAGGTAAAATTTAATTAGCTCAATTGTCAGATTAATATTGGGGGAATCCCACATATCATCTTACTTCATAGGATTTCAGGAAACGCAATTCTCTGGCCAGAAGAACTGGGTTTTCTGCCCTATAAACACATACTCTTTAAAGTATCTTTAATTTATAAAGCTGTAGCTTGATCTAGTCATTTCAGAGACCTGGAGTATGAGCAGACACAGTAACATCAATCAAAATGAATATAATGGATTTAATAAAGGCATGTCTACTTATATATTTACTACGGTACAGGAATATATATATATATATTTACAAACAAAAAAGACATAAACAACACAATAAGACATCAATGAACGAGAAAGTGTGTGAGATATAGAGATATGGATAAATTACACGCGTGAGAGCGAGTAAGAGACAGAGAAATAGGGTTACGTTCACCTAGACAGTCAACTTTCCTGAAACAACACGAAAACACATTCTTAATGCTCTGAAAACAGGGTAACCCAAATTTACTTGCATGTGGAAGGGTTCTCTCATGTGTTGCTGCGTTCCTTGAGCGGCCTGCATGGTCTAGCCGCGTTTTGGACGGCAGATCTTTTGTTCTCCGTGCGCGTGCGGCCCGCATGGTTTAGCTGCGTGCGTGAGCTGAGTCCTTGGTTCCGTGGAGTCACGTGATGCGGCGCGAGTCTTTGAACAGCGGTCGGAAGACTTTTAGGTCACGTTACCAACGGAAATAGTTCGGCTCAGGTCATTTCACTTCGTGGAAGTGAAACAAGTTGAATACAGAAAACAGATTTTAGGCTAGAAAGTAAAGAAAAGATCCAGGATATGATCTGATCCCCTGAGGGGACCTCCGCGTGAATTACATGTTTCTGACGTGCTGGAAAGTTCAAGAGAGCCTTGGGCGGAGCCGCGCTCCTACATTTATCACCTTGTAGAATTCCATCCCCTTCCTGTTCACTGGGCCAATCGGGGAATGGATGTTGCACGCGGGAACCCTCGGTTTATTGTCCTTTGTTTGGGAGAACATGCCCCTCGTGGTACAGGGGTGTGTTCAAGGAGGGTGTATAGTTTAACAGTTTGAATCTTCAATGGCGGTAAAACCTATTAAAAATACACTTTACTTTATATCTCTGTGCATATTCAGATAGCCCGTTCCATGAGCATTTTAGAGGTGTCAAACACATCAAATGAAAGTCAAAGGAAAAATACAGAGGTATTTAAAATGCATAAAGAAGGTATTTTTAATGTCTATTTTTAATGTCTAAACAAAGATATTTCACTGTGACATGGGGAAAAACACATACATTTAACAAAATATATTTAATGGTTTTTATGTCTTTACACAACAGAAATGTCCGTCTCTTTGTTCAGAGACATTCTGCGACATTCCGATGGGTTATAAAGTCTCGTAACAGGAGCTTCCCTCGTGTGTTGGGGGAGGGAAGGGCTCGTGTGTGTGTGTGTGTGTAAAATTCAGTCTTTCGGTGCCTGAAGGTTTTGGGACTTTAGCACGGATATTTTTATTTATTCAGATTCACTCTTAGCCCAGTCCCTACAATATCCCCCTTTTTGTCTGATGAAGTCCCTGTGTGGACTTAATCGGACAACAACCATCACAGTGGACGGATGACAGGTGAATCATGATGATAGGGTAGCAGGTGCTCTCGAGCCGAGGCTGAGGGCTCAGCTTGATTAAGTTTGACGCAGCCTCCAGCGTGGTAGCCTCTTCCTGAGGGTCTCATGGGCTTGGCTGTAGATGTTCGCATCTCGTTGAGCCTCCTGTGCAGGATGAGTGTCGGAGTGTGTCTGATAGAGGTACTCAGCGTAGGATCGGCCGCAGTCCAGGATAGGACAGCAGGTGAGGCTTAAGGCGGGCAGTTGAGACACAGCTTGGAGGGCTATGTTGATGGGAACAAGGTCAGTTCAGCTGGGACCCCCCTTTTCGCAGTCCACAATTCCCGTTCTGGTTGGTGCTCTTCGCTTAGAAGAGGATACGATGCCAGGTCGTCGAGGTGAAGGATGGCACCTTCGATGCTTGGATTACATGCTCTGGTCGGACAAGGTGACACCGGTGTCAGTGTCATTCTGGTCGTAAGTGAGTGCAGCTGTGCGCACAGGAGTGTTAAGGAGTCCCCCTTTCACATACAATCTCTGCGTGGGTCTCGGTGACCTGAGTGCGAGGCTTGGCTTTAGCAGGGCAGCGTGTGCCGCTGATCTGCAGCCCGCAGATTCCGTCAGTGTTGTCTGTGAGGAAAGGTTTGTTAGGGGCAGAGATACTGAACGTCTTTGGTCAATGTGCACATGTGCGGATTCGGAGCTGGGGCAGCTTTGTGTCGCTGTCGTGTGAGGCATCCACGTCCAGCGTGCATATCTTGAAGTGAGTGTTACTTTTCAAAATCTGGCATTGACAATGTTCTTGAGCTTCGGCTTGACTCTAGGATGGGCAAGTTCAGGAGAAAACCCCCTTTTCTCTGCTTGTGGTCGACGCAGAGTGGGATGGCACTACCCAGGGAGTAGGCAAAGTGTATTTGTAGAGAGTCCGTTGGCGTGGTGATGGCGGAGGCCAGCACGGTTTGCACGAGGCTTAAGTCCTCTGTCCATCGGGCATCTACCCAGCTGTATTGTGTTGTTGCGCTGGGGTAGTGTGCTCTGTAGACGTTGCGAGGATCAGGTGGCACGTACACTTTCTGAGTGTGGGTCCGGCCATTGGTGATGAGGAGTCCTGGTGGTTCCTTTAGGACGATGACTGGTGCCGGACCTGGTGAGATGTCCGATTGCGGCTGCTCTCTGGTTGGCTGGAGGCACAGGATGGCGAAGCACAGCAGCATCCTGGTAAAAGTGAAAGAGAGAGAGAAAGAAAGTGTGGCGAGTGTCGTCCTTGGTTGGCTGGGACTTCGCTTTGAGGATGCCGGTATGCCACTTGCTTCGGTGTCTTGCAAGTGTCTCTGGTGCTGCGTCATGAGCATACATTAACATGTGCATGACCCCCCTTTTGCACTGTGGCACCACAAGCTGTTGGTGCAGAACGCTGAATGTTGTCTTGTGCACGTAGCATGTGCCAGGTGTATAGCGGGTGTTTGGGGCACCGGTTGTCGGTGGGTCTAGACAGCGTGCTAGGGTGGTTGGAGGGGTCTAATTGGTGGTGACTCCCAATGTTCATGAAGTTATGGTCTTTGGCGAGCTGGAAGGTGCATGGTAGCGAACTTGAACCTTGACTTGGTGTTGAGGCTGTGTACCCCTGGATGGCTGCTGGAGTTCTATGAACTCTGTGACCTTAGAGTCTGGCTTTGTTGTAGTTCTCGTTACCTCTATGACCGGCCAGTCTGGCTTTGGTAACCTGTGTGACTGGAGGGGGGAGGGGTTCTTGAACTTGGGCCCAGACTGTCAGGTGTTTGAAGTCTAGTAAAGGCTCAAAGGCTCTTTGCCAATCAGAAAGGGGTAAGTGTCCATTTGTGAGATGTTGTTACGAACCCTTGTTGTTAAAGTGGCTACGTAAGGGTTTCACAACATAAAAAAAAGGACACGTAAAAACTCGAGTGCGCTGCGTTGACATTTATTACTGACAAACATGCAAAAACTCAAGAAACACGTATCACAAATAAAGATAACTAATAAACCTCAGACAATATGAAGGCAACAAACATTAACAAGACGATCAACCAGGTAAATAAAAGAAATGAAACAAGAAAGAAATGATACAAGAAAAAGCTTGTTTGCTGGTTCTCCTCTCTCCTGCCATACTCCGCTTCAGCGTCCGTATTATAGTGGAACAGCAACGACTCCAACGAGGCGCAGGTGTATAATGATACACAGGTGCAGTCAGACCCATCAGTAATCTCAGACACACAAAAGAAGCACAGAGTCATGACGTCATCATGAGTAGAGGGAAACACAAGACACGAACCGTAACACTCCCCCACTTAAAGAAAGAACCAGTCTCCTTAGACAGGTTCTGGACGAAACGAACAGCAAAAGCAAACAAGAACATCACAAGAAAAAGATGACAGACTACACAAAGTAAATTATACATTTACCTAGCCCCGAGAAAGGGCATCTGCGACGACGTTGTCAGTTCCTTTCTTGTGGTGGATCTCAAGATTATAACATTGAGCTATAAGTGCCCAGCGCATCAAACGTTGGTTATGATTGTACATTTTATTTAAAAAAACCAACGGGTTATGGTCCGTGTAGAGGATGACGGGAGTAGAGCTGTATCCCACATACACATCAAAGTGCTGCAAAGCAAGCAACATAGCTAGAGTCTCTTTTTCTATAGTTGAATAATTCAACTGGTGACGATTAAATTTAGCTGAGAAATAAGATACTGGATGGGATATTCCATCAGCACCATTCTGAAGGAGGACAGCTCCAACTCCGGTCGCGCTGGCGTCTACTTCAAGCTTGAACGGACGAGCCAGGTCAGGAGCAGACAACACCGGAGCACTGCAAAGAAGAGACTTTGCACACAAAAATGCAGTTTGACATTCATCAGTCCAATTAAAAACAATTTTAGAGCTACACATCTTCGTTAAGGGAGCGACGACAGTCGAGAAATTTTTACAAAAACACCTGTAATAGCCAGCCATGCCTAAAAATCGACGCAACTCTCTCCTAGTAGTGGGCACAGGGTATGCAAGAATAGCGGTCACTTTTGCGTCGAGCGGACGTACTTGACCGTTTCCAACCTGTTTCCCCAAGTACGTAACGGAGGCTTTCGCAAAATCGCACTTAGTCAGATTTAAAGTTAACGAGGCATCGGCTAGTCGGCTAAAAACATTGTGCAAAGTAGAGATGTGATCTGTCCACGTGGAAGAAAAAATAACGACATCATCAAGATAAATGTTACAGTTCGGAACATCACCTAAAACTGCAGACATTAACCTTTGAAAGGTAGCAGGCGCGTTTCGAAGACCGAACGCCATACGCGTATATTGAAAGAAAGAGTCGGGAGTCACAAAGGCGGAGACCTCAGAAGCACGTTCAGTTAATGGCACCTGCCAATAGCCTTTTAAAAGATCTAATTTCGTAATGTACCGAGCAGTGCCAAGATTGTCAATACAATCCTCTACTCGAGGCAACGGAAATGCATCCGGCACAGTAACAGAATTCACCTTGCGGAAATCAGTACAAAAACGGAACGATCCGTCCGCTTTAGGGACTAAAATGCACGGTGAACTCCACGGGCTAATTACTCTTTTTGGCAAAACCATTTTGAACCAAGTAATTCACTTCAGATTTCATGATCTCACGTTTACCTACTGGACAACGATACGCATGCTGTTTTATTGGAACTGCGTTACCCACCTCAATATCATGCTGGATGACAGAGGTACCAGACGGAACATCACTAAACAAGTTAGGAAAATCTTCCACTAAGTCAATCACATCCTGACGCTCTTCGCGAGATAAATAAGACAAGCGAGACGATGAAACTCTTAAAATCTCAGAATTCCTCAGATGACCACCACTGAACATCTCCGTGGACATTTTCAACCCATCGTCTACCTCTTCAGCACCCACGGTACTGGACAGCAAAGCTACTCGTTCCACATTTAACACCGACTGTGCTTCACTCTGGGACAAATCATTCCCCTCACCAGTCTTCTCAGTTCGAGCTACATATTTTTTCAGCATATTTACATGACACAAACGTGTCTTCCGTCGTCGTTCTGGTGTATGGACTATATAATCAGTGTCACTCAGCTTGCTCTTAATCACATAGGGACCTGCAAATCGCGCAGCTAAAGCAGAACTGGGCAAAGGAAGCAACACTAATACTTTTTCTCCAGGCGTAAAATTACGCACAACCGCGCGTTTGTCAAAACAACGCTTCATTTTTTTCTGCGAAAGAGAAAGAGCTTCTTTCGCGACTGCACAAGCACTTCGCAATCGTTCGCGGGTACGAGTAACGAAATCAAGCACATTACGTTTCTCAGTCGTACCAGTAGAGAGAAACTCATCTTTTAGTACTTTTAAAGGACCCCGTACATTATGTCCAAAGACCAATTCCGACGGACTAAAACCAAGAGACTCTTGTCGCGCTTCACGCAATGCAAATAAAACCAAAGGGACTCCCTCATCCCACTCATTGTCTGCCTCCAGGCAATATTTTCGCAAACTGGATTTCAACGTCTGGTGCCACCTCTCCAGTGCCCCCTGCGATTCAGGATGGTAGGCACTGGAGGTGACATGTGACACGCCCAAACCTTTCAACACATTCCGGAATATTTTAGACAAGAAATTAGTACCTTGATCTGTTTGAACAGTTCTCGGCAATCCGAAGGTTGTGAAAAACTTGATTAGAGCTTTAGTGACGCTTTTGGCAGTTATATTCCGTAACGGAATTGCTTCTGGAAACCGTGTGACAGCACACATAATGGTTAAAATATACTGAGAACCGGATTTAGTTCGCTGCAACGGCCCGACGCAATCTACCAAGACACGTTCAAACGGTTCTCCTACAGCCGGAATAGGGTGAAGTGGAGCAGGTGGCACGATCTGATGGGGCTTTCCTACTACTTGACAGGTATGACAAGACTTACAATATCGAGACACATCAGCTTTCAACCCAGGCCAAAAGAAATGCTGAAGCACCCGATGGTAAGTTTTGTTTATACCAAGGTGCCCAGACCAAGGATGATCATGTGCCAAGCTTAAAATATGCTGTCGAAACTTCAAGGGCACCACAATCTGATGGACCACGTTCCAGTCATCCGAATCTTCATCCTTCGATTCTCGAGCATTCCAGCTACGCATCAACACAGAATTGCTCCAATAAAACTGATGGTTGTACGAAGGTGTCATTTTACTGTCAGCACTTAAACGACATTTCTCTAACGTATGATCACTTTTCTGAGCCGCAGTAAGAACATCGCCCGAAATAGGCAAAAATACGTCAGGATTGGTACGAAAAGATTCTTGGGACAAATTAACATCCATATGCTCTGTCAAGGCATTTTTCTCAAACATCTCTGCAAAAATAGACTCACCTAGGTTCACATCATTCTCCTTAGCGAGACTTTTCGCCTGAGCACGCGTCGCAACTGCACTAGAAGCAAAAACATTCGGAAAATGTTGGGCGAGTACATCTGGTTGTTGATCAGTAACTGGAATATTAGTAACATGTACAACTGGCATTACTTTCCCTCCAGCCAGATCATTTCCCATGATAAAATTAATACCTTTCACAGGTAGGGAAGAACGAGCCGCTACATTAAAACATCCAGAAACTAATTCAGACGTCACCCAGACGCGATGAATAGGTACAGTGATGAAGCCCATTTCTATGCCCTGCACGATAGTGCTTGTATCACATTCAGAGTCTGCACAGAAAGGCAAAGTGTCAGACAGTATAAAAGACTGAGATCCTCCCGTATCACGTAAGATCTTCACAGCCTTCTGGTCCTCAACACGACCAGTCAGTGATACATAACCGTCAAACACGAAAGGCTGAAAACACTCATCAGGAGCTACTGAAATCATGGTCTGTGGAGACACAGTTTTCACTAAAACTGAACCGCGAGGTTGAGCGGGAAAATCCTGACGTTCATGCTTTCGTTTTAAAATTCGACACTCAGCAATAATGTGTCCAACCTTGTGACAATAGCCACACTCTTTACGCATTTTCGGGCTAGATGGACCAGGCCTGACTTTAAAATCAGAAGAATTAACTTCATTCTCTCTTTGCGGAGTGTAACCTGATTCACTCGCACGCTTTAAAAACACAGGTTTATGAATAAGTGCATACTCGTCTGCTAAAACAGCTGCTTGCTGCACAGTAGTAACCTTTTGTTCGTTTAAATATAAAGCAGTACGCTCAGGAACACAATTTCTAAACTCTTCAATGAGCAAAAGTTCACACAAAGATTGATAATCCGCGACTTTACACGCCTTTATCCATCGATCAAAAAGTATACCCTTCTCACGGGCAAATTCGACATATGTCTGAGAAGCGGATTTTTTCATTGAGCGAAAACGTTGCCGGTAATGTTCAGGTACTAACTCATAAGCACGGAGAATCGCATTTTTTACTGTCTCATATTGAACACTTTCCTCCAACGGAAGAGATGCACAAACTTCTTGCGCTTTCCCTGTTAACTTACATTGTAACATTAATGACCAGACCTCTGTTGGCCACTTCAACGCAGATGCTATTCTTTCAAATGCCTGAAAATAAGCTTCAACCTCTTTCTCCCGAAAAGATGGAACAATTACAATATTTTTCGCTACATTAAATGAAGTCGAATGATCAAGAGAATCCGTTACCACAGGTAAAGAGTTAACTGTAGGTATCACAGGAATATTTGACACGAGTACAGCAGCTTCAACCTCCGAACTAGGTCTATCTTCACGTGCAAATTTGTTAAATCTTTTTGAATCATCTCGAACAGACTGTAACTCTAACTGGCGCATTTTAACTTTCATCTCCGCATCGATACGGTGCAATTCAAGCTGATGGTGCAACTCATCCTTCCGTGCTTGAGCTCTGTCTTGCGTCTCAAGCTGTAAGCGAGCTAAACGTACTTTCAACCGCACACCTTCCTGATATACAGGCGATTCTTCGGTAGAGAGGGATAAAGGCTCAAACTCAGGCAAAGAAAAAGGTGGTCCTACCTTCGCCCCACCACCAGCATCCGGCGTAACTGGATTGCCAGCGAGAGGACGCAATGAAGTCGAAGAATGCAGCAGAGGTTGTTCCTCGTCATCCATAACAGCTGCAACTGATTCTGCTGATTCAGGAACATCCTCCAACAAAGGCAACACCCCAACATTAATTAAACCAGTTAACAAACAAGCTTTCAAGTCTTTCTTAAGCAATGTTTTAGAAACAGGTATTTCAAAATGTCGTGCAATAAGGAACAAATCGTCCTTTCTACATGTTTCTAACACTGCAACGCTAGGTTGATTTATGAACTCATTTAAATTAAACGTCGCCATAATAAATTGATGAGCAAAAACACAAAAATAAGTAGTAGGCTACGAACGACTCCGGACCTAAACCTACCTAACCGAAACTAACTACAGCCTCTCTAGTCTTCAGAGGGTACCAATTGAGAGGCAAGCCTCTCCCCCGGAGTACCTCCAAACACAACAAACTAAAATAATAAAGAAAACAATAAATAGTAAACCGTAGCGAGAACCGGCGCTAAACCGGCGCTTGGTTTACTCTACCTACCCGGAGATCGCCCATCACCACTATCTTTACCTGCTCATCAAACAAAATTAAAGTAATCCGAAATCTCGGGACGAGCCCCCAATTTATGTTACGAACCCTTGTTGTTAAAGTGGCTACGTAAGGGTTTCACAACAAAAAAAAAAGGACACGTAAAAACTCGAGTGCGCTGCGTTGACATTTATTACTGACAAACATGCAAAAACTCAAGAAACACGTATCACAAATAAAGATAACTAATAAACCTCAGACAATATGAAGGCAACAAACATTAACAAGACGATCAACCAGGTAAATAAAAGAAATGAAACAAGAAAGAAATGATACAAGAAAAAGCTTGTTTGCTGGTTCTCCTCTCTCCTGCCATACTCCGCTTCAGCGTCCGTATTATAGTGGAACAGCAACGACTCCAACGAGGCGCAGGTGTATAATGATACACAGGTGCAGTCAGACCCATCAGTAATCTCAGACACACAAAAGAAGCACAGAGTCATGACGTCATCATGAGTAGAGGGAAACACAAGACACGAACCGTAACAGATGTACACAGGGTGTTTCAGACTAAAAGAACCAATTGTCAGGTGAATGGGAGCTACCTGTTTGAGCCGGATGTCGTTCTGGCTGTATGACTGCACAGTCAGCTCGCATGTTTGAGATGTAACAGTTCGATTTTGTTTCTCAGAGTCTTTCAAAGAGTTTCCGGGCCATACCCTGTTTAATCATGTGCCCGAGGAGTTTTGGCGTCGGGGCTGGTGTGGTGATCGACGGGCGGTTAGGGCCGGTCTTGTGTAGTTCTTTGCGGAGACAGACAAAGCAGCATTTCTTGGTCTTTTGGGATTTTGGTCCCAGTCGTGGGAAGTTGTCAGCTGTGTCAGCTGTGTTAGCTCTGTGGTCTGTTGTTGACAAGCAGTGTTCTGTGTGCCTGTTGCAGGTTTTATGCTGAGGCATAGGATGTCGTGTTCATCCCTCTTGTTGTCTTTGTAAAGTCTTTTGTGAAGAAGCTCTTTAAGCAACTTCAGGCTCTTGGCTGTCTCGGACATGGCAGCACTGTTTTCGTCTGATGTGTGTTCAGACTTGTGCTGACCAGTGGCAGGTCGAGAGGGGTTCCTCTCTGGGCTGTTGAGGTCAGGCTAAGCAGGGGCTCTGTGACATTTTGGCACACTTGTGGTGAGTGACTAATGCATGGCCCTAAAAGTTCAGAACTACTGCTTAATGGTTCGCTAGATATTTAGCACAAAGCTAAGTGTCTCTTGTGTCCTTATAAGCTTAGGTGTGAGCGTTAGTAGGCTAAGACTTGTGTGGTTCTGAGAGTATTTCCTGGAGAGGGCATAGCCGAGATGAAATAAATGACATGAGATGGTTCTTATGACTTAATTATTTCTCTGGACGTAACTGGGGGGGGTCACTACGGCTTGACGAAGTGAAGGATAAGAGGGAAACGGACAGCTTTCTTATTTAAATTCTGCTTATTATCAATCTTCAGGATTATAGTTGTTGTAACGGTAAAAGAGGCAGAGGATACAATAGCAAGTAAAAATGGTTTTATTGATGTGCACAGAAGGATGAAGCAAATGTCCAGCAAGAGGCACAAGGTAGCACAGGGACGCTGTGGGAAAACCCGCCTCACACGGCAGAGTGGAAGAAGTGACGACCGGTCCGTAATCCGAGTGACAGGAAAAGAGAGATGATTCGCTGAGACAACAGGGTGCCAAGACGAGCGATCAACCGCCAGGACAGGAATCGATCGGGAACACGGATAACAGGAGACACGCGGGCCCACAGGTACATCCAACAACGAACTGACAAAAACATAGAAAACAGAGGAATTAAATAGGGCGCGCTGATCGACTGCAGCTGGCATGCTGATGAGCCGCAGCTGGTGATGATCAGAAGTGGTGATCAGCGCTGCCGCCCACAAGCACAACACACACACACGAGACAAGAAGGAAACAGCGACTTTATCCACCGTGACAGTACCCCTCCCTCTAGGAGCGCCTCCTGGCACTCCCAGAACTCCTTACCTGTTGATTGTAATCATCAATCAGGGAGTGATCCAGTATGTCCCTAGCAGGAACCCAACTTCTCTCCTCCGGACCGTAACCCTCCCAGTCCACCAAATACTGAAATCCGCGTCCCCTCCGTCTCGAGTCCAGAATACGATTGACCGAATACGTGGGTTCCCCATCTACGAGTCGCGGCGGTGGAGGAACTGGGGCCGGCGGATTAAGGTGAGAATGAAACACAGGTTTTAATTTGGAAACATGGAAGGCGGGATGAATTCTCCTGTACGCCGGAGGAAGTTTGAGTCGGACTGTCACCGGACTAATGATCTTGGTGACAGGAAACGGGCCAATGAATTTGGGAGCAAGTTTATTAGACACGGAGCGGAGCGGAATGTTCTTGGTTGAAAGCCACACTTTTTGACCCACGACGTATACGGGAGGCTTTGACCGGTGGCGATCGGCCTTGGCCTTGGTGCGCGCCCCCACCTGGAGCAGAGTCTCTCGGGCTCGGGTCCAGGTACGGTGGCACCTCTGGACGAAGGCGTGAGCGGAGGGAACCGCGACTTCGGATTCCAGACTGGGAAAAATTGGTGGCTGGTACCCTAGACTACACTCAAACGGAGAGAGGCCCGTGGATGACACTGGTAACGAGTTGTGAGCGTACTCAACTATAGACAGTTGTTGGCTCCAGGAAGAAGGATTCTTGAACACCAAACATCGCAACATTCTCTCCAAATCCTGGTTGGCTCGTTCGGTTTGACCATTGCTCTGGGGATGATAACCCGAAGACAGACTGACCGTAGCTCCCAGTAATCTACAAAACTCCTGCCAGAATTTGGACACAAATTGGGGACCCCTGTCGGAAACCACGTCCATCGGGAGGCCATGTAAACGAAAGACGTGATCTACGACAGTTACCGCTGTCTCCTTGGCAGAGGGTAATTTGGGCAAGGGGATGAAATGTGTCGCCTTCGAGAAACGGTCCACTACAGTTAAAACAACTGTCATGCCATTAGAAGGCGGGAGGGCGGTGACAAAATCTAGCGCTATGTGGGACCAGGGTCTCGAAGGGACAGACAGCGGTTGGAGTAGCCCATCAGGAGGACGGTTAGACGTCTTACCAATAGCACAAACCGAACACGCCCGCACAAAATTGTGAATGTCCCGAGCCATCAATGGCCACCAGAATCGTTGCTTTACCAAACAGCTGGTGCGGTTTATTCCTGGATGACAAGCCACGTTGGAGCAATGACCCCATCGAATAACGTCGGACCGTAACCCCTCCGGCACAAATAAACGACTCGGTGGGCACCCGGGCGGAGGCGTTACCCCTTCTAAGGCCGTCTTGACCTACGTTTCGATCTCCCATGTGAGTGTGGAGATAACTACTTTCTCGGGTAAAATACACTCGGGAGTAGCCGGGCGTTCGGATGGATCAAAAATACGAGATAAGGAATCGGGCTTGATGTTCTTGGAGCCCGGGCGGTACGAGAGAGAAAAATCAAAACGTCCGAAAAAAAGTGCCCATCGAGCCTGCCTAGAATTGAGTCTTTTAGCAGATCTAATATATTCAAGGTTCTTGTGATCGGTCCAAACGATAAAAGGTACCCCCGACCCTTCTAACCAATGACGCCACTCCTCCAACGCCAACTTGACTGCCAACAACTCTCGGTTACCAATGTCATAGTTACGTTCGGCAGGCGACAGACGATGGGATAAAAACGCGCAGGGATGCATCTTGTCGTCTGTGGAAGAGCGCTGAGAAAGCACTGCACCTACCCCCACCTCTGACGCGTCGACCTCTACCACGAACTGACGTGAGGAATCAGGGGCAACTAAGATGGGAGCCGAAACGAAGCGGCTTTTGAGTTTGGCAAACACAGCCTCGGCTGTGTCGGACCACCTGAACGTCACCCTGGGAGAGGTCAAGGCAGTCAGCGGTGCGGCTAGTTGGCTGAAATTGCGATTGAAACGCCGATAGAAGTTGGCGAACCCCAGAAACCTCTGTAGGGCCTTACGGGAATCTGGACTTGGCCAATCCATCACACCCTGTCAGGATCCATACGCACTCCCTCAGACGAGACAATGTACCCTAGGAAAGAAACAGACTGTGCATGAAACGCGCATTTCTCCGCCTTGACAAAAAGCCCATTCTCTAGCAACCTCTGAAGCACTCGTCTGACGTGCTGAACGTGTTCCTGGAGAGACGATGAAAAAATCAATATGTCATCCAGGTAAACATATATGAACTGGTCTACCATGTCTCTCAACACGTCATTGACGAGTGCCTGGAAAACCGCTGGGGAGTTGGACAGCCCGAACGGCATGACCAAATATTCAAAGTGACCCCTGGGGGTGTTGAACGCAGTTTTCCATTCATCCCCCTCCCTGATGCGAACCAAATGATAAGCGTTACGTAAATCCAGTTTTGTGAATATAGATGCTCCCTGCAACCGCTCGAAAGCTGAAGACATCAGCGGCAAAGGATAAGTGTTCTTTACCGTGATGTTGTTCAACCCCCGATAATCAATACACGGTCGCAGAGAACCATCCTTCTTACCCACAAAAAAGAACCCCGCCCCCGCTGGAGAAGAGGAAGGTCGGATGAATTTGGAAGCTAGAGAATCAGAAATATATTTCTCCATGGCCTCCCTTTCTGGGACAGAAAGTGAGTAGAGTTTGCCCTTAGGCGGAGACTTACCTGGGAGTAAATCTATGGCACAGTCATAGGGACGATGCGGAGGGAGAGAAGCAGCACGGAACTTACTAAACACCTCCTGCAGGTCGTGGTACTCCGCCGGCACGTTAGACAAATTCGCCACCTCCTTCTGAAAGACAGAACTGGACACTGACGAACAAGCAGACACAAGACAAGACTTATGACATGAAATGCTCCAGGCTGAAACGGAGTTGTGTCCCCAGTCAACCCTCGGGCTATGCTGTATAAGCCAGGGGTGACCGAGGACAATAGGGGCCATGGGTGAGTCCAGAAGGAAAAATGAAATCTGTTCAGTGTGATTGCCGGATGTAACAAGTGTCAGGGGTTGAGTGCAGTGAGTTATGGCTGGGAGCTCTTGTCCATTGAGTGCGCTGACTGTGATAGTGTTCTTGAGAGTGGTGACGGGTAATCCAAGAGTGTGTGCCAAGGTGAAGTCTAAAAAATTACCCTCAGCTCCCGAGTCTAGAAGGGCTTGAGTGGGATGGGACCGGGTTCCCCACAGCAGTCTTACCGGGAGGAGAGTAGAGGACGAGGTCTTGCTTACGGTGATCCCGCCCGACAGTAGCCTCTCTTTCACTGCCGGGCTCTGTCTTTTACCGGGCAGGTGTTCAGGTAATGCCCGGCTCCACCGCAATAGAGGCAAAGACCCCTGGATCTTCTACGCTCTCTCTCTTCCCGGGAAAGCCGAGCTCTACCCACCTGCATGGGTTCAGGATCGCCGACTGGGCTGACCGCATCACTGCCGCTGGACGGAAAGTCTCTGACACTCGCGGGACGCAGAGCCGTTCTGTTACGTTGTTCCAGTTGGTGTAAGCGGGCGTCCACCCTCAACGCTAGCTCGACGAGTCCGTCGAAACTCCTAGGCAGGTCCAGCGTGAAGATCTGCTCCTGGATGCGGTCAGCCAACCCATGCAGGAACATGTCCCACCGCGCCTCCTCGTTCCAGTGACACTCGGCAGCCAGGGTTCGGAAATCGATGGCGTAATCAGATACGGAGCGGTTCCCCTGGCGAAGATCGGTAAGCTGACGAGCTGCCTCCCGTCCGGTAGTAGCCCGATCAAAAACCCGCTTCATCTCCTCCGATAGTGTTTGGAACGAGGAGCAGCATTGATGTTGATTTTCCCACACCGCCGTCCCCCACAGTGCTGCACGACCTGTGAGTAGTGTCAGAACGAAAGCCACCTTCGCCCTCTCAGTGCTAAAGGTCTGGGGCTGTAAGGAAAAAAACATAGAGCACTTAGTTAAAAACGCTCTACAAAAGTTCGGTTCCCCAGCATTCATCTCGGGTGCGGGTAGTCGTGGTTCAGGCTGACGACTGAGTGCTGATGAAGGTGGGGGAATCGGCGGTGGGCTGGGCGCGGCGGGAACAGCCAGGTGTTGGAGCTGCTGGGTGAGCTCGGACACCTGTGCTACCAAGGTTTGAACAGCGCGTCCGGTGACAGACAGATTCTCCTCCTGTTGATCCATTCTGGCCATGCTACGAGACAGGAACTCGTTTAACTCCGGCGTGCTACTTGCTGTATCCATGATTGGTCAGTTCGTTCTGTAACGGTAAAAGAGGCAGAGGATACAATAGCAAGTAAAAATGGTTTTATTGATGTGCACAGAAGGATGAAGCAAATGTCCAGCAAGAGGCACAAGGTAGCACAGGGACGCTGTGGGAAAACCCGCCTCACACGGCAGAGTGGAAGAAGTGACGACCGGTCCGTAATCCGAGTGACAGGAAAAGAGAGATGATTCGCTGAGACAACAGGGTGCCAAGACGAGCGATCAACCGCCAGGACAGGAATCGATCGGGAACACGGATAACAGGAGACACGCGGGCCCACAGGTACATCCAACAACGAACTGACAAAAACATAGTGAAAACAGAGGAATTAAATAGGGCGCGCTGATCGACTGCAGCTGGCATGCTGATGAGCCGCAGCTGGTGATGATCAGAAGTGGTGATCAGCGCTGCCGCCCACAAGCACAACACACACACACGAGACAAGAAGGAAACAGCGACTTTATCCACCGTGACAGTTGTGCCCTAGTAAATTGTTGAAATTACTTGTGCTGCAGGGTCACGAAAATGAGTGCACTGGTTGAAACTAAGCCAAAATAACAAATAAGGGTGTCTCTGTTTCCTTTCTGAGCCCTATGGGAAATGGAACCACATTTGAACAAGAGAGGAAATTAAATTAGATCATATAGATGACTGAATAGCCAAGGGAATAGCTGACTGCTATTATTATCAAAGTCAAAGAAATGAAAGAATTAACGAGAGAAAAAAAAAAACAAAGAAAAAAAATATATATATATATATATATATATATTTTTTTTTTTAAAGCAAAAGGGAATAAAGTGATCAAAACACCGGGAATGATCGGTTTAGTCACCTGCTGATGAAAATTCCTATTGCTATATGAATTATTCTCTAGCTACACAGTTTACATGTAGTTAAACGTAAGTTTAATTAACAGGGCATCTGCAAAGTTAGCCTTCGACGGTTAGCAAGGACGATGCCTACACTAGTGAAGGTGAACTTTAGCTGCAAAGAATTGTAAACACGGAAAGTGAATAATTAGAAACCCTAACTGGTGTTAAAGAAAACATTCTAGAATAGTTTGCATTGTGTGAACACAAGTGGTGATTAAGGGCTCAAGTAAATTATGCTAACTGCTAATTGTAGGAGTTATTATGTAGCTTAGCCTAAGCTGGATGGAGGCTAGGTTAGGTTAGCGTAGCGTAGCGTAAGCTAGCTGGATGCTATGTTAGTTTAGCTTAGCGTAAGCGGGAGGGATGCTAGGTTAGCTTAGGCACCTAGGCTGGTTTGTTTACAAAGTGACATCACAAGTTAGCACTTCCTGTGACAAGGCGTTGTCATGGGAACCAGAGCATGTCAGACAATTCAACAGTCCCTAAAGAATGTCTGTACATTTTACATGAATTATGCATGTTTAAACGGGTTAACAGGATGCAACTATATTTTAAGTCTTTCTAGGACTTGGTGTTACATTAAGTAAAATGCAGATGAGTTTTGGCATTAGCTAATTAGCTAACTCTTCTCTTTATTTTACGTAGCTTATTCTATTTGTTTACAGAGTAAGGAAATAGATTTGCTGTAAGTCAAAGCTTGTCTAAGCATATATGGTTACGTCCCTCTCGTGCACGAATGCTGACTTCTCAGCGAGTAACAGTTTTGATCGCTAGGTAGCTCTCTGCTTGTAGATGCAGCAAAAAATTTAGGTGAATTACATCAATCTAACAATAATTTGTAAGGCCTTTACATTTGTAGACACCCAGGTCTACCTAGATATAACTCTGTCCTGAGCTTTCTTTGTTAGACACAGGTTTAGTCATACTACCATTTGGATTTCCTTTTAATCAAAGCATAATAGATATCGGTACAGTTTACAAGCTGCTGAGATGAGGTTTCTTTGTCAAATAGACTTACGCTTTTACTGCTGAACATGCTACTTTTACTTTTAGTTGGAAATCTAAGGCTATTTTACTTAGAGTAGAGATGTCAATTCCAGCTATCGTTTTATCTGCATTTAGACAGGCCAGCGATCAAAGATGCGTATTGCACGTTGTGTTCTGGTTGGATCGCAACGATCAAAAGCACGCCCGTAGGTTAACAGTAGTTTAAAACTGTGGTGGTTCTCCTACACCCTGGCGTTAAGGTGACTTATGCCCTATTTGGAGCTAGCGTTTCTTGTAACAAGTCATTGTCATGGAAACTAATGTACAGCAGTGCATTTTTCAAGAAGTATCTAGAAACTGTTTGTTTCAAAGGGGTCGTGTATAGTCTGTTGGTTGTCAAGGCTTGCACGTCCATTTAAGATTCCTTTAAATCAGTAAAATTCTAAGCTTACTAATGCTGAGTCTTGCAATTCTTTGAGCACACCTTTTCATCTACTTTTAAAAGTTCTATGTCCTATGCTGATCAGGGACCTTTTTAGCAGAGTCTTGCACTGTGTTCGTGCAGTGTCTTTTGGTTTTGCAGTTCAAAATCATTGGGGTTTTGGACCCAGCTGTGGGAAACTGTGCTGTCTCACTCAGGCTGTGCAGCTGTCAGCTGTGGTGGCTGTGTGCTGCTGTCACTTTGTGACAGTTTGCTCTGTGTGCCTGTTTTAGGTCTTACGCTCAGGCATAGGATGTCAGGAAAGTCTTTGTGAAGAAGCTTTTCAGCGACTCCAGGCTCTCGGCTGTTTCAGACGTGGCGGCACTGTGTTTGTCTGATGCGTGCTCAGACTTGTGCTTACCAGTGGCTTGTTGAGAGGGTTACCGCTCAGGGCTGTCTGGCATCACGGTTGTGCTGCCCTCTGCTGGTCTGGAGCGGTCTCGACTCTCTGTAAACAGGGCTATGGTGTTGTGGGGCGCCCTCTGGGGGCAGCTCTGAGTGTGTTCAGAGACAGAGCAGATTGTGGGGTTTTTCAAAGTCTTTTCGGACAGTCTTTTGCTTGGTGTAAGCTTCTCTTAGCTGTTGAGTAGTCATGCTATGTGGGCAGGCCAGAATGCCTAGGTGATGACTCACTGTGGGGTGCAGATTTCAGATAATCTGTCCCACGCGGTGACGTTGGTAACAGTTTTTAAGTGAAAGTCAATGTCTTGTAGGTAGGCGTGCACGTTGTGGCCTCCTGCAGGGTTCGGAGTGAACGTAGGGAGGTTTCTCGCCAGCTTGTTAAGTCTTTTGGGAGCCCTGCCGATGTAAGTAGCAGGGGCTCTCCTGGAAAGGCTCTTCTCCCCTCGCTGCTGACGGGGGTTCTTGTGGGCTGGCTGGTGATGTTTTGAACAGTGGGCTTTCACCCCCCCTTTTTACAGCTCTGGGTTCTTGGCTGAAGGGTGTGGACCAGCTGGTCAGGGAAACTTTGTGGTGCGTGTTTCCCCTTCCCAGTCATTCTGCAGTCTATAAGAGTGTTTCACTCTGTGTGAAGAGTGTCAAGTTAGTCTTTGAGATCGTGTCTCTGCTGTACGATCTTGTGGATGGTAGCATGGGCCGCTTGCGAGTTTCTTTCGCAGGCCGTGCTTTCGAGTCTCTTTAAGTTCAGTCTCTGCTCTTTGCAAAGGCTCGTTGAGTTCCTCTCTGGTTCTTTTCTCTGACTGCTCTCTTCGGTCTATGTGCAGATGAGGACCAGGCAGGGCAGTTTGAAGTCTTTCCACTTCCTTCTGTAGCTCGGGGTCGTTGTCATCCTTGGCTTGCATCCTTAGCGTTGCAACTTCGTGCTCCAGGGCGATGCGGCTCCTTTCGTGAAGGCGTGCTTGTGCCACGAGATGGCAAGCGAGGTTTTGACGTGTCTGGCCCGGCCTTGTCGTGGGTGCTTAGGCTTAGTTTGTGCGCCGTCAAGCTGGTCCACGTCTGCGTCCAGCTGCTCTTGGCTCTGGAGCTCCGAGTCGCTGGCGACCTTGGGCAGGAATGGGTCAGGAATGGGTCATGTCATGAATCTCAGCCATGTCTCCAGGTTGTCCCAGCGGTTGTGGGACTGTAGGGCCGGAACATACTGGTTTCGACTGTGGGCGAGAGGAACACAACACACACAGAGAGACCAAGCAAGTTTGTTCTATGTTTAACGAGCTATAATACGGGCTATGCCGTGTATGAAAATTTTGGTTAACTGATGCAGACAGTTAAGTCATTCGGTGGGACAATTTGGTTAGGTCAGCATGGGCCTGAATAAAATTTAACAGGGCGTTAGCTTAGGAGTCACCTGTTGATGCTAATGGCTTGGTTTGTCAAACTATTATTCAGTGTTCCTTGTTGTTTCAGATAGGTTCTGTCTTCTAGGTGAACTGAAAGGAACAGAGCACAACAAAAAAAAAAACAAAAAAAAAAGCAATGGCAAGATAGCAGAGTTTGAAGTAACATGCAACCATCTAAGATGGGAAGGTCTGAAATGAAATGGCGTTAATAGTGCACAGAAGTGTTTCAGGGGAAGAGGAGGCCTAAGCCTGCGGTTTGTGGCTCGGAGAGGAGGAGGGAGCCAGACACTTCAATGGCCGGGGGAATCCCTAGATTCTGTGGCCAATATTAAGTGGATGGGTTTAATACCTTTTTCTAGTTTGCCCGGGGTGAATTGAGGTCACTCTGGTTGGAGCCAGCGGCATGGCCAATCTCCCCGACGATCTCAAACACTTGACCGCCGTGTTCCCGGACCCTTCCCTCCTCTATCCATCACGGCGCACCCGCTTAGACAGCCTGCGACTTTGGATTGCCAAACTGTTGATGTAGCAGCGCTGCGCACCAATGAACAGGGAATTAGGAGCGTCCGGGACTCACGTACGGCAAGCGCTGGAAACGCGTGTCAGATGAGCCAGTTCGCGGGAAACCAACCAGAGATGACTGTCGAATCACCACGGCTCTTTAGTGGATTCTACCTATAAACACAGAACAGTGTGAACAAGTGGCTTAACAGTGAATGAAAGCTTCCTTGTTTAAACCGAATTGAGTAAGTATGTATGTAGAAAATAAAAGCAAAGGTTTTACTAAATAGTGGTAAAAAGTCATGAAAATGAGGTTATCAAAATAACTTAACCACAAAAAAAAATTTCTTAAATTAACTTTTTTTTTTATTATTTATTATTATTACTTTTATTATTAATAAAAATTAATAATTAAAAGTAATAAAGTAGGATGGACCCCGGAAGAAGACAGGCAGTAGTGGAGCGTTTGGGCCACTTCCTCTTAGTGGTCAACCTGTCTGACAGAGAACTTGATTTAAACTGCATTCAAACTGGTTTAAATACAATTCAAATCAGATACGGTTGTCATAACGTACCAAATCAGAATTATTAAAAATAATTTGAAAAGGAAATATAGAAATAAAGCTATAAAACCATTCCCAACAGGAAAGGAGACTTAATTCAATTTAATCTTGAGATTTGTTTGTTTCAAATCAAATTTGAATAAGTGTAGGAAATTAAAGGTTGGAATTATGTATGATGATGATAATAACCAAAATAAAACCAACTGGGAGAAAGCCACTTCAAAACAGAATGCGAGTAGGAAATAAGAGATGAGCTGACTTAGCAGGGGAAGGCCACAAAGGGGGCCGCACTCCTAAGTGGTCATCAGGAACTGCTACTACTTACTTTAGAATTTTTTTAATTCAAATGTGGTTTGAACTAAATTCAAAATAAGTGTACACAGTCAGGAGTGAAATCATGTTAGTAAAACTGGAACTTGCACATGCATTGAAAGTCAGAAACACAATTTCAGAAATTCACTGGAAAAGTCTGAAATTGTGATGAGAGAAAATGTTTAGGAAAGGATGACCTTGTTACTAGTGTCCACACGATGGCGACATTTCGCTCATGGAGGGTTAAGTCGAGGGGGTGGTGCGTAATTAAAGAACTGTCAAGCACTTAGGCCTAAAGGCTGCCCTCTAGTGTTTGTCAGCGGAATAACATTCAGTGTGATTCAAATTTGAGCGTCCAGACGCTTTGTTTTCTGTGGCGATCACACTTATCAAAATTAAATCTCAGCGGATTTTTCGGTGCCATATTTCACAAAACGGTGTGGCAGGATTTTTCCTACACACACACATAGGGATAACAGGAATTATACGTCTGTCGTACGGTTCCAAATACATTTATCAAATAGCCTTTTATGATTAAAATGTTTTTTAGGTTTTGGATTTTTCTGTGCAATATTTCACAAAACGGTGTGGCAGGATTTTTTCCTCCACACACACATAGGGACAACAGGAATTAGGCATCTGTTCTTCGCTTCCCACAAACAATTAGCACTATGATTCATATGTGTTCGCTTATAAATTTTAAACCTCGGCGGGTTTTTCCTATTTCGACACACGTGTGCACGGAAGGATCTCTTCGCTTCCGCACATATGGACAACAGGAATTATACGTCTGTCATTCGGATCCAAATAACATTTATCAAATAGCATCTTATGTGTAAAGACTCAGGGGTGGATCTGATTACGGGGAATTTACATATCATAATTCATAATTCATAATTAATAATTATTCATACAGGTTTGTATCAGATCAGTCTTACATGTTAATACATCTCCCGATAAGGGATGATACGTTACTTTACCTGCATACAAGACTGCATGCTTGCATGTGTATGGCAGCCAACCGCAAGTTGATTGCGATTAGCTACACAGATCACGTTTTACAAATAGGTAACATTAATTAGCTCAATTAATTTATAGAGTTTAGGAAAATCAATTCTGTGGCCACAAGAATTAGTCTTCCCGCCCTATAAACCCATACTCTTTAAAGTATCTTTAATTTGTAAAGCTCGTAGCTTTTGGATAGGCATTTCAGGGACCCGAAGTATGAGCAGACAGTCAATCCATCAAATGAGTATCATGAAATTTAATAAGAAATAACTAGCCTATGCATTTACTAAAATTACATGGGATATATGTATTTACAAACATAATAAACAATGAAACACACAAACGTTACAAACATAATAAACGACGAAACACAATAAGGCATCGATGAACGAGAAATGCATAGAGACAGAGAGAGAATTTTTAGCAAGGTGCAGTTATGCACGAGGGAGTTTTATAAAGACCCGAAGATCTTACTAAATAGCAAATTCGCATAGACAAGGGACTTTGAGAGACAACAAGACTTCAACACATCTTAAAAGCGTG
This sequence comes from Semotilus atromaculatus, assembly GCA_031834385.1. NCBI lineage: Eukaryota > Metazoa > Chordata > Actinopteri > Cypriniformes > Leuciscidae > Semotilus > Semotilus atromaculatus. The sequence continues at coordinate 341,314 of JAULUF010000017.1, read as the reverse complement.
ATCAAACACGGGTACTTGCACAGGTAGGTAAACTCTTTGCATGGCTGGTGAAGAAGCCTGGGTGTGTCTCTCGGCCCTGCGCATCATGCGGTCACCTGCGCGCGTTTCTCCTTCAAAGTGAGCGCGCGCTCGTTTAAATGTCTCTTGTTAGATGGATTTGCTGAAAAGACATGTTCCGCGCTGTTCTTTTCGATCGTCGATTGGAATTACACGGAGACTTATCTAAGACTGAAAAACATAACCTAAACTAGAAGCAAAACAAAAGAAAGAGATCCCCAAAGGGATCTCCCGAAGAAATCACATTCTGGCGAGAGTGAGATAGTAAGACAAGAGAGAGAGATAGAGGGAGAGAGAGAGAGAGAGAGCGCATTGGAAATCTTCACCCAGACAATAACCTCTCTGAAACAACACGAAAAACATCATCTTAATGCTTCCTAGAAGCTGAAAGATACTTGCAAAGTTTCGGTCTCTCCTTGCGTGTTCCTAAAACGGCCTGTCCAGGCCGCGTGCAGGAGCGGACGTTCTTTGTTCCGTGTGCGCGCGTCACGTGGCGTTCGGCGCGCGCGCGCTGAATAGAGGATTAACGTCTTTAATGTAGCATTACCAAATTCGGCTGAATTCATCTCCTCTCCTGTGAGATGAATTAGGTTGGAAACTTAAAGAAAACAAAACTTTTAAACAAACAAAAGAAAGAAAGGATTTCCCGAGGGGAAATCGTATCGGGGATTACATGACTAAAACAGACATAGGCAAGCAAGTTCAGAGCGCGAAAAAGAGAGAGACCCTTGGAGCTCAGAAGCGCCATTTATCACCTTGGCGAAATCCAGCCTCTTCCTTTGGGCTTGTCCAATGAGAGGGTTGGAATTCACAGGCGGGATTTTGGTTTTTATTGCTCTTTGTCTGCAAAGAGGGAGCTCCTGCATGCTGGGGGGGGGATTGGGTTTGTCAATCGCTGAAGAACCATGAACTATTCTTGTAATACTAATATGTTGTATCATATTTCATATCTACCAACGTATCATATACACAGTCTGTTAAATCTTCAAAGTACCAATTTAGCAAAACCAAACACGCTATAGGTGAGATTTGGTTAACCCTACTTGGCAGAGTTTGAAACATTAAGTATTAGCGCTTACATGAAACAAACCACATAAAAGGAAAAATCATGTGATGGAACATTAGGTGCATGTTAATACATTTATCACATGGTTATATATCTATATCTATATATATATATACATGGAACATATAGGATTGAACAGGTTTCCTTTCTCCTTCTCCAGGACTCCAGTCCCTGGACATTCCTTTGGGGTCGTAAACCTGTAAGCGGACACTTTCAGCCAGTGTTAGCTGGATTTGTGGGGAAGTTTCACAGACTTGTTAGGAGTGAAAATGCTGGATTATTCATTAAAATGCATAATACAAGCATTTATCGTTCGTTTAGAACTACCATGCAGTCAGGTATCTTCTGGGCACTCAGACCCACATAACAACATATAACATATATCTCATTAAGATGTCCTTAATGGGGAAATTCATACCAGTTTGTGTATGTGCGTGTGTGTTGAAGTCCCAGGGTTTATGGGAAGAAATACATTTAGTTATTTGGATGATCCTTCATTCCGCTCAGTCCTTACATATGATTAAAATGTTTTTAGGTTTTACAATTGAGTAGCTACGTCAATGTTTAACCAGGAGTTATCGTTAATCTAACGATTTAATATAAGGCCTTTTAAGAATAGTGAAAGAGCATCGTTTCACTAAATCTTGTCTTCACCCTGACAGAAGAACATCGTTCGGACAGGGGAGTTTAATATTAAAAATATCGTCTTTAAAAGAGGTTTCTTCGTCTTTTATAGGACAAATTTAATACCGTGAAACTATGAAACTGCAGTTTGCTTAGTTTCGCTGGACTGAAACGGCTTTTTGCCTTTAATCAGTTAACGGTGAGTTCGCATTGCGTTCGCTCAACCGTGCACGTACAATATTAAATCACAATATAGACATAGATTGAAAACTGATTTGCTCAAAACAAGTTTAAAATGTGCTAAGCAATTCTCCACCATTTTGTAAAGACTAAGGGGCGGATCTAATCCGTGGGGAATTTTGCATATCATAATTAATAATTGGTAATTAACAATTATTCATACAATTTTGGATTAGATCAGTCTTACATTAAATTTAATCTCCCTCTAAGGGAGGATCTGTCCTTTTACCTGCATGCATACGTGTATCCTTGCATTTCAACTACAAGTTGATTGCATAGATCACGTTTTACAGACAGGTAAAATTTAATTAGCTCAATTGTCAGATTAATATTGGGGGAATCCCACATATCATCTTACTTCATAGGATTTCAGGAAACGCAATTCTCTGGCCAGAAGAACTGGGTTTTCTGCCCTATAAACACATACTCTTTAAAGTATCTTTAATTTATAAAGCTGTAGCTTGATCTAGTCATTTCAGAGACCTGGAGTATGAGCAGACACAGTAACATCAATCAAAATGAATATAATGGATTTAATAAAGGCATGTCTACTTATATATTTACTACGGTACAGGAATATATATATATATATTTACAAACAAAAAAGACATAAACAACACAATAAGACATCAATGAACGAGAAAGTGTGTGAGATATAGAGATATGGATAAATTACACGCGTGAGAGCGAGTAAGAGAGAGAGAAATAGGGTTACGTTCACCTAGACAGTCAACTTTCCTGAAACAACACGAAAACACATTCTTAATGCTCTGAAAACAGGGTAACCCAAATTTACTTGCATGTGGAAGGGTTCTCTCATGTGTTGCTGCGTTCCTTGAGCGGCCTGCATGGTCTAGCCGCGTTTTGGACGGCAGATCTTTTGTTCTCCGTGCGCGTGCGGCCCGCATGGTTTAGCTGCGTGCGTGAGCTGAGTCCTTGGTTCCGTGGAGTCACGTGATGCGGCGCGAGTCTTTGAACAGCGGTCGGAAGACTTTTAGGTCACGTTACCAACGGAAATAGTTCGGCTCAGGTCATTTCACTTCGTGGAAGTGAAACAAGTTGAATACAGAAAACAGATTTTAGGCTAGAAAGTAAAGAAAAGATCCAGGATATGATCTGATCCCCTGAGGGGACCTCCACGTGAATTACATGTTTCTGACGTGCTGGAAAGTTCAAGAGAGCCTTGGGCGGAGCCGCGCTCCTACATTTATCACCTTGTAGAATTCCATCCCCTTCCTGTTCACTGGGCCAATCGGGGAATGGATGTTGCACGCGGGAACCCTCAGTTTATTGTCCTTTGTTTGGGAGAACATGCCCCTCGTGGTACAGGGGTGTGTTCAAGGAGGGTGTATAGTTTAACAGTTTGAATCTTCAATGGCGGTAAAACCTATTAAAAATACACTTTTTAACACGTTCGGAATCGCATACTCAATGAGTAGGTACTTAATTTCAATGAGTACTACTACTTACTTAACAAGCGCTAAAAGAGTAGGTACTTTATAGCCAAATCTCGTTGAGTATGAATGCGATCCGGACATCATCGCCATGTTGACGTTATCATGTGACTTAACTTAAAAGATATGAACGACACGTTTAATTCATCTATCTGTAAATATCTTGATATTGATGAAAGTTGCTCATTTTGTGGTATTGTTGAAGAAACAGCTGCACATTTATTTTGTGAATACATTTAGGGTTGATTTAAGCAGTTTTATCCTTATAACGATATCCCTTTTTTATTAAGAAACCCCCAAATCGTCATCTCTTGAATATGTTGTTAATTTCTTTATTTCCTAGTTTTCCTCTTTTTCTTGATGAATTTACCTCTCAATTCATCCCTCAGACTTCTAACAATTTTTTTTATTATGAAGAACTATTTAAAGATATTTAGCCTTGTAATTGTTATTTTTTCATGTGTATAAATATCATATTATGATGTACACAAACCAATGATCTTTAGGTTTTCTGTTTTGTCATTATGATGGTTCATTGATGTAATAAGTTTATAAGTTTAAATGATATGAGCGACAGGTGCACTAACACTTCATAACATCAGTAACTCGACAGCACAACCTAGAACAGTTTTCCTCTGTGTTTGTAATGTCTGCACAAAGGAGACGTGCAGCCGCTCGAAGATCTCTCCTTTGGAGAAAACTGTTAATTTTATACTCATAAAATGTAAGTATTGCTCCTTAAAAAATTATATTACCTCAGAATGAATTGCATTGTTAGGCCACCCCAAAACTTAAACAAAATAATAATATTAAATGCCGACCAATACTTATAATTATATTACTTTTTTTATATACAAAAAATTATATAATTTAATAAAACAAGCAAAATGTGCTCAGAGATCAGATGTGCTCCTACAGTAGAGATCAGATGTGCTCCTAGGTGTGCTCCTACAGTAGAGATCAGGTGTGCTCCTACAGAAGAGATCAGATGTGCTCCTACAGTAGAGATCAGATGTGCTCCTACAGTAGAGATCAGATGTGCTCCTACAGTAGAGATCAGGTGTGCTCCTACAGAAGAGATCAGGTGTGCTCCTACAAAAGAGATCAGGTGTGCTCCTACAGTAGAGATCAGATCTGCTCCTACAGTAGAGATCAGGTGTGCTCCTACAGTAGAGATCAGGTGTGCTCCTACAGAAGAGATCAGATGGGCTCCTACAGAAGAGATCAGATGTGCTCCTACAGTAGAGATCAGATGTGCTCCTACAGTAGAGATCAGATGTGCTCCTACAGTAGAGATCAGATTTGCTCCTACAGTAGAGATCAGATGTGCTCCTACAGTAGAGATCAGATGTGCTCCTACAGAAGAGATCAGATGTGTTCCTACAGTAGAGATCAGATGTGCTCCTACAGAAGAGATCAGATGTGCTCCTACAGTAGAGATCAGATGTGCTCCTACAGTAGAGATCAGATGTGCTCCTACAGAAGAGATCAGATGTGCTCCTACAGTAGAGATCAGATGTGCTCCTACAAAAGAGATCAGATGTGCTCCTACAGTAGAGATCAGATGTGCTCCTACAGTAGAGATCAGATGTGCTCCTACAGTAGAGATCAGATGTGCTCCTACAGTAGAGATCAGGTGTGCTCCTACAGAAGAGATCAGATGTGCTCATACAGTAGAGATCAGATGTGCTCCTACAGAAGAGATCAGATGGGCTCCTACAGAAGAGATTAGATGTGCTCCTACCGTAGAGATTAGATGTGCTCCTACCGTAGAGATCAGATGTGCTCCTACAGTAGAGATCAGATGTACTCCTACATTAGAGATCAGATGTGCTCCTACAGTAGAGATCAGATGTGCTCCTACAGTAGAGATCAGATTTGCTCCTACAGTAGAGATCAGATGTGCTCCTACAGTAGAGATCAGATTTGCTCCTACAGTAGAGATCAGATGTGCTCCTACAGTAGAGATCAGATGTGCTCCTACAGAAGATATCAGATGTGCTCCTACAGTTGAGATCAGATGTGCTCCTACGGAAGAGATCAGATGTGCTCCTACAGTAGATATCAGATGTGCTCCTACAGTAGAGATCGGATGTGCTCCTACAGAAGAGATCAGATGTGCTCCTACAGTAGAGATCAGATGTGCTCCTACAGTAGATATCAGATGTGCTCCTACAGTAGAGATCAGATGTGTTCCTACAGAAGAGATCAGATGGGCTCCTACAGAAGAGATCAGATGTGCTCCTACAGAAGAGATCAGATGTGCTCCTACAGTAGAGATCAGATGTGCTCCTACAGAATATATCAGATGTGCTCCTACAGTAGAGATCAGATGTGCTCCTACAGTAGAGATCAGATGTGCTCCTACAGAAGAGATCAGATGTGCTCCTACAGTAGATATCAGATGTGCTCCTACAGAAGAGATCGCATGTGCTCCTACAGAAGAGATCAGATGTGCTCCTACAGTAGAGATCAGATGTGCTCCTACAGTAGATATCAGATGTGCTCCTACAGTAGAGATCAGATGTGTTCCTACAGAAGAGATCAGATGGGCTCCTACAGAAGAGATCAGATGTGCTCCTACAGAAGAGATCAGATGTGCTCCTACAGTAGAGATCAGATGTGCTCCTACAGAATATATCAGATGTGCTCCTACAGTAGAGATCAGATGTGCTCCTACAGAAGAGATCAGATGTGCTCCTACAGAAGAGATCAGATGTGCTCCTACAGTAGAGATCAGCTGTGCTCCTACAGAATATATCAGATGTGCTCCTACAGTAGAGATTAGATGTGCTCCTAGGTGTGCTCCTACAGTAGAGATCAGGTGTGCTCCTACAGAAGAGATCAGATGTGCTCCTACAGTAGAGATCAGATGTGCTCCTACAGTAGAGATCAGATGTGCTCCTACAGTAGAGATCAGGTGTGCTCCTACAGAAGAGATCAGGTGTGCTCCTACAAAAGAGATCAGGTGTGCTCCTACAGTAGAGATCAGATCTGCTCCTATAGTAGAGATCAGGTGTGCTCCTACAGTAGAGATCAGGTGTGCTCCTACAGAAGAGATCAGATGGGCTCCTACAGAAGAGATCAGATGTGCTCCTACAGTAGAGATCAGATGTGTTCCTACAGAAGAGATCAGATGGGCTCCTACAGAAGAGATCAGATGTGCTCCTACAGTAGAGATCAGATGTGCTCCTACAGAATATATCAGATGTGCTCCTACAGTAGAGATCAGATGGGCTCCTACAGAAGAGATCAGATGTGCTCCTACAGTAGAGATCAGATGTGTTCCTACAGAAGAGATCAGATGGGCTCCTACAGAAGAGATCAGATGTGCTCCTACAGTAGAGATCAGATGTGCTCCTACAGAATATATCAGATGTGCTCCTACAGTAGAGATCAGATGTGCTCCTACAGAAGAGATCAGATGTGCTCCTACAGAAGAGATCAGATGTGCTCCTACAGTAGAGATCAGATGTGCTCCTACAGAATATATCAGATGTGCTCCTACAGTAGAGATTAGATGTGCTCCTAGGTGTGCTCCTACAGTAGAGATCAGGTGTGCTCCTACAGAAGAGATCAGATGTGCTCCTACAGTAGAGATCAGATGTGCTCCTACAGTAGAGATCAGATGTGCTCCTACAGTAGAGATCAGGTGTGCTCCTACAGAAGAGATCAGGTGTGCTCCTACAAAAGAGATCAGGTGTGCTCCTACAGTAGAGATCAGATCTGCTCCTATAGTAGAGATCAGGTGTGCTCCTACAGTAGAGATCAGGTGTGCTCCTACAGAAGAGATCAGATGGGCTCCTACAGAAGAGATCAGATGTGCTCCTACAGTAGAGATCAGATGTGTTCCTACAGAAGAGATCAGATGGGCTCCTACAGAAGAGATCAGATGTGCTCCTACAGTAGAGATCAGATGTGCTCCTACAGAATATATCAGATGTGCTCCTACAGTAGAAATCAGATGTGCTCCTACAGAAGAGATCAGATGTGCTCCTACAGAAGAGATCAGATGTGTTCCTACAGTAGAGATCAGATGTGCTCCTACAGAATATATCAGATGTGCTCCTACAGTAGAGATCAGATGTGCTCCTACAGAAGAGATCAGATGTGCTCCTACAGTAGATATCAGATGTGCTACTACAGTAGAGATCAGATGTGCTCCTACAGAAGAGATCAGGTGTGCTCCTACAGTAGAGATCAGATGTGCTCCTACAGTAGAGATCAGGTGTGCTCCTACAGTAGAGATCAGGTGTGGTCCTACAGAAGAGATCAGATGGGCTCCTACAGTAGAGATCAGATGTGCTCCTACAGTAGAGATCAGATGTGCTCATACAGTAGAGATCAGATGTTCTCCTACAGTAGAGATCAGATGTGCTCCTACATTAGAGATCAGTTGTGCTCCTACAGTAGAGATCAGATGTGCTCCTACAGTAGAGATCAGATGTGCTCCTACAGTAGAGATCAGATGTGCTCCTACATTACAGATCAGATGGGCTCCTACAGTAGAGATCAGATGTGCTCCTACAGTAGAGATCAGATGTGCTCCTACAGTAGAGATCAGATGTGCTCCTACAGTAGAGATCAGATGTGCTCCTACATTAGAGATCAGATGTGCTCCTACAGTAGAGATCAGATGTGCTCCTACAGTAGAGATCAGATGTGCTCCTACAGAAGAGATCAGATGATGTGCTCCTACAGAAGAGATCAGATGTGCTCCTACAGAAGAGATCAGATGTACTCCTACAGAAGAGATCAGATGTGCTCCTACAGTAGAGATCAGATGTGCTCCTACTGTAGAGATCAGATGTGCTCCTACAGAAGATATCAGATGTGCTCCTACAGTAGAGATCAGATATGCTCCTACAGAAGAGATCAGATGTGCTCCTACAGTAGAGATCAGATGTGCTCCTACAGAAGAGATCAGATGTGCTCCTACAGTAGATATCAGATGTGCTCCTATAGAAGAGATCAGATGTGCTCCTACAGTAGAGATCAGATGTGCTCCTAGGTGTGCTCGTACAGTAGAGATCAGGTGTGCTCCTACAGAAGAGATCAGATGTGCTCCTACAGTAGAGATCAGATGTGCTCCTACAGTAGAGATCAGATGTGCTCCTACAGTAGAGATCAGGTGTGCTCCTACAGAAGAGATCAGGTGTGCTCCTACAGAAGAGATCAGGTGTGCTCCTACAGTAGAGATCAGGTGTGCTCCTACAGAAGAGATCAGATGGGCTCCTACAGAAGAGATCAGATGTGCTCCTACAGTAGAGATCAGATGTGCTCCTACAGTAGATATCAGATGTGCTCCTACAGTAGAGATCGGATGTGCTCCTACAGAAGAGATCAGATGTGCTCCTACAGTAGAGATCAGATGTGCTCCTACAGTAGATATCAGATGTGCTCCTACAGTAGAGATCAGATGTGTTCCTACAGAAGAGATCAGATGGGCTCCTACAGAAGAGATCAGATGTGCTCCTACAGAAGAGATCAGATGTGCTCCTACAGTAGAGATCAGATGTGCTCCTACAGAATATATCAGATGTGCTCCTACAGTAGAGATCAGATGTGCTCCTACAGAAGAGATCAGATGTGCTCCTACAGAAGAGATCAGATGTGCTCCTACAGTAGAGATCAGATGTGCTCCTACAGAATATATCAGATGTGCTCCTACAGTAGAGATCAGATGTGCTCCTACAGAAGAGATCAGATGTGCTCCTACAGTAGATATCAGATGTGCTACTACAGTAGAGATCAGATGTGCTCCTACAGAAGAGATCAGGTGTGCTCCTACAGTAGAGATCAGATGTGCTCCTACAGTAGAGATCAGGTGTGCTCCTACAGTAGAGATCAGGTGTGGTCCTACAGAAGAGATCAGATGGGCTCCTACAGTAGAGATCAGATGTGCTCCTACAGTAGAGATCAGATGTGCTCATACAGTAGAGATCAGATGTTCTCCTACAGTAGAGATCAGATGTGCTCCTACATTAGAGATCAGATGTGCTCCTACAGTAGAGATCAGATGTGCTCCTACAGTAGAGATCAGATGTGCTCCTACAGTAGAGATCAGATGTGCTCCTACATTACAGATCAGATGGGCTCCTACAGTAGAGATCAGATGTGCTCCTACAGTAGAGATCAGATGTGCTCCTACAGTAGAGATCAGATGTGCTCCTACAGTAGAGATCAGATGTGCTCCTACATTAGAGATCAGATGTGCTCCTACAGTAGAGATCAGATGTGCTCCTACAGTAGAGATCAGATGTGCTCCTACAGAAGAGATCAGATGATGTGCTCCTACAGAAGAGATCAGATGTGCTCCTACAGAAGAGATCAGATGTACTCCTACAGAAGAGATCAGATGTGCTCCTACAGTAGAGATCAGATGTGCTCCTACTGTAGAGATCAGATGTGCTCCTACAGAAGATATCAGATGTGCTCCTACAGTAGAGATCAGATATGCTCCTACAGAAGAGATCAGATGTGCTCCTACAGTAGATATCAGATGTGCTCCTATAGAAGAGATCAGATGTGCTCCTACAGTAGAGATCAGATGTGCTCCTAGGTGTGCTCGTACAGTAGAGATCAGGTGTGCTCCTACAGAAGAGATCAGATGTGCTCCTACAGTAGAGATCAGATGTGCTCCTACAGTAGAGATCAGATGTGCTCCTACAGTAGAGATCAGGTGTGCTCCTACAGAAGAGATCAGGTGTGCTCCTACAGAAGAGATCAGGTGTGCTCCTACAGTAGAGATCAGGTGTGCTCCTACAGAAGAGATCAGATGGGCTCCTACAGAAGAGATCAGATGTGCTCCTACAGTAGAGATCAGATGTGCTCCTACAGTAGATATCAGATGTGCTCCTACAGTAGAGATCGGATGTGCTCCTACAGAAGAGATCAGATGTGCTCCTACAGTAGAGATCAGATGTGCTCCTACAGTAGATATCAGATGTGCTCCTACAGTAGAGATCAGATGTGTTCCTACAGAAGAGATCAGATGGGCTCCTACAGAAGAGATCAGATGTGCTCCTACAGAAGAGATCAGATGTGCTCCTACAGTAGAGATCAGATGTGCTCCTACAGAATATATCAGATGTGCTCCTACAGTAGAGATCAGATATGCTCCTACAGAAGAGATCAGATGTGCTCCTACAGAAGAGATCAGATGTGCTCCTACAGTAGAGATCAGATGTGCTCCTACAGAATATATCAGATGTGCTCCTACAGTAGAGATCAGATGTGCTCCTACAGAAGAGATCAGATGTGCTCCTACAGTAGATATCAGATGTGCTACTACAGTAGAGATCAGATGTGCTCCTACAGAAGAGATCAGGTGTGCTCCTACAGTAGAGATCAGATGTGCTCCTACAGTAGAGATCAGGTGTGCTCCTACAGTAGAGATCAGGTGTGGTCCTACAGAAGAGATCAGATGGGCTCCTACAGTAGAGATCAGATGTGCTCCTACAGTAGAGATCAGATGTGCTCATACAGTAGAGATCAGATGTTCTCCTACAGTAGAGATCAGATGTGCTCCTACATTAGAGATCAGATGTGCTCCTACAGTAGAGATCAGATGTGCTCCTACAGTAGAGATCAGATGTGCTCCTACAGTAGAGATCAGATGTGCTCCTACATTACAGATCAGATGGGCTCCTACAGTAGAGATCAGATGTGCTCCTACAGTAGAGATCAGATGTGCTCCTACAGTAGAGATCAGATGTGCTCCTACAGTAGAGATCAGATGTGCTCCTACATTAGAGATCAGATGTGCTCCTACAGTAGAGATCAGATGTGCTCCTACAGTAGAGATCAGATGTGCTCCTACAGAAGAGATCAGATGATGTTCTCCTACAGAAGAGATCAGATGTGCTCCTACAGAAGAGATCAGATGTGCTCCTACAGAAGAGATCAGATGTGCTCCTACAGTAGAGATCAGATGTGCTCCTACAGAATATATCAGATGTGCTCCTACAGTAGAGATTAGATGTGCTCCTAGGTGTGCTCCTACAGTAGAGATCAGGTGTGCTCCTACAGAAGAGATCAGATGTGCTCCTACAGTAGAGATCAGATGTGCTCCTACAGTAGAGATCAGATGTGCTCCTACAGTAGAGATCAGGTGTGCTCCTACAGAAGAGATCAGGTGTGCTCCTACAAAAGAGATCAGGTGTGCTCCTACAGTAGAGATCAGATCTGCTCCTACAGTAGAGATCAGGTGTGCTCCTACAGTAGAGATCAGGTGTGCTCCTACAGAAGAGATCAGATGGGCTCCTACAGAAGAGATCAGATGTGCTCCTACAGTAGAGATCAGATGTGCTCCTACAGAAGAGATCAGATGGGCTCCTACAGAAGAGATTAGATGTGCTCCTACCGTAGAGATTAGATGTGCTCCTACCGTAGAGATCAGATGTGCTCCTACAGTAGAGATCAGATGTACTCCTACATTAGAGATCAGATGTGCTCCTACAGTAGAGATCAGATGTACTCCTACAGTATAGATCAGATTTGCTCCTACAGTACAGATCAGATGTGCTCCTACAGTAGAGATCAGATGTGCTCCTACAGAAGATATCAGATGTGCTCCTACAGTAGAGATCAGATGTGCTCCTACAGAAGAGATCAGATGTGCTCCTACAGTAGATATCAGTTGTGCTCCTACAGTAGAGATCAGATGTGCTCCTACAGAAGAGATCAGATGTGCTCCTACAGTAGAGATCAGATGTGCTCCTACAGTAGATATCAGATGTGCTCCTACAGTAGAGATCAGATGTGTTCCTACAGAAGAGATCAGATGGGCTCCTACAGAAGAGATCAGATGTGCTCCTACAGAAGAGATCAGATGTGCTCCTACAGTAGAGATCAGATGTGCTCCTACAGAATATATCAGATGTGCTCCTACAGTAGAGATCAGATGTGCTCCTACAGAAGAGATCAGATGTGCTCCTACAGAAGAGATCAGATGTGCTCCTACAGTAGAGATCAGATGTGCTCCTACAGAATATATCAGATGTGCTCCTACAGTAGAGATCAGATGTGCTCCTACAGAAGAGATCAGATGTGCTCCTACAGTAGATATCAGATGTGCTACTACAGTAGAGATCAGATGTGCTCCTACAGAAGAGATCAGGTGTGCTCCTACAGTAGAGATCAGATGTGCTCCTACAGTAGAGATCAGGTGTGCTCCTACAGTAGAGATCAGGTGTGCTCCTACAGAAGAGATCAGATGGGCTCCTACAGTAGAGATCAGATGTGCTCCTACAGTAGAGATCAGATGTGCTCCTACAGTAGAGATCAGATGTTCTCCTACAGTAGAGATCAGATGTGCTCCTACATTAGAGATCAGATGTGCTCCTACAGTAGAGATCAGATGTGCTCCTACAGTAGAGATCAGATGTGCTCCTACAGTAGAGATCAGATGTGCTCCTACATTACAGATCAGATGGGCTCCTACAGTAGAGATCAGATGTGCTCCTACAGTAGAGATCAGATGTGCTCCTACAGTAGAGATCAGATGTGCTCCTACAGTAGAGATCAGATGTGCTCCTACATTAGAGATCAGATGTGCTCCTACAGTAGAGATCAGATGTGCTCTTACAGTAGAGATCAGATGTGCTCCTACAGAATATATCAGATGTGCTCCTACAGTAGAGATCAGATGTGCTCCTACAGAAGAGATCAGATGTGCTCCTACAGAAGAGATCAGATGTGCTCCTACAGTAGAGATCAGATGTGCTCCTACAGAATATATCAGATGTGCTCCTACAGTAGAGATTAGATGTGCTCCTAGGTGTGCTCCTACAGTAGAGATCAGTTGTGCTCCTACAGAAGAGATCAGATGTGCTCCTACAGTAGAGATCAGATGTGCTCCTACAGTAGAGATCAGATGTGCTCCTACAGTAGAGATCAGGTGTGCTCCTACAGAAGAGATCAGGTGTGCTCCTACAAAAGAGATCAGGTGTGCTCCTACAGTAGAGATCAGATCTGCTCCTACAGTAGAGATCAGGTGTGCTCCTACAGAAGAGATCAGATGGGCTCCTACAGAAGAGATCAGATGTGCTCCTACAGTAGAGATCAGATGTGCTCCTACAGAAGAGATCAGATGGGCTCCTTCAGAAGAGATTAGATGTGCTCCTACCGTAGAGATTAGATGTGCTCCTACCGTAGAGATCAGATGTGCTCCTACAGTAGAGATCAGATGTACTCCTACATTAGAGATCAGATGTGCTCCTACAGTAGAGATCAGATGTGCTCCTACAGTAGAGATCAGATTTGCTCCTACAGTAGAGATCAGATGTGCTCCTACAGTAGAGATCAGATGTGCTCCTACAGAAGATATCAGATGTGCTCCAACAGTAGAGATCAGATGTGCTCCTACAGAAGAGATCAGATGTGCTCCTACAGTAGATATCAGATGTGCTCCTACAGTAGAGATCAGATGTGCTCCTACAGAAGAGATCAGATGTGCTCCTACAGTAGAGATCAGATGTGCTCCTACAGTAGATATCAGATGTGCTCCTACAGTAGAGATCAGATGTGTTCCTACAGAAGAGATCAGATGGGCTCCTACAGAAGAGATCAGATGTGCTCCTACAGTAGAGATCAGATGTGCTCCTACAGAATATATCAGATGTGCTCCTACAGTAGAGATCAGATGTGCTCCTACAGAAGAGATCAGATGTGCTCCTACAGAAGAGATCAGATGTGCTCCTACAGTAGAGATCAGATGTGCTCCTACAGAATATATCAGATGTGCTCCTACAGTAGAGATCAGATGTGCTCCTACAGAAGAGATCAGATGTGCTCCTACAGTAGATGTCAGATGTGCTACTACAGTAGAGATCAGATGTGCTCCTACAGAAGAGATCAGGTGTGCTCCTACAGTAGAGATCAGATGTGCTCCTACAGTAGAGATCAGGTGTGCTACTACAGTAGAGATCAGGTGTGCTCCTACAGAAGAGATCAGATGGGCTCCTACAGTAGAGATCAGATGTGCTCCTACAGTAGAGATCAGATGTGCTCCTACAGTAGAGATCAGATGTTCTCCTACAGTAGAGATCAGATGTGCTCCTACATTAGAGATCAGATGTGCTCCTACAGTAGAGATCAGATGTGCTCCTACAGTAGAGATCAGATGTGCTCCTACAGTAGAGATCAGATGTGCTCCTACATTACAGATCAGATGGGCTCCTACAGTAGAGATCAGATGTGCTCCTACAGAAGAGATCAGATGATGTGCTCCTACAGAAGAGATCAGATGTGCTCCTACAGAAGAGATCAGATGTGCTCCTACAGAAGAGATCAGATGTGCTCCTACAGTAGAGATCAGATGTGCTCCTACAGTAGAGATCAGATGTGCTCCTACAGAAGATATCAGATGTGCTCCTACAGTAGAGATCAGATATGCTCCGACAGAAGAGATCAGATGTGCTCCTACAGTAGAGATCAGATGTGCTCCTACAGAAGAGATCAGATGTGCTCCTACAGTAGATATCAGATGTGCTCCTATAGAAGAGATCAGATGTGCTCCTACAGTAGAGATCAGATGTGCTCCTAGGTGTGCTCGTACAGTAGAGATCAGGTGTGCTCCTACAGAAGAGATCAGATGTGCTCCTACAGTAGAGATCAGATGTGCTCCTACAGTAGAGATCAGATGTGCTCCTACAGTAGAGATCAGATGTGCTCCTACAGTAGGGATCAGGTGTGCTCCTACAGTAGAGATCAGATGTGCTCCTACAGAATATATCAGATGTGCTCCTACAGTAGAGATCAGATGTGCTCCTACAGAAGAGATCAGATGTGCTCCTACAGAAGAGATCAGATGTGCTCCTACAGTAGAGATCAGATGTGCTCCTACAGAATATATCAGATGTGCTCCTACAGTAGAGATTAGATGTGCTCCTAGGTGTGCTCCTACAGTAGAGATCAGGTGTGCTCCTACAGAAGAGATCAGATGTGCTCCTACAGTAGAGATCAGATGTGCTCCTACAATAGAGATCAGATGTGCTCCTACAGTAGAGATCAGGTGTGCTCCTACAGAAGAGATCAGGTGTGCTCCTACAAAAGAGATCAGGTGTGCTCCTACAGTAGAGATCAGATCTGCTCCTACAGTAGAGATCAGGTGTGCTCCTACAGTAGAGATCAGGTGTGCTCCTACAGAAGAGATCAGATGGGCTCCTACAGAAGAGATCAGATGTGCTCCTACAGTAGAGATCAGATGTGCTCCTACAGTAGAGATCAGATGTGCTCCTACAGTAGAGATCAGATTTGCTCCTACAGTAGAGATCAGATGTGCTCCTACAGTAGAGATCAGATGTGCTCCTACAGAAGAGATCAGATGTGTTCCTACAGTAGAGATCAGATGTGCTCCTACAGAAGAGATCAGATGTGCTCCTACAGTAGATATCAGATGTGCTCCTACAGAAGAGATCAGATGTGCTCCTACAGTAGAGATCAGATGTGCTCCTACAGTAGATATCAGATGTGCTCCTACAGTAGAGATCAGATGTGTTCCTACAGAAGAGATCAGATGGGCTCCTACAGTAGAGATCAGATGTGATCCTACAGTAGAGATCAGATGTGCTCCTACAGTAGAGATCAGATGTGCTCCTACAGTAGATATCAGATGTGCTCCTACAGTAGAGATCAGATGTGCTCCTACAGAAGAGATCAGATGTGCTCCTACAGTAGAGATCAGGTGTGCTCCTACAGAAGAGATCAGATGGGCTCCTACAGAAGAGATCAAATGTGATCCTACAGTAGAGATCAGATGTGCTCCTACAGTAGATATCAGATGTGCTCCTACAGTAGAGATCAGATTTGCTCCTACAGTAGAGATCAGATGTACTCCTACAGAAGAGATCAAATGTGATCCTACAGAAGAGATCAGATGGGCTCCTACAGAAGAGATCAGATGTGCTCCTACAGTAGAGATCAGATGTGCTCCTACAGTAGATATCAGATGTGCTCCTACAGTAGAGATCAGATGTGCTCCTACAGAAGAGATAAGATGGGCTCCTACAAAAGAGATCAGATGTGTTCCTACAGAAGAGATCAGATGGGCTCCTACAGAAGAGATCAGATGTGCTCCTACAGAAGAGATCAGATGTGCTCCTACAGTAGAGATCAGATGTGCTCCTACAGAATATATCAGATGTGCTCCTACAGTAGAGATCAGATGTGCTCCTACAGAAGAGATCAGATGTGCTCCTACAGTAGATATCAGATGTGCTACTACAGTAGAGATCAGATGTGCTCCTACAGAAGAGATCAGGTGTGCTCCTACAGTAGAGATCAGATGTGCTCCTACAGTAGAGATCAGGTGTGCTCCTACAGTAGAGATCAGGTGTGCTCCTACAGAAGAGATCAGATGGGCTCCTACAGTAGAGATCAGATGTGCTCCTACAGTAGAGATCAGATGTGCTCCTACAGTAGAGATCAGATGTGCTCCTACAGTAGAGATCAGATGTGCTCCTACAGTAGAGATCAGATGTGCTCCTACATTAGAGATCAGATGTGCTCCTACAGTAGAGATCAGATGTGCTCCTACAGTAGAGATCAGATGTGCTCCTACAGTAGAGATCAGATGTGCTCCTACATTACAGATCAGATGTTCTCCTACAGTAGAGATCAGATGTGCTCCTACAGTAGAGATCAGATGTGCTCCTACAGTAGAGATCAGATGTGCTCCTACATTAGAGATCAGATGTGCTCCTACAGTAGAGATCAGATGTGCTCCTACAGTAGAGATCAGATGTGCTCCTACAGAAGAGATCAGATGATGTGCTCCTACAGAAGAGATCAGATGTGCTCCTACAGAAGAGATCAGATGTGCTCCTACAGTAGATATCAGATGTGCTCCTACAGTAGAGATCAGATGTGCTCCTACAGAAGAGATCAGATGTGCTCCTACAGTAGAGATCAGATGTGCTCCAACAGTAGATATCAGATGTGTTCCTACAGAAGAGATCAGATGTGCTCCTACAGAAGAGATCAGATGTGCTCCTACAGAAGAGATCAGATGTGCTCCTACAGTAGAGATCAGATGTGCTCCTACAGAATATATCAGATGTGCTCCTACAGTAGATATCAGATGTGCTACTACAGTAGAGATCAGATGTGCTCCTACAGAAGAGATCAGGTGTGCTCCTACAGTAGAGATCAGATGTGCTTCTACAGTAGAGATCAGGTGTGCACCTACAGTAGAGATCAGGTGTGCTCCTACAGAAGAGATCAGATGGGCTCCTACAGTAGAGATCAGATGTGCTCCTACAGTAGAGATGTGCTCCTACAGTAGAGATCAGATGTGCTCCTACAGTAGAGATCAGATGTGCTCCTACATTAGAGATCAGATGTGCTCCTACAGTAGAGATCAGATGTGCTCCTACAGTAGAGATCAGATGTGCTCCTACAGTAGAAATTAGATGTGCTCCTACAGTAGAGATCAGATGTGCTCCTACAGAAGAGATCAGATGTGCTCCTACAGTAGAGATCAGATGTGCTCCTACAGTAGAGATCAGATGTGCTCCTACAGTAGAGATCAGGTGTGCTCCTACAGTAGAGATCAGATGTGCTCCTACAGAAGAGATCAGATGGGCTCCTACAGAAGAGATCAGATGTGCTCCTACCGTAGAGATCAGATGTGCTCCTACAGTAGAGATCAGATGTACTCCTACATTAGAGATCAGATGTGCTCCTACAGTAGAGATCAGATGTGCTCCTACAGTAGAGATCAGATGTGCTCCTACAGAAGATATCAGATGTGCTCCTACAGAAGAGATCAGATGTGCTCCTACAGAAGAGATCAGATGTGCTCCTACAGTAGAGATCAGATGTGCTCCTACAGTAGAGATCAGATGTGCTCCTAGGTGTGCTCCTACAGTAGAGATCAGGTGTGCTCCTACAGAAGAGATCAGATGTGCTCCTACAGTAGATATCAGATGTGCTCCTACAGTAGAGATCAGATGTGCTCCTACAGAAGAGATCAGATGGGCTCCTACAGAAGAGATCAGATGTGCTCCTACAGTAGAGATCAGATGTGCTCCTACAGTAGAGATCAGATGTGCTCCTACAGAAGAGATCAGATGTGCTCCTACAGAAGAGATCAGATGTGCTCCTACAGTAGAGATCAGATGTGCTCCTACAGTAGAGATCAGATGTGCTCCTACAGAAGAGATCAGATGGGCTCCTACAGAAGAGATCAGATGTGCTCCTACAGAAGAAATCAGATGTGCTCCTACAGAAGAGATCAGATGTGCTCCTACAGTAGAGATCAGATGTGCTCCTACAGAATATATCAGATGTGCTCCTACAGTAGAGATCAGATGTGCTCCTACAGAAGAAATCAGATGTGCTCCTACAGTAGATATCAGATGTGCTCCTACAGTAGAGATCAGATGTGCTCCTACAGAAGAGATCAGGTGTGCTCCTACAGTAGAGATCAGATGTGCTCCTACAGTAGAGATCAGGTGTGCTCCTACAGTAAAGATCAGGTGTGCTCCTACAGAAGAGATCAGATGTGCTCCTACAGTAGAGATCAGATGTGCTCCTACAGTAGAGATCAGATGTGCTCCTACATTAGAGATCAGATGTGCTCCTACAGTAGAGATCAGATGTGCTCCTACAGTAGAGATCAGATGTGCTCCTACAGAAGAGATCAGATGTGCTCCTACATTAGAGATCAGATGTGCTCCTACAGTAGAGATCAGATGTGCTCCTACAGTAGAGATCAGATGTGCTCCTACAGAAGAGATCAGATGATGTGCTCCTACAGAAGAGATCAGATGTGCTCCTACAGAAGAGATCAGATGTACTCCTACAGAAGAGATCAGATGTGCTCCTACAGTAGAGATCAGATGTGTTCCTACAGTAGAGATCAGATCTGCTCCTACAGAAGATATCAGATGTGCTCCTAGAGTAGAGATCAGATGTGCTCCTACAGAAGAGATCAAATGTGCTCCTACAGTAGAGATCAGATGTGCTCCTACAGAAGAGATCAGATGTGCTCCTACAGTAGATATCAGATGTGCTCCTATAGAAGAGATCAGATGTGCTCCTACAGTAGAGATCAGATGTGCTCCTAGGTGTGCTCCTACAGTAGAGATCAGATGTACTCCTACAGAAGAGATCAAATGTGATCCTACAGAAGAGATCAGATGGGCTCCTATAGAAGAGATCAGATGTGCTCCTACAGTAGAGATCAGGTGTGCTCCTACAGTAGATCTCAGATGTGCTCCTTCAGTAGAGATCAGATGTGCTTCTACAGAAGAGATAAGATGGGCTCCTACAGAAGAGATCAGATGTGCTCCTACAGTAGAGATCAGATGTGCTCCTACAGTAGAGATCAGATTTGCTTATACAGAAGATATCAGATGTGCTCCTACAGAAGATATCAGATGTGCTCCTACAGAAGAGATCAGATGTGCTCCTACAGTAGAGATCAGATGTGCTCCTACAGTAGAGATCAGATGTGCTCCTACAGTAGAGATCAGATTTGCTCCTACAGTAGAGATCAGATGTGCTCCTACAGAAGAGATCAGATGTGCTCCTACAGAAGAGATCAGATGTGCTCCTACAGTAGAGATCAGATGTGCTCCTACAGTAGAGATCAGATGTGCTCCTACAGTAGAGATCAGATTTGCTCCTACAGTAGAGATCAGATGTGCTCCTACAGTAGAGATCAGATGTGCTCCTACAGAAGAGATCAGATTTGCTTCTACAGAAGATATCAGATGTGCTCCTACAGAAGAGATCAGATGTGCTCCTACAGAAGAGATCAGATGTGCTTCTACAGTAGAGATCAGATGTGCTCCTACAGTAGAGATCAGATGTGCTCCTACAGTAGAGATCAGATGTGCTCCTACAGTAGAGATCAGATTTGCTCCTACAGTAGAGATCAGGTGTGCTCCTACAGTAAAGATCAGGTGTGCTCCTACAGAAGAGATCAGATGTGCTCCTACAGTAGAGATCAGATTTGCTCCTACAGTAGAGATCAGATTTGCTCCTACAGTAGAGATCAGATGTGCTCCTACAGTAGAGATCAGATGTGCTCCTACAGAAGAGATCAGATTTGCTTCTACAGAAGATATCAGATGTGCTCCTACAGAAGAGATCAGATGTGCTCCTACAGAAGAGATCAGATGTGCTCCTACAGTAGAGATCAGATGTGCTCCTACAGTAGAGATCAGATGTGCTCCTACAGTAGAGATCAGATGTGCTCCTACAGAAGAGATCAGATGTGCTCCTACAGTAGAGATCAGATGTGCTCCTACAGTAGAGATCAGATGTGCTCCTACAGTAGAGATCAGATTTGCTCCTACCGTAGAGATCAGATGTGCTCCTACAGTAGAGATCAGATGTACTCCTACATTAGAGATCAGATGTGCTCCTACAGTAGAGATCAGATGTGCTCCTACAGTAGAGATCAGATGTGCTCCTACAGAAGATATCAGATGTGCTCCTACAGAAGAGATCAGATGTGCTCCTACAGAAGAGATCAGATGTGCTCCTACAGTAGAGATCAGATGTGCTCCTACAGTAAAGATCAGATGTGCTCCTAGGTGTGCTCCTACAGTAGAGATCAGGTGTGCTCCTACAGAAGAGATCAGATGTGCTCCTACAGTAGATATCAGATGTGCTCCTACAGTAGAGATCAGATGTGCTCCTACAGAAGAGATCAGATGGGCTCCTACAGAAGAGATCAGATGTGCTCCTACAGTAGAGATCAGATGTGCTCCTACAGTAGAGATCAGATGTGCTCCTACAGAAGAGATCAGATGTGCTCCTACAGAAGAGATCAGATGTGCTCCTACAGTAGAGATCAGATGTGCTCCTACAGTAGAGATCAGATGTGCTCCTACAGAAGAGATCAGATGGGCTCCTACAGAAGAGATCAGATGTGCTCCTACAGAAGAAATCAGATGTGCTCCTACAGAAGAGATCAGATGTGCTCCTACAGTAGAGATCAGATGTGCTCCTACAGAATATATCAGATGTGCTCCTACAGTAGAGATCAGATGTGCTCCTACAGAAGAAATCAGATGTGCTCCTACAGTAGATATCAGATGTGCTCCTACAGTAGAGATCAGATGTGCTCCTACAGAAGAGATCAGGTGTGCTCCTACAGTAGAGATCAGATGTGCTCCTACAGTAGAGATCAGGTGTGCTCCTACAGTAAAGATCAGGTGTGCTCCTACAGAAGAGATCAGATGTGCTCCTACAGTAGAGATCAGATGTGCTCCTACAGTAGAGATCAGATGTGCTCCTACATTAGAGATCAGATGTGCTCCTACAGTAGAGATCAGATGTGCTCCTACAGTAGAGATCAGATGTGCTCCTACAGAAGAGATCAGATGTGCTCCTACATTAGAGATCAGATGTGCTCCTACAGTAGAGATCAGATGTGCTCCTACAGTAGAGATCAGATGTGCTCCTACAGAAGAGATCAGATGATGTGCTCCTACAGAAGAGATCAGATGTGCTCCTACAGAAGAGATCAGATGTACTCCTACAGAAGAGATCAGATGTGCTCCTACAGTAGAGATCAGATGTGTTCCTACAGTAGAGATCAGATGTGCTCCTACAGAAGATATCAGATGTGCTCCTAGAGTAGAGATCAGATGTGCTCCTACAGAAGAGATCAAATGTGCTCCTACAGTAGAGATCAGATGTGCTCCTACAGAAGAGATCAGATGTGCTCCTACAGTAGATATCAGATGTGCTCCTATAGAAGAGATCAGATGTGCTCCTACAGTAGAGATCAGATGTGCTCCTAGGTGTGCTCCTACAGTAGAGATCAGATGTACTCCTACAGAAGAGATCAAATGTGATCCTACAGAAGAGATCAGATGGGCTCCTACAGAAGAGATCAGATGTGCTCCTACAGTAGAGATCAGATGTGCTCCTACATTACAGATCAGATGTTCTCCTACAGTAGAGATCAGATGTGCTCCTACAGTAGAGATCAGATGTGCTCCTACAGTAGAGATCAGATGTGCTCCTACATTAGAGATCAGATGTGCTCCTACAGTAGAGATCAGATGTGCTCCTACAGTAGAGATCAGATGTGCTCCTACAGAAGAGATCAGATGATGTGCTCCTACAGAAGAGATCAGATGTGCTCCTACAGAAGAGATCAGATGTGCTCCTACAGTAGATATCAGATGTGCTCCTACAGTAGAGATCAGATGTGCTCCTACAGAAGAGATCAGATGTGCTCCTACAGTAGAGATCAGATGTGCTCCAACAGTAGATATCAGATGTGTTCCTACAGAAGAGATCAGATGTGCTCCTACAGAAGAGATCAGATGTGCTCCTACAGAAGAGATCAGATGTGCTCCTACAGTAGAGATCAGATGTGCTCCTACAGAATATATCAGATGTGCTCCTACAGTAGATATCAGATGTGCTACTACAGTAGAGATCAGATGTGCTCCTACAGAAGAGATCAGGTGTGCTCCTACAGTAGAGATCAGATGTGCTTCTACAGTAGAGATCAGGTGTGCACCTACAGTAGAGATCAGGTGTGCTCCTACAGAAGAGATCAGATGGGCTCCTACAGTAGAGATCAGATGTGCTCCTACAGTAGAGATGTGCTCCTACAGTAGAGATCAGATGTGCTCCTACAGTAGAGATCAGATGTGCTCCTACATTAGAGATCAGATGTGCTCCTACAGTAGAGATCAGATGTGCTCCTACAGTAGAGATCAGATGTGCTCCTACAGTAGAAATTAGATGTGCTCCTACAGTAGAGATCAGATGTGCTCCTACAGAAGAGATCAGATGTGCTCCTACAGTAGAGATCAGATGTGCTCCTACAGTAGAGATCAGATGTGCTCCTACAGTAGAGATCAGGTGTGCTCCTACAGTAGAGATCAGATGTGCTCCTACAGAAGAGATCAGATGGGCTCCTACAGAAGAGATCAGATGTGCTCCTACCGTAGAGATCAGATGTGCTCCTACAGTAGAGATCAGATGTACTCCTACATTAGAGATCAGATGTGCTCCTACAGTAGAGATCAGATGTGCTCCTACAGTAGAGATCAGATGTGCTCCTACAGAAGATATCAGATGTGCTCCTACAGAAGAGATCAGATGTGCTCCTACAGAAGAGATCAGATGTGCTCCTACAGTAGAGATCAGATGTGCTCCTACAGTAGAGATCAGATGTGCTCCTAGGTGTGCTCCTACAGTAGAGATCAGGTGTGCTCCTACAGAAGAGATCAGATGTGCTCCTACAGTAGATATCAGATGTGCTCCTACAGTAGAGATCAGATGTGCTCCTACAGAAGAGATCAGATGGGCTCCTACAGAAGAGATCAGATGTGCTCCTACAGTAGAGATCAGATGTGCTCCTACAGTAGAGATCAGATGTGCTCCTACAGAAGAGATCAGATGTGCTCCTACAGAAGAGATCAGATGTGCTCCTACAGTAGAGATCAGATGTGCTCCTACAGTAGAGATCAGATGTGCTCCTACAGAAGAGATCAGATGGGCTCCTACAGAAGAGATCAGATGTGCTCCTACAGAAGAAATCAGATGTGCTCCTACAGAAGAGATCAGATGTGCTCCTACAGTAGAGATCAGATGTGCTCCTACAGAATATATCAGATGTGCTCCTACAGTAGAGATCAGATGTGCTCCTACAGAAGAAATCAGATGTGCTCCTACAGTAGATATCAGATGTGCTCCTACAGTAGAGATCAGATGTGCTCCTACAGAAGAGATCAGGTGTGCTCCTACAGTAGAGATCAGATGTGCTCCTACAGTAGAGATCAGGTGTGCTCCTACAGTAAAGATCAGGTGTGCTCCTACAGAAGAGATCAGATGTGCTCCTACAGTAGAGATCAGATGTGCTCCTACAGTAGAGATCAGATGTGGTCCTACATTAGAGATCAGATGTGCTCCTACAGTAGAGATCAGATGTGCTCCTACAGTAGAGATCAGATGTGCTCCTACAGAAGAGATCAGATGTGCTCCTACATTAGAGATCAGATGTGCTCCTACAGTAGAGATCAGATGTGCTCCTACAGTAGAGATCAGATGTGCTCCTACAGAAGAGATCAGATGATGTGCTCCTACAGAAGAGATCAGATGTGCTCCTACAGAAGAGATCAGATGTACTCCTACAGAAGAGATCAGATGTGCTCCTACAGTAGAGATCAGATGTGTTCCTACAGTAGAGATCAGATGTGCTCCTACAGAAGATATCAGATGTGCTCCTAGAGTAGAGATCAGATGTGCTCCTACAGAAGAGATCAAATGTGCTCCTACAGTAGAGATCAGATGTGCTCCTACAGAAGAGATCAGATGTGCTCCTACAGTAGATATCAGATGTGCTCCTATAGAAGAGATCAGATGTGCTCCTACAGTAGAGATCAGATGTGCTCCTAGGTGTGCTCCTACAGTAGAGATCAGATGTACTCCTACAGAAGAGATCAAATGTGATCCTACAGAAGAGATCAGATGGGCTCCTATAGAAGAGATCAGATGTGCTCCTACAGTAGAGATCAGGTGTGCTCCTACAGTAGATCTCAGATGTGCTCCTTCAGTAGAGATCAGATGTGCTTCTACAGAAGAGATAAGATGGGCTCCTACAGAAGAGATCAGATGTGCTCCTACAGTAGAGATCAGATGTGCTCCTACAGTAGAGATCAGATTTGCTTATACAGAAGATATCAGATGTGCTCCTACAGAAGATATCAGATGTGCTCCTACAGAAGAGATCAGATGTGCTCCTACAGTAGAGATCAGATGTGCTCCTACAGTAGAGATCAGATGTGCTCCTACAGTAGAGATCAGATTTGCTCCTACAGTAGAGATCAGATGTGCTCCTACAGAAGAGATCAGATGTGCTCCTACAGAAGAGATCAGATGTGCTCCTACAGTAGAGATCAGATGTGCTCCTACAGTAGAGATCAGATGTGCTCCTACAGTAGAGATCAGATTTGCTCCTACAGTAGAGATCAGATGTGCTCCTACAGTAGAGATCAGATGTGCTCCTACAGAAGAGATCAGATTTGCTTCTACAGAAGATATCAGATGTGCTCCTACAGAAGAGATCAGATGTGCTCCTACAGAAGAGATCAGATGTGCTTCTACAGTAGAGATCAGATGTGCTCCTACAGTAGAGATCAGATGTGCTCCTACAGTAGAGATCAGATGTGCTCCTACAGTAGAGATCAGATTTGCTCCTACAGTAGAGATCAGGTGTGCTCCTACAGTAAAGATCAGGTGTGCTCCTACAGAAGAGATCAGATGTGCTCCTACAGTAGAGATCAGATTTGCTCCTACAGTAGAGATCAGATTTGCTCCTACAGTAGAGATCAGATGTGCTCCTACAGTAGAGATCAGATGTGCTCCTACAGAAGAGATCAGATTTGCTTCTACAGAAGATATCAGATGTGCTCCTACAGAAGAGATCAGATGTGCTCCTACAGAAGAGATCAGATGTGCTCCTACAGTAGAGATCAGATGTGCTCCTACAGTAGAGATCAGATGTGCTCCTACAGTAGAGATCAGATGTGCTCCTACAGAAGAGATCAGATGTGCTCCTACAGTAGAGATCAGATGTGCTCCTACAGTAGAGATCAGATGTGCTCCTACAGTAGAGATCAGATTTGCTCCTACCGTAGAGATCAGATGTGCTCCTACAGTAGAGATCAGATGTACTCCTACATTAGAGATCAGATGTGCTCCTACAGTAGAGATCAGATGTGCTCCTACAGTAGAGATCAGATGTGCTCCTACAGAAGATATCAGATGTGCTCCTACAGAAGAGATCAGATGTGCTCCTACAGAAGAGATCAGATGTGCTCCTACAGTAGAGATCAGATGTGCTCCTACAGTAGAGATCAGATGTGCTCCTAGGTGTGCTCCTACAGTAGAGATCAGGTGTGCTCCTACAGAAGAGATCAGATGTGCTCCTACAGTAGATATCAGATGTGCTCCTACAGTAGAGATCAGATGTGCTCCTACAGAAGAGATCAGATGGGCTCCTACAGAAGAGATCAGATGTGCTCCTACAGTAGAGATCAGATGTGCTCCTACAGTAGAGATCAGATGTGCTCCTACAGAAGAGATCAGATGTGCTCCTACAGAAGAGATCAGATGTGCTCCTACAGTAGAGATCAGATGTGCTCCTACAGTAGAGATCAGATGTGCTCCTACAGAAGAGATCAGATGGGCTCCTACAGAAGAGATCAGATGTGCTCCTACAGAAGAAATCAGATGTGCTCCTACAGAAGAGATCAGATGTGCTCCTACAGTAGAGATCAGATGTGCTCCTACAGAATATATCAGATGTGCTCCTACAGTAGAGATCAGATGTGCTCCTACAGAAGAAATCAGATGTGCTCCTACAGTAGATATCAGATGTGCTCCTACAGTAGAGATCAGATGTGCTCCTACAGAAGAGATCAGGTGTGCTCCTACAGTAGAGATCAGATGTGCTCCTACAGTAGAGATCAGGTGTGCTCCTACAGTAAAGATCAGGTGTGCTCCTACAGAAGAGATCAGATGTGCTCCTACAGTAGAGATCAGATGTGCTCCTACAGTAGAGATCAGATGTGCTCCTACATTAGAGATCAGATGTGCTCCTACAGTAGAGATCAGATGTGCTCCTACAGTAGAGATCAGATGTGCTCCTACAGAAGAGATCAGATGTGCTCCTACATTAGAGATCAGATGTGCTCCTACAGTAGAGATCAGATGTGCTCCTACAGTAGAGATCAGATGTGCTCCTACAGAAGAGATCAGATGATGTGCTCCTACAGAAGAGATCAGATGTGCTCCTACAGAAGAGATCAGATGTACTCCTACAGAAGAGATCAGATGTGCTCCTACAGTAGAGATCAGATGTGTTCCTACAGTAGAGATCAGATGTGCTCCTACAGAAGATATCAGATGTGCTCCTAGAGTAGAGATCAGATGTGCTCCTACAGAAGAGATCAAATGTGCTCCTACAGTAGAGATCAGATGTGCTCCTACAGAAGAGATCAGATGTGCTCCTACAGTAGATATCAGATGTGCTCCTATAGAAGAGATCAGATGTGCTCCTACAGTAGAGATCAGATGTGCTCCTAGGTGTGCTCCTACAGTAGAGATCAGATGTACTCCTACAGAAGAGATCAAATGTGATCCTACAGAAGAGATCAGATGGGCTCCTATAGAAGAGATCAGATGTGCTCCTACAGTAGAGATCAGGTGTGCTCCTACAGTAGATCTCAGATGTGCTCCTTCAGTAGAGATCAGATGTGCTTCTACAGAAGAGATAAGATGGGCTCCTACAGAAGAGATCAGATGTGCTCCTACAGTAGAGATCAGATGTGCTCCTACAGTAGAGATCAGATTTGCTTATACAGAAGATATCAGATGTGCTCCTACAGAAGATATCAGATGTGCTCCTACAGAAGAGATCAGATGTGCTCCTACAGTAGAGATCAGATGTGCTCCTACAGTAGAGATCAGATGTGCTCCTACAGTAGAGATCAGATTTGCTCCTACAGTAGAGATCAGATGTGCTCCTACAGAAGAGATCAGATGTGCTCCTACAGAAGAGATCAGATGTGCTCCTACAGTAGAGATCAGATGTGCTCCTACAGTAGAGATCAGATGTGCTCCTACAGTAGAGATCAGATTTGCTCCTACAGTAGAGATCAGATGTGCTCCTACAGTAGAGATCAGATGTGCTCCTACAGTAGAGATCAGATGTGCTCCTACAGAAGATATCAGATGTGCTCCTACAGTACAGATCAGATGTGCTCCTACAGAAGAGATCAGATGTGCTCCTACAGAAGAGATCAGATGTGCTCCTACAGTAGAGATCAGATGTGCTCCTACAGAAGAGATCAGATGTGCTCCTACAGTAGAGATCAGATGTGCTCCTACAGTAGAGATCAGGTGTGCTCCTACAGTAAAGATCAGATGTGCTCCTACCGTAGAGATCAGATGTGCTCCTACAGTAGAGATCAGATGTACTCCTACATTAGAGATCAGATGTGCTCCTACAGTAGAGATCAGATGTGCTCCTACAGTAGAGATCAGATGTGCTCCTACAGAAGATATCAGATGTGCTCCTACAGAAGAGATCAGATGTGCTCCTACAGAAGAGATCAGATGTGCTCCTACAGTAGAGATCAGATGTGCTCCTACAGTAGAGATCAGATGTGCTCCTAGGTGTGCTCCTACAGTAGAGATCAGGTGTGCTCCTACAGAAGAGATCAGATGTGCTCCTACAGTAGATATCAGATGTGCTCCTACAGTAGAGATCAGATGTGCTCCTACAGAAGAGATCAGATGGGCTCCTACAGAAGAGATCAGATGTGCTCCTACAGTAGAGATCAGATGTGCTCCTACAGTAGAGATCAGATGTGCTCCTACAGAAGAGATCAGATGTGCTCCTACAGAAGAGATCAGATGTGCTCCTACAGTAGAGATCAGATGTGCTCCTACAGTAGAGATCAGATGTGCTCCTACAGAAGAGATCAGATGGGCTCCTACAGAAGAGATCAGATGTGCTCCTACAGAAGAAATCAGATGTGCTCCTACAGAAGAGATCAGATGTGCTCCTACAGTAGAGATCAGATGTGCTCCTACAGAATATATCAGATGTGCTCCTACAGTAGAGATCAGATGTGCTCCTACAGAAGAAATCAGATGTGCTCCTACAGTAGATATCAGATGTGCTCCTACAGTAGAGATCAGATGTGCTCCTACAGAAGAGATCAGGTGTGCTCCTACAGTAGAGATCAGATGTGCTCCTACAGTAGAGATCAGGTGTGCTCCTACAGTAAAGATCAGGTGTGCTCCTACAGAAGAGATCAGATGTGCTCCTACAGTAGAGATCAGATGTGCTCCTACAGTAGAGATCAGATGTGCTCCTACATTAGAGATCAGATGTGCTCCTACAGTAGAGATCAGATGTGCTCCTACAGTAGAGATCAGATGTGCTCCTACAGAAGAGATCAGATGTGCTCCTACAGAAGAGATCAGATGTGCTCCTACAGTAGAGATCAGATGTGCTCCTACAGAATATATCAGATGTGCTCCTACAGTAGAGATTAGATGTGCTCCTAGGTGTGCTCCTACAGTAGAGATCAGGTGTGCTCCTACAGAAGAGATCAGATGTGCTCCTACAGTAGAGATCAGATGTGCTCCTACAATAGAGATCAGATGTGCTCCTACAGTAGAGATCAGGTGTGCTCCTACAGAAGAGATCAGGTGTGCTCCTACAAAAGAGATCAGGTGTGCTCCTACAGTAGAGATCAGATCTGCTCCTACAGTAGAGATCAGGTGTGCTCCTACAGTAGAGATCAGGTGTGCTCCTACAGAAGAGATCAGATGGGCTCCTACAGAAGAGATCAGATGTGCTCCTACAGTAGAGATCAGATGTGCTCCTACAGTAGAGATCAGATGTGCTCCTACAGTAGAGATCAGATTTGCTCCTACAGTAGAGATCAGATGTGCTCCTACAGTAGAGATCAGATGTGCTCCTACAGAAGAGATCAGATGTGTTCCTACAGTAGAGATCAGATGTGCTCCTACAGAAGAGATCAGATGTGCTCCTACAGTAGATATCAGATGTGCTCCTACAGAAGAGATCAGATGTGCTCCTACAGTAGAGATCAGATGTGCTCCTACAGTAGATATCAGATGTGCTCCTACAGTAGAGATCAGATGTGTTCCTACAGAAGAGATCAGATGGGCTCCTACAGTAGAGATCAGATGTGATCCTACAGTAGAGATCAGATGTGCTCCTACAGTAGAGATCAGATGTGCTCCTACAGTAGATATCAGATGTGCTCCTACAGTAGAGATCAGATGTGCTCCTACAGAAGAGATCAGATGTGCTCCTACAGTAGAGATCAGGTGTGCTCCTACAGAAGAGATCAGATGGGCTCCTACAGAAGAGATCAAATGTGATCCTACAGTAGAGATCAGATGTGCTCCTACAGTAGATATCAGATGTGCTCCTACAGTAGAGATCAGATGTGCTCCTACAGTAGAGATCAGATGTACTCCTACAGAAGAGATCAAATGTGATCCTACAGAAGAGATCAGATGGGCTCCTACAGAAGAGATCAGATGTGCTCCTACAGTAGAGATCAGATGTGCTCCTACAGTAGATATCAGATGTGCTCCTACAGTAGAGATCAGATGTGCTCCTACAGAAGAGATAAGATGGGCTCCTACAAAAGAGATCAGATGTGTTCCTACAGAAGAGATCAGATGGGCTCCTACAGAAGAGATCAGATGTGCTCCTACAGAAGAGATCAGATGTGCTCCTACAGTAGAGATCAGATGTGCTCCTACAGAATATATCAGATGTGCTCCTACAGTAGAGATCAGATGTGCTCCTACAGAAGAGATCAGATGTGCTCCTACAGTAGATATCAGATGTGCTACTACAGTAGAGATCAGATGTGCTCCTACAGAAGAGATCAGGTGTGCTCCTACAGTAGAGATCAGATGTGCTCCTACAGTAGAGATCAGGTGTGCTCCTACAGTAGAGATCAGGTGTGCTCCTACAGAAGAGATCAGATGGGCTCCTACAGTAGAGATCAGATGTGCTCCTACAGTAGAGATCAGATGTGCTCCTACAGTAGAGATCAGATGTGCTCCTACAGTAGAGATCAGATGTGCTCCTACAGTAGAGATCAGATGTGCTCCTACATTAGAGATCAGATGTGCTCCTACAGTAGAGATCAGATGTGCTCCTACAGTAGAGATCAGATGTGCTCCTACAGTAGAGATCAGATGTGCTCCTACATTACAGATCAGATGTTCTCCTACAGTAGAGATCAGATGTGCTCCTACAGTAGAGATCAGATGTGCTCCTACAGTAGAGATCAGATGTGCTCCTACATTAGAGATCAGATGTGCTCCTACAGTAGAGATCAGATGTGCTCCTACAGTAGAGATCAGATGTGCTCCTACAGAAGAGATCAGATGATGTGCTCCTACAGAAGAGATCAGATGTGCTCCTACAGAAGAGATCAGATGTGCTCCTACAGTAGATATCAGATGTGCTCCTACAGTAGAGATCAGATGTGCTCCTACAGAAGAGATCAGATGTGCTCCTACAGTAGAGATCAGATGTGCTCCAACAGTAGATATCAGATGTGTTCCTACAGAAGAGATCAGATGTGCTCCTACAGAAGAGATCAGATGTGCTCCTACAGAAGAGATCAGATGTGCTCCTACAGTAGAGATCAGATGTGCTCCTACAGAATATATCAGATGTGCTCCTACAGTAGATATCAGATGTGCTACTACAGTAGAGATCAGATGTGCTCCTACAGAAGAGATCAGGTGTGCTCCTACAGTAGAGATCAGATGTGCTTCTACAGTAGAGATCAGGTGTGCACCTACAGTAGAGATCAGGTGTGCTCCTACAGAAGAGATCAGATGGGCTCCTACAGTAGAGATCAGATGTGCTCCTACAGTAGAGATGTGCTCCTACAGTAGAGATCAGATGTGCTCCTACAGTAGAGATCAGATGTGCTCCTACATTAGAGATCAGATGTGCTCCTACAGTAGAGATCAGATGTGCTCCTACAGTAGAGATCAGATGTGCTCCTACAGTAGAAATTAGATGTGCTCCTACAGTAGAGATCAGATGTGCTCCTACAGAAGAGATCAGATGTGCTCCTACAGTAGAGATCAGATGTGCTCCTACAGTAGAGATCAGATGTGCTCCTACAGTAGAGATCAGGTGTGCTCCTACAGTAGAGATCAGATGTGCTCCTACAGAAGAGATCAGATGGGCTCCTACAGAAGAGATCAGATGTGCTCCTACCGTAGAGATCAGATGTGCTCCTACAGTAGAGATCAGATGTACTCCTACATTAGAGATCAGATGTGCTCCTACAGTAGAGATCAGATGTGCTCCTACAGTAGAGATCAGATGTGCTCCTACAGAAGATATCAGATGTGCTCCTACAGAAGAGATCAGATGTGCTCCTACAGAAGAGATCAGATGTGCTCCTACAGTAGAGATCAGATGTGCTCCTACAGTAGAGATCAGATGTGCTCCTAGGTGTGCTCCTACAGTAGAGATCAGGTGTGCTCCTACAGAAGAGATCAGATGTGCTCCTACAGTAGATATCAGATGTGCTCCTACAGTAGAGATCAGATGTGCTCCTACAGAAGAGATCAGATGGGCTCCTACAGAAGAGATCAGATGTGCTCCTACAGTAGAGATCAGATGTGCTCCTACAGTAGAGATCAGATGTGCTCCTACAGAAGAGATCAGATGTGCTCCTACAGAAGAGATCAGATGTGCTCCTACAGTAGAGATCAGATGTGCTCCTACAGTAGAGATCAGATGTGCTCCTACAGAAGAGATCAGATGGGCTCCTACAGAAGAGATCAGATGTGCTCCTACAGAAGAAATCAGATGTGCTCCTACAGAAGAGATCAGATGTGCTCCTACAGTAGAGATCAGATGTGCTCCTACAGAATATATCAGATGTGCTCCTACAGTAGAGATCAGATGTGCTCCTACAGAAGAAATCAGATGTGCTCCTACAGTAGATATCAGATGTGCTCCTACAGTAGAGATCAGATGTGCTCCTACAGAAGAGATCAGGTGTGCTCCTACAGTAGAGATCAGATGTGCTCCTACAGTAGAGATCAGGTGTGCTCCTACAGTAAAGATCAGGTGTGCTCCTACAGAAGAGATCAGATGTGCTCCTACAGTAGAGATCAGATGTGCTCCTACAGTAGAGATCAGATGTGCTCCTACATTAGAGATCAGATGTGCTCCTACAGTAGAGATCAGATGTGCTCCTACAGTAGAGATCAGATGTGCTCCTACAGAAGAGATCAGATGTGCTCCTACATTAGAGATCAGATGTGCTCCTACAGTAGAGATCAGATGTGCTCCTACAGTAGAGATCAGATGTGCTCCTACAGAAGAGATCAGATGATGTGCTCCTACAGAAGAGATCAGATGTGCTCCTACAGAAGAGATCAGATGTACTCCTACAGAAGAGATCAGATGTGCTCCTACAGTAGAGATCAGATGTGTTCCTACAGTAGAGATCAGATGTGCTCCTACAGAAGATATCAGATGTGCTCCTAGAGTAGAGATCAGATGTGCTCCTACAGAAGAGATCAAATGTGCTCCTACAGTAGAGATCAGATGTGCTCCTACAGAAGAGATCAGATGTGCTCCTACAGTAGATATCAGATGTGCTCCTATAGAAGAGATCAGATGTGCTCCTACAGTAGAGATCAGATGTGCTCCTAGGTGTGCTCCTACAGTAGAGATCAGATGTACTCCTACAGAAGAGATCAAATGTGATCCTACAGAAGAGATCAGATGGGCTCCTATAGAAGAGATCAGATGTGCTCCTACAGTAGAGATCAGGTGTGCTCCTACAGTAGATCTCAGATGTGCTCCTTCAGTAGAGATCAGATGTGCTTCTACAGAAGAGATAAGATGGGCTCCTACAAAAGAGATCAGATGTGCTCCTACAGAAGAGATCAGATGTGCTCCTACAGTAGAGATAAGATGTGCTCCTACAGTAGAGATCAGATTTGCTTATACAGAAGATATCAGATGTGCTCCTACAGAAGAGATCAGATGTGCTCCTACAGAAGAGATCAGATGTGCTCCTACAGTAGAGATCAGATGTGCTCCTACAGTAGAGATCAGATGTGCTCCTACAGTAGAGATCAGATTTGCTCCTACAGTAGAGATCAGATGTGCTCCTACAGTAGAGATCAGATGTGCTCCTACAGAAGAGATCAGATTTGCTTCTACAGAAGATATCAGATGTGCTCCTACAGAAGAGATCAGATGTGCTCCTACAGAAGAGATCAGATGTGCTTCTACAGTAGAGATCAGATGTGCTCCTACAGTAGAGATCAGATGTGCTCCTACAGTAGAGATCAGATGTGCTCCTACAGAAGAGATCAGATGTGCTCCTACAGTAGAGATCAGATTTGCTCCTACAGTAGAGATCAGATTTGCTCCTACAGTAGAGATCAGATGTGCTCCTACAGTAGAGATCAGATGTGCTCCTACAGAAGAGATCAGATTTGCTTCTACAGAAGATATCAGATGTGCTCCTACAGAAGAGATCAGATGTGCTCCTACAGAAGAGATCAGATGTGCTCCTACAGTAGAGATCAGATGTGCTCCTACAGTAGAGATCAGATGTGCTCCTACAGTAGAGATCAGATGTGCTCCTACAGAAGAGATCAGATGTGCTCCTACAGTAGAGATCAGATGTGCTCCTACAGTAGAGATCAGATGTGCTCCTACAGTAGAGATCAGATTTGCTCCTACAGTAGAGATCAGATGTGGTCCTACAGTAGAGATCAGATGTGCTCCTACAGAAGAGATCAGATTTGCTTCTACAGAAGATATCAGATGTGCTCCTACAGAAGAGATCAGATGTGCTCCTACAGAAGAGATCAAATGTGATCCTACAGTAGAGATCAGATGTGCTCCTACAGTAGAGATCAGATGTGCTCCTACAGAAGATATCAGATGTGCTCCTACAGTACAGATCAGATGTGCTCCTACAGAAGAGATCAGATGTGCTCCTACAGAAGAGATCAGATGTGCTCCTACAGTAGAGATCAGATGTGCTCCTACAGAATATATCAGATGTGCTCCTACAGTAGAGATCAGATGTGCTCCTACAGAAGAAATCAGATGTGCTCCTACAGTAGATATCAGATGTGCTCCTACAGTAGAGATCAGATGTGCTCCTACAGAAGAGATCAGGTGTGCTCCTACAGTAGAGATCAGATGTGCTCCTACAGTAGAGATCAGGTGTGCTCCTACAGTAAAGATCAGGTGTGCTCCTACAGAAGAGATCAGATGTGCTCCTACAGTAGAGATCAGATGTGCTCCTACAGTAGAGATCAGATGTGCTCCTACATTAGAGATCAGATGTGCTCCTACAGTAGAGATCAGATGTGCTCCTACAGTAGAGATCAGATGTGCTCCTACAGAAGAGATCAGATGTGCTCCTACATTAGAGATCAGATGTGCTCCTACAGTAGAGATCAGATGTGCTCCTACAGTAGAGATCAGATGTGCTCCTACAGAAGAGATCAGATGATGTGCTCCTACAGAAGAGATCAGATGTGCTCCTACAGAAGAGATCAGATGTACTCCTACAGAAGAGATCAGATGTGCTCCTACAGTAGAGATCAGATGTGTTCCTACAGTAGAGATCAGATGTGCTCCTACAGAAGATATCAGATGTGCTCCTAGAGTAGAGATCAGATGTGCTCCTACAGAAGAGATCAAATGTGCTCCTACAGTAGAGATCAGATGTGCTCCTACAGAAGAGATCAGATGTGCTCCTACAGTAGATATCAGATGTGCTCCTATAGAAGAGATCAGATGTGCTCCTACAGTAGAGATCAGATGTGCTCCTAGGTGTGCTCCTACAGTAGAGATCAGATGTACTCCTACAGAAGAGATCAAATGTGATCCTACAGAAGAGATCAGATGGGCTCCTATAGAAGAGATCAGATGTGCTCCTACAGTAGAGATCAGGTGTGCTCCTACAGTAGATCTCAGATGTGCTCCTTCAGTAGAGATCAGATGTGCTTCTACAGAAGAGATAAGATGGGCTCCTACAAAAGAGATCAGATGTGCTCCTACAGAAGAGATCAGATGTGCTCCTACAGTAGAGATCAGATGTGCTCCTACAGTAGAGATCAGATTTGCTTATACAGAAGATATCAGATGTGCTCCTACAGAAGAGATCAGATGTGCTCCTACAGAAGAGATCAGATGTGCTCCTACAGTAGAGATCAGATGTGCTCCTACAGTAGAGATCAGATGTGCTCCTACAGTAGAGATCAGATTTGCTCCTACAGTAGAGATCAGATGTGCTCCTACAGTAGAGATCAGATGTGCTCCTACAGAAGAGATCAGATTTGCTTCTACAGAAGATATCAGATGTGCTCCTACAGAAGAGATCAGATGTGCTCCTACAGAAGAGATCAGATGTGCTTCTACAGTAGAGATCAGATGTGCTCCTACAGTAGAGATCAGATGTGCTCCTACAGTAGAGATCAGATGTGCTCCTACAGTAGAGATCAGATTTGCTCCTACAGTAGAGATCAGGTGTGCTCCTACAGTAAAGATCAGGTGTGCTCCTACAGAAGAGATCAGATGTGCTCCTACAGTAGAGATCAGATTTGCTCCTACAGTAGAGATCAGATTTGCTCCTACAGTAGAGATCAGATGTGCTCCTACAGTAGAGATCAGATGTGCTCCTACAGAAGAGATCAGATTTGCTTCTACAGAAGATATCAGATGTGCTCCTACAGAAGAGATCAGATGTGCTCCTACAGAAGAGATCAGATGTGCTCCTACAGTAGAGATCAGATGTGCTCCTACAGTAGAGATTAGATGTGCTCCTACAGTAGAGATCAGATGTGCTCCTACAGAAGAGATCAGATGTGCTCCTACAGTAGAGATCAGATGTGCTCCTACAGTAGAGATCAGATGTGCTCCTACAGTAGAGATCAGATGTGCTCCTACAGTAGAGATCAGATGTGCTCCTACAGAAGATATCAGATGTGCTCCTACAGTAGAGATCAGATGTGCTCCTACAGTAGATATCAGATGTGCTCCTACAGTAGATATCAGATGTGCTCCTACAGTAGAGATCAGATGTGCTCCTACAGTAGAGATCAGATGTGCTCCTACAGAAGAGATCAGATGGGCTCCTACAGAAGAGATCAGATGTGCTCCTACAGTAGAGATCAGATGTGCTCCTACAGTAGATATCAGATGTGCTCCTACAGTAGAGATCAGATGTGCTCCTACAGAAGATATCAGATGTGCTCCTACAGAAGAGATCAGATGTGCTCCTACGGAAGAGATCAGATGTGCTCCTACAGTAGAGATCAGATGTACTCCTACATTAGAGATCAGATGTGCTCCTACAGTAGAGATCAGATGTGCTCCTACATTAGAGATCAGATGTGCTCCTACAGTAGAGATCAGATGTGCTCCTACAGTAGAGATCAGATGTGCTCCTACAGAAGAGATCAGATGTGCTCCTACAGAAGAGATCAGATGTGCTCCTACAGTAGAGATCAGATGTGTTCCTACAGTAGAGATCAGATGTGCTCCTACAGAAGATATCAGATGTGCTCCTAGAGTAGAGATCAGATGTGCTCCTACAGAAGAGATCAGATGTGCTCCTACAGTAGAGATCAGATGTGCTCCTACAGAAGAGATCAGATGTGCTCCTACAGTAGATATCAGATGTGCTCCTATAGAAGAGATCGGATGTGCTCCTACAGTAGAGATCAGATGTGCTCCTAGGTGTGCTCCTACAGTAGAGATCAGATGTGCTCCTACAGAAGAGATCAAATGTGATCCTACAGTAGAGATCAGATGTGCTCCTACAGTAGAGATCAGATGTGCTCCTACAGTAGAGATCAGATGTGCTCCTACAGAAGATATCAGATGTGCTCCTACAGTAGAGATCAGATGTGCTCCTACAGAAGAGATCAGATGTGCTCCTACAGTAGATATCAGATGTGCTCCTACAGTAGATATCAGATGTGCTCCTACAGTAGAGATCAGATGTGCTCCTACAGAAGAGATCAGATGGGCTCCTACAGAAGAGATCAGATGTGCTCCTACAGTAGAGATCAGATGTGCTCCTACAGTAGAGATCAGATGTGCTCCTACAGTAGATATCAGATGTGCTCCTACAGTAGAGATCAGATGTGCTCCTACAGAAGATATCAGATGTGCTCCTACAGAAGAGATCAGATGTGCTCCTACAGAAGAGATCAGATGTGCTCCTACAGTAGAGATCAGATGTACTCCTACATTAGAGATCAGATGTGCTCCTACAGTAGAGATCAGATGTGCTCCTACAGTAGTGATCAGATTTGCTCCTACAGTAGAGATCAGATGTGCTCCTAGAGTAGATATCAGATGTGCTCCTACAGTAGAGATAAGGTGTGCTCCTACAGTAGAGATCAGATGTGCTCCTACAGAAGAGATCAGATGGGCTCCTACAGAAGAGATCAGATGTGCTCCTACCGTAGAGATCAGATGTGCTCCTACAGTAGAGATCAGATGTGCTCCTACAGTAGAGATCAGATGTACTCCTACAGAAGAGATCAGATGTGCTCCTACAGTAGAGATCAGATGTGCTCCTACAGTAGAGATCAGATGTGCTCCTACAGTAGAGATCAGGTGTGCTCCTACAGTAGAGATCAGATGTGCTCCTACAGAAGAGATCAGATGGGCTCCTACAGAAGAGATCAGATGTGCTCCTACCGTAGAGATCAGATGTGCTCCTACAGTAGAGATCAGATGTGCTCCTACAGTAGAGATCAGATGTGCTCCTACAGTAGAGATCAGGTGTGCTCCTACAGTAGAGATCAGATGTGCTCCTACAGAAGAGATCAGATGGGCTCCTACAGAAGAGATCAGATGTGCTCCTACCGTAGAGATCAGATGTGCTCCTACAGTAGAGATCAGATGTGCTCCTAAAGTAGAGATCAGATGTGCTCCTACAGAAGAGATCAGATGTGCTCCTACAGAAGAAATCAGATGTGCTCCTACAGAAGAGATCAGATGTGCTCCTACAGTAGAGATCAGGTGTGCTCCTACAGTAAAGATCAGGTGTGCTCCTACAGAAGAGATCAGATGTGCTCCTACAGTAGAGATCAGATGTGCTCCTACATTAGAGATCAGATGTGCTCCTACAGTAGAGATCAGATGGGCTCCTACAGTAGAGATCAGATGTGCTCCTACAGAAGAGATCAGATGTGCTCCTACATTAGAGATAAGATGTGCTCCTACAGTAGAGATCAGATGTGCTCCTACAGTAGAGATCAGATGTGCTCCTACAGAAGAGATCAGATGATGTGCTCCTACAGAAGAGATCAGATGTGCTCCTACAGAAGAGATCAGATGTACTCCTACAGAAGAGATCAGATGTGCTCCTACAGTAGAGATCAGATGTGTTCCTACAGTAGAAATCAGATGTGCTCCTACAGAAGATATCAGATGTGCTCCTACAGAAGAGATCAGATGTGCTCCTACAGTAGAGATCAGATGTGCTCCTACAGAAGAGATCAGATGTGCTCCTACAGTAGATATCAGATGTGCTCCTATAGAAGAGATCAGATGTGCTCCTACAGTAGAGATCAGATGTGCTCCTAGGTGTGCTCCTACAGTAGAGATCAGATGTGCTCCTACAGAAGAGATCAAATGTGATCCTACAGTAGAGATCAGATGTGCTCCTACAGTAGAGATCAGATGTGCTCCTACAGTAGAGATCAGATGTGCTCCTACAGAAGATATCAGATGTGCTCCTACAGTAGAGATCAGATGTGCTCCTACAGTAGATATCAGATGTGCTCCTACAGTAGATATCAGATGTGCTCCTACAGTAGAGATCAGATGTGCTCCTACAGTAGAGATCAGATGTGCTCCTACAGAAGAGATCAGATGGGCTCCTACAGAAGAGATCAGATGTGCTCCTACAGTAGAGATCAGATGTGCTCCTACAGTAGATATCAGATGTGCTCCTACAGTAGAGATCAGATGTGCTCCTACAGAAGATATCAGATGTGCTCCTACAGAAGAGATCAGATGTGCTCCTACGGAAGAGATCAGATGTGCTCCTACAGTAGAGATCAGATGTACTCCTACATTAGAGATCAGATGTGCTCCTACAGTAGAGATCAGATGTGCTCCTACATTAGAGATCAGATGTGCTCCTACAGTAGAGATCAGATGTGCTCCTACAGTAGAGATCAGATGTGCTCCTACAGAAGAGATCAGATGTGCTCCTACAGAAGAGATCAGATGTGCTCCTACAGTAGAGATCAGATGTGTTCCTACAGTAGAGATCAGATGTGCTCCTACAGAAGATATCAGATGTGCTCCTAGAGTAGAGATCAGATGTGCTCCTACAGAAGAGATCAGATGTGCTCCTACAGTAGAGATCAGATGTGCTCCTACAGAAGAGATCAGATGTGCTCCTACAGTAGATATCAGATGTGCTCCTATAGAAGAGATCGGATGTGCTCCTACAGTAGAGATCAGATGTGCTCCTAGGTGTGCTCCTACAGTAGAGATCAGATGTGCTCCTACAGAAGAGATCAAATGTGATCCTACAGTAGAGATCAGATGTGCTCCTACAGTAGAGATCAGATGTGCTCCTACAGTAGAGATCAGATGTGCTCCTACAGAAGATATCAGATGTGCTCCTACAGTAGAGATCAGATGTGCTCCTACAGAAGAGATCAGATGTGCTCCTACAGTAGATATCAGATGTGCTCCTACAGTAGATATCAGATGTGCTCCTACAGTAGAGATCAGATGTGCTCCTACAGAAGAGATCAGATGGGCTCCTACAGAAGAGATCAGATGTGCTCCTACAGTAGAGATCAGATGTGCTCCTACAGTAGAGATCAGATGTGCTCCTACAGTAGATATCAGATGTGCTCCTACAGTAGAGATCAGATGTGCTCCTACAGAAGATATCAGATGTGCTCCTACAGAAGAGATCAGATGTGCTCCTACAGAAGAGATCAGATGTGCTCCTACAGTAGAGATCAGATGTACTCCTACATTAGAGATCAGATGTGCTCCTACAGTAGAGATCAGATGTGCTCCTACAGTAGTGATCAGATTTGCTCCTACAGTAGAGATCAGATGTGCTCCTAGAGTAGATATCAGATGTGCTCCTACAGTAGAGATAAGGTGTGCTCCTACAGTAGAGATCAGATGTGCTCCTACAGAAGAGATCAGATGGGCTCCTACAGAAGAGATCAGATGTGCTCCTACCGTAGAGATCAGATGTGCTCCTACAGTAGAGATCAGATGTGCTCCTACAGTAGAGATCAGATGTACTCCTACAGAAGAGATCAGATGTGCTCCTACAGTAGAGATCAGATGTGCTCCTACAGTAGAGATCAGATGTGCTCCTACAGTAGAGATCAGGTGTGCTCCTACAGTAGAGATCAGATGTGCTCCTACAGAAGAGATCAGATGGGCTCCTACAGAAGAGATCAGATGTGCTCCTACCGTAGAGATCAGATGTGCTCCTACAGTAGAGATCAGATGTGCTCCTAAAGTAGAGATCAGATGTGCTCCTACAGAAGAGATCAGATGTGCTCCTACAGAAGAAATCAGATGTGCTCCTACAGAAGAGATCAGATGTGCTCCTACAGTAGAGATCAGATGTGCTCCTACAGTAAAGATCAGGTGTGCTTCTACAGAAGAGATCAGATGTGCTCCTACAGAAGAGATCAGATGTGCTCCTACAGTAGAGATCAGATGTGCTCCTATAGAAGAGATCGGATGTGCTCCTACAGTAGAGATCAGATGTGCTCCTAGGTGTGCTCCTACAGTAGAGATCAGATGTGCTCCTACAGAAGAGATCAAATGTGATCCTACAGTAGAGATCAGATGTGCTCCTACAGTAGAGATCAGATGTGCTCCTACAGTAGAGATCAGATGTGCTCCTACAGAAGATATCAGATGTGCTCCTACAGTAGAGATCAGATGTACTCCTACAGAAGAGATCAGATGTGCTCCTACAGTAGAGATCAGATGTGTTCCTACAGTAGAGATCAGATGTGCTCCTACAGAAGATATCAGATGTGCTCCTAGAGTAGAGATCAGATGTGCTCCTACAGAAGAGATCAGATGTGCTCCTACAGTAGAGATCAGATGTGCTCCTACAGAAGAGATCAGATGTGCTCCTACAGTAGATATCAGATGTGCTCCTATAGAAGAGATCGGATGTGCTCCTACAGTAGAGATCAGATGTGCTCCTAGGTGTGCTCCTACAGTAGAGATCAGATGTGCTCCTACAGAAGAGATCAAATGTGATCCTACAGTAGAGATCAGATGTGCTCCTACAGTAGAGATCAGATGTGCTCCTACAGTAGAGATCAGATGTGCTCCTACATTAGAGATCAGATGTGCTCCTACAGTAGAGATCAGATGTGCTCCTACAGTAGAGATCAGATGTGCTCCTACAGAAGAGATCAGATGTGCTCCTACATTAGAGATCAGATGTGCTCCTACAGTAGAGATCAGATGTGCTCCTACAGTAGAGATCAGATGTGCTCCTACAGAAGAGATCAGATGATGTGCTCCTACAGAAGAGATCAGATGTGCTCCTACAGAAGAGATCAGATGTACTCCTACAGAAGAGATCAGATGTGCTCCTACAGTAGAGATCAGATGTGTTCCTACAGTAGAGATCAGATGTGCTCCTACAGAAGATATCAGATGTGCTCCTAGAGTAGAGATCAGATGTGCTCCTACAGAAGAGATCAGATGTGCTCCTACAGTAGAGATCAGATGTGCTCCTACAGAAGAGATCAGATGTGCTCCTACAGTAGATATCAGATGTGCTCCTATAGAAGAGATCAGATGTGCTCCTACAGTAGAGATCAGATGTGCTCCTAGGTGTGCTCCTACAGTAGAGATCAGATGTGCTCCTACAGAAGAGATCAAATGTGATCCTACAGTAGAGATCAGATGTGCTCCTACAGTAGAGATCAGATGTGCTCCTACAGTAGAGATCAGATGTGCTCCTACAGAAGATATCAGATGTGCTCCTACAGTAGAGATCAGATGTGCTCCTACAGAAGAGATCAGATGTGCTCCTACAGTAGATATCAGATGTGCTCCTACAGTAGATATCAGATGTGCTCCTACAGTAGAGATCAGATGTGCTCCTACAGAAGAGATCAGATGGGCTCCTACAGAAGAGATCAGATGTGCTCCTACAGTAGAGATCAGATGTGCCCCTACAGTAGAGATCAGATGTGCTCCTACAGTAGATATCAGATGTGCTCCTACAGTAGAGATCAGATGTGCTCCTACAGAAGATATCAGATGTGCTCCTACAGAAGAGATCAGATGTGCTCCTACAGAAGAGATCAGATGTGCTCCTACAGTAGAGATCAGATGTACTCCTACATTAGAGATCAGATGTGCTCCTACAGTATAGATCAGATGTGCTCCTACAGTAGAGATCAGATTTGCTCCTACAGTAGAGATCAGATGTGCTCCTAGAGTAGATATCAGATGTGCTCCTACAGTAGAGATAAGGTGTGCTCCTACAGTAGAGATCAGATGTGCTCCTACAGAAGAGATCAGATGGGCTCCTACAGAAGAGATCAGATGTGCTCCTACCGTAGAGATCAGATGTGCTCCTACAGTAGAGATCAGATGTGCTCCTACAGTAGAGATCAGATGTACTCCTACAGAAGAGATCAGATGTGCTCCTACAGTAGAGATCAGATGTGCTCCTACAGTAGAGATCAGATGTGCTCCTACAGTAGAGATCAGGTGTGCTCCTACAGTAGAGATCAGATGTGCTCCTACAGAAGAGATCAGATGGGCTCCTACAGAAGAGATCAGATGTGCTCCTACCGTAGAGATCAGATGTGCTCCTACAGTAGAGATCAGATGTGCTCCTAAAGTAGAGATCAGATGTGCTCCTACAGAAGAGATCAGATGTGCTCCTACAGAAGAAATCAGATGTGCTCCTACAGAAGAGATCAGATGTGCTCCTACAGTAGAGATCAGCTGTGCTCCTACAGTAAAGATCAGGTGTGCTCCTACAGAAGAGATCAGATGTGCTCCTACAGTAGAGATCAGATGTGCTCCTACAGTAGAGATCAGATGTGCTCCTACATTAGAGATCAGATGTGCTCCTACAGTAGAGATCAGATGGGCTCCTACAGTAGAGATCAGATGTGCTCCTACAGAAGAGATCAGATGTGCTCCTACATTAGAGATCAGATGTGCTCCTACAGTAGAGATCAGATGGGCTCCTACAGTAGAGATCAGATGTGCTCCTACAGAAGAGATCAGATGTGCTCCTACAGTAGAGATCAGATGTGCTCCTACAGTAGAGATCAGATGTGCTCCTACAGAAGAGATCAGATGATGTGCTCCTACAGAAGAGATCAGATGTGCTCCTACAGAAGAGATCAGATGTACTCCTACAGAAGAGATCAGATGTGCTCCTACAGTAGAGATCAGATGTGCTCCTACAGTAGAGATCAGGTGTGCTCCTACAGTAAAGATCAGATGTGCTCCTACAGAAGAGATCAGATGTGCTCCTACAGTAGATATCAGATGTGCTCCTATAGAAGAGATCAGATGTGCTCCTACAGTAGAGATCAGATGTGCTCCTAGGTGTGCTCCTACAGTAGAGATCAGATGTGCTCCTACAGAAGAGATCAAATGTGATCCTACAGTAGAGATCAGATGTGCTCCTACAGTAGATATCAGATGTGCTCCTACAGTAGAGATCAGATGTGCTCCTACAGAAGATATCAGATGTGCTCCTACAGTAGAGATCAGATGTGCTCCTACAGTAGATATCAGA
This sequence comes from Semotilus atromaculatus, assembly GCA_031834385.1. NCBI lineage: Eukaryota > Metazoa > Chordata > Actinopteri > Cypriniformes > Leuciscidae > Semotilus > Semotilus atromaculatus. The sequence goes on along the minus strand of JAULUF010000017.1, from coordinate 296,507 downwards.
TGTGCTCCTACAGTAGATATCAGATGTGCTCCTACAGAAGAGATCAGATGTGCTCCTACAGTAGAGATCAGATGTGCTCCTACAGTAGATATCAGATGTGCTCCTACAGTAGAGATCAGATGTGCTCCTACAGAAGATATCAGATGTGCTCCTACAGAAGAGATCAGATGTGCTCCTACGGAAGAGATCAGATGTGCTCCTACAGTAGAGATCAGATGTACTCCTACATTAGAGATCAGATGTGCTCCTACAGTAGAGATCAGATGTGCTCCTACATTAGAGATCAGATGTGCTCCTACAGTAGAGATCAGATGTGCTCCTACAGTAGAGATCAGATGTGCTCCTACAGAAGAGATCAGATGTGCTCCTACATCAGAGATCAGATGTGCTCCTACAGTAGAGATCAGATGTGCTCCTACAGTAGAGATCAGATGTGCTCCTACAGAAGAGATCAGATGATGTGCTCCTACAGAAGAGATCAGATGTGCTCCTACAGAAGAGATCAGATGTACTCCTACAGAAGAGATCAGATGTGCTCCTACAGTAGAGATCAGATGTGTTCCTACAGTAGAGATCAGATGTGCTCCTACAGAAGATATCAGATGTGCTCCTAGAGTAGAGATCAGATGTGCTCCTACAGAAGAGATCAGATATGCTCCTACAGTAGAGATCAGATGTGCTCCTACAGAAGAGATCAGATGTGCTCCTACAGTAGATATCAGATGTGCTCCTATAGAAGAGATCGGATGTGCTCCTACAGTAGAGATCAGATGTGCTCCTAGGTGTGCTCCTACAGTAGAGATCAGATGTGCTCCTACAGAAGAGATCAAATGTGATCCTACAGTAGAGATCAGATGTGCTCCTACAGTAGAGATCAGATGTGCTCCTACAGTAGAGATCAGATGTGCTCCTACAGAAGATATCAGATGTGCTCCTACAGTAGAGATCAGATGTGCTCCTACAGAAGAGATCAGATGTGCTCCTACAGTAGATATCAGATGTGCTCCTACAGTAGATATCAGATGTGCTCCTACAGTAGAGATCAGATGTGCTCCTACAGAAGAGATCAGATGGGCTCCTACAGAAGAGATCAGATGTGCTCCTACAGTAGAGATCAGATGTGCTCCTACAGTAGAGATCAGATGTGCTCCTACAGTAGATATCAGATGTGCTCCTACAGTAGAGATCAGATGTGCTCCTACAGAAGATATCAGATGTGCTCCTACAGAAGAGATCAGATGTGCTCCTACAGAAGAGATCAGATGTGCTCCTACAGTAGAGATCAGATGTACTCCTACATTAGAGATCAGATGTGCTCCTACAGTAGAGATCAGATGTGCTCCTACAGTAGAGATCAGATTTGCTCCTACAGTAGAGATCAGATGTGCTCCTAGAGTAGATATCAGATGTGCTCCTACAGTAGAGATAAGGTGTGCTCCTACAGTAGAGATCAGATGTGCTCCTACAGAAGAGATCAGATGGGCTCCTACAGAAGAGATCAGATGTGCTCCTACCGTAGAGATCAGATGTGCTCCTACAGTAGAGATCAGATGTGCTCCTACAGTAGAGATCAGATGTACTCCTACAGAAGAGATCAGATGTACTCCTACAGTAGAGATCAGATGTGCTCCTACAGTAGAGATCAGATGTGCTCCTACAGTAGAGATCAGGTGTGCTCCTACAGTAGAGATCAGATGTGCTCCTACAGAAGAGATCAGATGTGCTCCTACAGAAGAGATCAGATGGGTTCCTACAGAAGAGATCAGATGTGCTCCTACCGTAGAGATCAGATGTGCTCCTACAGTAGAGATCAGATGTGCTCCTACAGTAGAGATCAGATGTACTCCTACAGAAGAGATCAGATGTACTCCTACAGTAGAGATCAGATGTGCTCCTACAGTAGAGATCAGATGTGCTCCTACAGTAGAGATCAGGTGTGCTCCTACAGTAGAGATCAGATGTGCTCCTACAGTAGAGATCAGATGTGCTCCTAGTTGTGCTCCTACAGTAGAGATCAGATGTGCTCCTACAGAAGAGATCAAATGTGATCCTACAGTAGAGATCAGATGTGCTCCTACAGTAGAGATCAGATGTGCTCCTACAGTAGAGATCAGATGTGCTCCTATAGAAGAGATCGGATGTGCTCCTACAGTAGAGATCAGATGTGCTCCTAGGTGTGCTCCTACAGTAGAGATCAGATGTGCTCCTACAGAAGAGATCAAATGTGATCCTACAGTAGAGATCAGATGTGCTCCTACAGTAGAGATCAGATGTGTTCCTACAGTAGAGATCAGATGTGCTCCTACAGAAGATATCAGATGTGCTCCTAGAGTAGAGATCAGATGTGCTCCTACAGAAGAGATCAGATGTGCTCCTACAGTAGAGATCAGATGTGCTCCTACAGAAGAGATCAGATGTGCTCCTACAGTAGATATCAGATGTGCTCCTATAGAAGAGATCGGATGTGCTCCTACAGTAGAGATCAGATGTGCTCCTAGGTGTGCTCCTACAGTAGAGATCAGATGTGCTCCTACAGAAGAGATCAAATGTGATCCTACAGTAGAGATCAGATGTGCTCCTACAGTAGAGATCAGATGTGCTCCTACAGTAGAGATCAGATGTGCTCCTACAGAAGATATCAGATGTGCTCCTACAGTAGAGATCAGATGTGCTCCTACAGAAGAGATCAGATGTGCTCCTACAGTAGATATCAGATGTGCTCCTACAGTAGATATCAGATGTGCTCCTACAGTAGAGATCAGATGTGCTCCTACAGAAGAGATCAGATGGGCTCCTACAGAAGAGATCAGATGTGCTCCTACAGTAGAGATCAGATGTGCTCCTACAGTAGAGATCAGATGTGCTCCTACAGTAGATATCAGATGTGCTCCTACAGTAGAGATCAGATGTGCTCCTACAGAAGATATCAGATGTGCTCCTACAGAAGAGATCAGATGTGCTCCTACAGAAGAGATCAGATGTGCTCCTACAGTAGAGATCAGATGTACTCCTACATTAGAGATCAGATGTGCTCCTACAGTAGAGATCAGATGTGCTCCTACAGTAGAGATCAGATTTGCTCCTACAGTAGAGATCAGATGTGCTCCTAGAGTAGATATCAGATGTGCTCCTACAGTAGAGATAAGGTGTGCTCCTACAGTAGAGATCAGATGTGCTCCTACAGAAGAGATCAGATGGGCTCCTACAGAAGAGATCAGATGTGCTCCTACCGTAGAGATCAGATGTGCTCCTACAGTAGAGATCAGATGTGCTCCTACAGTAGAGATAAGATGTACTCCTACAGAAGAGATCAGATGTGCTCCTACATTAGAGATCAGATGTGCTCCTACAGTAGAGATCAGATGTGCTCCTACAGTAGAGATCAGATGTGCTCCTACAGAAGAGATCAGATGTGCTCCTACATTAGAGATCAGATGTGCTCCTACAGTAGAGATCAGATGTGCTCCTACAGTAGAGATCAGATGATGTGCTCCTACAGAAGAGATCAGATGTGCTCCTACAGAAGAGATCAGATGTACTCCTACAGAAGAGATCAGATGTGCTCCTACAGTAGAGATCAGATGTGTTCCTACAGTAGAAATCAGATGTGCTCCTACAGAAGATATCAGATGTGCTCCTACAGAAGAGATCAGATGTGCTCCTACAGTAGAGATCAGATGTGCTCCTACAGAAGAGATCAGATGTGCTCCTACAGTAGATATCAGATGTGCTCCTATAGAAGAGATCAGATGTGCTCCTACAGTAGAGATCAGATGTGCTCCTAGGTGTGCTCCTACAGTAGAGATCAGATGTGCTCCTAGGTGTGCTCCTACAGTAGAGATCAGATGTGCTCCTACAGAAGAGATCAAATGTGATCCTACAGTAGAGATCAGATGTGCTCCTACAGTAGAGATCAGATGTGCTCCTACAGTAGAGATCAGATGTGCTCCTACAGAAGATATCAGATGTGCTCCTACAGTAGAGATCAGATGTGCTCCTACAGTAGAGATCAGATGTGCTCCTACAGAAGAGATCAGATGTGCTCCTACAGTAGATATCAGATGTGCTCCTACAGTAGAGATCAGATGTGCTCCTACAGTAGAGATCAGATGTGCTCCTACAGAAGAGATCAGATGGGCTCCTACAGAAGAGATCAGATGTGCTCCTACAGTAGAGATCAGATGTGCTCCTACAGTAGATATCAGATGTGCTCCTACAGTAGAGATCAGATGTGCTCCTACAGAAGATATCAGATGTGCTCCTACAGAAGAGATCAGATGTGCTCCTACGGAAGAGATCAGATGTGCTCCTACGGTAGAGATCAGATGTACTCCTACATTAGAGATCAGATGTGCTCCTACAGTAGAGATCAGATGTGCTCCTACAGTAGAGATCAGATTTGCTCCTACAGTAGAGACCAGATGTGCTCCTACAGTAGAGATCAGATGTGCTCCTACAGTAGAGATCAGATGTGCTCCTACAGAAGAGATCAGATGTGCTCCTACAGAAGAGATCAGATGTGCTCCTACAGTAGAGATCAGGTGTGCTCCTACAGTAAAGATCAGATGTGCTCCTACCGTAGAGATCAGATGTGCTCCTACAGTAGAGATCAGATGTACTCCTACATTAGAGATCAGATGTGCTCCTACAGTAGAGATCAGATGTGCTCCTACAGTAGAGATCAGATGTGCTCCTACAGAAGATATCAGATGTGCTCCTACAGAAGAGATCAGATGTGCTCCTACAGAAGAGATCAGATGTGCTCCTACAGTAGAGATCAGATGTGCTCCTACAGTAGAGATCAGATGTGCTCCTAGGTGTGCTCCTACAGTAGAGATCAGGTGTGCTCCTACAGAAGAGATCAGATGTGCTCCTACAGTAGATATCAGATGTGCTCCTACAGTAGAGATCAGATGTGCTCCTACAGAAGAGATCAGATGGGCTCCTACAGAAGAGATCAGATGTGCTCCTACAGTAGAGATCAGATGTGCTCCTACAGTAGAGATCAGATGTGCTCCTACAGAAGAGATCAGATGTGCTCCTACAGAGGAGATCAGATGTGCTCCTACAGTAGAGATCAGATGTGCTCCTACAGTAGAGATCAGATGTGCTCCTACAGAAGAGATCAGATGGGCTCCTACAGAAGAGATCAGATGTGCTCCTACAGAAGAAATCAGATGTGCTCCTACAGAAGAGATCAGATGTGCTCCTACAGTAGAGATCAGATGTGCTCCTACAGAATATATCAGATGTGCTCCTACAGTAGAGATCAGATGTGCTCCTACAGTAAAGATCAGATGTGCTCCTACAGAAGAAATCAGATGTGCTCCTACAGAAGAGATCAGATGTGCTCCTACAGTAGAGATCAGATGTGCTCCTACAGAATATATCAGATGTGCTCCTACAGTAGAGATCAGATGTGCTCCTACAGAAGAAATCAGATGTGCTCCTACAGTAGATATCAGATGTGCTCCTACAGTAGAGATCAGATGTGCTCCTACAGTAGAGATCAGGTGTGCTCCTACAGTAAAGATCAGGTGTGCTCCTACAGAAGAGATCAGATCAGCTCCTACAGTAGAGATCAGATGTGCTCCTACAGTAGAGATCAGATGTGCTCCTACATTAGAGATCAGATGTGCTCCTACAGTAGAGATCAGATGTGCTCCTACAGTAGAGATCAGATGTGCTCCTACAGAAGAGATCAGATGTGCTCCTACATTAGAGATCAGATGTGCTCCTACAGTAGAGATCAGATGTGCTCCTACAGTAGAGATCAGATGTGCTCCTACAGAAGAGATCAGATGATGTGCTCCTACAGAAGAGATCAGATGTGCTCCTACAGAAGAGATCAGATGTACTCCTACAGAAGAGATCAGATGTGCTCCTACAGTAGAGATCAGATGTGTTCCTACAGTAGAGATCAGATGTGCTCCTACAGAAGATATCAGATGTGCTCCTAGAGTAGAGATCAGATGTGCTCCTACAGAAGAGATCAAATGTGCTCCTACAGTAGAGATCAGATGTGCTCCTACAGAAGAGATCAGATGTGCTCCTACAGTAGATATCAGATGTGCTCCTATAGAAGAGATCAGATGTGCTCCTACAGTAGAGATCAGATGTGCTCCTAGGTGTGCTCCTACAGTAGAGATCAGATGTACTCCTACAGAAGAGATCAAATGTGATCCTACAGAAGAGATAAGATGGGCTCCTATAGAAGAGATCAGATGTGCTCCTACAGTAGAGATCAGGTGTGCTCCTACAGTAGATCTCAGATGTGCTCCTTCAGTAGAGATCAGATGTGCTTCTACAGAAGAGATAAGATGGGCTCCTACAAAAGAGATCAGATGTGCTCCTACAGAAGAGATCAGATGTGCTCCTACAGTAGAGATCAGATGTGCTCCTACAGTAGAGATCAGATTTGCTTATACAGAAGATATCAGATGTGCTCCTACAGAAGAGATCAGATGTGCTCCTACAGAAGAGATCAGATGTGCTCCTACAGTAGAGATCAGATGTGCTCCTACAGTAGAGATCAGATGTGCTCCTACAGTAGAGATCAGATTTGCTCCTACAGTAGAGATCAGATGTGCTCCTACAGTAGAGATCAGATGTGCTCCTACAGAAGAGATCAGATTTGCTTCTACAGTAGAGATCAGATTTGCTCCTACAGTAGAGATCAGATGTGCTCCTACAGTAGAGATCAGATGTGCTCCTACAGAAGAGATCAGATTTGCTTCTACAGAAGATATCAGATGTGCTCCTACAGAAGAGATCAGATGTGCTCCTACAGTAGAGATCAGATGTGCTCCTACAGTAGAGATCAGATGTGCTCCTACAGTAGAGATCAGATTTGCTCCTACAGTAGAGATCAGGTGTGCTCCTACAGTAAAGATCAGGTGTGCTCCTACAGAAGAGATCAGATGTGCTCCTACAGTAGAGATCAGATTTGCTCCTACAGTAGAGATCAGATGTGCTCCTACAGTAGAGATCAGATGTGCTCCTACAGAAGAGATCAGATTTGCTCCTACAGTACAGATCAGATGTGCTCCTACAGAAGAGATCAGATGTGCTCCTACAGAAGAGATCAGATGTGCTCCTACAGTAGAGATCAGATGTGCTCCTACAGGAGAGATCAGATGTGCTCCTACAGTAGAGATCAGATGTGCTCCTACAGTAGAGATCAGGTGTGCTCCTACAGTAAAGATCAGGTGTGCTCCTACAGAAGAGATCAGATGTGCTCCTACAGTAGAGATCAGATGTGCTCCTACAGTAGAGATCAGATGTGCTCCTACATTAGAGATCAGATGTGCTCCTACAGTAGAGATCAGATGTGCTCCTACAGTAGAGATCAGATGTGCTCCTACAGAAGAGATCAGATGTGCTCCTACATTAGAGATCAGATGTGCTCCTACAGTAGAGATCAGATGTGCTCCTACAGTAGAGATCAGATGTGCTCCTACAGAAGAGATCAGATGATGTGCTCCTACAGAAGAGATCAGATGTGCTCCTACAGAAGAGATCAGATGTACTCCTACAGAAGAGATCAGATGTGCTCCTACAGTAGAGATCAGATGTGTTCCTAAAGTAGAGATCAGATGTGCTCCTACAGAAGAGATCAGATGTGCTCCTACATTAGAGATCAGATGTGCTCCTACAGTAGAGATCAGATGTGCTCCTACAGTAGAGATCAGATGTGCTCCTACAGAAGAGATCAGATGATGTGCTCCTACAGAAGAGATCAGATGTGCTCCTACAGAAGAGATCAGATGTACTCCTACAGAAGAGATCAGATGTGCTGCTACAGTAGAGATCAGATGTGTTCCTACAGTAGAGATCAGATGTGCTCCTACAGAAGATATCAGATGTGCTCCTAGAGTAGAGATCAGAAGTGCTCCTACAGAAGAGATCAGATGTGCTCCTACAGTAGAGATCAGATGTGCTCCTACAGAAGAGATCAGATGTGCTCCTACAGTAGATATCAGATGTGCTCCTATAGAAGAGATCGGATGTGCTCCTACAGTAGAGATCAGATGTGCTCCTAGGTGTGCTCCTACAGTAGAGATCAGATGTGCTCCTACAGAAGAGATCAAATGTGATCCTACAGTAGAGATCAGATGTGCTCCTACAGTAGAGATCAGATGTGCTCCTACAGTAGAGATCAGATGTGCTCCTACAGAAGATATCAGATGTGCTCCTACAGTAGAGATCAGATGTGCTCCTACAGAAGAGATCAGATGTGCTCCTACAGTAGATATCAGATGTGCTCCTACAGTAGATATCAGATGTGCTCCTACAGTAGAGATCAGATGTGCTCCTACAGAAGAGATCAGATGGGCTCCTACAGAAGAGATCAGATGTGCTCCTACAGTAGAGATCAGATGTGCTCCTACAGTAGAGATCAGATGTGCTCCTACAGTAGATATCAGATGTGCTCCTACAGTAGAGATCAGATGTGCTCCTACAGAAGATATCAGATGTGCTCCTACAGAAGAGATCAGATGTGCTCCTACAGAAGAGATCAGATGTGCTCCTACAGTAGAGATCAGATGTACTCCTACATTAGAGATCAGATGTGCTCCTACAGTAGAGATCAGATGTGCTCCTACAGTAGTGATCAGATTTGCTCCTACAGTAGAGATCAGATGTGCTCCTAGAGTAGATATCAGATGTGCTCCTACAGTAGAGATAAGGTGTGCTCCTACAGTAGAGATCAGATGTGCTCCTACAGAAGAGATCAGATGGGCTCCTACAGAAGAGATCAGATGTGCTCCTACCGTAGAGATCAGATGTGCTCCTACAGTAGAGATCAGATGTGCTCCTACAGTAGAGATCAGATGTACTCCTACAGAAGAGATCAGATGTGCTCCTACAGTAGAGATCAGATGTGCTCCTACAGTAGAGATCAGATGTGCTCCTACAGTAGAGATCAGGTGTGCTCCTACAGTAGAGATCAGATGTGCTCCTACAGAAGAGATCAGATGGGCTCCTACAGAAGAGATCAGATGTGCTCCTACCGTAGAGATCAGATGTGCTCCTACAGTAGAGATCAGATGTGCTCCTAAAGTAGAGATCAGATGTGCTCCTACAGAAGAGATCAGATGTGCTCCTACAGAAGAAATCAGATGTGCTCCTACAGAAGAGATCAGATGTGCTCCTACAGTAGAGATCAGGTGTGCTCCTACAGTAAAGATCAGGTGTGCTTCTACAGAAGAGATCAGATGTGCTCCTACAGTAGAGATCAGATGTGCTCCTACAGTAGATATCAGATGTGCTCCTACAGTAGATATCAGATGTGCTCCTACAGTAGAGATCAGATGTGCTCCTACAGTAGAGATCAGATGTGCTCCTACAGAAGAGATCAGATGGGCTCCTACAGAAGAGATAAGATGTGCTTCTACAGTAGAGATCAGATGTGCTCCTACAGTAGATATCAGATGTGCTCCTACAGTAGAGATCAGATGTGCTCCTACAGAAGATATCTGATGTGCTCCTACAGAAGAGATCAGATGTGCTCCTACGGAAGAGATCAGATGTGCTCCTACAGTAGAGATCAGATGTACTCCTACATTAGAGATCAGATGTGCTCCTACAGTAGAGATCAGATGTGCTCCTACATTAGAGATCAGATGTGCTCCTACAGTAGAGATCAGATGTGCTCCTACAGTAGAGATCAGATGTGCTCCTACAGAAGAGATCAGATGTGCTCCTACATTTGAGATCAGATGTGCTCCTACAGTAGAGATCAGATGTGCTCCTACAGTAGAGATCAGATGTGCTCCTACAGAAGAGATCAGATGATGTGCTCCTACAGAAGAGATCAGATGTGCTCCTACAGAAGAGATCAGATGTACTCCTACAGAAGAGATCAGATGTGCTCCTACAGTAGAGATCAGATGTGTTCCTACAGTAGAGATCAGATGTGCTCCTACAGAAGATATCAGATGTGCTCCTAGAGTAGAGATCAGATGTGCTCCTACAGAAGAGATCAGATGTGCTCCTACAGTAGAGATCAGATGTGCTCCTACAGAAGAGATCAGATGTGCTCCTACAGTAGATATCAGATGTGCTCCTATAGAAGAGATCGGATGTGCTCCTACAGTAGAGATCAGATGTGCTCCTAGGTGTGCTCCTACAGTAGAGATCAGATGTGCTCCTACAGAAGAGATCAAATGTGATCCTACAGTAGAGATCAGATGTGCTCCTACAGTAGAGATCAGATGTGCTCCTACAGTAGAGATTAGATGTGCTCCTACAGAAGATATCAGATGTGCTCCTACAGTAGAGATCAGATGTACTCCTACAGAAGAGATCAGATGTGCTCCTACAGTAGAGATCAGATGTGTTCCTACAGTAGAGATCAGATGTGCTCCTACAGAAGATATCAGATGTGCTCCTAGAGTAGAGATCAGATGTGCTCCTACAGAAGAGATCAGATGTGCTCCTACAGAAGAGATCAGATGTGCTCCTACAGTAGATATCAGATGTGCTCCTATAGAAGAGATCGGATGTGCTCCTACAGTAGAGATCAGATGTGCTCCTAGGTGTGCTCCTACAGTAGAGATCAGATGTGCTCCTACAGAAGAGATCAAATGTGATCCTACAGTAGAGATCAGATGTGCTCCTACAGTAGAGATCAGATGTGCTCCTACAGTAGAGATCAGATGTGCTCCTACATTAGAGATCAGATGTGCTCCTACAGTAGAGATCAGATGTGCTCCTACAGTAGAGATCAGATGTGCTCCTACAGAAGAGATCAGATGTGCTCCTACATTAGAGATCAGATGTGCTCCTACAGTAGAGATCAGATGTGCTCCTACAGTAGAGATCAGATGTGCTCCTACAGAAGAGATCAGATGATGTGCTCCTACAGAAGAGATCAGATGTGCTCCTACAGAAGAGATCAGATGTACTCCTACAGAAGAGATCAGATGTGCTCCTACAGTAGAGATCAGATGTGTTCCTACAGTAGAGATCAGATGTGCTCCTACAGAAGATATCAGATGTGCTCCTAGAGTAGAGATCAGATGTGCTCCTACAGAAGAGATCAGATGTGCTCCTACAGTAGAGATCAGATGTGCTCCTACAGAAGAGATCAGATGTGCTCCTACAGTAGATATCAGATGTGCTCCTATAGAAGAGATCAGATGTGCTCCTACAGTAGAGATCAGATGTGCTCCTAGGTGTGCTCCTACAGTAGAGATCAGATGTGCTCCTACAGAAGAGATCAAATGTGATCCTACAGTAGAGATCAGATGTGCTCCTACAGTAGAGATCAGATGTGCTCCTACAGTAGAGATCAGATGTGCTCCTACAGAAGATATCAGATGTGCTCCTACAGTAGAGATCAGATGTGCTCCTACAGAAGAGATCAGATGTGCTCCTACAGTAGATATCAGATGTGCTCCTACAGTAGATATCAGATGTGCTCCTACAGTAGAGATCAGATGTGCTCCTACAGAAGAGATCAGATGGGCTCCTACAGAAGAGATCAGATGTGCTCCTACAGTAGAGATCAGATGTGCCCCTACAGTAGAGATCAGATGTGCTCCTACAGTAGATATCAGATGTGCTCCTACAGTAGAGATCAGATGTGCTCCTACAGAAGATATCAGATGTGCTCCTACAGAAGAGATCAGATGTGCTCCTACAGAAGAGATCAGATGTGCTCCTACAGTAGAGATCAGATGTACTCCTACATTAGAGATCAGATGTGCTCCTACAGTAGAGATCAGATGTGCTCCTACAGTAGAGATCAGATTTGCTCCTACAGTAGAGATCAGATGTGCTCCTAGAGTAGATATCAGATGTGCTCCTACAGTAGAGATAAGGTGTGCTCCTACAGTAGAGATCAGATGTGCTCCTACAGAAGAGATCAGATGGGCTCCTACAGAAGAGATCAGATGTGCTCCTACCGTAGAGATCAGATGTGCTCCTACAGTAGAGATCAGATGTGCTCCTACAGTAGAGATCAGATGTACTCCTACAGAAGAGATCAGATGTGCTCCTACAGTAGAGATCAGATGTGCTCCTACAGTAGAGATCAGATGTGCTCCTACAGTAGAGATCAGGTGTGCTCCTACAGTAGAGATCAGATGTGCTCCTACAGAAGAGATCAGATGGGCTCCTACAGAAGAGATCAGATGTGCTCCTACCGTAGAGATCAGATGTGCTCCTACAGTAGAGATCAGATGTGCTCCTAAAGTAGAGATCAGATGTGCTCCTACAGTAGAGATCAGATGTGCTCCTAAAGTAGAGATCAGCTGTGCTCCTACAGTAAAGATCAGGTGTGCTCCTACAGAAGAGATCAGATGTGCTCCTACAGTAGAGATCAGATGTGCTCCTACAGTAGAGATCAGATGTGCTCCTACATTAGAGATCAGATGTGCTCCTACAGTAGAGATCAGATGGGCTCCTACAGTAGAGATCAGATGTGCTCCTACAGAAGAGATCAGATGTGCTCCTACATTAGAGATCAGATGTGCTCCTACAGTAGAGATCAGATGGGCTCCTACAGTAGAGATCAGATGTGCTCCTACAGAAGAGATCAGATGTGCTCCTACAGTAGAGATCAGATGTGCTCCTACAGTAGAGATCAGATGTGCTCCTACAGAAGAGATCAGATGATGTGCTCCTACAGAAGAGATCAGATGTGCTCCTACAGAAGAGATCAGATGTACTCCTACAGAAGAGATCAGATGTGCTCCTACAGTAGAGATCAGATGTGTTCCTACAGTAGAAATCAGATGTGCTCCTACAGAAGATATCAGATGTGCTCCTACAGAAGAGATCAGATGTGCTCCTACAGTAGAGATCAGATGTGCTCCTACAGAAGAGATCAGATGTGCTCCTACAGTAGATATCAGATGTGCTCCTATAGAAGAGATCAGATGTGCTCCTACAGTAGAGATCAGATGTGCTCCTAGGTGTGCTCCTACAGTAGAGATCAGATGTGCTCCTACAGAAGAGATCAAATGTGATCCTACAGTAGAGATCAGATGTGCTCCTACAGTAGATATCAGATGTGCTCCTACAGTAGAGATCAGATGTGCTCCTACAGAAGATATCAGATGTGCTCCTACAGTAGAGATCAGATGTGCTCCTACAGTAGATATCAGATGTGCTCCTACAGTAGATATCAGATGTGCTCCTACAGAAGAGATCAGATGTGCTCCTACAGTAGAGATCAGATGTGCTCCTACAGTAGATATCAGATGTGCTCCTACAGTAGAGATCAGATGTGCTCCTACAGAAGATATCAGATGTGCTCCTACAGAAGAGATCAGATGTGCTCCTACGGAAGAGATCAGATGTGCTCCTACAGTAGAGATCAGATGTACTCCTACATTAGAGATCAGATGTGCTCCTACAGTAGAGATCAGATGTGCTCCTACATTAGAGATCAGATGTGCTCCTACAGTAGAGATCAGATGTGCTCCTACAGTAGAGATCAGATGTGCTCCTACAGAAGAGATCAGATGTGCTCCTACATCAGAGATCAGATGTGCTCCTACAGTAGAGATCAGATGTGCTCCTACAGTAGAGATCAGATGTGCTCCTACAGAAGAGATCAGATGATGTGCTCCTACAGAAGAGATCAGATGTGCTCCTACAGAAGAGATCAGATGTACTCCTACAGAAGAGATCAGATGTGCTCCTACAGTAGAGATCAGATGTGTTCCTACAGTAGAGATCAGATGTGCTCCTACAGAAGATATCAGATGTGCTCCTAGAGTAGAGATCAGATGTGCTCCTACAGAAGAGATCAGATGTGCTCCTACAGTAGAGATCAGATGTGCTCCTACAGAAGAGATCAGATGTGCTCCTACAGTAGATATCAGATGTGCTCCTATAGAAGAGATCGGATGTGCTCCTACAGTAGAGATCAGATGTGCTCCTAGGTGTGCTCCTACAGTAGAGATCAGATGTGCTCCTACAGAAGAGATCAAATGTGATCCTACAGTAGAGATCAGATGTGCTCCTACAGTAGAGATCAGATGTGCTCCTACAGTAGAGATCAGATGTGCTCCTACAGAAGATATCAGATGTGCTCCTACAGTAGAGATCAGATGTGCTCCTACAGAAGAGATCAGATGTGCTCCTACAGTAGATATCAGATGTGCTCCTACAGTAGATATCAGATGTGCTCCTACAGTAGAGATCAGATGTGCTCCTACAGAAGAGATCAGATGGGCTCCTACAGAAGAGATCAGATGTGCTCCTACAGTAGAGATCAGATGTGCTCCTACAGTAGAGATCAGATGTGCTCCTACAGTAGATATCAGATGTGCTCCTACAGTAGAGATCAGATGTGCTCCTACAGAAGATATCAGATGTGCTCCTACAGAAGAGATCAGATGTGCTCCTACAGAAGAGATCAGATGTGCTCCTACAGTAGAGATCAGATGTACTCCTACATTAGAGATCAGATGTGCTCCTACAGTAGAGATCAGATGTGCTCCTACAGTAGAGATCAGATTTGCTCCTACAGTAGAGATCAGATGTGCTCCTAGAGTAGATATCAGATGTGCTCCTACAGTAGAGATAAGGTGTGCTCCTACAGTAGAGATCAGATGTGCTCCTACAGAAGAGATCAGATGGGCTCCTACAGAAGAGATCAGATGTGCTCCTACCGTAGAGATCAGATGTGCTCCTACAGTAGAGATCAGATGTGCTCCTACAGTAGAGATCAGATGTACTCCTACAGAAGAGATCAGATGTACTCCTACAGTAGAGATCAGATGTGCTCCTACAGTAGAGATCAGATGTGCTCCTACAGTAGAGATCAGGTGTGCTCCTACAGTAGAGATCAGATGTGCTCCTACAGAAGAGATCAGATGTGCTCCTACAGAAGAGATCAGATGGGTTCCTACAGAAGAGATCAGATGTGCTCCTACCGTAGAGATCAGATGTGCTCCTACAGTAGAGATCAGATGTGCTCCTACAGTAGAGATCAGATGTACTCCTACAGAAGAGATCAGATGTACTCCTACAGTAGAGATCAGATGTGCTCCTACAGTAGAGATCAGATGTGCTCCTACAGTAGAGATCAGGTGTGCTCCTACAGTAGAGATCAGATGTGCTCCTACAGTAGAGATCAGATGTGCTCCTAGTTGTGCTCCTACAGTAGAGATCAGATGTGCTCCTACAGAAGAGATCAAATGTGATCCTACAGTAGAGATCAGATGTGCTCCTACAGTAGAGATCAGATGTGCTCCTACAGTAGAGATCAGATGTGCTCCTATAGAAGAGATCGGATGTGCTCCTACAGTAGAGATCAGATGTGCTCCTAGGTGTGCTCCTACAGTAGAGATCAGATGTGCTCCTACAGAAGAGATCAAATGTGATCCTACAGTAGAGATCAGATGTGCTCCTACAGTAGAGATCAGATGTGTTCCTACAGTAGAGATCAGATGTGCTCCTACAGAAGATATCAGATGTGCTCCTAGAGTAGAGATCAGATGTGCTCCTACAGAAGAGATCAGATGTGCTCCTACAGTAGAGATCAGATGTGCTCCTACAGAAGAGATCAGATGTGCTCCTACAGTAGATATCAGATGTGCTCCTATAGAAGAGATCGGATGTGCTCCTACAGTAGAGATCAGATGTGCTCCTAGGTGTGCTCCTACAGTAGAGATCAGATGTGCTCCTACAGAAGAGATCAAATGTGATCCTACAGTAGAGATCAGATGTGCTCCTACAGTAGAGATCAGATGTGCTCCTACAGTAGAGATCAGATGTGCTCCTACAGAAGATATCAGATGTGCTCCTACAGTAGAGATCAGATGTGCTCCTACAGAAGAGATCAGATGTGCTCCTACAGTAGATATCAGATGTGCTCCTACAGTAGATATCAGATGTGCTCCTACAGTAGAGATCAGATGTGCTCCTACAGAAGAGATCAGATGGGCTCCTACAGAAGAGATCAGATGTGCTCCTACAGTAGAGATCAGATGTGCTCCTACAGTAGAGATCAGATGTGCTCCTACAGTAGATATCAGATGTGCTCCTACAGTAGAGATCAGATGTGCTCCTACAGAAGATATCAGATGTGCTCCTACAGAAGAGATCAGATGTGCTCCTACAGAAGAGATCAGATGTGCTCCTACAGTAGAGATCAGATGTACTCCTACATTAGAGATCAGATGTGCTCCTACAGTAGAGATCAGATGTGCTCCTACAGTAGAGATCAGATTTGCTCCTACAGTAGAGATCAGATGTGCTCCTAGAGTAGATATCAGATGTGCTCCTACAGTAGAGATAAGGTGTGCTCCTACAGTAGAGATCAGATGTGCTCCTACAGAAGAGATCAGATGGGCTCCTACAGAAGAGATCAGATGTGCTCCTACCGTAGAGATCAGATGTGCTCCTACAGTAGAGATCAGATGTGCTCCTACAGTAGAGATAAGATGTACTCCTACAGAAGAGATCAGATGTGCTCCTACAGTAGAGATCAGATGTGCTCCTACAGTAGAGATCAGATGTGCTCCTACAGTAGAGATCAGGTGTGCTCCTACAGTAGAGATCAGATGTGCTCCTACAGAAGAGATCAGATGGGCTCCTACAGAAGAGATCAGATGTGCTCCTACCGTAGAGATCAGATGTGCTCCTACAGTAGAGATCAGATGTGCTCCTAAAGTAGAGATCAGATGTGCTCCTACAGAAGAGATCAGATGTGCTCCTACAGAAGAAATCAGATGTGCTCCTACAGAAGAGATCAGATGTGCTCCTACAGTAGAGATCAGGTGTGCTCCTACAGTAAAGATCAGGTGTGCTCCTACAGAAGAGATCAGATGTGCTCCTACAGTAGAGATCAGATGTGCTCCTACAGTAGAGATCAGATGTGCTCCTACATTAGAGATCAGATGTGCTCCTACAGTAGAGATCAGATGTGCTCCTACAGTAGAGATCAGATGTGCTCCTACAGAAGAGATCAGATGTGCTCCTACATTAGAGATCAGATGTGCTCCTACAGTAGAGATCAGATGTGCTCCTACAGTAGAGATCAGATGATGTGCTCCTACAGAAGAGATCAGATGTGCTCCTACAGAAGAGATCAGATGTACTCCTACAGAAGAGATCAGATGTGCTCCTACAGTAGAGATCAGATGTGTTCCTACAGTAGAAATCAGATGTGCTCCTACAGAAGATATCAGATGTGCTCCTACAGAAGAGATCAGATGTGCTCCTACAGTAGAGATCAGATGTGCTCCTACAGAAGAGATCAGATGTGCTCCTACAGTAGATATCAGATGTGCTCCTATAGAAGAGATCAGATGTGCTCCTACAGTAGAGATCAGATGTGCTCCTAGGTGTGCTCCTACAGTAGAGATCAGATGTGCTCCTAGGTGTGCTCCTACAGTAGAGATCAGATGTGCTCCTACAGAAGAGATCAAATGTGATCCTACAGTAGAGATCAGATGTGCTCCTACAGTAGAGATCAGATGTGCTCCTACAGTAGAGATCAGATGTGCTCCTACAGAAGATATCAGATGTGCTCCTACAGTAGAGATCAGATGTGCTCCTACAGTAGAGATCAGATGTGCTCCTACAGAAGAGATCAGATGTGCTCCTACAGTAGATATCAGATGTGCTCCTACAGTAGAGATCAGATGTGCTCCTACAGTAGAGATCAGATGTGCTCCTACAGAAGAGATCAGATGGGCTCCTACAGAAGAGATCAGATGTGCTCCTACAGTAGAGATCAGATGTGCTCCTACAGTAGATATCAGATGTGCTCCTACAGTAGAGATCAGATGTGCTCCTACAGAAGATATCAGATGTGCTCCTACAGAAGAGATCAGATGTGCTCCTACGGAAGAGATCAGATGTGCTCCTACAGTAGAGATCAGATGTACTCCTACATTAGAGATCAGATGTGCTCCTACAGTAGAGATCAGATGTGCTCCTACAGTAGAGATCAGATTTGCTCCTACAGTAGAGACCAGATGTGCTCCTACAGTAGAGATCAGATGTGCTCCTACAGTAGAGATCAGATGGGCTCCTACAGTAGAGATCAGATGTGCTCCTAGAGTAGATATCAGATGTGCTCCTACAGAAGAGATCAGATGTGCTCCTACAGAAGAGATCAGATGTGCTCCTACAGTAGAGATCAGATGTGCTCCTACAGTAGAGATCAGATGTGCTCCTACAGTAGAGATCAGATGTACTCCTACATTAGAGATCAGATGTGCTCCTACAGTAGAGATCAGATGTGCTCCTACAGAAGAGATCAGATGTGCTCCTACAGTAGAAATCAGATGTGCTCCTACAGTCACATTCAAATCCAGACTCAAAACACTTCTGTTTAGCTGTGCATTTCCTGAATGAGTACTGTGCCACTGTTCGTCTGACTGTTTGTACTGTATTTTATTTAATGATTCTTATTTCTTTTGATTATTTTAATTTCTTCTACGTAAAGCACTGTGAATTACCATTGTGTATGAAATGTGCTATATAAATAAACTGGCCTTGCCTTGAAATGGCACACTCTGTTAAGCAACCCAAATTCACAGTATGTGAGCTGCTCCACTGATAAATGATAACAGGCCAACTATGAAACACAAACTAAGTTTGACTTTTTGCATTTCCAAATGCATGTTATTGTAAACCTAAACAAACAACACATGCAGAGATTTAGTTTTTGTTGAGCTGAGGTAATTTTAACATATAATCTGCACGCATGTAAATAATTAGAGTTGCGCTTATAATAATAATAATTAAAGGTTGTTGTGTGTCTCATTTGTCTGCTGTGCCCTGGACGTGTAGAAGAGAAATGATGTGTGCTTGCTGTCCTCCATCTTGTCTTTCTTCTTGAGTGCACCTGAGGTGGCGTACACAGTCTGTGTCTGTACGGTCAGCTTTGGAGGAATCTCATATACTTTGTGTTCCGTGTGTGTGTCATTACAGTTTGGATTGTCTATTACCTTAAAGCTCTAATAAACTGTTGGATGAATCCTATGCTTTTGAGTGCTCTCTTCGCTCCAGTTCCTGACAATATTATGTTTTTAAATGTTTTTTTTTATATATATATTGTAACGAATGTACATCAATAATAATATACATAAAATGTATTTAAGGGGGGCCGGAAGGCCAATTTAGCTCAAAAGGAATGATTCATCGATTTGTAATGAATCTTGACCGAATCACTATGGAACCGAGCAAATGACTCGTTTAGAGTTCATTTGAACGGGCCGTAATTATAACCTTGGCACAGATATAAATATCCAATCTATAGTGAAACACTATGTATTAGCAAGGTAACTTTAGATCGACAGTACAAGACATTAAATGTGCAAGCACAACACAAGGCAAATATCTTTCCAAAATATAAACAAGACTTTATTGATTATCCTAAAACATAAAACTAATATCTAACACAAACACACGCACACGCATTCATACAAGTTGCAGAAAGAAAGAGAGTGAGGAAAGAATGAGTTTTAAGAGTGAGATAGTGAAATCCCAAGTTTCTATATGCACTTTTAAGACATGACCTGAACGAACCATCAATCATTAATTTAACCCTTCTATCGTTTCTTTGGCGGGTTATTTAATTTTACATTAATGCACCAGTTCAGTTAAGAGTCTGGAGTGTTACTTGCTTGTCCGTGTTGCTTTAGGGACCCCCTTTTCGTCGGTGTGTAGGGGGTTCACCGTGTCCGTGGCTGGCTGTCTCCTCGTGCCTGCGAGATCTTGGGCCGCCAATCACGTGGTGTGTTGGCGGATGGATGAAAGTCTTTGAAGTTGGAAGGGCTTTGTAGTCGAAACGTTTAAACGAAACTTTGCAGCAAAGCTTAACTTAGAACCGAGACTTTCAACGAAAAAGAAAATAAAGGAAGAAATGAAAGTAAGACGAGTTAGATGGCTTGAATGAGCTGTTTTAACCCCGATCTTGGTGGGTTATTTGTCTGCTGGTCTAATTTGGTCTGGTCGATGTTTAAGCGTGCAAACACGCTCTTTGTTGTTTTCAGAGAGAAGCATGAACGGGAACACTCTCTTGTCTGTTGATAGAGAGAGGCGCAAACTTAATTCAACACCGAACCGAACTCAAAACCGAACTCCCTGGATGGAAGTTTCTGAACTCCCGAACGAACTCCGAACTGCTTGTAACTCCTCGGTTCGGGTCTTTTACTGAAAAGTTGGCCCAACCTCTTTTGGAGAATTCTGACCAATGAGACAATGGCATCATTTTAGGGGTGGATTGAGTTCCTACTTATCGTTATCTGGGATCTGCTGGGTTCCAGCACTTAGCAGAAAACAAGAGACCACAGTTTAAACATTATAGATTATTATAATCATACAAAACATTTTACACAGATTTCAATCAAGCCATCTTTTGAATTAAGGGCATACGATTCTTTTGATTGGAAGCACGGTACTCTTTCATTCATACACACGGTTATAACACAATTACATGATTTATATGTGATCTAAGCATAATAATAACATGAATTGTAGGAACAACAAGAATTATGATGTTTGATTATAAGTCCACTGAGCATTGTTCTGTGTGAGTTTTAATGGGTTTGATATGTAAAGTCTGTGTAAGTCTGTGTAAGTCTCTCTGTTCCATGAAAGCGTGGTCTGTTTTACATCTCTGTCCTGCTCAGCAGTGGTGCTGCAGGAGGGAGGTCAAAGGTGGTCAGACCCCTTGGTGGTCAGGCCTCGTTTCACCATTTCTGAGCAGCTTTGTCTTGCTTAAGGATGAAACATTGACAGCGTTTTTCCTGTTTTTAGGCTTATCTCTGGGTGCCTGCAAGGCCATAAAAGTCTTCTCTGGGGGGTTTTCTTGGCCAGAGTAGACAATCTGGAGCCACTTTTGTGACTTTGGAATGTGGTGTTCAGATCCGGAATGCTGAATCACATTTGAATGAATCCCATGAGAGATTCATTTGATTAATTTGTGTTTGGTTCATCCTTAAACTCTCTACAATATTGTGTAGTCTTAAAGGCGTAATAATGTGGAACGTGGATTCTCTTCTATGGAACACACCACTTCTGGTATTTTGCTTGTTATTTGGCACAGGTAAATTGCAATTGAGGATACTTTAAAATCAAATTTAGTTGAGGAATAGTGACAGCTCTAATGTTATTGTAATGATTTGGTGGCTAAAATGTAAATGAAATGCTTGAACAATAATACTTAATACAGTCTAAGCTTGATGGAACACACATGAATTCACATTTTGTTGTACATATGTCACGGGTGACAAAATCGCTCGGCAAGCGGAACCCTCTTGAGAGTCCTAGGTTTCCCAGGGGAAGGTATTGTGTGCAACACGCCCCACTCCGGTGATGTAAGCTGTGTCCCAATGTGAAGGCTGCGTCCTCCGAAGGCCGCATTTGAAGGCCGATTGCGTCACAGCGGCGCGACGAAGGCTGTCCCATTTCAAAGGCTGCATCCTCGAAGGCCGCATTTGAAGGCCGATTGCGTCACCACGGCGAGATGAAGGCTGTCCCAATTCAATTTCGCATCCTTCGAAGGCCGTATTCGAAGGCCGGTTGCGTCATCGCGGCGCGACGAAGGCTACCCTGATTCAAAAGCGACGCCAAATGCAGCCTTCGTTTCCCTGTGAAAGGAAGGATACATAAATGGATCCTTGCGGCCTATCCTACCCTGATCCTACCCCATAAGTCATTGCGCGTTGGTGACGAAAGCATTTTTAGTAGAGCATTTGGTGTGTAGCCTACAGTTCAGATTCAAATGTTGGTTTTCAACTTATAGCGTTTTAAAAAAATATAACAGCCGTCCATTTTTCGTTGTTAAATTACGGGCTATAAAAAAAAAATTACACTGACCGAAGACTATCAAACTTTTCTACAAAATCATTTGAAATATTGAATAATATAAGGTCCGTAGCTATAATTGAGAAACGAAAAATGAACGGTTGTTGTATTTAAAAAAAAAAGGTGAACACCAAAATTTGATTTTGAACTGCCTAGGCTACACAAATGCAAATAAAAATGTTTATGACTTTTTGCCCCTTTATTACACATTTAAAATATTCACGAATTAATATGGAAAAAAATCTATTTTACTGGTTTTCTAAGGGCAAATTAGAACCTGGAAATTACATTTTCCCCGCAGTGCTGAAGAGTCTCAGAACCACATAGAGAGATGATTTCTAGGCTAATGATAATAAATGTGTCTGAAAAAATAACGAGCCATTTTAATTGTTCGTTAAAAGTGAACATTTCAAGCTTTATATATGTAGGCTATATTTTGTTTCAGTTCATTTAGCCTATGAGACACGCTCCAGTTCACGGAGACTCGTGTGCCCGTGCCTCCGCCATGCAGTGCGAGCTCCACAGACTCCCACACACACTTGGATATGCGTCAATCGTGCGTTTATTTGTGATAATCTTAGCCCTGTATTATTATTGTGTAACCTGTATTATGACTGACATTTCACGAATTGCTTAATAATGATACTTATTTGCGTCTATAACTATAAAAGAGTTCACTGGACACAGTAATATGATGTCAGATGTGATGTGTCAGATCAGATGTGCTCCTACAGTAGTCACATTCAAATCCAGACTCAAAACACATCTGTTTAGCTATGCATTTACTGAATGAGCACTGTGCCACTGTTCGTCCGACTGTTCTTACTGTACTTTATTTTATTTTTATTCTTATTTGTTTTGATTATTTTATTTTGTCCTATGTAAAGCACTTTGAATTACCATTGTGTATGAAATGTGCTATATAAATAAACTTGCCTTGCCTTGCCTAATATGTTAATCATAAAATCATAAAAAAGTTTTATTTTGTGTGTGTGTTATATTTATTTTTTTATAGGCCTATGTGAAGTTTTGTTTTGCTTATTCGATTATACTGAGGTTTCTCATCCCAAAAAATGGACTTCAAAGATACAAGTAGCCTAAAAAGTCGTTTTTTAGGAAATTCAAGAAACTAGCTATTTGAAAAAGTTAAGTTTAAACATAATGAAATGCATCCCGCATAAACAGTCTGGTTGGCACAGAATGGGGGAGAGGCCACAAATCCGTGAGTAGAGTTTACAAACCCGTGGGAACGGATTGCAAAGCTGTCGCCACGGATTGTTTTGTTTTTTCCCCACATGTGACTTGCAGGCTCGTATTATGGGGTTGAAAACCTGTGTAAATATATTCACCATGGTCCATTTATGTGGGGCAACGTAATAAATAAATAAATAAATATATATATATATATATGTATATACATATATATATATATATATAGATACATATATATATATATATATATATATATATATATATATATATACATATATATATATACATATATATATATACATATATATATATATATATATATATATATCATTAATCCGGCGACTCAGGAGTCGCAGCTCTGAATTGGGACGCAGTAAAACAGCTCTGGCCATGGTCTTGGCTAAGCCGAAAATACATGAGTGAAACATCCTCACCATGTCCTCCAGTAAAATATAAAACATAAAAAGTACAATAGCCAATTTTGTCTCCATAGCTGCTTACTCGATTATAATAAATTAATTATCATGATGACAGCTGTATACTCTCCACCGTTGCTTCATCGGGAACACCTGATGCGCAATTCGGGAGTCACGAAGGCTACAGGTGCGTCCTTCGAAGGACGAATAGGCTGCATCCATTCGGTACGAGCGCATTCTCCTTTAAAAATGACGGACAAGAGTACGATGGACCACTGCAAGTTCACATTTAAATGTAAGTATTATGTTTTCATTTACTTCAATAGCTAGCGAACCCAGAGTTAAAAGTCTCAATTTTCTTTCTTATAAACTTCATCTTAACTCCTTCATAACCATTGCGTGGCTTCATTTGTCAGGTAGTTTGAGGCAAAACTTGTGCTAATATTAGTTTAATAATTGTTTCAGGGAGCAAGGAGCAAACAACGCAATTCATTGAATTGCGGTCTGAAAATGACGATTTGTTTACCGGGGCGAAAAACTCCGCCAGCGTGGCTTGGGGGTAAGACAACAGCCTATTTGTAATATTTGCAGTAGTTCTGTCTCACTTGTGTATTATAAGAAATATCACTCATCCTATAAAGCCCACAACAATAAGAAAAGCAGTAAGGCAATGGGGTTTCACTTTTGTGTTTTTTTTGTAGTGCTGTCATGTAAGCTAAAGGGTTTAACTACATTTTGAGTATGAAGAAATATGATTTCTGAAGTATTTTCCTTATGTGTCATATTTTGCAGTGTTAACAATGCACCAATGTTAAGATTGCACCCATGTGTTCATAATTTTCATAAGGATCCTTTTCTGCTTTTTTAGAGCAATTCTGGAGAAAATGGGTCTGCTGGGGAAGGTAACTCCCATGCAGGCAAAAAAGAAATGGGACAACTTAAAAAAAAAATACAAAGTAAGAAAGCTAATACACACATCTTTGCTTAATTTTATTGTGCCGTCATTATTGTTAACAGGCATGCTTTATTTGCTCTGCCTTTGGATTGCAAGTGTCCAGGGACAGGTGAGGGTGTGATTGGGAAACCCACTGCTGAAACTTGGCCATGGTTTGTCCTCATGGATGAGGTTTTGGGACAGAGGCACTCCACCAACCCCCCTGTCCTCATTGCCTCGATCCCTGAGGGCAGACCAGGGCCGAGTTCAGCAGTGGGTGCCCACGGTGAGGAGGAGGAGGAGGAGGAGCCAAGAGCACTACCACCACCACCACCACCACCACCAGCAGCAGCAGCAGGACCCGCACCACCAGCAGCAGCAGCAGGACCCGCACCACCACCAGCAGCAGCAGCAGCAGGACCCGCACCACCACCAGCACCCGCACGGAGAAAGCGTGATTATGAGGAGGAAATGCTGAGTTTAATGAGAGAGGACATGGCACTGCAAAGGGAGGCAGAGGAGAGGAGAGCTCGAGAGAGCAGGGAGAGGATGGACAGGCTGTTTGCTCTTCTTGAGAGAATGGTGGAGAAGCAATAGTTTTTTTTTAATTTATTTATTTATTTATTTTTTTTAGAGGAAACTTAAGTTCTGTACAGTCTATTTTTGTAATCTAAGTTAAATTTATATGGTGTTTATTTCAAAATGAGAACTTAAGTTGTATACAGTTTATTTAAATGACATATTAAACATTATTTTTTTTTTGCTCCATTTCTGTGCATTGCTTATTTTTTAACAATTACGGTTAACTTGTGTTGGGATATGACATAAAAAGAAATAGGTCTGGACATTGTTTTTATTTATTTTTTTAATGACAGCCAATTTGGATAAAAAAATACAAATTGCCATAACATTTGAACAAGACAAAAATAATATAAAGCTTGAAAACTACTTGCAACATAACAAATCATCTGACAAAATAATTAAAATTAACAGTACATAAAACAAGAATTGAGCTGAGCAGGGAGACCCTGGTGGTGCTGCTGGACCTGGGTGGGCTCCACAATAGAGACCCTGGTAAGGCCTCTCTGCCGGTGGGACATCATCTAGGATGGTCTCCAGAGTCTTTGAATGCATATTTCCACTGTCCACTGCATTGTCTACCAACAGGTTTGCAGGGCTGACACAATCGACGGCTGCCATCTCACTGAGGTAATTTTAAAAAGAGGGAAGAATAAAATAAATTAACTTGCGTCCTCAATTCAAAGCGTAAAATATTTCAACATGTAAACCCATTCTATGGACATTCATTTTTGGTCTTGGACATTATAGCTTTAAAGTTCTCTGACTTGCCTGTTACAAGTAGTCGTGGTCAATGGGAACCTCCTCCAGGGCAGACACCTCTGCAGTCAGCTGGTCACGCCACGGAGCACCACTGACTGTCTCCAACACATGCTCCCCCTCATCCTCTGCATCATCCTCCTCGTGCTCATCCTCCGGGGCCATGATGTCACCAACACCTAGGCAGATGTTGTGGAGGATGGCACAGGCTGTGATGACCTGAAATGAACAAACAAAATAAGAAATGATATGGTCTGGAAAAAAGATGTTCAATTATTGTTATGTTTTTTTTTCAATTCATTTACATGAGGTACAAAGGTGTGGTGCACCTCCAGCGCTTTCAGGAAGATGGCCCTGAACCTGGTCTTCATCATCCCAAAAGCACGCTCTATAATGGAGCGTGCCCTGGAATGATGAAGGTTAAAGCGCTGGGCTCCCACATCTCGTACTGGCCTCTTGTAGGGAGTGATGAGGGGGAGCGGGTGTTGGAGACATGGGTACCCGCCGTCTGCGAGGATGAAGTGCCCTGGAGGAGGGTACACTGACCTCCTGTACAGTGGACTGTTCCGGAGCACTCGTGCGTCATGCACTGACCCGGGCCAGCCCACGTAGGTGTCAATGAAGCGGCCCTGATGGTCACAAACAGCCTGCAGGATGATGGACGGGAACAGTTTCCTGTTCCTGTAGCACTGACCATCAGGGCCGCTTGGAGGCTTGATGCGGACATGGCAGCCGTCGATTGCTCCTGCAGCTTTCAAGAAAGCTCGGTGTCTGGCCAGCCCTGCAAACCCACGGGAAACTGCCTCCAGGTCGTCTGGGGTGTTGGGGAAGTGAATGACTTGGTGGCGAATGGCCACCACCTCCTCAGCGACCCGGTGGACAATGCGGTGGACAGTGGAACGAGGCATGTCAAACACCCTGGAGACAACCCTGTATGATGTGCCACACGCCAGCCAGAAAATAAATACCAGGGTCTCTATTGTGGAACCCCATCCATGTTGGCGTTCACTTCTCAACAGGTCCATCAGCGCTCTCAGGGCCTCCCTGCTCAGCCGGAAATCAGGTCGTGTGTCCAAATCATTAAAAAAACCTGTCCAGCACTGGCACGCTCAGGTTAATCCTGCAGTACAGGGGTCTGGTCTGATTTAGGGAAACAAACAAAAGAGTTGGTACATTGTACATGGTACATTGGGGAAATATTACTAGTTACATTTAAAACCTTATGTTACATTTAAAACCTTATCTTGCATACTTGTACTTAATGTACTTAAGATATCAAGAGTAAAAGTAAATGTATTCTGCATAAAAAAAACCTCTTCAGGGTTGTTAGATATGATGTTGTTGCATTAATATTACTGCTGCGCTATGTGTATGTTGTATTTTAATTCTGAATATGTTGAAGGGTGTTATATTTAAAGTAGCCTGTTGAGTAGTTTACTATACAACGTGCATCATGTTGTAAAACACGTTTTTGCAGTGTTGCTGTCCTGTGTGAGAGAAAAAAATCCTCATTACTTCACATTTGTACGTGAATACTTTAAAATGATTTATTTTCACAATATTAAGGAATTTTTGCTAACTACAGATGCGTCCCATGTCAAAGGCTGCATCCGAATGCGAGCGGGAGTGCGTTGCAGGATTGTTTTTAAAAAATAGGTTTATTTCACTTTATTTATTTATTGTTTTGTGTTTCAATGCTTCAACTGCGTTAAAACAAAACACGCTGGAAACATACCTAAATAAGATCAACATAATCAAGAAAATAAACTTCATAAAAATCGCACCTTCGTAAGGTAGGCTATAAATGAACATTTTAACAGCTTTATATGTATTTTCATAAGTAGGCTATCGTTACATTACTCAAGTACACCCAATACTTATGTACATTTTAAAGTGTAGACCTACTGCAGCAATTAAGGACGCAACTTCTGAATTGGGATGCAGCAAACCAGATTACCTTACCTGGTCACGGTCTAGACCAAGCCGGAGATACATCACCCGGTGGCGCCGGGGACGAAACATCCCCACCATCTCCTCCAATAAAACATAAAAGATAAAAATAAAAATAATGAGGTCTTGCTCCATTGCATTATTGTAATTGCTCCAACCAAGTAATGCCGTGTAGGATGGCAGCTCTCCAGTCACAGCGTTGCTAGGTGACAGCATAATGGGGAACACCTGGTGGCGCAATTACAAATCCTACGAAGGCTAGACTCGGAGCGTCCTTCGAAGGCTGGGTAGGCTGGGTCCTTCGAAGGACGCGTCCTTCAAAGGACGCAGCCTTCACATTGGGACACAGCTGTAAACATGCCCGCACTGATTAGCGCTAATGCACTGCAGGTGTGAGAGAGAGAAGCGGCGCTCACACAGGCTTCTGGTGCGTTCACACCGGACGCGAATAGCGCGTCAGGCGCGAGTGATTTCAATGTTAAGTCAATGCAAAGACGCGTTACGCGCGTAAAATATTCCTGCGGCGCGAATGAGGCGTAGAGCGCGGCGCGGTAGACGCGAATACGCCTCATTCGCGCGTCAAGTTCGCGCGAATGGCGCGAATTAAGAATCTGGCGCGTTAAGCGCGTTACGCGCGAATGATTTAGTTAGTGCCATTTGTGCATTCACGCGTTTGACGCGAATTCGCGTCTGCCGCCCGAGTTGAAAAATCTGAACTTCTGCGTCAATTCGCGCCGCGTTAACCAATCAGGAGCCTGCTTGATGTCACGTGGTGACGTATCTAGATGCTGGATGCCTCAATCCATTATTTTTTAATATGACAAAATGGAATAAAATGACTATTTTATTATATTCTGTTCTAATGCAGCAACAAAGCAAATATTTTATCACATAAAAACTTGATTTAAATATATGAGACATATTCATTTTGTATTGAATGCTTTTTATTCCATTTCTAGATTATATGAAACATTGTTATTCTAATGTAAAGACAACCAACATAGTACATCATTATTCTACACCCGACGGTGTCCGGTCTGTTATATATATTTGACAGATTAGGTTGGTGAGGGCGAGGGTGATCCATTAAATGCTCGATCAACATAAAAAAGATGGCGGCCAACAGATTTCGAATCTGACGCGCGTAAATTTTGCTTAAAACTTTTGTTTTTACGCGCGTCAGTTTCACTCTTGACACGCGAATTAACACAAAGTGGTCAAGCGTCAAACTAGACGCGGTAGACGCGAATTTGACGCGCTATTCGCGTCCGGTGTGAACGCACAGTTCCTGTTACGCAAGCCAGGATAAAAAGGGAGCATTCAGAGAGTGTGGCGGTGTGTTCAGTGGGTTTGAAGTGCTCAGTGAGTTGGAAGTGTTTGAGGAGCCTAAGGGTTGACTTGGAGCAGTGTTGGATACAAGCTTCCTCAGGAAAACCGTTGGGGTGTGGAGATCGCCCATTTGAGTTTGCTGGATCAGAGTGATCGTTTATGGGAAGTCTGCTGGACCGAGCTATCGTCTGGATTGGTGCTGTGGAAGGAGAGAGAAGAGATAAGTGAACTGATTTCATCTTATGAGTAATTAAATTGCTGGAAGAGGATGCAGCAAATGTGGATCTGATTGTTGGAAGAGCTATGTGTTTCAGAGTGTGTTGAGGAGGAATTGAAAGAGAAATCCCTTGTGGAGCGAGCGCAACAAACGGAGTGGGGCCTCTGACCAGCCTTAACGTGTGAGTGAATTGCAGTGCTTTTGCCTTATTGATACACATTGATTTGTGGCTGTGGAATTGAAGTGAACACAAGTGTGCTGTGCCTTTGCTGAGAAGTGGCCCTAGCCCCATTCACACGTTGTGGAAAGTTACTATATCTGCTCCCCATTGGAAGTCCAGTGTGATATAGCTGCACTGAAGAGGGTACTCTGTACTGTGAAGGTCCTTAATTGTTATTTACTGTTTGAGCTTAAAAGCCTACAGCATCACTGGAGAAACAATCTTTTAACCCATTGTCTCCTCACTGTGAATTGAAGAGAGTACTGTGCAGATCCTTACCTGTTCCACTTACTGTTGAGTCCAGACGCATGCAGCATCACTGGTAACTTACCCTTTTTAATCCATTGTCTCCTTGCTGTCCACTGAAGAGAGTACATTGTACTGTGAAGATTCTTACCCGTTCTATTTCCTGTTTGAGCTCAAAAGCCTACAGCAGCACTGGAGAAACGATCTTTTAACCCATTGTCTCCTCACTGTGAATTGAAGAGAGTACTGTGCAGATCCTTACCTGTTCCACTTACTGTTGAGTCCAGACGCATGCAGCATCACTGGTAAACGTACCCTTTTTTAATCCATTGTCTCCTTGCTGTGCACTGAAGAGAGTACATTGTACTGTGAGGATTCTTACCCGTTCTATTTACTGTTTGAGCTCAAAAGCCTACAGCATCACTGGAGAAACGATCTTTTAACCCACTGTCTCCTCACTGTGAATTGAAGAGAGTACTGTGCAGATCCTTACCTGTTCCACTTACTGTTGAGTCCAGACGCATGCAGCATCACTGGTAACGTACCATTTTAATTCATTGTCTCCTTACTGTGCACTGAAGAGAGTACATTGTACTGTGAAGACTCTTACCCGTTCTACTTACTGTTTGAGCCCAGAAGCCTACAGCATCACTCACTGGTAACGTACCATTTTAAATTCATTGCCTTCCTGCTGTGTACTGAAGAGAGTACGTTGTACGGCGAAGATCCTTACCTGCTCTACTTACTGTTTGAGTCCAGAAGCGCACAGCATCATTTGGGAAGCAACCTTTTAATTCACTGTCTCCTTACCGTGAGCTGAAGAGAGTATTTTGTACTGTGAGGAGTCTCACCTGTTCTACTTACCGTTGAGTCCAGAAGGACGCAGCATCAGGGGCGAAGTAAACCCTTAACTCACTGTCTTCCTCCTGTGGACCGAAGAGTACCGTGCACTGTGAAGGATCCTTACCTGCTATACTTACTGCCCGAGTTCGGAAGTCTGCAGCACTGCTGAGAAAAAGTAAGCTTTCAAACTATTGTTCCATTACGGTGCGTCGATGAGAGTTCTCGGTACTGTGAATATCCTTACCTGTTCTACTTACTGTTTGAGTCCAGAAGCATGCAGTATCGCTGGTGAAGCCGTCTAGTGATCCACTGGCTCGCCCCCCTGTGAACCGAAGGGAGAGCTGTGTACTGTGAACAACCCTTACCTGTCATTCTTACTCTCTGAGTCTGGAAGTCTGTAGCATCGCTGGAGAACGGAGTGCCTACATTGCCGCCCAGGGGGCACAGTGACAGTTGCGACACGCCCGCCCGTGGCAGAAGGATATCTAGAGGACAGTGACGGCTATCCAATTGATGCCCCCTTGTTTTATTGTTCAATAAAGATTGTTCCTCCTTTGAAACTTACCTGTGTCTCCGTAGTCCTCTGTTGTGTGCCTGTGGTGTCGGCTCCTCACGGTGGTGACTCAGTAAGAGAGGGGGGGCGGTTGGTCGTCCGAGCATTCCTCCCCTCGACCTGTGTGACACATATAGATCTTTGAAATAAATGATGGGTAACAAAATGCTTTTTGCAAATCTCTTCTGTATAACAATTTCTGTCAGGATCACTTTCGTCAAATACTAGTGACAATTAGCGTACAGTTTGGGTTAGTTGTATGGTTTTGTTATAGGCGAGAGTTCCCTGTGCATCCATCCAGCCTAACATTGGTAAGAGCAGCAATAACCCCCCTTAGGGTAAACAGAACAGAACCAACATGAATTTATACAGATATTATTAATTCAAGATTTTAAAGTATAATATAATTCAAGAATATATTTTGATTCAAGGGTATATATTTTTCTTTGTTCACAAAGTGTGTAAGAAGGGACTTTGTTATGGATAGAGATGTTTCTTGTGTTTTCTGTTCAATGGTTACAAATCCACTACATCTTGTAATGTAACTGGTACCTTTACGCAGTATTTGACAGGTACAGCACCTATGGAAGTTGTTCTTTGAGAACAAGGTATGTTGGGGGTATGGCATTTTGGACATAGTTTTTTAATTGTGATTGCTGCACCTGTGATCTCTGTGGTAATTGTGTGTAGTGTGGGCGGAGGTGTTTGTATGTCATGAGTAGTAGGTACTGGTATTTTTTTGTGTATTGGTGTGATAGTGGATGTACGTGTAGTGGTCAGTGTGATGTTTTCATTGAATCTCCTGGTAGACACATTTGTGAAGCAGTATGACTTGTCTACTTCCACAAGGTCAGTTTGTGAGTCCCATAAGGACAGTGCGATTGTTCCTGTTGCGTCTGCCAGGCAGCAGGTCTTCGGTTCACAGTCGTTGTCATTTATTGTGACAGTAGTGTTGGAAATGTCCATTGTGTGAACAGATGCTTCCAGTTTGGTGATCTGTAATGAAGAAAATAATGTCATTATTGAAGTACTTAATAAATTAAGGGAAAAAAACATTTGGATAAGCAAATTAATTGGGAGATTTATATTATTTTACATTGTATTTTAATATTCATATATTTTATAGTAATTCATTTAGATAGGTTAGTAAGCTTGATGTTACCAACAGTAAGTGGTGTGCATATGGTACGGAAGTTGTTTTTGTTTTGTTGCAGATATTTGAAAAAAAGAAAAAGTGAGATTTAACATAATAAAATGAACTATTAATGAGAACTGCACTTACCCACCCCACCTATCATTCTGTATATGTGTTATCAAAATAATTGGGTTTTATCAGAAGCTTTTGAAAAAAAGCATATGTTTTGTGCCTTATCTCAAGAATCAGTGATGTTTTAGATGATGGGTGTGTTTTGGGCATTATGTGCAATAAATCAGAGTCTCATCTCCCATTCCCCTTAAATGCAAGTTGCGCTTGTGCTATGGCGAATTCTCTATTTACATGACAGAATTTGATAGTGGAAAGATTGCACTCCAGAGTGCAAACGGATTTACTCATGCGTGAGGATAAAGTGCGCAAGCAGACCATCTACTGTATGAGATTAGCAGGATTCCACCATATTTTTATGTACACAATAATAATATTTTACATTGTAATTCTTTTATTTTTAATATTTGATTGGTTTGTGTGCTGCTGTGCATCCGTGTGTGTGTGTGTGTGTGTGTGTGTGTGTGTGTGTGTGTGTAATTAGTAGGGTCGGGTATTCTTTGGGGGTTTTTCAATACTGGTGCCATAACGAAAGTTTTAAAACGGTATTGGTGCCTAAACAGTGTTTGAGCCGTTCATTTTTAAAAAAAGGAGCCTTAAAAGAATGGTGAATGACATTAAAAGTTTAATATATTGTTTTGTTTAGTTTAGTTTATTTATATCAGGACAATGTGCAGTTACATTAATGAGATGGCTGCACCAGATTTAGCGCTATGCTAATTTCCATCTGTAGTCCTCCACAATTAAGAATACATGACAAAGTTAAAATTGCATAACAAAAACAATTAACATGAAAAATTAAATAAAAAATTATACAACAAAGACAGTTAATAAAATATAAAACGGCAGCTTACTAAGAATGTAATGAAAAAAAGCGATCAAATGGCACCCACAAGGGGTATCATCTGATGGCCAAAATACCCGTCTGGTGCTTTTAGTGTGAACAGGACTGGTGATCTAAAAGCCAGTCTTTGACTGCCCGTGAGAAGCTATGAAAATCTGCATTGTTCTTTAGATTGTCTGGAAGCCCATTCCATTCTTTGATGGCTTTATAGGAAAAGGCTGATTGAGAGAAGGCAGACTTTCTTTTGGGAACATTGCAATCACCCCTGGATACAGACCTCAATGCTCTGTTTGTTAGTTCAGAGCGTAGCTGTACATATGTTTTTAAAGGGGGTGGGGCAGCATCATTAAGAATTTTGTGAACCAACCGGATATCAGAATACCTGATCAGGTTGTCGAAGCTTAATATACTGTACTTTTCAAGTATATTGCAGTGGTGGTAACCTAATGAAACTTACCAATTCACAAAATTAAGGAAATGCATATCTGATATAAAGTATTGGATGACTAGTAATTTCCTACTACTAAATTCTAAAAAAAAACAGAGATTCTAATTTTTAGACAAAAAACGTCCAAATGCTCTCATTGACAAATGCGGAAACAATTAGTTCATGCGTTCATGACATCAAGACTAGATTATTGTAATGCTCTACTGGGTGGTTGCCCTGCACGCTTAATAAACAAACTACAGCTAGTTCAAAACACACAGAGTTCTTACCAGAACCAGGAAATATGACCATATTAGCCCGATTCTGTTAACACTGCATTGGCTGCCTATTTTTTTTATTTTATTTATCCTTTATTTAACCAGGAAAAAAAACCATTGAGATTAAAAATCTCTTTTGCAAGGGAGACCTGACCAAGATAGGCAGCAAAATTGCATCACATTACATACGTACAAAGACACACAAATGAAAGCCAAATTATGCACTTACAATGAAATCTCAATAAAAACATTGACATGTGAGGGAGTCCAACTCAAAGCATCTCATTTTCAGCTTAAAAACACTCAAATGAATCAATTTACTAAGTTGTTCTGCAGCACATTCCATGTAAAGGGAGCAGAATAAACAAAGGCCTTTTTACCCAGCACAGTACTGACATGTGGGACAGAAAACAAGACAACAGCCTGAGAACGGAGAGAGTAATGACCAGCACTTTTTTTCATAAGAGGTGAACATAAATAGGATGGGAGCACACCAAGAATAGCCTTATATATAAATGTATACCAATGACAAAGCCTCCGTGTGGCCAGAGCAGACCACCCTACACGAGAATACAGCTCACAGTGGTGGGTGCGAGCTTTACAATTAGTCATAAATCTCAGCGATGCATGATAGGCTGCGTCAATCATGTGAAGGCATTGAGCAGATGAATGCATATATAATATATCACCATAGTCCAACACAGATAAAAAAGTGGATGCCACTAACCGTTTTTTAACATTAAAAGAAAAGCACAGCTTATTTCGAAAGTAAAAACCCAATTTTAGCCTCAACTTTCTCACTAGACAGTGAACATGAGGCTTAAATGATAGGCAATCATCAATAACAATACCAAGATACTTATAAGTTGTAACGGTCTGTATTTCACGTCCATCAAGAGTAATCACTGAGGGAATATTCAGTGGTCTATTCCGAGGGCCTGTGAAAAGCATACATTTGGTTTTGTCTGCATTGAGCACAAGTTTCAACTGTAGCAAAGTGTTTTGGACCACATTGAAGGCATTCTGTAAATGTGCAATGGCTTGTTTAAGAGAGGGTGCACAGCAGTAAATAACTGTGTCATCTGCATAAAAATGAAAATTTGCATCAGACACATGCCGATTTAGATTATTTATATAAATAGTAAATAAAAGAGGGCCTAATACAGAGCCTTGTGGAACCCCTTTAAAGATGGGTAAAATACCAGATTGAACACCATCATGCTTAATGCACTGAGTTCTGTCACTAAGATAATTTGAGAACCAAGAGACAGTTTTCTTAGAAAACCCAGAATTAAGAAGCCTAATCTTTAAAACATCATGATCAACCGTGTCAAAAGCTTTTGACAAATCAATAAAAAGTGATGCACAGTGCTGCTTCTTGTCACGAGCAACAGAGATGTCATTTATCACCTTCATTGCAGCTGTAATGGTACTATGTTTTTTTCTAAAACCTGACTGAACTGGGGATAAAATGTCCTGTCCATGCAAGAAGTCTTTCATCTGATCACTCACCAGGAATCATTTTTTCCAGGCGCAGCGAGATGAAAAAATCTCAACTTTTCAGAATGCCGCAAATGCACCGCAACATTGAAAGCTCAGTCAACATGAAAGATGGGGGGTGCACCCAAACACTACTGGTGTTGTTCTCTTCTCCGTAAATAAATCTTGTAGCAGAGCTACAGCAAGCGTTTTTCTGTGGTGGAAATCCATTAGCTACTAAACCTTCTTTGTCATTGTGAAGAGTGCAGTGCATGGTTGCATAGCAACGACAGACGCCATGGGAAAATCAGATCGAATTTTACTATAATAATAAAAGATAAGCTAATGTGCATTTGTAAACGTCAGTAATTTATCTTTTTTGACTCATTCTTTTTATAAAAAATTATTTAAAGGCTGAAATATGCAAGGTTTATATATATTTTTTTAACTTTTTTGTCAAAACTTTATTTGAACTTGTACATGTTAGATAACATGTTGCAAGACACTCCTTTAAAATCTGGCCATCATTTTTGAATGTTATTATTTGAATGTTTATGTAAACAAAAAGTGCATATTGATGGTGATTTTATTTGGTATTTGCTGGTTTTCGACATTGATTTAATTTTGTAGTATTATACTTTTCAAACAGGATTCTGTGATAACCGTGGTCATTTTGGTCACTATAATCATGAAATTAAAAGTTATGATGCACTATAAAATCAACTATAATTATGTGTTTTTACAATATAATATCCAAAGTACAAATTTCTATAAAAAAATGAATTTTCTCTGACATATATAGGCCTACAAAAACTCTTTTAGGTCTAAAACAGTTCGGATAGTTGTTGATATGAGAGTTATGAGACATTATTTAAGAGATTTAAGTATTGTATTACATGAGTAGCTCTCGGCCACTTTCATTTTTAAAAAGTAGCTCTCAAATGAAAAAAGGTTGGAGACCCCTGCATTATAGACTTCTGTAACTCAATGTTAGGCTGCCTAGATTAGGTCAGCCGGAACTGGGAACACTTCCCTTAAATCCTTATGTACTCGTTACATCATAAGAAGAATGGCATCTACGCTAATTTAAAGGTGGGGTATGTGATTTGGAAAACGACCGTCAGATTTTGAAAATACACAACTCAAATGGTCCTACCTTCTTTCCTCCAACGCTGGCCCTAATTCGTGCGAGGGGGATGTGGGAGGGGGGTATGGTACGACCGTTTGATTGACGGACTTACTGTCCAATGATTCTAGGTGGTCTTGGAAATGATTGGCTGGAGTTCTTCGAGTCCTGCCTATTCCACAGATGATTAAATTGTTTAATTTTCATTTCAGTGCTTCTAACTGTGGCTGTAAGTGGGTTAGGAATAGGATTTCAAGTGATTTTGAAAAAATGGACAAAAAAGAAAATCACATACCCCACCTTTTAGTGTATATGGACTAATGGACTAATGAAGCAGAGCAGGATCTACAGGCCTGCTTCGATTGCACTGATTGGACTGTTTTTGAAGCTGCTGCCACCGATCTGGATGAGCTCACAGATACTGTAACATCATATATAAGTTTCTGTGAGGATACATGCATTCCTACCAGGACATTCTTATCATTCACCAATGATAAACCATGGTTTACTGGGAAACTCAAACACCTTCGTCATGCCAAAGAGGATGCTTACAGAAGTGGGGATAAGATCTTGTATAACCAGGCCAGAAACAGACTGACAAAGGAGATCAGAGTTGCTAAAAGAGCCTACTCTGAAAAGCTGAAAAAACAGTTTTCAGCCAACGACCCGGCAACAGTCTGGACTGGCCTGAGGAACATCACCAACTACAAGTCACCATCCCCCCGATCTGTGGACAATCCACACCTGGCTGATGATTTAAACTCATTTTACTGCAGGTTTGAAAAGCCCTCATTCACACCACACACCGGCTCTGATCTGCACTTCACACACCCACCATCACCTCCTGCACCCCCTCTCCTCCCCCCTCCTGCCATCCAACCTGAGCTTAAGGTCTGTGTGGAGGACGTGAGCCGAGTCTTCAAAAAACAGAAGACTAGGAAAGCCTCAGGCCCAGACGGCATCTCATCTGCTTGTTTAAAAGCCTGTGCTGACCAACTGGCCCCGGTCTTCACGCAGATCTTCAACAGATCATTGGAGCAGTGTGAAGTTCCCTGCTGCTTCAAACGCTCCACTATCATTCCTGTCCCCAAAAAACCCAAAATCACTGGACTTAACGACTACAGACCTGTCGCTCTCACGTCTGTGGTCATGAAGTCGTTTGAAAGACTGGTGTTGGCCCACCTGAAGGACATCACTGGACCCCTGCTGGATCCCTTTCAGTTTGCCTACAGAGCAAACAGGTCTGTGGATGATGCAGTCAACGTGGGACTGCATTATATCCTGCAACATCTCGACAGACCTGGGACTTATGCAAGGATTCTCTTTGTGGACTTAAGTTCGGCCTTCAATACCATCATGCCTGATCTTCTCACAGCCAAACTGACCCAGCTCTCCATTCCATCCTCTATCTGTCAGTGGATCTCCAGCTTCCTGACGAACCGGCAGCAGCTCGTGAGACTGGGGAAACACACATCCAGGACTCTCAGCACCAGCACTGGTGCCCCCCAAGGGTGCGTTCTCTCCCCACTGCTCTTCTCCCTGTACACTAACGACTGCACTTCTAAAGACCCCTCTGTCAAGCTCCTGAAATTTGCAGACGACACCACTGTCATCGGTCTTATCCGAAACGGTGACGAGTCTGCTTACAGACTGGAGGTCGAACAGCTGGCTGTCTGGTGCAGTTATAACAACCTTGAGCTGAACACGCTCAAAACAGTGGAGATGATCGTGGACTTCAGGAGGAACAGCCCAGCACTCCCCCCACTCACCATCATGAACAGCACTGTGGAAGCAGTGGAGTCATTCAGGTTCCTGGGCACTATCATCTCTCAGGACCTGAAGTGGGATAATCACATTGACTCCATTGTGAAAAAGGCCCAGCAGAGACTGTACTTCCTTCGCCAGCTGAGGAAGTTCAACCTGCCACAGGAGCTGCTGATTCAGTTCTACTCAGCCGTCATTGAGTCTGTTCTATGCACTTCCATCACTGTCTGGTTTGGTTCAGCTACCAAATCTGACATCAGCAGACTACAGCGGACAGTCCGGACTGCAGAGAGGATTATTGGTGCCCCCCTGCCAACCCTCCAGGACCTGTACTCTTCCAGAGTGAGGAAGAGAGCAGGTAAAATCATCACAGACTCCACTCACCCTGGACACCACCTGTTTGAACTGTTACCGTCAAGACGGAGACTCAGATCACTGGCCACAAGAACATCTCGGCACAGGAACAGTTTCTTCCCACAGGCCATTTCCCTCCTGAACAGTTAACATACCTCCCAAGGCATGTGCCTTTAAGTGCAATACCCCCACTGTTTTAATGCAACAACTTACAACTCAGGTGACACTTACATGTAGATTTATTTATTTATAATATTCAAAACACTGTAAATTTGTTCATAATCTGTAAATCTGTAAATGTTTATTCTGGCTAAACCCAACTGTGATACTTTTATTCTCATATTTTTATATTTTATATTTTATTCTTAAAATTTGTATTATTATGTTTCTTGTTGTAAATTATGTTTCTTGTTGTATTTGTATATGTGCACTGGAATCCTCAGTACCAAAACAAATTCCTTGTGTGTGCAAGCACACTTTGCAATAAAGCTCTTTCTGATTCTGATTCTGATTTAAGAATGCAGCAAGGTACTTACAAAATGTGTGTAATTTGCAATGTTGTTAAAGTAACCTTTGCTTTGTCATATTGAAGGTCAATGTGTACCATTCATATGAAATACATGCATTCAGATCTGAAGAACAAGCCTTTTTTGATGGCATCTTCATTCCAAAAGATGAAGTAGAGAGATTTGTGGACCACATTCATTCTACCACCAACCATGTAAGCTTATATAATATTCCTAAAAACACCACCAATAACAGCTTAAAGTTGACATTGTTTGGGTGAGTCCTGACTATTTATATCAACCTTTTTCCATGTTGTATGTCTCTGGAAGAGGTATCTGTGGAGGGGAGTGGTCAGCTGCCAGGGAAACGTCTCAGAGATCCTCAAGTAAAATTGATGAGGAGGGACTTGAGCTTGCGGTCTGTCGACATGGAGTTTTTCTCAGCGCTCTCAACATGTTCAGGGGAGAAATCTATGCTTATCCCCTCTACCTGCAGAACAAGCTGGCAAATAAGCCAATACGCTTTATTGTCATGGATGTAACCTGCAAGTACTGGCCCTACCTCAACAAAGTGGCAAAAAGCTACCCGGAGCTCCAGCACCTTCTTAGCATGAAACCATTCCTCTCAGTGTTTCATGCCAAAGCCCATGATTTTAAATGCGAGGTAAGAAAACATTACCATGGCATTGACTGTCCCTAAACATCTGCAAAGGTATGTTGGCAGCTTGTAGGTATTTTGTACAGGTTAAATGGAGTGGAGCTTCCCAGCAAGGGGCCGGATTGACACTTGGGGAGGAGGTTGAGCAGTGCAACGCCTTCCTCTCTGGGATTGGTGTGACCACAAAGCACATGTCCAAACCAGGTAAGGTAACCACACACTGCACTACTTAGATTGAACGTGTTACTAGAAAAGTGTAGCCAGTGAGGGACATGTGGTACAACACAGATTAGTATATATTTTTTCTTTTTTGCAGGACGTACAGACATGCTTACACTGATGGCCATGCGCTGGAATCAGCAAAAGTTTATTAACTTGGCTACTTCACTTGCCTGCCGATATCAGAAGGCAGAGATGAGTATTATTTTCTTATATTGTAAATAACTTCTATTGTATATTTTTGTAGGTATAACTTTTTTCGTTCGTTTCTTTTTTCTTTCCAAGTTTCGGATGAATTATGAAACTTTTTCAGTAGTTATCTGGGAACAGGCTTGGGAGGGTTACTTTAAAAATGTATTCCGTTACAGTTACAGTTACATTACTTAATAAAAAAAGTATTCAGTAACGTAATCCAAGTACCACAATATTAAAGTAATGTAACTGATTACTTTTGGATTACTTCAAGGACCGATATTATTTTTAAAAACAACAACTTTTATTTATTAAGAATTTCACAGCCCTGAATAAATATTTATGTAAAGGACTATACAGACATCTAGTGGCTACAGTATGGTATTACAGATTATTTTGTTTTATTTTTAACTTGACATGTACAAGGAAAAAATTAAATAGAAATGTTTCTTCAACAGGAAAATAGATGTACATATACATACTACTAATAATAGCGTTGCACGACTCGTGTGCCTCCCACTGGTGCATGCGCATAATAACAGCTCTCTACAACAATCTCCTCAGACACAGATTGAATCACAATTTTCGTAGCTGGAAGGCACAGTTTGGACTGTACAACCATGTTGTTGGCATTTTCTAATTTAAAAACAAAATAGCAGCGGAATTTCCAAGAAATGAAAGCATTTTTACCCGTGGGCAGCATCGTTTCTAGCAGTGGCACACGAGTCGTGTCGTGAGTCATTAATCAAGCAACGCTTAATATAGTGTTATTATGCCAAAATACAGATTTATTTAGTTTTAAATGAAACCATTGTAATCCTGAAAGTATTCCCCATTTTTTCAAAAAGTAACTATAATCTGATTACTACGTGTTTTGACGTAACTGTAACGGATTACAGTTACTGGATTTTTGTATCCTGATTACATAACGCCGTTACATGTATTCCGTTACTCCCCAACCCTGTCTGGGAAGCATAAAAAAAAATAGTAGTTATTGATTAGTTAATAGTGAACTACCACTTTCATGTGTGTGCTATTACTTACTAATTCGTTAATCAGAGTTTCTTGTTAGTTAATAATAGTTACTAGATTCTTAATATTGTGTTACTCATTTGTTCCTGTGTAGTTATTCATTAACGAAGGCACAGTATTATAAAGTGTTACCCAATAAATGTATTGGCTTTATTTAATCATATATTACCAGTTCCATTTTATCTTTATTAAAATATAAGAAAATTAATAATTATATTTTTTAAATTTGACTGCATTCTTGACAGTTTCTAAATGTTAACTTTTTTAATTTATGAATTATAACAGACTGATTGAAAAATACATTATTTATATATATATGTAATGGGACGAACCAGAGGAGAGACCTGCAGATCCATTCGCAAGGCTTTATTCCAAAAATGTAGTCCTAGTACAGGCAAGGTCAATGAACAGCAGACAGGTGTAACAGAGGCATGGCACAGAGAAATCCTTACGGCAAGCGTGGATAGACGAGGTGCAAACAGAGTCCGAAGGACTAGGCTGAGGCCAAGTAACACGGGCAGGAATCAAAACACAACGAACAAGGCAAGACTTAGGCTCAATGGAAGGTTTAGTAAAAACCGCTAACACTTGGGGAGTGTTAAACGCTATGACAATACAATATTCGGCAACAGGGAGAGAAAGTCCAAAGCTTATAAAGAGTGTGAGATAGTGTGTGATAGTTCTCAGGTGTGAGCGTGATAGTCGAATCAGCTGTGTGAGTCGTCAATGCAATGAATGATGGGGATTGTAGTGAAGTGCAAGAGTCCATGCTGTGAGTGGGTGACTTCTGGTGGTGATTGACCGGAAGTGTATAGACCAGATTCGTGACAATATATATATATATATATATATATATATATATAGATATATATAGATATACATACATACATACAGGTGAAACTCTGAAAAAGTTATAATTTTGATGCTCATAAAAAACACAAATGAAAAATCTCAGAAAATTAGATTATTACATGAAATCAATAATAAAAAAAAGATTTTAATTACAGAAATGTCGGCCTTCTGAAAAGTATAATCATGCATATAGATATATATAGTTATATATACTCAAAATATTAGTTTCACCTTTTAATTTGAATAACTCAAATACATTTTGCACAATATTCTATTATATATATATATATATATATATATATTTTTTTTTTTTTTTTTTTTAAGCTACATAATGCAGACAGACTTAACTGCCAGTTCACTTCACTGTTCACACACACACACACACACTCCCTCACTGGGTCTCTGATAATAACACAGCAGACACGCGGATCTCAAGCCTTCCGTCAGCCGACAGATAACGGCAGCTCACGGCTGAACAGCAGCTCTATTACACCAAACACCACAATTCACTAATGTGCAGGAATAAAACAGGACTAGGCTGAAGAGGAAAACAGAAATTCCCTAAACAACAAAGTCTCTATAGTTGTTTTGCTTTCATGCGTTCTGCGTCCAATAATCCACAGCATGTTGCTGTCCCATAAAGTCATGTTGAATATTTTTTAACCCATAAGAACCCGGACCAATTTCCCCTTAAAGGAAAATTATGGGGAATATTTAAAACAGAAAAACGGACCACTTAAAACATGTTTCTGCAGTTGTTTTTTAAAATACAACCACTCCTCTGACGCTCGTGACATTTCGTCTACATTCAACGCGCATAGCACCCTTTAGCGTCAATATGAGACGCAGATATATATGGGTCAGAAGGCGCCTCCTAGCGGTCTAACCCTAACCCTACACCATACCTAAACCTACGCATATCTGTGCGTGTTAAATTGACGCTAAAGTGTACCATGCGCGTTGAATTTAGACGAAATGTCAAAAGTGTCAGATATGACGCCCTAGGATGAGAATGCGTTGCAAATATCTGTAATGTTACATATATGTCACATTGGGTTTTTCTTTCTCATTTGAAAAAAAAAAACATTGTATCAGTTTTCTTGCTAAATATTTATTTTTTTCTGTTTATTTTATTTTTTTCTGTTTATTAAGGGAATGGATAGCGCACATAGTCTTTTGCATTGCATATACATATTTCTGCCTTATTCGGTGATCAGAATCCACATCAGATCACAAACAGAAGTTATTTCAAACACTCGCTGCTGTCTGAAAGTGAGTTTTGAGTTAAAATTATTTAAAAGTCTTTAACGCTGATGATAGCTAGTATAGTGGAAACACGGTTATTTGGGATGGTTTCATGGACAGGGTTTAGATTAAGCCAGGGTTAGGTCACTTAGGGACTTCCTGGGTTGAAAGTGAGATATAATGCTTTAAAAAGATCTTTCCAGATAATCAAAAGTGTTTGTGACACCCACGTCACAGTGGGTTCTTTTAAATCCCAAAAATGCATTTAGCAAATGTCTTCTTCTGTGTCAACACCAATGTGTGTACAGGAACTTATATATGTTTTTAAATAATTATATAATTATGTGTATTGCATTTTCAGAATCAGCATTGAGAATACAAGCATGTGATAATAAAAATACAGTAGCATTTGAGGACACATAGTGAACTTGTAA
This sequence comes from Semotilus atromaculatus, assembly GCA_031834385.1. Classification (NCBI taxonomy): domain Eukaryota; kingdom Metazoa; phylum Chordata; class Actinopteri; order Cypriniformes; family Leuciscidae; genus Semotilus; species Semotilus atromaculatus. The sequence goes on along the minus strand of JAULUF010000017.1, from coordinate 252,789 downwards.
TCAATGCCAAGACACTTTAAGTGGTTTAACAATTTAATCACAAGTAGTTTCCAACCTAACATCCATAAAGTTTTTAAAACATCTGAATTCTCCAGAAGTGAAGAGGGTAATGTGCACAGTAAACACACGACTGGCGCAGCTGTATCCTTATATATAGAGTTGGTCTTCTCACAAACACATCTGAGATGGATGGGGATTTTATTTGGGGGCGTATTAGCTCTGTGTACAACGGTAAATTGTATTATTGTAAATTGCATTATTGAATATACTGAAGTATTTTAGTATTCGATTTTATAATGTTCTCCCAGATATTTATGGATTTCAGACTGTTATAGAAAGAATTATTAACAATGTCAAGAACAGTTAACACTCTAACCTCTTCTGGTCCATTACTGAGTCTAGCCTACTATACCGCATGTTTACATACTGTGGTGGCAAACTTTCTAATACTGAATAATAGACAAACATGTCTCAATTGCCTTTAAAGATTATTTATTCCCTTGCAAGGAATGGTCAGCAGTCATACAACCGTACACAGTGCCTGCAAACATATAGAACATATTGAATTTCTTCCACAATACACAGACAGCTTATAAGAGACTGCAGTATGTTGGTGTATACTGCCCTCTTGTGGTGTAAATATGAGTGCACTGTTAATTCAACATCCTCTCTTTTGCTTTAGCTATAAATCAAAGCAAATCTGCTTAGATGTAGTTTCCAAAGCAGATCCAGTGATCCAGGGATTATAATACAGTAAGTCAAGTCACCTTTATTTATATAGAGCTTTACACAATACAGAGTGTTTCAAATCAGCTTTACAGAGATAACAGGAAAATAATGTATTTCTGCTGTTCATCTAAAGTCAGTTCAGTGTAGATTCAGTTCCGTTGTAAATATGATCAATTATTTAATTATTTAATTTCATCTATAAAACAGTTTTGGAGAAAACAGTGATGTCATCATCCAGCTCAGTTAATTTTTCATACAACCTTGTCAGTACAGTCATAATAATAGTATTGTTGAATATTAAGTGTCCCCAACCAAGCAGGCCAGAAGTGGCCAGAACCCCAGGGGATCGAGAATGGAGGTCACAAAATGGAGGAAGAAACCTTGGGAGAAACCAGGCTCCCAGTATGGATTGGGATTATAATTTTTTTGGAAAAGAAAATATAGATACACTTTCCTTCTAGTGGCTTTAGTTACTGTCGTTAATGAGCACAGCAAGATTCAACAAAATATAGAGACACTTGTAAAATGATGAACACTTTTTTTTCCACAGGTCATTCTGCAACATATGGCAGCGACACAATGATGGACCTGTGAAGGAGATGATCACTGATGAACTGGTTCAGGGGATTAGGAGGAACAGCTTCTCCTGACGTGTGTGTGGCCCTCTCGTCCTAAGAACCGGCTTGGGACCAGATTATGCAGAAGGCCCTCCCTTCTCATTAATATACAAAACACACACTCGTTCGCTCCATCCGCAACACACACACACGTTCGCTCCATCCGCAACAACACACACACGTTCGCTCCATCCGCAACACACACACACGTTCGCTCCATCCGCAACAACACACACATGTTCGCTCCATCCGCAACACACTCTCGTTCGCTCCATTGGCAGCAACACACACATTTCAGATCCATATATTTGTTTTCCTTAAAATTGTAATTAACACTAACTTTATTCTCAAGTAAAGTATGTTTGCTTTTAAACTGTGTGATTTTGGTTGGGTGACAGTTGTAGGTTAAGTTTGACAAGAGTTTATAGTTTGACTAAAGCACAATATTGTGTTTTATTGCGAGTGTACACAAATATAAATAAACACTTTGGAGTTTGAATGATGTCCTGTATGAACAAAATGACAGACAATGCTTTTGTTTCCAGTGCCGCGCCACACACACACACACACACACACACACACGCGCACACAAATACAGCATTCCAGGCTTGACATCGCAGCCTGTTCATTATAGCCGAAATAAAATATGATAATAAAATAGTCACTCTAATATAAAAATCACACAGCTCTGTTTAAATAGTCAGTAGTACAGTTCGTACTATTCAGCGTAAGCACCGCTCCACTGTGATGTTTCCAAGCACATTTTTGCGCATGTGAACAGGATGATTTTTTCCCTGTCGTTCACGAGTTCACACTTAAAATGATCAGAGAGTAAATGGTTATACGTATTTGCCGTGCTGTCCGGGGGAGGGCTACTAGCTCGGACATTGGGCCCGAACCCAGAGTACTCCCCCCGTATCTCTGGTTAGGAGGATAACCACCAAGTGTGAGGAGATGGGGTGGTGGAGGGATGCTGGAAACTGTTGAGGAATATGGGTGAGTCAACTGTGTATATTTATAGGCTTTACTCATGCTGATCGAGTGGACCTGTTGATTACTGATTGCTGACAGCTGGTTGGAAGGACTTGATTGTTTGATCATTAGAACGTGTTCCTCCCGAACCTTGTTAATAAAGCATCATGTTGCAACGTGAGTGAAGTTGCTACAAAGCCTAATAAAGAATAATTTACCATCAAATACATCGCGAATGTTGATTCAAAACACATGAATGTTGAATTTTGATTCTATTGAGAGAGTTGAGCATAATGGGCCTTTCTTTTACTTTCGCTTTAAATTATTTAGTTTAGTCTTGTTTATAGTTATTTATTTTTTTCATTCTTGTTCTGTTCTGAATATTACATTTAAAGAGTTTGTTGTGGAATATGTTTTGTGTCTTTTTTTAAGCATGCAGTAAACTATAGGCTATTAATTGGTTAAAATTCCTGTATGCAGGCCTATAGCTTGATCACATTATTTCAGAATCGACTTTGCGTTGCAATCGCGTCAAGGATCAGCAAGTGCACGTGCATCATCAAAAGTGGTTAAAAAAGTGCTGAGCTGATTTTAGAGAGTACATTCTCTCCATAGACAGTATAAGAAGTGGACAGAGCCATCTCATTGGAACTCAGTTGAGACAGTTGAAACCCATTTTTTGCGATTTTTTAGCACTTCCGTTCCTGACGCGCAGACTCAAACCGACTCAAACTGAGCTTGATGACGTGAGCACCCTGTCTGACAGATGTACATCTTCTAGTAGCTGTGCGTGAAAACTGCCAACGTTGATCTTGCAGAGACGGCGAGCTTGAGCAAAGAGTTCTTTGGCGTGAGTGAGCAGGAGTAAGTTTGTACTCCTGTATAGTATAGTATAAATTTGTATAGTATTTATTTTAAAATGTAACGCCAGTACGCCATATTAAGTTAATGCATTGATTGCCTGTGAGCTTCTCCTCCTGTCTGTACGGTAATTTCTCTACTGTGCGACAGAGCGTCGAGTGGTTATGACGCAATCGTTAGCCTATTTTTACAAAAACTGTTTCTACGGGGCCATAATGTAACATAGAAGGTAATGGAGCCCTTTATACATTGTCGTGTGTCTTTAGAAATAAATAATGGACAAATTGAGTCTTTAAAGCGCCTCAGATGTAAAGTTATTCGCTGTCAAAGTGACGCCAAAATGAATGGGAGGCAATGGGAATGCTAACGCAAGTGAAGTTCTGCTACACGCGGCCGGCTTCAACTTCCGGTCGATGGATTACCCCCTTGATTCTCTCTCTAACTACTTCCTTTCCATTTTGTTTCTTTGCTTTTATACTCACAACTCTCCATGACAACATCGCCCTCCTGTGGACATCACCGCCATTTCTGGTGACAACTTCCAGTTCGTCACAATATTTTACACTTATTTTCCTAAATAGTCGATGCAAATGACACAGTATAATTTTCAGGTCATCAACTGTGTGGGTATAAGTAAATAATATAGAAATAATTTCACTGAACAAAAAACCCAACGAAAACTATTTTTTTTTCTAAAATAAAAAAACTGAAAATGTACTGTTCCAAATTATTATGCACAACAGAGTTTGAAAACATGTTATAGGTTGTAAAGAACTGAAAAATTGTCATTTGTTGAATTAGCTGCATAAGAAGATCATATTTACCTGAAATCAAAAGCTATTTAAATCAAACGCATCTTAACAGGGCAAGTTACATGTTAACATAGGACCCCTTCTTTGATATCACCTTCAATTCTTGCATCATTTCATTGTAATATCACTACTCACTTCATATACGTTTTGAAAACACTGGTAAAGAATATGTAATGTACTTGTAATACAAATAAAGTACACTTTAATATCACTAATCAAGCATGTAAGTAGTCCCTACACAGGCACATACTTAAAGTATAGAAAGAATACTTGAAGTTGTTCCAATTTAGTACACAAAAGTACACTAAATACACTAAGTTATGCTTTACAACAGTTTAATTACAACAAAAATATACTGAGTACAAAATTTGTTGTTTCAAAATAGCACACTTCAAGTTAACTAATCATTACCACACTTGAAATATACTGATAATTAGTTTTTTTTTACCAGGGTTTTAAGAAATGTTTATTTGTTTTATCTCTCAGTCATCATTATATTGCATTACATTATATGTTTTAAAACTACAAGCATTTAGAACAAACAGAATGCAAAGAAATAACTATATCTGATCTCCCATCCCTCACAAAAAAAATCAAACAAAACAATCTCTTTAAGAACGTAACAATTAAAACAACTCTCACCGCTTGGTGGCAAATTAATACATTGGCAAAACATGAGCTGACACCACTTACCATCTCACCTATATGGCATAATCCTGATTTTACTATCAACAAAATTCCACTAAACAACATTAAATGGAAAAAGAAAGGTATCACACATCTACATCATCTTTTTACTGGCAACACCTTCGCTACATTTACAGAATTAACTCAGAAATTTAATTTAGGAAAAGAACAGTATTACTACTTACAAATTAGGAATTCTATTAAAACTACAATGGGAGACAAGGATGTTGCACAACCTCCCCCAATTCTAAAACATATCACCACATAAGTAATTCATTAAAAACACTTAGTAAATGATACACTCTAATATCATCTATAGACACTAAAACAATAGTAGTATCAGTTAAACAATGGGAAAAAGATCTCAATATCAACACAAATGAGGAATTTTGGAAAACAATCTGCAGAAACACTTTTATCTTAATTACAAACATAAACATCCAGTTAATTCAGTATAAAATTATACACAGAACACACATAACACAGCGTAAGATGTTTAAAATGGGATTAGTAACTTCAGACAGATGTACTGACTGCAGTTTAAATACACCGGACACTTACCTTCATGCACTCTGGCTATGGCCACCGGTTCACCGGTTCTGGATAGATATCGTTAATAAACTATCTGAATTCTTTAAAATTACAATCAATGCACTCCCACTATTATGTCTTTTAGGTGATACATCTCAAATGAAGCCCTCCTTTGAACACTCAAAACCTCTGCTCATATCTCTAGCTATCGCCAAAAAAACAATACTACTCAATTGGAAAAATAAATACCTAATATCAATTAAACAATGGCTACATCTACTAAGGGATCATATTATTAAAGAGAAACAAACATCAGCAATTACAAATCAACTATACAAATTTAATAATATTTTCAGTCCACTGCTCTCATCCTGAAATATTGATGAAAACTAGCTAGGGAGTTGATGCCTCATCTAAAATCTACAGTCTTAGAATTAATTAATAATAAGGATATTCAGTATGCATAAATATAAACTATCCCTATAATAAATAAGTTAAGTAATTAATCTAAATAACTATCTAATCTAATCTAATAAGTGTTATTAAATACATCCCTCATGTGTGTGTATATATGTATGTGTATATATTATAAGTTATACTCTTAATTTTTCATGTTAAAACCACATATTAATATTATTATTATTATTTTTTATTTTTTTTGGAGATGGTGGTATTGATATTATAGAACCATTTATATTCCTAGTAAATATAAAGGACCTGGGTCAGGCAGCTGTTCTGGGTGCTGTCAGTGGGTGCGACTGGCACATCTCACCAACATGGTCATTAGTAACACTAGTAACATGCCCATACCCCCAATTCCTTCCGTCATGCAAAATAAATACGGTGGACAGATATCTGGGCTGGTTGTGGTGTATCTGGCTAGGGAGGTAACCAGTGCACACCAGGGTCTAAGCCACAGATTACCAAAGAAAAAAACTAAAGAAAGGGAAAAGAAGGGAAGGGGGAAAGAAAAACATAAAAAAAACAAAAACAAAAACAAAGGGGCAACCAAACTTGACTTATGTCCTGTCAGGTCACAACCAGACTAGGTGAGCTTGGTCTGGAGGTGCCTGTTATGGTGCCTCAGCGAATCATAGAGGCGTAACTGTTGGGGTGGGTGTCGCTGACGGTGGGGGGTCTATATCGGGGGGTGTCTATTGGTTGTGCTCACTGGCAACGGTAGAATAGCTCCCAGGCCTAGAGAATAGTGTATATTCACAATAATTCTATTTACTGATCTATATGTATTATTATTATTATAATTACTATTATTATTATAAATACAGTACTACCACTACTCCCACTACTCCTATTATTATCATGAATCCTGTTTGTTGCCACTGTTGCCACTATTTTTATGTTTGTTATAGTTATTATTATTAGTATGAATTCTGCCTCTACTTCTACTACAATTCCATTACAATGACTATGAATATCTCAATATTGCTTCTATCTAAATCTCTAAAATATCCCACTGCTCAAACTTACCAATGTACCTGCCTGCATACATCACTAGATCAATATATTTATATTTAGCTCATTTTTTTTTCTGTCATGTTTTTTGTTTTGTTTTTTTGTTCTCTTTTTTTTTCTTGTGTTTCCTTTGTATGTGCTCCATGTACGTCTTTCTTTCTTTTGTATGTGTATATAATTCACTGATCTTTTATCTTGTATAAACTACAATGTTTTGTTAACTTGCAATAAAAAAAATAAATAAATAAAAATAAAAAACTACAAGCATTTATAAATCATCTTACTAGGACATTATGGCAGATATAGTGACGACTGATATTTATATGCATTTCATGAAAGTATTCTGATAAACGGTTATAAAGATCTCAATGAATTATAAGCATCAGAAATTCATCTTGTGAAAAGCTGTATCAAATATGATACAAAATATAAACACCATGCCACGGCTGGTTGCAGAACAACAAAAAAGCAGGATCTGTGTTATGTTTGTTCACAGGTTGTATTTTATTTACATGGCATCGATAAGAAAACCACTGAACACTGTGACACTGTATAAATCCCAGATCCATGAGTCCTTTTGGAGTACGACATAGAGTGTATCCCCTTTCTCCAACAGCAGTGTTAAGCCGTTGCCACCGTTCTGTGTATTATGAACCGATATGTGACTGTGATGATGTGTTAATGCTACACCCTTTCTATTTCTATACAAGGTCAATGCTGTTGAATGTTTAGATGCACAATGATAGAAGAAACTGAAATAGTAAACTCCCCGTACCGGTGCAGTGAAAATCCCTGTAAAAGAGTGAGACAGATCTCCATTTAACAGCTGTAGACATGAATTATAAAAGTGTTGATAGTGTTTTCAGCAGTGTGGATTAACAACACCTGTGGTCTGGTCGTAGGCATCACCAACATTAATGAAGATGTCCTTGTAAGCCAGTGTTGTATCTGTCTTAACTGGTCCATAGAAACCATTTGATCCTAATGAAGCTGAAAATGCCACCTTTGCTTTGTCTGAAGAAAACATATACCTTTTTAAAATGTAGGAAAATTACATTTTTACAAATAATTACAAAGTAAATCCTACAGCAATTGTTTTTCAGTGAATATAATATTACAGCACATAGGTCTTCAAAGGCAGTCGTCTCACCTCTGCTTTCCTTCTTGATCTCCTCAAAGCTGATTTCAAGAGCTTTGAGTCGGGCCTCTGTGGCTCCAGCATCCATCAGTACGTCTGTGCAAGCCGGCTGATTATCACTCAATTCAGAGGTGACCAGTTCAAATATCAGACATTTGTACAGAAGCAGAAGAGCTGCTATTGTTAACCTCATTCTTAAAGCTTTAGCTAAAGCGTGTCAGAGATGTGTGTGCTGTATGTGAATCTATTTATCAGAATGTTTATTTATCAGAATGTTACAAATCGGATGCTTTTATACTGTCATCTTCAGTAATTCACACGCGATGGACAATTTAGCAGACAAAATACAGCATACGACTGTTTCTCAGAAAATTCTGTTGCGATATATTTGTGCTAGCTTAATGTTTTACAGATTAATGCAATATTGACAGATTAAAATGGTTCATGGTTTCCTTGGCAGCTTCGATCTGTACATTATACTTAACTTTGGACTTGATAACAGTACAACATTTACTAGACATACATTCCATTATATTTGCAAATTGCAACAGGGTTTTTTGCTTCATTCTCTGTATTTCTCGGTTTTTGTAATCACATAATTCACAAGTAATAAAGTGCACATTCTCAGGTTTTATCAAAGGGTATTTCCATAGATTTTTGTCTCAATTTATTTAGTTCATAGTCCCCCTTTTTACTTTCAGAATTCACTGTATATAATATTGCATATGATATTCTAAAAACATAAAAAAATAAACTTGCTATACATGTAATATCAAATAACACTACAGCTAAATTATAAATCAAGTACTTTACATGTACTTTAGACAGATAGATAGTTTTATTTGATGCCATGTCAGCATCTAAGGCTATTTTCATGGCAAAAATTAAATTACAAAACACAAATATATATCATATAAATACAATACAACCAAGCAAACAAACACAAGTCATAGTATACTTTATTATTATTATTATTAACATATGATAAAAAAAAATCCAAAACCTTTTCAGGCATAATCTTACTAAATAAATCCTTAAGTGAAATAACTTCATAAAAGAGTGTGACCGAACGGTTACCGGCAAAACAGGAATCAGTCTAATTTTAAGAGGTAATTTCAAATATAGTTTTGGTTGTCAACTACGCCACCTAAGGACTCGTACCCTAAGAATTAAACACAAGCCACCGGCTTTTGAATACTCAAGCACACAGGTTCGTCATCAGCGAATAAAGGGGCAAAGCCGTGGGCTTTACAAAACTCTTTTTATTACAATAAAACCTCAGGCAATCATAAAACCACCCCCCAATAGGGCATTGAATGAAGCACTCAATTCAAAACATACACAAAAGGAATTAGTGAGATGAATTGAAGTCTAGAATTACAGCAACGGCAAGTCATGAAAAAACAAACACATTAAAAGAAAAGAAACACTGACTCTAACTGAGGTCAAACACACTCATCCACACAACCATGCAGGGCTGAAGGACATCTACTTTAGGCACCCCTGCCGGAAGATCTACAAGGAAAGCAACAAAAGCTCACTGAACTCACACACCACCACACCACACTGGTGAAATACAGCACTGAACAGTGAACAGGAGATCCCACTACCACACCCAGGGCGCCCGCGTGAGTGGCCTTCAGCTCCTGCATGAATACACAAAAAGAAATTAATACAAATACAAAGCACAATTTCACACACACACACACACCTTATAAACTAAAGCAATACCACAATAAATGTGGTCAAGGGGAGACAGCGATCTAGACGTTTACAACCCAAGACCCATTAGTAACTAAATAATGTCCCACATAATAAATACAAAATAATAATTATAAATCACAATAGTCAGTCTTCAGATACAGGAGAAAACATCCCTCCCTTAGTCTCTCATGAAAACAAAAAGGAAAAAACAAACACTTAACTGAATTACAAAAAGACAAAAAGGATAAAAATATTCAGTAAATCAACCCTAAAGAAACAGGGTAAATTACTGGCACGTACAATAATACAAAAGAATAGAACTCAGTGAAAACGAAAAAAAAAACTAAAATTCAATTCACCATTGCACTTTCAGACAAACACGCAAACCAGGTTAACTGAAAATAATAATAAAAAAAAGAAAATCATAACATCCCAGCGAAACAGCAGCGCCGTCTGGGCCACTCACGCCGCTGCTAAATATAGCAGTCCGCGATGCACAGCCTATCCAAAGCAGATACATTTTAAAAAGTCAAAACAAGGTAAGTCAGATCATAGCAGAAGAACAATCATCCATACATACCGAGGGTAAGCCGATCTTCCGTGCACAAATGAACCGCAACTAGTGCTCAAGACGCCACTAAACGTCCCACGCCACAGAACTCTGTAATCATACACGTTATAAGCACACGCAAACTAACCCTGAATCGATGTAAACGCCACTCACCTGCATAAATAACCAGCCAACCCCAACCCATCCGATCTCAAATGGTCCAAATGATCGACATGCTACCTCCCAGTCTATGCCACCACAGAGAATATTTAAACGTCACATCATAAACAAGTGGATCAAACACAATATGTTTTGATCAAACGCAACGTATACAATCACCCACATACTACAAGAGCATTCTACTTATATTTTATTGGACTGTCCTGGGTATAATATGTTTAACAGAGAGGGGAATCTTACAAAACATGCATAAAGTTGGGTCTTCATCTTTAAGCAAAAAAGCATGAGTCAAACTTGTGTGACTTATAGACATCTGTAGCCTGACTACGTCAGACTTCGTACTTCCGCTCTATTTCAGTTCGCTTCTGTACTCAGTCTGAGACAGCGACATGTCTCTCAGTTTTCTTCCGGCCTGAAAACAGCCGGCCAATCAACGAACAAAGGGCGGGCTGTGAGCCGTGACGTAGACGCTAAGCGCCGAGTTTAAGATTGGGGAAAACGAAAACGACCGCGGATATGGAGACAGGGGATGCAATTCGCTCTGTTGTGGAGAATATTCCTGGCATTTCCGAACTGAAGGCAGAACAAGAAGAGTGTTTGGTAAACATTTTGAATGAAGGTGATGTCGGGGCCCTACTCCCGACAGGTTTTGGTAAAAGTTTAATTTATCAAATATTACCGATCGTAAGCGAGAAACTGGGCAGGCCAAAGGCCGGGAAGGCGATAGTTGTTGTGATTGTGTCCCCCTTGGTTGCACTCATGGAGGATCAGGTGAAGGAGGCAGCAAAACTCGGTCTGTGAATTTCAGACTTATTTTTGGTAGCCCCGAATCCTGGATTCTCAATCCAAAATGGCGAGCTATGTTAGCATCAACCCTATACCAAGACAACCTCGTCTCCATTGTCGTTGACGAGGCACACGTCGCATACAAATGGTGAGTTTGCATACACGGGTTTGGTAATTAACTTCAGCAAGTTAATTTATTTTGAAATCAGCTCAGTTCAACACTGTCATTTGTTGTCTTCTGTTGCATGTTTCACAATGTTGATTCTCGTTACCTTTCACCCAGGGGTGAAGCATCCAAAGGCAACTCCCCTTTCCGAGAATGTTTTTCCAAGTTGGGTGAACTAAGATCGATTGTGAAAGAAGGTATGTTTAATTTATGCCTGCTTTCGTGTGTGTGTGTGTGTGTGTGTGTATGAGAGAGAGAGAGACAGAGAGAGAGAGAGAGAGAGAGACACACAAGCTTCCCAGATGGGTCATGCATGCATGTTACATAGTAACACTACAAAACAAATGGGGTGAAATGTACAATCAATGTTTGGCATTAAATAATTTGTAAACAAATGATATGTTGCCTAGTTTAACACACTGACGTCCAGGGTCAGTTAAGCTGCCTCAATCTGTCCAAATCTTTTAAATCCTGAACCTTGTAAACACAAGTATTGGCTACATTAAAGTAAGAGCAGCAGTCAGAAATGTTGTGTAGTTTCAATAGTAATTGTAACAATTTTAAACTTTGTTTAATCCACATTACAAATGAATATTTATTGGCAAATTTTTGTTGTTGTTAAATTTCTAAAAAACTAGAAGATTGAAGGTTTCCATTGGTGTTACTTTTGTTTCAAGGACATTGACTACGTTTACAAGCTGTCAATATTCGGGTTATGGTCGGGTTAAGGACACTGTTCGGGTTTCTGAAACATTCGGAATAACACGTTTACATGCGTGAGCAGAGAGAGTTACTCCTGTATACATGGAATTTGTAATCAATTGGCAATATCCCGACGTAAACGGCGACGCACGGTTAGCGTCTGGACGTTCGGACAACATTAAGACGCAATATGCGTCAGTTCCGATTCTTCTTCCTGTATCCAAAGACAACAACAACAGCAGCAGCAGCAGCGGATAATGGATAGTTCGGGGCAGATAGCGATCGCCTTTGAAATAGATCGAAATTATTTTCCACCTCGCTCCAAAGGTATGGTGCTGTGCTGCGTCTCGCCATGTTTACCTCTACTTCTTGTTTCCTTCCGGTATCCTGCACGCGGGTTTTGTATGAGCCAGACGGAAGTTCCTCTACTCAAAAGACCAAGATTCCTTGCGAATAGAACATGCGCAGAACCCAAATCAATGTTCCTTTTGATGGGGATATGCCGATACGCGTTTACATGACCAAATATTCGGGTTAGAAAAGGGGTACCTCAGGTATAATATTCGGGTTTTTAAAAACCGGTATATGAGCATATTCGGGTTTTTGCCAGTGTTTACATGGCCGTGCGCGACCGGGTTATTGCTAATATTAAATAGTTTTGAACGGGTTATTGGCTGCGTGTAAACGTAGTCAATGTTACGGTTTGTGTCTCGTGTTTCCTTCTCTTTGTGATGACGTCATGAACTCATTGCCAGCAGCCAAATCACCATGTAGCCCAAGACTGGTTGCCCACTGAAGCTAAGCAGGGCTGAGCCTGGTTAGTACCTGGATGGGAGACCTCATGAGAAAACCAGGTTGCTGCTGGTCAAATATCACTAGTTTGGTACAGAAGAAGGATGAAACTGTTAGTGAATTCACAGAAAAATGTTGTCAGTCAGCTGCATTATTTTGCACATGGTTTGATGGTCTTTTGTCAGAGCATAGAAATGCATTGCCTTTCTTAGACGTCACATGGTCCACTAGAACCCTGCAAAGTAACCTAGACAGGTTAGCTACTTGGGAAAGAGATTCTGATGTCAGGGCAAGAGTAAAAATTGCAGCATCCTCCTTCAAGGTCAACACAGAGAACCAACAGAAACGTAAATGTCCTAAGAGAGAGGGCAGTTGTTATAACTGTGGTAAGCCTGGACATTGGAGAAAAGAATGTAGGAAAAACAAAAAGAATTCAATAGAGAATAGAGAAGTAAACAATGTTACTCAGCTCCTGCTCAGTCTGCTGGATGCTCTGGAGCAGCCCCTCCCCTCGTCATTAAACTCGTTGGGCTGCTGTTTTAGGTGTTAATCATTCAGGCTGTGAGTGCTTAATTTCCCCAGTAACTTACAACAAAGATGAAAGATTTATGTTTGTTAAATGGAACAAAAGGAAAGTGACTGTCTCAGCTTTCCTTTGGGGGACACTGGTTGAGTAAACTCACAGCCTTAAATGTTATTCTACAGCACAGGCCTTTCATCAGTAATAGTTTTAGGTCAGACTGTAAACGTAAAATGCCCTCATGCAGTGTCCACAATAATGCCGAAACATTGTTCCATCCTCATGTATGATGTCTGCAAATGACTGAAGTTTTTGTTGGAGGATGAAGGAGAAACGAATCACGATTGTGTTACGCTTACACACACACCAACAGGGATAGGATAGGACACAAACCAGTGAGGAACCCAGGGAAGAACCGAAATGCAATATGCCTCGGGGGCAAAACTCTGCGGCGAAGACTTCCTCATAGGCCTCCCCATCCATTAGTCAATCCTCACTTCACTGTTTCTTTAGGTGTCAAAATAATTAAGAAATAGGGAAAGAAGGAACAACACTAGCAGACTCGGAAAAGTTTACAACCATAGTGTTTGAACCAATACTGCTCTGCTTTCTTTTGTTTTTCTGTCTTCCTCTGTGCAGATACCCACTTGATGGCTGTCCCGAGACCCATACGCACCGACCTCCTCACCGGCGTAAGAAGCCACAACCTCTAGAAAACAACGAGACCCACTGCCGAGCCAATCACAAAAGGATAAAGAAAAGAAAAAAAAATACACAACGCAGAGACCCACATACGGAACCTTCAGTCATCCATCAACATGATCAAGATTGTCGTACTACTAACCATCAGGACATCGCACAAAGTGTAGACTCCAGAATCCTTGTTTGCTGGAAAGATCGTTGCAGGCCATACCCGAAGATGGCTGCATTCCATGACTCACTTGTGCACAAACATGGTGGTCCAACAAGACATTCTTGATCTTTACACCAAATGACTGAAGTTAATTATTCCGTAAGAACTTCACAGACTTTAATTGCATGCTTGGTTTCTGTGTCAGCATGCAATTGCTGAAACATCAACACAGAACGATGTGCCTGTTACTTTTTCAAGTTTCATGACTGGACGTGTGGCTTATGCTAACAAACATAAGCCACAGAATGAATTTGTAAGTGTTTAAATTTGTATACAATGTGGGAGTTTTTTTTAGAACTCCCAAAGGGGGAAATGAAGGAATACAAATTTATTAAATGTTTAATTTAGATTAAGTGTGAATTTTGTAACTCACAAACCTGCTTGTTGTTTGTGAGTGTCTCATCACTTGTTAGACATGCTGAGCAGGTGTGAATGTTAGAGCAGTTAGATAGGCTGAGCAGATTCTTAAATCAACAGTGAGACTATCACCTGTTGTTTCTAGTGTCTCAGCGTGTGAAAGGACATGCAGAGAGGGTCTTCCTCCTCGCCTTTTGTCAGTGCGGGAAGTTCTGCTCCATCCTGTTCCCCTGGCTCAGCTCATTTACATGCTTTGTTTTAGAATGTATCCCACTCGATGTAACTCATCCCCCTTGAAATGAATATAAGCTACAATGTATCATGTTTTAGTCAGACGAGATTGAGATGCCTACAGCGACGCAATAAAGAACTTATACCTCAACGTCTCCTGGTCTGTGCTTCTGAGTTTCCTAAACTTGAGAAGAAATAAGTTCACTTCACCATCGATCAAAAAGTATACCCTTCTCACGGGCAAATTCGACATATGTCTGAGAAGCGGATTTTTTTGTTGAGCGAAAACATTGTCGGTAATGTTCAGGTACTAACTCATAAGCACGGAGAATCGCATTTTTTACTGTCTCATATTGAACACCGTGGGAAAGAGGACCTCTAGTGGATACCCGGGGAAACACAAACCAGACACTGTGACATAACCCCCCCCTCTACGGAGCGGCTACCAGACGCTCCAAGACCCACAAAAACCAAACAAAACAAGAGTCCAGAAGGGAGGTGGAACGGTGGAGGATAAGGGGGAGAGATGGGGGGCCAGGTCCATGGAAGGGAACAGAAACGGGGTGACGGTTTAGCCGGGGACCAGGGCGAAACAGAGAGTCCATCGGACGGCCAGGGCGAAACAGAGAGTCCATCGGGCGGCCAGGGCGAAACAGAGATTCCATCGGCCGGCCAGGGCGAAACAGAGAGTCCATCGGCCGGCCAGGGCGAAGGAGAAGACATTCTATCGGGCGGCCAGGGCGAAGCAGACGACAGTCTTTCGAGCGGCCAGGGTGGTGAAGGACCTTCGGGCGGCCAGGGAGGTGAAGACCCTTCGGGCAGCCAGGACGGTGAAGACCCTTCGGGCGGCCAGGGCGGTGAAGACCCTTCGGGCGGCCAGGGCGGTGAAGACCCTTCGGGCAGCCAGGGCGGTGAAGACCCTTCGGGCGGTCATGGCAGAGGCTCTGGAAGAGACACTGGCACTGGCTCCGGCTCAGGAACAGCAGACGCTGGCTCCGGCTCTGGAACAGCAGGCACCGGCTCCGGAACAGCAGGCACCGGTTCCGGAACAACAGGCACCGGCTCAGGAACAGCAGGCACCGGCTCAGGAACCGCCACTAAAACAGTAACGGCCACAAGGACAGACACAAACACAGAAACAGACGCTGACTCCGGCTCAGGAACAGACACTGGCACCGGCTCTGGAACAGGCACTGGCCCCGGCTCTGGAACAGGCACTGGCCCCGGCTCCGGCTCAGGATCAGACACTGGCTCCGGCTCTGGAACAGGCTCTGGCTCCGGCTTAGGAACAGACACTGGCTCCGGCTCTGGAACAGACGATACTGGCTCCAGCTCTGGAACAGCAGGCTCTGGAACAGACACTGGCTCAGAATCTGGAACAGACATTGGCACCGGCTCTGGAACAGACACTGGCACAGACTCTGGAATAGCGAACACAGGCATGTCCAGGATCCGAGCCAAACGCTCCAAATAGTCGCTAGAATGCGAGAATAGGTATCTTCTGATCCGTCTCTGACTGGGCAGACGGGACATGAACAGTCTCTGGCTGGGCAGACGGAACGTGAACAGTCTCTGGCTGGGCAGACGTGACGTGAACAGTCTCTGACTGGGCAGACGTGACGTGACCAGTCTCTGACTGGGCAGACGTGACGTGAACAGTCTCTGGCTGAGCAGACGTGACGTGAACAGTCTCTGGCTGGGCAGACGGGACGTGAACAGTCTCTGGCTGGGCAGACGGGACGTGAACAGTCTCTGGCTGGGCAGACGGGACGTGAACAGTCTCTGACTGGGCAGACGGGACGTGAACAGTCTCTGACTGGGCAGATGGGACATGAACAGTCTCTGGCTGGGCAGACGGGACGTGAACAGTCTCTGGCTGGGCAGACGGGACGTGAACAGTCTCTGGCTGGGCAGACGGGACGCTCTCCGGACTGACAGCCGGCTGCACGGGGACTGCCACCGGGACAACAGCGGGCTGCCCGGGCACTGCCTCAGGATGGCCTCTGGTTCACTGGGGAGGCATGAAGTCTTCCTCCCCCTCCGCCGGTTTTTATGGCGAGGTGCAGGCTCCGGGCTGGACAGGACCAGCGGTGAAGGGAGCTCTGGGCTGAGCATCACCAGTCCATGGTCGGAGAAAGACCAAAGTGGAGAGTAATTCCGGGGCTCACTTCTAGGACCTCCTCTCCTGCGGCCTCCCCGAGGCCCCGAAAACTTGGCCAGACGGGTTCCCCTAAAAGATTCTCGGTCATCGGTGGAAGGGTGCTCAGGGGAATTGACCACCATGGCCTCAGTCTGGCGGGCCCATAAAGCAAAGCCCTGCAAAATGTTCATGCTACTGGATCCATTTGTGGACGGAGTCGTTCTGTCACAAGAACACACGGAGAAACAAGTGGATCCAAATGTAGCATATATATTGTCAGGGCAATCCAACTCATAGTCATCCATGCAGGGGTCAAAATCCATTTAGCAGTCCAATAAACAAATAAACAAGAAACAAAACAAGAACAGGCGAGGAAACAGACTTCAGAAGTGTAAGTGACATTTAGCAACGACTCCGTAACACATACTGACACAGACAGGGAATATATACACACAGATCTAACAAGGAACTAACAAGGAACAGCTGGTAGAATGATTACGGGGAACAGCTGAGTGCAATGAACAGTGAATGGTACAGACAAGGATTGTGGGAAATGTAGTTCATGAAAGGATGACACCGTGGGGAAGAGGACCTCTAGTGGATACCCGGGGAAACACAAACCAGACACTGTGACATCAAAGTGCTTTACAAGGAAGGGGGGAATCTCCTCAAACACCACCAATGTGCAGCATCCACCTGGATGATGCGATGGCAGCCATATTGCGCCAGTACGCCCACCACACACCAGCTTACTGGTGGAGAGGAGACAGTGATGAAGCCAATCAGTATATGGGGATGATTAGGAGGCCATGATGGACGGAGGCCAATGGGCAGATTTGTCCAGGACACCGGGGTTACACCCCTACTCTTTCAAAAGACATCCTGGGATTTTTAATGACCACAGAGAGTCAGGACCTCGGTTTAACGTCTCATCCGATGGACGGTGCTCTTTGACAGTATAGTGTCCCCGTCACTATACTGGGGCGTTAGGACCCACTCAGACCACAGGGTGAGCACCCCCTATTGGCCTCATAACACCTCTTCCTGCAGCAAATTTATAGACAAGACAAGTAGTTCAGGCATGGTTTTGTAAGGAATTACAAACCTGCGCACATATATTCAAACGCACATAACTATAGAATCAATTCTTAATGCGCATGTGTTTATCACAGGTTCGCGTTTAAAGTCTGTTTAGAGACATTCATATACATTTTTATATTCAGTTACTGTAAATCTGGTCTCTAGTTCATAAACGCCAGAGGAGAACTGGCCCCCGACTGAGCCCGGGTTCTCCCAAGGTTTTTTTTCCTCCATTGGGTCACCGGATGGAGTTTTAGGACACCATTAGGTCACTTGATGGAGTTTTTCTGTTCCTTGCCACTGTTGCCTTTGGCTTGCTCAGTTGGGAATATTCAAATTAATTAATCAATCATTAATACCATTGATCAGCTCTACCAAACGTGGATGTTTTTCCACTAAGAAACGAACATAATGTTGTTTTGATTGATACTGTGAAGCTGCTTTGATGCAATCTATATTGTGAAAAGCGCTATATAAATATACTTGACTTGACTTGAGCAACTATTTTGATGATGACGATGACTTTGTTGATGATGCACAAAGAAGCCATGTCAGTACCTTGGAGTCTGACCAGTAATGCATTTAAACATTGCCTAATTGTTTTTATTTATTTTATCCTTGAACATTTGTGTATAAAAATATGATGGAGTAAAGTGGTTGCACTGTCACTAAGACATAGTTATTGACATAACATGGTCACACTGCCCCTATTAATATTATTTTTGGGGTTTGTTTTACTCCTGTAAATTTGGATATTATCATGGAGGAACATGACTGCACTGTCACTAATACACAGATCACAGTGAAATATGTATGTCAATGTATCTTCTCAAAACAGTATGATAATAAATAAAGGTGGACATAGTTCTGAACAAAATAATTGTTTTTATTGTTGTGAGGATCTTTTAACTGCAAATAAAATGAATTATAGAATTTAAAAAAAACATTTATTTATAATTATGAAATCACATGGTAAATAGTTGTACCACACACACACACACACACACACACACACACACAGTATATTTGCAACATCATTTTTGTCAATAGTGAAGAGGTGACAATGAAACACTCTAGTGTCTGCGTGTTGGTTACATTGACGAACGCACTGAATAGCTTAACCATTTACAGTGGTAATGCCCTAAACTCTTTAAGCTTGGACCGCATCCACTGCCACAATTTCTTGAAATTTAGCTTGTGTATAATGTTACGTTCAAAAACAGGGAATGCTGAAAAGTGTCTTCCTGGTTGGTGCTGGAACAGTTCTGCCCTATTGAACACATCAAGCAAGGTTAGGATATCCCTTTCCATGTCAGCTGGATTATGGATGCCACTAGGGCGATACACCTGCAGCTCTTTATCAGTTGTGTCCGTTACTGTCTTCAAAACACCAACAGATCTGCTTACCCAGGGTAAGGGTAACACTGCCGCCTTTACTCCTACATAATCCTGACTATCTTCCACGGTTAAAGACGAGTATGCCTCTTGTGCTTTACCTGTCAATACAGTCTGAAGCATTAATGCTATTACCCTTACCCTGAGTTTTTTTCTGTCAAGTTTGGGCCTTTGTTCTTCAAAAATGTCTTAAGGAAATTGTTAAGATGTGTGACGGCCTGCTTGTCTGTCTTTGTTGTGTTTGTGTTTCAGTGGGGCGGGGCTGCAATCCTGAGGGTGGATGGAGGACACCTGTGGTGGAAGTTTTCCTTCATGATAAAAACTTCCTGTTCCCTGCCTTCGAGAGAGAGAAAGAGGGGTTCTCTCTCCTACGTGTTTTTCCGGTATGTTTTTTGTTTGGTTGCTGTTGCCGGCAATTTTGTGTTTATTATAGTTTTGTTTGGTAAATAAAGTACTTATCCTTTGAATACGTTTCTGCGTCCCGCTTCCTTGTCACTAACTCTGAGCCGGGTTGTGACAAATGGGGGCTCGTCCGTTTGTTTCTTTTCGCTACGTAATAAATCGTGTAGTTGCGGGACAATTGGTTTAATGAAGCGTCGCTTGTGTGATGTCACCACGCCAGTATTTGACCGTGTGGCACAGTGATAGTGGAAGAGTACGTTGATTTTGACCTTGATGCTTGAATGTGCTTGATGCTTGAATGTGATCTGTTTCAGGGTGAGGCTGCACTGGCGGTGCGTCCGGCATTGCCGATTGAAGGAGTTAGCGTTATCCTTGGTAATAAATTAGCAGGTGACCGGGTTTGGTCCGATATCCCACTGTCGGAGGCGGTGGAGGAAAAACGTTGGTTAGGCCAGGAGCTGGATGCAAGCAGGTTGGATTTTCCTGAAGTTTTTACGGCTTGTGCGGTAACGCGCGTGTAAAAATCGATGAGGAACCTATTGTACTGTCTAGTGCGAATAAGCCGTTGAAAAGAAGGTACTTGCCTTTGGCTAATTTTAGTTGGTCTCGGAGCAACAAAGGGATTCCTCTTTGTCGGGGCAGTGTTTCAGCACGTGAGGCCCGACGCTGAGATAGAGGATAGTGCCAGCGGATATTTTCTCCAGAACTCGTTGTTGGTGAGAAAGTGGGTTGATCATAAAGGTAAAGTCCTTGGGGAGCCTGTTCTTCAGGTCGTGCTGCCATTAAGATTTCGGGAGGCGGTTCTGAAAGTGGCGCATAATGAGTCTGGTCATGCAGGTGTTCGTAAAACGTATGACAGAGTGTTGAGGCATTTTTTTTGGCCTTGTGTAAAAAAGGATGTTTCCGCTTATGTTAAAACTTGTCATACGTGTCAGCTTACAGATAAACCGAATCAAACGTTGAAACCTGCTCCGCTATTTCCTATTCCTGCAGTGGGCCAGCCGTTTGAACATCTTATAATTGACTGTGTAGGTCCTTTGCCTAGATCGAAATCGGGGGCAAATTATTTGTTAACAGTGATGTGTCAGAGCACCCATTATCCTGCCGCATATCCTTTACGCACGATAACTACTAGGTCTGTGGTTCGTACACTTTCTCAGTTTATTTAGATTTTTGGCATTCCAAGGGTAGTTCAATCAGATCAAGGATCTAATTTCTCCTCCAATATGTTCGGTCAGGTTTTAAAACAACTTCGTGTCCGTCATGTCCAAGCTTCGGCCTATCATGCTCAGAGTCAGGGAGCGTTAGAACGTTTCCATCAAACGTTAAAATCCCTGTTTTACGAGCGTATTGTACGGAACTAGGTGGGGATTGGGAGGAAGGTCTTTCCTGGTTAATGCTTTCAGCTAGAGAAGTTACACAAGAGAGCTTGGGGTTTTCTCCGAATGAGCTGGTGTTTGCGCATAAAGTGCGGGGTCCGTTGGGAGCATTGGCAGATGGATGGAAGAATGTTGAACCTCGTGTAACCCTGATAGATTTTGTTAATGGGTTTCGACATCACCTTTACACGGCTGGGATGGTAGCGAAAACAAATTTGGCGGCATCTCAGAAGAAAATGAAATCGTGGTATGATAGGCATGCTGAGTTGCGCACGTTTTGCCCGGGGGACCAGGTGTTAGCTCTGTTTCCAGTAATTGGTTCTCCGTTTCAGGCAAAGTTTGCGGGCCCCTATACTATTGTAAAGCAGGTGTCGGAGCAAAACTACATTATTGCAACTCCGGAATGTAGGAAAAGTACACAGCTTTGTCATGTGAATTTACTAAAACCTTATTTTTCCGGTGTACTTCAGCCTTCTGCATGTAGTGATCCTCCTACGGTAGTTCAAGCTCATGCGGCGTGTGTCGCAGTCTCTACAGGTTCAGTTAAAGCTGACGGTAGAGACATTGAAAAAACATTGGATGAGGTAGAAGAAATGTCTATAGGGGGTTTTAATAACTCACAGACTTTGGCTGAATTGGAAAAAGTGTTGGCTCATTTGCCGGCAACACGTGCGGAGCAGTTGGCAGAACTGATTCATAGTTTTTCTTGTCTATTCTCTGATTCACCTACGTGTACTCATCTGATAGAACACGACATTGAGGTGGACTGTGAGAGACCAATAAAGCAAAGATTCTATCGGATTAATACGGACAAACAAAAGCAAATGGAGGAGCAGTTAAAATATATGTTGGAAAATAACATTGCTGAGCCTAGTTTTTCTAGTTGGGCTTCTACCTGTATACTTGTTCCTAAGTCGGATGGAACTATGCGTTTTTGCACTGATTTCCGTAGAGTTAATTCTGTTACAAGGCCGGATACGTTTCCTCTCCCGAGAATGGATGACTGCATCGATCAAGTGGGTGCTGCGAAATTCGTCAGTAAGTTTGATCTCCTTAAAGGCTACTGGCAGGTGCCCTTGTCTAGACGTGCTCGTGAGATTGCTGCGTTTATTACTCCAAGGGGTTTATATTCGTATAAGGTAATGCCGTTTGGGCTTCGTAATTCACCTGCGACCTTTCAGCGTCTCATGAATCACGTCGTAGGTGACATGAAGGGTTGCGCTGTATATCTTGACGATGTAGTCATTTACTCAAACACCAGGGATAGTCACTTGGAACGTATGCGGGAGTTGTTTACTCGTTTGGCGGAGGCAAAGCTCACGGTCAACCTCACAAAGTGTGAGTTTGCGAGGGCTACTGTGACCTATCTTGGCCGAGTAGTTGGACAGGGTCAGGTGTGTCCGGTGAATGCAAAAATCCAGGCGGTGGAGCAGTTTCCAGTTCCAACAACTAAAAAAAGAGTTGATGCGTTTTTTAGGCCTGGTAGGTTATTACAGAGCATTCTGTAGAAACTTTTCTAGTGTTGTGGCACCTCTCACTGATTTGCTGAGGGATAAAGTTAAGTTTTTCTGGTCTCATGTTTGTCAAAGTGCCTTCCAACGGGTCAAAACGCTCTTATGTACCGCTCCGGTGTTAGCGGCGCCGCGTTTGGACAGGTCATTTAAATTGTATGTGGATGCGAGCCAGGTAGGGGCTGGAGCGGTCCTCATGCAGGAGGATGACTGTGGTGTTGAGAGGCCGGTTAGTTTCTTTTCAAAGAAATGTAATCGTTACCAGGGGAATTATTCTGTGATCGAAAAGGAGACGCTTGCTCTGATTATGGCTCTAAAACATTTTGATGTTTATGTTAGTGGCAGCGCTCCTGTGGTGGTCTTTACTGATCATAACCCTTTGACCTTCTTAAACTTCTTGCAGTGTCCGAACCAAAGATTGATTCAATGGTCATTGTTTTTGCAGTCCTATTGCTTGGACGTTCGCTATGTGAAGGGAGTTGACAATGTAATTGCGGAAGCGCTGTCCAGGGCGTAGTAGTTGTAAGGTAGTTGTTTTGTTCCTTTAGCGGTCTGCCTCTTCTTAAAATTGCTTCTAGGTACATCGATTGCTGGACCAGAAGTGGGAATGCTGAGGATTGGAACAACAGTGACGAGTTAAGTATTGATCAATTTGTTTTTGAATGTGGGTAGGGGATGATGTCTTTGAGCTTGAGTGGGAGTAACCATTGTTGTGGTCGGGATCCCTTCGGGGAATCCCTTTTTTTATGGGGGGGAGTGTGACGGCCTGCTTGTCTGTCTTTGTTGTGTTTGTGTTTCAGTGGGGCGGGGCTGCAATCCTGAGGGTGGATGGAGGACACCTGTGGTGGAAGTTTTCCTTCATGATAAAAACTTCCTGTTCCCTGCCTTCGAGAGAGAGAAAGCCGTTAATTATGCCGTTGTGTATCAGTTGCTGCGCGAGCTCTCTCTCACAAACACAGACCGAGCACGCAAAGAGAGAAGATTATTGTAAAATGAAAAATGACGGGCTAAGTTAATTTTGTTCTTGGTTGTGTCAGAAAGAATTTTGTATTATCCATCCGTGTTTTTAAAATTCGTTAAACGACGGACGTTTTACTGTTATCGTGCAATGTTCAAAATTGCAAAGAAAGCCCTTTTTTCTGTGAGATATAGTATCATATTTAGATATTTGAATAATAAAATAAGTAGCCTATCTTAAATATACGTACAATTACAACGTACTTAAATGTACGTACCCCCCCCCCCCCCCCACGACGACGGAGAGCACGCGCTATTCAAACGCAAATGTTGAGGCAAGCCATGACAACGCCCACATCAGCTGGATAAAACATCCAGTTCAATAAGAATCTTGCACCTACCTCGTCTTGCTGCGCTGTGAGGAATAATACTATCGTACTAATCCTGGAAAAGTTACCTCAGAAGTGCTGGTAGATTCATTACTCATTTCAGGAGCACGGATTCAACTGATGAAGTAAGTTATTTATTCTTAAGTGCTTTGTTCTAATCGCGTTATTGAATAGTGTCCGGAAACTGCACAAAGACTGTTTATGAATTTCGTGTCTGTGTTTGAATGAATGAATGAATGGGCTTTTACTACAGCTGTCCATCGCATCTGTGTCATTCATTCACTCTCGCTCATTAGTACTCATACTAACATTAGTAAACGTTATTCTGTCTTCTGTGGCCTTGTGTTATTTTGTTCTTCAAAGTGTGCGAAGAAACTGTTTAGGCTGTTGAGCAGAGAGGGGTTGCTCTCGCAGCTCTGTGGCGCAGGCCTGTAGTCTGTGATGGCCTGAATGCCCTGCCAGAGGCTCCGTGCATCTCTGCTGTCTCTAAAGTGAGCGGTTATCTTATGTGTGTGATCCTGTTTTGCTTTCCTGATGTCACGGGACAGGTTGGCTCTCGCTGTTTTCAGTCCAGATTCATCCCCGGCTCTGAAGGCTGTGTTTCTAGCTCTCAGCAGCCTGAGGACATCGCCTGTCAGCCATGGCTTCTGATTAGCCCGAGTGATGATGTTTTTTGTGTGGGTCACATCATCGATACACTTGGTAATGTAGGAGGTCACAGTGTCTGTATATTCCTCAATATCTGTCTGGTTGTTGTAGGTGGCTGCGTCTTTAAACATTTCACAATCTGTTTTTCCAAAGCAGTCTTGAAGAGCCGAAGTTGCTCCCTCTGGCCACACTCTTACCTGTTTCCTAACAGGTTTGATGGCTGTCTGTATGCTGGCATTAACAAAACAGTGACGTGATCAGAGAGTCCGAGGTGGGGGAGGGGAACTGCCTTGTAGGCTCCTTTGTGTGTGGTGTACACTAAGTCCAAGATATTATTCCCCCTTGTTGGAAAATCAACATACTGATGTAATTTTGGAAGGACAGTCTTGAGGTCAGCATGATTGAAATCCCCAGCGAGGATGATGAAACCGTCAGGGTGTGCTGTCTGTTGTTCGCTGATAGCCTGATACAGTTCATTTAGTGCCTCATTCCTATCGCTGCTGCTTTTAGTGGGAGGTAAATAAACTGCAACTAGCAAGATCGCGCTAAACTCCCGAGGCAAATAGAATGGTCGGCACTTCATGATCATAAACTCCACCAATGTTGAGCAATGTTTGCACACCACCACAGCATCTCGGCACCACTCGTTGTGGATCTAGACACAGACTCCTCCGCCACGCGTCTTTCCTCCGTCTATGAGGGCCCTGTCTGCTCGGTAGCAAGCTAATTGCTCCAGTTGTACAGCAGAGTCAGGAATGTTATCATTTAGCCAGGTTTCAGTGAATATAAGCACACAGCCGTTACTCACTGTTCGGTTCGCTGACCTCAGCAGTCGTATGTGATCCATTTTGTTGTCCAATGATCGTACATTTGCCAGGAGAATAGATGGTATGGCTGGGCGAGTTGAGCTAACCGCTAGCCTGACCCGGATGCCTCCGCGCTTGCCCCTCTTCTGCTTCCTCGCACACCGCTTCTGACGCTTCCTTTCCGGGGGAGGAATAACAGGCGAGTCCAGTGTTATCGTAGGCCGCAGTAGTCCCAACTCTCTTAACTTCTCTGTTGCGTAGTCCAAAACGTTGCAAATCTTATTTCTGCTGATGTCTAGCAGAGCCTGTCGGCTGTACTTGTCACGGTTTTTGAATTCTCTGCCTTCTTCATGTCTCGTGATTATGTGTGTGTTGCGTGTGTCTCTGTGTGGGCGTGGCCACTGAGTGCCGCTGATCATCAGCGCCAGCTGATCTCACTTCTCAGCGGCTATTTATTCCAGTGACTGGTGTCTCTCTTTGTCAGATCGTTTTGGTATGTTCCTGTGTTGGTTCCTGTCTCGTTTCTTGGTCGTCTTTGTGGTCTTCTTCGTGGTCGTCGTGGTGTTCGTGCTCCCGGATTGTTTCCTGTTCTGCACTGCCGGTTCTGCTCACGTTTTCCCTGGACTCGGGATTATCACCACAGACCATCACTACCACCCGGTTGCCTGTCAAGGTCCCTGCGTCGCTCGCCCTGTCTGTGTTCTCTGTGTTCAGTGTGTCTGACCAGCGCTTCTGTTTATTCTTAATAAACATTGTTTCACTGCACTTGCACGCGCCGCATTTCTAATCTAATATGGATCCGACTGATATCCAAATGTACTGTAATGCCAAACATGTCAGAGGTTCTAATCCGCACTGGTATAACGTTAGTTGTTTTTTTCCTCATCAAAACTGATTATACTTATCAGTGGTTGTATATCAAGCAGGGAAACCCTTGTACTGCAGCACATCGCTGCGATATAAAGTTAAGGCAACTAAACAACTAAGAGAAATAGGTCTACCTCAAATGTAGGCCTAACATTTGATCTGTAACATACATCAGCATCGGGGGAATAACATTATAATCTCGTTCACGGTAGAGAAAGATGCATGTAGGCTACACAGGGACCGTGAAGACACTGAATTAAACATAAAACAGTCCTCATAATAATCACAAATACACTTACATTTCTATAAATGAGTTTTAATGAATGAATGGCTTGCTCTAACTGTTGCTAGGTCTTCGTCAACAACTTCAACACGTGCTTGCGCCCCCTGCTGGTGATATAGACTAACTGCAGATGGAGATTATGCTCGGTAATCTACTGCTTTTCCTGAAGTTTCTTGATGTCAAAGTTGAATTTACTGTCGAATTTGAACCACTGAATTTGTGGAAGCGAATTTGTGAAGCAAAATAAAATGCACCGAAAATTGCCTGTTGAATATTATAGGTTGTATTTTTAAACAGTTTGAATATTTTGGAAGTGAAATATGAAAGGTGAATATGGGTTGTTGAAATTTTAATAGTGAAAATGTGTTTGAAATGTTTTGAATTGAAATATTCACCATTTAAATATTCAACCATGTTGAATTTGAGCCAATAAAAAAAATGCAAGTCCTAAAAATACAATGCATTAAATGCAAGCATGGTTAATGCAATGTATGTGCAAAGTAGTGCAATTCAACAGGCTTTTTGTTTTGTTTTGTTTGTTTGCAAACATTTGGCATTATTTTACTTCCATAGTGTTACCAACATTTCTTAAAACCCTGGTAAAAAAAAAAACAATGCTAAGTATACTTGCAGCCAGACTAATTATCAGTGTACTTCAAGTGTGGTAATGATTAGTTAACTTGAAGTGTGCTATTTTGAAACAACTAATTTTGTACTCAGTATATTTTAGTTGTAATTAAACTGTTTTAAAGCATAACTTAGTGTATTTAGTGTACTTTTGTGTACTAAATTGGAACAACTTCAAGGATTCTTTGTATATGTTACGTTCCACGTGTGTTTGTATTGTGTTTTTTCTCTTGTGTGCGCAAGTTTCCGGTATGGCTGTAAGTCATTTGATCTACTGACAGAACGCGATATTGCCTGTGCTAAAACGCAACTAATTACAATGCTCATTGTCAGAAAGAAAAAGAGAGACCGATGTCCCTATCGCTGTGTTTGACAGGTGTTTGTGTGGGCTATGCCACCCAGTGAAAGCAGCAGTGGAGAGTGTGTGCTGCCGTGAGGTGAACTGGAGTCAGCAGTGGAGAGTGTGTGCTGCCGTGAGGTGAACTGGAGTCAGCAGTGGAGAGTGTGTGCTGCCGTGAGGTGAACTGGAGTCAGCAGTGGAGAGTGTGTGCTGCCGTGAGGTGAACTGGAGTCAGCAGTGGAGAGTGTGTGCTGCCGTGAGGTGAACTGGAGTCAGCAGTGGAGAGTGTGTGCTGCCGTGAGGTGAACTGGAGTCAGCAGTGGAGAGTGTGTGCTGCCGTGAGGTGAACTGGAGTCAGCAGTGGAGAGTGTGTGCTGCCGTGAGGTGAACTGGAGTCAGCAGTGGAGAGTATGTGCTGCCGTGAGGTGAACTGGAGTCAGCAGTGGAGAGTGTGTGCTGCCGTGAGGTGAACTGGAGTCAGCAGTGGAGAGTGTGTGCTGCCGTGAGGTGAACTGGAGTCAGCAGTGGAGAGTGTGTGCTGCCGTGGGGTGAACTGGAGTCAGCAGTGGAGAGTGTGTGCTGCCGTGAGGTGAACTGGAGTCAGCAGTGGAGAGTGTGTGCTGCCGTGAGGTGAACTGGAGTCAGCAGTGGAGAGTATGTGCTGCCGTGAAGTGAACGCGTTCTGGAGCAGCTCGACCCGCGACCTCCAAATCTGACGAGCCTCACGCAGCATATCCTGTTTTTTTTACGCATGCTGCCTGAACCCGTTTGTTTTGCGAATAGCTTACTCTCATTTCAGGCAGGATCACGGTTCTCGTGAAGCCAGCACACATGAGTATGTTTACAATTGAGTTATTTCATTCATCACTTCTGAATCTAAAAAAAACACAATATAACTGCTAGCCAACTTTTCGTTGACTAACGTTAACTCTAGGCTTGGAGTCGCTCTGATGACGTCACGCCCAGCCTAGTGGAAGGGAGCGGGAGCGCTTAAAACCACTGTAAAGGTACATTTCAGTATAAAAAAAACATACAAAACAATGGTGGGCGGTTCTTATCTTTATGTTTAATAAGCACATTGCATTATCTTCATAAAAAATTTAACTTGCAATTTACACTTTAAATAACTAAATAGCATCCAGTGTCTAGCAGTGCAGCAGCATTTCTGGCTGAGGGAATTCCTGGAGGGACTTCATCAGAGCCAGTCACTCCCGAAGATCCAAGATCAGAGCCAGTCACTCCCGAAGATCCAAGATCAGAGCCAGTCACTCCCGAAGATACAAGATCAGAGCCAGTCACTCCCGAAGATCCAAGATCAGAGCCAGTCACTCCCGAAGATCCAAGATCAGAGCCAGTCACTCCCGAAGATACAAGATCAGAGCCAGTCACTCCCGAAGATACAAGATCAGAGCCAGTCACTCCCGAAGATACAAGATCAGAGCCAGTCACTCCCGAAGATCCAAGATCAGAGCCAGTCACTCCGAAGATACAAGATCAGAGCCAGTCACTCCCGAAGATACAAGATCAGAGCCAGTCACTCCCGAAGATACAAGATCAGAGCCAGTCACTCCCGAAGATCCAAGATCAGAGCCAGTCACTCCGAAGATCCAAGATCAGAGCCAGTCACTCCCGAAGATCCAAGATCAGAGCCAGTCACTCCCGAAGATCCAAGATCAGAGCCAGTCACTCCGAAGATCCAAGATCAGAGCCAGTCACTCCGAAGATCCAAGATCAGAGCCAGTCACTCCGAAGATCCAAGATCAGAGCCAGTCACTCCCGAAGATCCAAGATCAGAGCCAGTCACTCCGAAGATCCAAGATCAGAGCCAGTCACTCCGAAGATCCAAGATCAGAGCCAGTCACTCCCGAAGATCCAAGGCAGTGGCGATTCTAGGGGGTGGCCTGGGGTGGCCAGGGCCACCCCTGGAAGCTCATTGGCCACCCCTGTGGCCACCCCAGATCTGATAGGTAGTTGGTCAAGTTCGTCAACACAAGAAACAAGAGAAAAGCTGTCAATCAATGATGACAGCTGATCAACTGATTTAGGGCCAGTTTTACATTTTTAACTAACACAGTAATGGTCGTACTGAGGCTGTGAGAGCTGATTTCTGCTCAGCGGACGTTTGGCCATGCAGGTCAGGTGACCCATGAGATGAGCGCGCGGGCTGGCTGCTGCTGCTCCGTGAAACATGAGAAAAACGCTGGAATCTGTAGATTGAGCGGTGTGGTAATTTAATGTTTAGTTATATCGTAGTTCCCTCTGAATGTGTAGGAAAACTGAAAAAGTCGAACTACACTGTACTAGCTAGCTTAGCAGACTGACCAAGTTAAGAGTGCAGACAGTTGAAGAGGGTGCGCGCGCAGCTCTTAAAGGGACCACACCTTATTTCCACTCGTTATACCGCCATGAAATATGAAACGCTATTTTCTGGACTGAAGACTGAGAGTGTCTTTTTGTAGATGTGTGTGTTCAATAGAGCTAATGTTATATTTTTGGCCAACCAGTGTGTGAAATATAGTGTGAAAGTCTATATTTAAGTTATAACACAAGAACAAGCTGTGACTTATTTATTTGCTCTGCTCTGGCTGTTTAAAAAGGACTTTTTGTTTGTATCAATTAGCTCATCTTCACAGTCCACATATTTTTAGACGTTTAAATAGGCAGAGCAAATTGCATTTAAATGGCACAAATGTCATAAGTTAATTTATGAAGAAGCATCTTGACCATTTATGATTCTAAGTCTTAACTGTTTGATTTAAATAAACGTATTAATGTATGCTGAATCAAAGCCAACGTTTCAATTTATACCTTCATCAGGGCCTTGGACATGAATACTGTCTGGGTTGAAAACCACTTTTTGCACATTTTCATACATCACAAGGCATCCTAATGACATTATTCAGTCATCAGGCCATCATCTGTGTTACCTGTATTGTTACCCATGTTTGCTTTACTAATTTAAGTCCCCTCGTGTGGTTAAATAAAAACACACCTGGCAAAGAACAAACTAAGAAATTCAAATTCCAGTATCTCTAACAAATTATATCTAAGCTAAATAATAACATAAACTAAGCATGTAAAGAACAACAAATATTTCTGTTTTTTCCTTACAAGCTTAGTTTTTCTTTTGCTTTTACAGATACACTTTTTATAAGGTCCTATCTTTAAGCATTTTGGTTTATCCTGTTGGATTTGTGTTTTTATGTAACCACAAGATGGTGCCTCAATCAGTAAAGCAAACACAGGTAACAATACAGGTGACACAGATGATGAGCTGATGACTGATACATGTTATTCTATAGGATGAGTAAAGAGCAGTTTAATTTTGCTACTCTAATCTAACTTGTGAAGAGACAAGGACTTTAATCCACTACAAGAAAATAGCTCTTAGAAAATGTTTACCCTATCCTTCCTGACCATAATTACTGATTAAAAATAGACATGTTAAAATAACCAGAGATACTTGAGGACTGTGATAGGTGGTTAGGACTGTTTTTAACAGGATAGACACCTTTAGTTGACAGTTATGAGACAGGAAATCATGGGAGAGAGAGAGAGGATGTGACATGCAGCAAAGGACCGGGATTCGAACCATGGTCGGCTGCGTACGTATACGCATTAAACTTCGCTATGCCATGGCCACCCCACACTAGCTTTGTGTCCCATCTTGGCCACCCCCCAAAAAATGTCCTGGATATGCCACTGATCCAAGGGCCTTCATACAATGTATTATTATTTTTTTTATATAGGGTTATTTTTGATATTTCCATTTATTTTACTGTGGGTTGGGTTTTTCGTTGGTCCCAACAGATTCTGATGGTAATATCTGTCTTTTGGATCCTCCTGTCCCAACATAACCCCAGGCAGTTGTATAGCCTACTCAATACACCAGATATTATGACACATAGTAGGCCTATTATAAAGTGTGCTCAACCAAATGCTCATCTTCACAGGATAATGGGGATGAAGAAACAGTTTCTGCTGCACAGAGAGGCCTACAGAGGGAATGTTAATAGTATGTGTCTTCACATCAGACAATCTAAACATTCACATTTGTATGTGGAGTAGCCTATAGAATCTAAGTTTATATCTAAGTATAAATGGAAATTCTCATCTCTCCCCAGAGTGTGGAAGAACAGCAGGAGGACGCTCCATCAACTTCTGGTGCACAGATTAACACACTTCAGTGATTTTCAGTAAATGGCACAGTTTAATTCTGTAGAATTTGTTTAGAACGTACACGATGCAACGCTAATCGGTAACACTTTATATTACGACCCGCAAACAACTGCGTTGTTAAACCGATATTACGGTGTACGTTTCTGTAGTTATAGTGTACTTCTGTGTAGGTATAAGGGAACAATATGTTAAGTTTTGGGTAATAAAGGGGTAACAAGCGCCACTTTAATTTACAGCCCGCAGGAGTTACACTTACCCTGTAAATGCACAGATGAAACGGGTAACAAACACTTACTATGTAGCAATACAAAACAACACTATTTGCACAGTAATTACAGAGAAAGGTACTCTTATTATGAAAACAAAACAAAAAAACTTTTTACACAGTATATTTGCCCTGACATTTAAGTGTCATTACAATACAATGTGATAAGGTAAGTACTAAGTACTACCTTCTAAATTAAAATCATAGCAGAAACTATTTTTTGTTGCTTAACGTTAAAGCAACACTATGTAGCTTTTTCAACCTTCATAATATATTTCCAAGACCCTTGTGATGGTACATCGACTTACAATAGGTTGAATGACAGGTCTGCCATAGCCTGACGGGGTCTGTATCGCTTTTACTGGCACTATGTAACTTCGGGTTTCGGGCAGGAACCCGAGCACAAAAAGAACTACAAAATTCGACTGCTTTACGTCAAGCGTTACAATAGTCATTATTTTGCTTTTATTCGTTTCTGATGTCGCAATACATCATCATTTCATGAAAACATGCACCATACTCTACCTTGTCAAAGCCAGTGCTGATAAACAACGAGCGTGTGTGCGACAATAGGCTGCGGTAGGCTAAATTATTTACGACAGCGGTAATGAACAATTCCGCTTCCAACCAGTAGGGGGACCGCAGAGGAAAAGTTCCTTGGTGTTGCTTTAAGTAGTTTAGTAAGAAAAGCCAATAAATTCCATTTTTATCATACTAGACTATAGCCTATATATATATATGTGTGTGTGTTTAATTTACAACCCACAGATGTCAAAATTACCCTGTAACTACATCGCACAAAAACATATTTTGCCAGAAATGTGATAAAAACTTTGAAATACAACAGACGTACAATTTTTGTCTGGAATATATTAACAGAATAGGTACCTGTTAGTTTTAAAATAATTACATTATAAATAATTTGCTTATATATCCGCTTGTTACCCCTTTATTACCCAAAACGTAACATATTGTTCCCTTATACCTACATGGAAGTACACTATAATTACAGAAACGTACACCGTAATTTCGGTTTACTTACGCAGTTGTTTGCGGGTCGTAATATAAAGTGTTACCCGCTAATCTACTGTATGCTAAGTTACCAGTTAAGGAGTATATAGACTTCATCTTAAGAGAATTTAACAAACAGTGGGTAAAACCAGCAATGAATAAATGTACAGAAAGAATGAATGAGGTGTTCAAACATCGCTTCCTCTTTAAAAAATTGGAGGAGACCGCAAGAAACTCTGGGTTTACTGAAGAAAACCTGCTCCCGACCAGGTTAGGTTCACAGAGTTAGACACCATGGTAACTGACTCTTGAGTATAAGTTACCTCTCTTTCAGAAACGGGCTTAACTTACTCTGCTTTCTCGGGTTTGACATACCTCCCATTCTGAAACGGAAAACCCAGAGTTTCCCTCATTTCAGGGTTAACATACTCAGAGTTTTCACTTAATCTGCTTTCTGAAACGGGCCCCTGGTTGTTCTTGCCATGTCACACATAGCGTCAAGGGCATCTCACATTAGTGTTACTTTGTCATCCCATTTAAACATTTTCAAGCGCGTAACACTATACTTTAAGCATATGCCTGTGTAGGAACTAATGACGTGCTTGATTAGTGATGTTAATGTTCTTGGTCCCTGGTCGATAAGAGATCGTGAAATTGAAATGCCCAAAATAAAGGGCCCACTTAAATAAATGACAAAGAATTCTATAATGTGGATAATTTTTATTTTTTTATATCTTTCCTTGAGTTTAACAAGAAATATTTTGGTCAAATTGGGAGCGGTATGCTAGCTGGAGCCGTTTACCTCCAGTCTTTGTGCTAAGCTAGGCTAGCGGTGGGTGCGTCAGACAGAGTTACAGCTCACCCAGAGATGAAAAGGGTATATGTGTTACGTGCCCACCAAATGAATTGAAATGGAACATCATAACATATAAAGACCACAGAGATTCAGTGACGATGCATAAATTATTTATTATAAATAATTTAAATGGTGAACAATTTGTCACAAACGGAGCATGATGGTAAAAGAAAAAACAAACAAACACACAGAAAGAACACCCTGCCCACACATATCTTCCGGAGGAATAACACTTGCCTGCCTCCCGTCCGAAAACAAAAGCCAATGTTCTCCGTGAGTCTTCCGGGTCCTCTGACTGCTACCCTTATTAATCCTAAACTAAATAACATGAAAACCCATGACCAATTACCACCAGCTCTAAATAACAGACATGGATTCCTCGCCGGGAATGTGCTTATGAAACACGATCATGAAGTTGACACGAGAATCTCCATAAAGAGGGATAACGGGCCGAGCAAACGAGACCCGTCGGAGCTGCGCTCGTTCTCCACCAGAAGCGGCTTGGAAGTGGGAGTGGAAGTGAGAGAGTGAGAGAGCGGATGTCAACCAAGCCCCACCCACAATCAGCAACCGGCGGGACGTCACGTGACCTATAGAGGAAACAGAAACACAACCGCACAAAGCAGCACAAACACTGTTCCCATTAGGCTTGACAGCGTAACAGTATGTGTGGACTTATCTAACTCTGGGGGATACAGTGAATAAGCTAAAGCCCCAAAAAGTCAGCGTGTTCCTTTAACTGAACTTAGGACTGATGGTGCTTAAGACGTTGTTGGTCATTCAGTGTTTCTTTAAAAAAACATAACAATACTGATACTACTAGAAATTGTCCTACTAATAACAATATAAACCACACTAAGGATTGATGAGCTGCTGGGTTCATGAATATTAATCATGAACATACACATATATACACATCGCAAATTAGTTTCTGCATGCTCACAAAGGCTGAATAATTCCGAATGAATTATTTCTACCTTCTGCCATAGTTGTTTTCACTCTGCACACGATGTGAATGGGTCCCAAACAGAAATACATCATCAACAAGGCTTTATTATCGTATAATTGTTATTGTGAGGAGAATTTTTACTAGAATATCGCAAATGATAATATATTGCCCATCCCTACTTTACACACATCATGTTTTGAATAAAGAAAACGCTGTACTTGTTCAAAGAACCAGTTTTTAATTGACCCTTACACTGCAAACAAGCAGAAACAGGACAGAGCATAAGTGGCAGAGGTGTTTAAGCATTTGTGTAAATACTGTCATAAATTACTTTTTCTCTTCAATGACAATTATACTGAGATTAAGTTATAATGTTCAGTAATGCAGATTAATCAATGTACTTAAATGTAACTGGATTACTAAAGCAATTGCATTGAGGTGTTTAAATGAACAGATGTCCATATGAAATAATACTGATGGCAAGGATAAAAATATACATGTTTAAAAGATTATGATATAAATACACAGAAAACTGGAGCACATTAGTATATTCAGAAAAGAACCTTGATTAATAACTTCTACACGCAAAATCTTTCCGTAAAGTAAGCTCAGCAACAGTCAGGATCAGCAGACTCTTTGAAAGCAATCATTCCACTTTGCTCTGGAAGATTTTCTTTGTTTCTTTCATGGCGGTAATTAAAAGTGCCGAGGAAGGTCAGGAACACCGGTATGAATATGATGCCATGGACGGCCCCAAACAGAATGACTAAGAACATGATTTTGAAGAAGGTCCTGAAGATGTAGCTTTTAGCAGCCGCGAGCACCACCACACCTGCGATAGTGGACACGGCACCCTGAATGATGGGATAGCCCAGTTTAGTGACGGCATCTGTGGCTCTCTCATTCGCTGAGGACTTTTCACTTGACACAAAAGCATAGCATATGTGAGCAGAGAAGTCGACAGAAAACCCGATACAGATAACAAGATTAATCATAGACACAGAGTCTAAACTAACATCCCATAATGCCATGAAACCGGCCACTCCCACAATGACAGATGCGATGGCAAATGTCACCCAGAGAGAGCAAAGAGGGTTTGGGATCAACAGGAGTGAAATGACTAACATTGCACATGTAGCAACCACTATGTTCTGGATTGTATTACTGACAATGACGGCATATTGGTCGAAGTAGATGAATGCAGGGTGGTACACTATCAGATCAACGGGTGTCTGCAACTTCCCACACTTTTCGGCGGTTTCTCTAAATGCATTCAGCATGTTCTTCTCATCGATCGCTGTGCTGATGTTCACAGTCTGAATAAACATACGTGATGCATGGATTTGATTGTTAGTGAAATTAACATCTTGACTAAATCCAGACAGATTAAGAAATGCAGTTAAATGGCTTTTGAATTGTGTTTCATTGTCTAAACTTGCCTTTTCTCCCAACTGCATGTATTCACTCAGCCAAGAAATCGGTGAAATGCCTGAATCTGCCACTGTAAGAATTTGAAAATTTTCCAAACACAAGTCAAGACTTTTGCGAGCTGTTGGGTTCCAATACTGAAAGTCTTCATCCTTTATAACTAACATGACATTGGGCCCAAAGGCAGAGAAGAATTCATCTTCTTTGTCATAGTAACTTCCAACATATGAGCCGTCTGCTGCTAAATGCTTCAGATCTAGACCTTCCTGCATTTGGAAGCATCCATAGATACTGACGGCCAAATATCCAGCATAGATCACACACACAAGCGTCTTAACCCACACTCTTGTCAGAAAAGGGCCGTAATAGTTTTTAAAGAATGAATCTATTGGCATTTCAAATTCCTTATCTGTGGATTTATCATACGCCCCCCCAACACAACAACCTCCACCATCACCAGTGGCTTCTGGGACTGTCATGCAGGTCAGCCAGTGTCTGTTGCCTTTCTCTCTCCTACCATTCAGTGCGAGACTCGCGCCAAAGAAGGTGATGTTGAAGATGAAGCAGAACAGAAGAGCTGTGCTGGTGTACATGCAGAAGGACTGAACTGAGCGGAAGGGCGTCATGAGGCCGATGTAGAAAGCCAGCACATCTGTCAGCGTGGTGATAGTGATGGACACGCCGGCCTCTCTGTACGTTTCTGCTAAACGAAGCTCAACGGCTTTATGAACTTCAGTCTTCTGCCAGCAGGAGATCATAATGAACATGTCATCAACACCAACACCTGGAGCGAAGCAGAGACGGTGAGCCTGTGAACATCAGCTGTAAGACACCTACTAGGTGATGAAATAAATTACATTTACCCAGAATCAGAAAGGGAGCTGTGGCCACGGTCATGGCAAACGGCATCCCACAGAACAGCAGCAGCCCAAAGCTGGCCAACACGGCCATCCCAGCGGAGACCACACCGAACGCAGCCACCCACACCTTCGTCCTGACAGGGTCTAACCTGAGGAAGAGGACATGCTACAGAGATCAATCACACTGTCTATCCTGAGGAGGAGGACATGCTATAGAGATCGATCACACTGTCTATCCTGAAGAGGAGGACATGCTAAAGAGATCGATCACACTGTCTATCCTGAAGAGGAGGACATGCTAAAGAGATCGATCACACTGTCTATCCTGAGGAGGAGGACATGCTAAAGAGATCGATCACACTGTCCATCCTGAAGAGGAGGACATGCTAAAGAGATCGATCACACTGTCTATCCTGAGGAGGAGGACATGCTAAAGAGATCGATCACACTGTCTATCCTGAGGAGGAGGACATGCTAAAGAGATCGATCACACTGTCTATCCTGAGGAAGAGGACATGCTACAGAGATCAATCACACTGTCTATCCTGAGGAGGAGGACATGCTATAGAGATCAATCACACTGTCTATCCTGAGGAGGAGGACATGCTAAAGAGATCGATCACACTGTCTATCCTGAGGAGGAGGACATGCTAAAGAGATCGATCACACTGTCTATCCTGAGGAAGAGGACATGCTACAGAGATCAATCACACTGTCTATCCTGAGGAGGAGGACATGCTAAAGAGATCGATCACACTGTCTATCCTGAGGAAGAGGACATGCTACAGAGATCAATCACACTGTCTATCCTGAGGAGGAGGACATGCTATAGAGATCAATCACACTGTCTATCCTGAGGAGGAGGACATGCTAAAGAGATCGATCACACTGTCTATCCTGAGGAGGAGGACATGCTAAAGAGATCGATCACACTGTCTATCCTGAGGAAGAGGACATGCTATAGAGATCAATCACACTGTCTATCCTGAGGAAGAGAACATGCTATATAGATCAATCACACTGTCTATCCTGAGGAAGAGAACATGCTATAGAGATCAATCACACTGTCTATCCTGAGGAAGAGAACATGCTATAGAGATCAATCACACTGTCTATCCTGAGGAAGAGAACATGCTATAGAGATCGATCACACTGTCTATCCTGAGGAAGAGGACATGCTATAGAGATCAATCACACTGTCTATCCTGAGGAGGAGGACATGCTATAGAGATCGATCACACTGTCTATCCTGAGGAGGAGGACATGCTTTAGAGATCAATCACACTGTCTATCCTGAGGAAGAGCACATGCTATAGAGATCAATCACACTGTCTATCCTGAGGAAGAGCACATGCTATAGAGATCAATCACACTGTCTATCCTGAGGAAGAGGACATGCTATAGAGATCAATCACACTGTCTATCCTGAGGAGGAGGACATGCTATAGAGATCGATCACACTGTCTATCCTGAGGAGGAGGACATGCTTTAGAGATCAATCACACTGTCTATCCTGAGGAAGAGGACATGCTTTAGAGATCGATCACACTGTCTATCCTGAGGAAGAGGGCATGCTGTAGAGATCAATCACACTGTCTATCCTGAGGAAGAGAACATGCTATAGAGATCAATCACACTGTCTATCCTGAGGAAGAAGACATGCTATATAGATCATTCACACTGTCTATCCTGAGGAAGAGAACATGCTATAGAGATCAATCACACTGTCTATCCTGAGGAAGAGGACATGCTATATAGATCATTCACACTGTCTATCCTGAGGAAGAGGACATGCTATATAGATCAATCACACTGTCTATCCTGAGGAAGAGGACATGCTATATAGATCATTCACACTGTCTATCCTGAGGAAGAGAACATGCTATAGAGATCAATCACACTGTCTATCCTGAGGAAGAGGACATGCTATATAGATCAATCACACTGTCTATCCTGAGGAAGAGGACATACTATAGAGATCAATCACACTGTCTATCCTGAGGAGGAGGACATGCTATAGAGATCAATCACACTGTCTATCCTGAGGAGGAGGACATGCTGTAGAGATCAATCACACTGTCTATCCTGAGGAAGAGAACATGCTATAGAGATCAATCACACTGTCTATCCTGAGGAAGAGAACATGCTATAGAGATCAATCACACTGTCTATCCTGAGGAAGAGAACATGCTATAGAGATCAATCACACTGTCTATCCTGAGGAAGAGAACATGCTATAGAGATCAATCACACTGTCTATCCTGAGGAAGAGAACATGCTATAGAGATCAATCACACTGTCTATCCTGAGGAAGAGAACATGCTATAGAGATCAATCACACTGTCTATCCTGAGGAAGAGACCATGCTATAGAGATCAATCACACTGTCTATTCTGAGGAAGAGAACATGCTATAGAGATCAATCACACTGTCTATCCTGAGGAAGAGACCATGCTATAGAGATCAATCACGCTGTCTATCCTGAGGAAGAGAACATGCTATAGAGATCAATCACACTGTCTATCCTGAGGAAGAGGACATGCTATAGAGATCAATCACACTGTCTATCCTGAGGAAGAGAACATGCTATAGAGATCAATCACACTGTCTATCCTGAGGAAGAGGACATGCTATAGAGATCAATCACACTGTCTATCCTGAGGAAGAGGACATGCTATAGAGATCAATCACACTGTCTATCCTGAGGAAGAGGACAAGCTGTAGAGATCAATCACACTGTCTATCCTGAGGAAGAGAACATGCTATAGAGATCAATCACACTGTCTATCCTGAGGAAGAGAACATGCTATAGAGATCAATCACACTGTCTATCCTGAGGAAGAGGGCATGCTATATAGATCAATCACACTGTCTATCCTGAGGAAGAGGACATGCTATATAGATCAATCACACTGTCTATCCTGAGGAAGAGGGCATGCTATATAGATCAATCACACTGTCTATCCTGAGGAAGAGGGCATGCTATATAGATCAATCACACTGTCTATCCTGAGGAAGAGGGCATGCTATATAGATCAATCACACTGTCTATCCTGAGGAAGAGGACATGCTATATAGATCAATCACACTGTCTATCCTGAGGAAGAGGGCATGCTATATAGATCAATCACACTGTCTATCCTGAGGAAGAGGACATGCTATAGAGATCAATCACACTGTCTATCCTGAGGAAGAGGGCATGCTATATAGATCAATCACACTGTCTATCCTGAGGAAGAGGACATGCTATAGAGATCAATCACACTGTCTATCCTGAGGAAGAGGACATGCTATAGAGATCAATCACACTGTCTATCCTGAGGAAGAGAACATGCTAAAGAGATCGATCACACTGTCTATCCTGAGGAGGAGGGCATGCTATATAGATCAATCACACTGTCTATCCTGAGGAAGAGGGCATGCTATATAGATCAATCACACTGTCTATCCTGAGGAAGAGGGCATGCTATATAGATCAATCACACTGTCTATCCTGAGGAAGAGGACATGCTATATAGATCAATCACACTGTCTATCCTGAGGAAGAGGGCATGCTATATAGATCAATCACACTGTCTATCCTGAGGAAGAGGACATGCTATAGAGATCAATCACACTGTCTATCCTGAGGAAGAGGACAAGCTGTAGAGATCAATCACACTGTCTATCCTGAGGAAGAGAACATGCTATAGAGATCAATCACACTGTCTATCCTGAGGAAGAGAACATGCTATAGAGATCAATCACACTGTCTATCCTGAGGAAGAGGGCATGCTATATAGATCAATCACACTGTCTATCCTGAGGAAGAGGACATGCTATATAGATCAATCACACTGTCTATCCTGAGGAAGAGGGCATGCTATATAGATCAATCACACTGTCTATCCTGAGGAAGAGGGCATGCTATATAGATCAATCACACTGTCTATCCTGAGGAAGAGGGCATGCTAATCACACTGTCTATCCTGAGGAAGAGGACATGCTATATAGATCAATCACACTGTCTATCCTGAGGAAGAGGGCATGCTATATAGATCAATCACACTGTCTATCCTGAGGAAGAGGACATGCTATAGAGATCAATCACACTGTCTATCCTGAGGAAGAGGGCATGCTATATAGATCAATCACACTGTCTATCCTGAGGAAGAGGACATGCTATAGAGATCAATCACACTGTCTATCCTGAGGAAGAGGACATGCTATAGAGATCAATCACACTGTCTATCCTGAGGAAGAGAACATGCTAAAGAGATCGATCACACTGTCTATCCTGAGGAGGAGGGCATGCTATATAGATCAATCACACTGTCTATCCTGAGGAAGAGGGCATGCTATATAGATCAATCACACTGTCTATCCTGAGGAAGAGGGCATGCTATATAGATCAATCACACTGTCTATCCTGAGGAAGAGGACATGCTATATAGATCAATCACACTGTCTATCCTGAGGAAGAGGGCATGCTATATAGATCAATCACACTGTCTATCCTGAGGAAGAGGACATGCTATAGAGATCAATCACACTGTCTATCCTGAGGAAGAGGGCATGCTATATAGATCAATCACACTGTCTATCCTGAGGAAGAGGACATGCTATAGAGATCAATCACACTGTCTATCCTGAGGAAGAGGGCATGCTATAGAGATCAATCACACTGTCTATCCTGAGGAAGAGAACATGCTATAGAGATCAATCACACTGTCTATCCTGAGGAAGAGGGCATGCTATAGAGATCAATCATACTGTCTATCCTGAGGAAGAGGACATGCTATAGAGATCAATCACACTGTCTATCCTGAGGAAGAGAACATGCTAAAGAGATCGATCACACTGTCTATCCTGAGGAGGAGGGCATGCTATATAGATCAATCACACTGTCTATCCTGAGGAAGAGGACATGCTATATAGATCAATCATACTGTCTATCCTGAGGAAGAGAACATGCTATATAGATCAATCACACTGTCTATCCTGAGGAAGAGGGCATGCTATATAGATCAATCACACTGTCTATCCTGAGGAAGAGGACATGCTATATAGATCAATCATACTGTCTATCCTGAGGAAGAGGACATGCTATAGAGATCAATCACACTGTCTATCCTGAGGAAGAGAACATGCTAAAGAGATCGATCACACTGTCTATCCTGAGGAGGAGGGCATGCTATATAGATCAATCACACTGTCTATCCTGAGGAAGAGGGCATGCTATATAGATCAATCACACTGTCTATCCTGAGGAAGAGGACATGCTATATAGATCAATCACACTGTCTATCCTGAGGAAGAGGACATGCTATATAGATCAATCACACTGTCTATCCTGAGGAAGAGGGCATGCTATAGAGATCAATCATACTGTCTATCCTGAGGAAGAGGACATGCTATAGAGATCAATCACACTGTCTATCCTGAGGAAGAGGACATGCTATAGAGATCAATCACACTGTCTATCCTGAGGAGGAGGGCATGCTGTATAGATCAATCACACTGTCTATCCTGAGGAAGAGGACATGCTATAGAGATCAATCACACTGTCTATCCTGAGGAAGAGAACATGCTATAGAGATCAATCACACTGTCTATCCTGAGGAAGAGGACATGCTATAGAGATCAATCACACTGTCTATCCTGAGGAAGAGGACATGCTATAGAGATCAATCACACTGTCTATCCTGAGGAAGAGGACATGCTATATAGATCAATCACACTGTCTATCCTGAGGAAGAGAACATGCTATAGAGATCAATCACACTGTCTATCCTGAGGAAGAGGACATGCTATAGAGATCAATCACACTGTCTATCCTGAGGAAGAGGACATGCTATAGAGATCAATCACACTGTCTATCCTGAGGAAGAGAACATGCTATAGAGATCAATCACACTGTCTATCCTGAGGAAGAGGACATGCTATAGAGATCAATCACACTGTCTATCCTGAGGAAGAGGACATGCTATAGAGATCAATCACACTGTCTATCCTGAGGAGGAGGGCATGCTGTATAGATCAATCACACTGTCTATCCTGAGGAAGAGGGCATGCTATATAGATCAATCACACTGTCTATCCTGAGGAAGAGGACATGCTATAGAGATCAATCACACTGTCTATCCTGAGGAAGAGAACATGCTATAGAGATCAATCACACTGTCTATCCTGAGGAAGAGGACATGCTATAGAGATCAATCACACTGTCTATCCTGAGGAAGAGGACATGCTATAGAGATCAATCACACTGTCTATCCTGAGGAAGAGGACATGCTATAGAGATCAATCACACTGTCTATCCTGAGGAAGAGGACATGCTATATAGATCAATCACACTGTCTATCCTGAGGAAGAGGACATGCTATAGAGATCAATCACACTGTCTATCCTGAGGAAGAGGACATGCTATAGAGATCAATCACACTGTCTATCCTGAGGAAGAGGACATGCTATATAGATCAATCACACTGTCTATCCTGAGGAAGAGGACATGCTATAGAGATCAATCACACTGTCTATCCTGAGGAGGAGGACATGCTATAGAGATCAATCACACTGTCT
Source organism: Semotilus atromaculatus (assembly GCA_031834385.1). Taxonomy (NCBI): domain Eukaryota; kingdom Metazoa; phylum Chordata; class Actinopteri; order Cypriniformes; family Leuciscidae; genus Semotilus; species Semotilus atromaculatus. The sequence goes on along the minus strand of JAULUF010000017.1, from coordinate 209,135 downwards.
ATCCTGAGGAAGAGGACATGCTATAGAGATCAATCATACTGTCTATCCTGAGGAAGAGGACATGCTATAGAGATCAATCACACTGTCTATCCTGAGGAGGAGGACATGCTATAGAGATCAATCATACTGTCTATCCTGAGGAAGAGGACATGCTATAGAGATCAATCACACTGTCTATCCTGAGGAAGAGAACATGCTATAGAGATCAATCACACTGTCTATCCTGAGGAAGAGAACATGCTATATAGATCAATCACACTGTCTATCCTGAGGAAGAGGACATGCTATAGAGATCAATCACACTGTCTATCCTGAGGAAGAGGACATGCTATAGAGATCAATCACACTGTCTATCCTGAGGAGGAGGACATGCTATAGAGATCAATCATACTGTCTATCCTGAGGAAGAGGACATGCTATAGAGATCAATCACACTGTCTATCCTGAGGAGGAGGACATGCTATAGAGATCAATCATACTGTCTATCCTGAGGAAGAGGACATGCTATATAGATCAATCACACAGCTAGGGATAGAAACATGTGCTTATGTGAATATTTTGAATTATTTATACCTTAAACAAGATATAATCGAAATGGTAATGGCCAGGGAATACGTAAGAGAGAAGAGTGGGATAGCAGTGTCTGAATTGGTCTCAAGCTCATTCTGTCTTGATATTGATGTATAGTAATACACACGGACCTATAGAAATGAAAACAAACAAAAAAACACGGTTACACTTTATTTTAAGGTGTCATTGTTACAGTGTAATTATATATTTAAGTACTGAGTGATATTAAGCACTTACATGAACTTACTATAGGGTTAGGGTTTGGTTGAGGGTTAGTTGCATCATGTAATTATGCATAATTTACTGGTATTACTATGTTAAGTACATGTAACACAAATAGCACTGTAAAAATAAAGTGTTACCAAACACTGTTCCATAAAATTACTGCATACATAAATGTGTTTCATAGTGAGGTACATTTACTCACACAATGGTCATTATCAGGGCTTGACATTAACTTTTTTTGCTCACCTCCCACTGTGGCTAGAGGTTTTCCAAAGTTACTTGCCACTCTTCATTTTCACTGGTCACAATTTTGACATTGATACACATTGACATTGATTTTCATGGGGAAAACTGCCATATAAATATTTGTAATATTATCTCATTATTTGGCAGCAGGTATATTAGGCTGCGGTCACTTTAAGACCTGATGCACAGATCCATTATACTGTTACACATGTGATAAAACATAACTGACTGTGTTTCAATGAATACTCGCCAATACTGCATTTTGACATTCATTCATGGGCGTCGGAACCATTGTACATGGGTGGGACAAGACCCACACACTTTTTAAGACCAATGATATTGGACCCACTCACTTTTAAATTCAGCGCATATGTCTGTTTGCTTTTCCGCCGTCAGTCAAATCCAGTCCACTTGAGGAATGCCCTAATGAATTAAACTCCATTTCAACTGAAATCATTATAAAACATTATATTTTTCAACGAGCCACAACTGACGAAAATAACCGCCTGTTGTACACTTCCAGTCAAATATTGCGTTGCAAACATAACAGCTTTAAGTTGTCAATGCTGGCAAATGACCGTGGTATCAGTGGGATAATCCATGGATAGCTGTGCATTTAATGCACGACGTGGAGGCAAAGAACAGGCCGACGTGAAGCCGAGTTTAGTTTACTTGTTTAATTAAAAGGCACCAGAATATATGAAATGGCATTTACTCTAGTAACATTTTTCTGGGGGAGGACCCACACACTTTTTTTTTGCTTCCGACGCCCATGCATGCAGTGTGTATTTGACTGTTTACGCACAATACGCAGAGAGAGAGAGGCTGGTATCCTGAATCTATTCTGCGGGAAATTAGTATTGGAAGCGTTTCAGATATTTCAGTAAAAATTTGTGTAAAAGAAATCTATATTTTTGACAACACTACATTGCATTCGTTTATTATTTCAGATGCCTTTTTGTATTATATATAAAATTCAACCTTTGAATAATAGGAGTGACAGCGTTACACGCCACCGCTGAAATACACACTTTTGGATTTGCATTTGGCCGGTTTGGAGGGTGTTAATCTCAAGCCCTGGTCATTAGATATTTGTATAACTCAGTATTCTGACTTACCGTTTTCTGTTCTGTAGAGTTTGAGAGGAGTTTTAGAAAGCCATCAAGCCAGTGACGGTTTGCCTCTGTCGTCATCTCGTCTAAGAAATAAAAAAGCCTGATTGCTTTGGCACTGGTGAGCTGTGAGCTCTTTGGCTTTGGCTCTACACCGCCGATGGTTGTTCCCAAAAACATGTTATTATTCATTGGATATTTTATTTTTAAAGAAACTATTTCAGTAGCATTGTAATTTATAATGTCTAAAATTGCATTTGACATGCACTTTCCCTTTGTTTTGGCACAGAGGTTTTCAAAAGTGTTTCCTGACGTTATATTTTTCACTTGTCTGTCTAGCTCTATAATGTCATTAAAAGCTGCTTCAGTTAATATATTTTCTCCGTGTAAGCCTGTGAAGATCAAAGAGGCATAAGTGCCCTCAGAAGCAAGCCGTAGCCGAGAAAACTCTTCAGATTGTGGGAAATTTTCAACCACAATCTCCCTCTCCAACTTGGCAGGTCCATTGACAGGCGTAAACTGGTCTTCAATATCATTTGCCTTCCTCTTGTGAAGAAAGACGAAACCAGATCCAAGGGCAGTAGTCACACATAAAGCTGATATAAGAAACACAAATGGGTATCTACCAACAACACGACCGAGCTTTTCAAAGGCCAGAGACAGAGGCCTTTCAATGCAGTCTGTTTTACACTTCGTCATCCTGGAGATTCACTTCAGCAGTCTCGTCCTAATTCAAAACCCCAGCAACAGCCTTTCAGAGGTGGAAGTTCAGATAGTCCTTGAAAACTGCTGATGGAGAGTTACATTAAAAAACCACTTTAATCAGTTAAAGGTCACGTCTGTGAGCAATTGGGTTGCAAAAATAGGCTACAGGAAAAAGGGTGTTGGTGTGTGTCTGAAACAGAGGAAAATCGTGCAAATAACACGTAAAATAATATTACAATCCTTCTGTGAAATTGCTACAGATATATACGTATATTTGACGGTGTGTGTGTGTGTGTGTGTGTGTGTGTGTGTGTGTGTGTGTGTGTGTGAGAACAAACTGCATGGGTTAAATGCAGACTAATTCCGAGAATGTGTTAACGTTACTCCCAACAGGTCACTTTCACTTTCACTTTCTTAGCTTTCCGACAAAGATGAACGAATAACGTAATATTGTGCAAATACAAACTTACAAGATTAATGTGACACCATCATAATAACATCATCATCACTAACGTGCATGTCTCTACTTGAAAATGATAAATAAACTTACTTTTCTTCACAAACGGACAGAGAGAGCTCAGAGCTTCAGACGCGCAGTTGTCCTGCTCCTGCAGTGAATGAAGCGCATGGTCTTAAAGAGAAAGGCGTATAGGAATCGGTCAAGTCAAAGACATGTGCCCTCTAGTGGTCGAGTATGAAAATACAATGAAAGAAATGTTCTGTCTTTATAGTAGAAAATAGTGCAATACAAAATGTCACATTTATTGGTTAAAGGGGATCCAAAATTATAGCATAATATTTTAAACATGTCAATTACTTTTTTTTTTTCTTTTTTTTTTAACCATTCCAGAGAACACTTAAACCATTACATTTCCACACTTTAACATTAGGGATGATGAATTTATGTATAAGACTTTGGCAGCAATATAAATCCATTAACAATGTATTGAAAATACACTAACACAAATAACAATACACAATTATATATTTTAATATAGAAATACAATCAGTCAGAAACTCTCTCACTTTTACAAAAAGAGCATAAATCATAAATATCAGAGTATCTTGAAATTAATGATTTAACAGGGTTGACAGTGTATTTATTTAGTTTTATTACTAAAACATACTGCACACATACTACACAGTCTATTATTTAATATATTTTTTTCGGTAACACTTTACTTGAAGGGGTACTTGAATAAGACTGACATGACACATGTCATGAATATGAAGGAGGCCTTATGCATGTTTATGACAACTGTCATTAAGTGTCATTCGCTCAATTATGACATTTTTAATGCAAATATGACACTGTGTGAGATGTCTTTGTAATGACAACTTTTACATTACCAAGACAACACAACCTGTCATAAATATGTCATAAACATGACATAGCAGATTAATGATCAAACTTAAGAAACCACTTAGCTTTATGGGTTAACATTTCATTAAACTGTCATGTTGTTGGTTTTGACATTGGCTGTCATGAAGCCATTATAAAATTTTAATGACAAATTCAATTTGTACCTGTGACAATGCAGGCAGGAATGAAGCGGAGAGTGAATCCAATCGCAAGCACTTTAATAATCCAACAAACAGGTAATCCAGGGTAAACTCAGAACAAGACAACATCAAGAACTCACAAGGACTGAACTAAAACACAGGGCTTAAATACAGAGGAACAGTATTCGTTTCTCTAAATACCCGGCTATGTGTAAACGTAGCCTAACTAAGAACACAGGTGGTAAACATGAACAAACAAGGAGCGGGAAAACTGAAACAGGACTGTAAACAGGACTGACCAAATACACAATAACACAAGACAGACAAGAACAAGACATGAACCCACATCGTGACAGTACCACTGTAGTTGAGGTCAAGAAACACATTCATGACACAGTTATAATGGCCTCATGACAGCCAATGTCAAAACCAACCACATCACGGTTTAATGAAATGTTAACCCATACAGCTAAGTGATTTCTTAAGTTTGATAATTAATCTGCTATGTCATGTTTATGACAATTTATGTTGTCTTGGTAATGTCAAGTTGTCATGACAAAGACACTGACAGGTTATAATGTATTGGTTTATGTCAAGTTGTCATAACAAAGACATCTCAAACAGTGTTTGCATTAAAAATGTCATAATTGAGCGAATGACACTTAATGACAGTTGTCATAAACATGCATAAGACCTCCTTCATATTTATGACATCTGCCTTGTCATGATTATGACGGTGTCATGTAAGTCTTATGCACACCCCTTCAAGGAAAGTGTTACCCAAACTCTGGATCGTTTCTTGATGGAAAATAACATTTACTTTTATTTGCTCCATTGTTTCAGAAACCAGAGCACGCTTACGTTCATCCCGTCCAATAGTGCCAACCCTCAATCTGTCCATAAAAAACAGGTAAACTTTCCAAGAACAGATAAACAGAAAACTATTTTCAATACTTTCTCATCGTAATTAAGTGCTTCTTTAGACGGCACCGCTTCTTTTCACTTTCACAGAGATGTTGCTTTAGCATCACTCTTGCACCCTCAGATAATGTTAAAGGAACACTCCGACTTTTTGGGACTTTAGCCCTTCTGCTACTTGGGCGGAGTGATAACCGCAGCACCTGAGACGCGCCGTGGTGAGGAGCAGAGAGCGCGTCTCGGGTGCTGCGGTTATCACTCCGCCCAAGTAGCAGTGCTTCGCCTTCAGAGAATATAGTTCCCAGTATTTATACGGTTAAAATATGTCTGTGTCTCATGTGACTTTGTTTTTTGTACACTCTGTGACTATACAAATCACAACATGTAAATAGGAAAATGTTTGCGTTATTTTGTCACTTATTTTGATTAGTATGCTAGCTGCAACCATTTACAGCCAGTCTTTGTGCTAAGCTAGGCTAGCGGTGGGTGCGTCAAACAGACTTATAGCACGCACTGAGATGAAAAAGGTATGTATGGACTTATCTAACTCTGGGGGATAAGGTGAATAGGCTAAAGTCCCAAAAAGTCGGAGTGTTCCTTTAAAGCAATACTGAGATTTTAACCAGAAATCAATGGTAATAATATTGATTCAACATAACAAAGGGATATTTTTTCAACATCACCTTTGCAGCCTTATGAGTTTCAACCATAAATCAACGGTAATAGCATTGATTCAACATTACAAATTGTTATTTTATCAACATCACCCTCAGTTACTGTTGAAATAATGTTTATATTTCAACCACAAATCAATGACATATTATTAAATCAACATTACAAAGCTATATTTTTTCAACATCATTTGTGCACACTCAATGTTAAAACAATGTTGACATTTCAGAATTCAATGGTACTATTATTAATTACAAATTACAAAGTCATGTTTTTTCAGCATCACTTTAGCACCCTCATCTGTTGAAACAATATCAATATTGAAGACAAAAAACATGCTCATACCGTTGAATCAATGTTCAATCTTATGGAAGCCCGTTTCCACCATGTTGAGTAAAAAATTTAAAAATTATATAAAAAATATAATTCTGTAAGTCATAATAATGAGAACATTTTTCATAATAATGACTTAATATCTCATTATATTGAGAAAGTTTCTCATAATAATGACTTAGTATTGCATTATAATGAGAAACGTTCTCGTAATAATGACGTATTTTTACGAATAAAAACGTTCTCGTTCTCCCGCTCCCTAGGGCTACGGGACCTAGAGGGCCTTTGCCTCTCTTCTGAGGTTGTTGGCGCAGCAAGTGATTGGGCCGGAGATGCAGATATGGACCTCTGTATGGCAATACCAGGGGTACTGGATCGTTCATCTGTACCCAATGATGACAGTGGGGAAGCAGATCTTACACTGTGTTCCACATAGACTGTTTGCAGGGTCAAGTTGCTTTTCGAACTGTATAAAAAAGCAATAGCAAAAACACAATAATTAAAGGGACTGTGTGTAACTTTTTAGGTAACTTATTATCTAAAATCAATATTTGTATTCATAAATATGTCCTCAGTGGTGTACAAATACCTCTGCCAAATATCTGACTTATCCTCGTAAACAAAGAATTTATTATCTTTATATACATGGGACGGGTAAGTCCACGGAGGCTTCCATGTCATTCCGCCATCTTGGAAAACTATAATAGCAGAGAGGGTCAAAAAGTCCTAGGCCAACGCGTTTCCACAACGCGTTTTCGTTCTGAGCCAGCGTCACGTGACTTGAAGCAGCAGAACCGGACGAGCAGAGCAGTGAGTCAGAGGCGCTTGTCTAAACCATAGGAGGTCTAAACCCGGCAATTTTAAAAAGCTCAATTGCAATTTTATTTTCAATGGCGGATCATACGTATGCCGAGCCACAGTAGAAGAAATCCTCGTCGCCAAAGTCCCAAATTGAACGAAAAAGGAAACGTGACCGCAGAGCTAGTACAAAAAACAAGAGTAGCCTAAATGTCGGGATAGCTTTTTCCAGGTGGAAAGAGCTAATGAAGGAGAAAGATTTCAAAGGAGACGCTGAAGTTGCCTGCTTTCTCCTCGACAGGTAAGTCAATGTTTTTTACAGTCAATAATTCATACTGTAGTAAACATAGTAGTAACATAGTTCATAGGCTACATAGTAAACGCTTGAAGATACGCATAGTAAAAAAATACATGGTGAACGTTTGAAGAAATCAGACCAATCAAAAAGGCTATCACAATCATGTTTTTATTTTATCTGTCAGATAGCCTAACGTTACGTCTTGACTCTTTATACCTGACTACCATAAAATAAAGCAACTTTTTTTTCGGGAGCTTCCTCCTTTTTCTCTGACTGAAAATATCTGTAGCCTACTGGGAGTCCAGAGTAAAGCTCCCGATATGTCCTGTAACTTAGTTACAGGACATATTTATATCACATTTAGAAAGAAGTCCTGCAACTAAGTTACCAAATAAACAGAAACAGAAGCGACTGAAGAAGTGTGTCCTCTTTCTTTTGTGAAACCTAACGGTAATTTATTTCTGTGTGACTAATGTGACGAATAAAGAAGGCATACATACTAATTACAATAGTTCATGTTTTTCACAGTAAGTAATTCATACAGTAATTTGTTTGTTCGCTGTGTCAAGTTGCAGTTTGTTTAAAATTACAAACCTGTTCACCTGAAGGAAAACTCGACGAAGTGCTGTAGAAAACATCCTGTCATAGCTTTTTGGTACATAACGGCTACCGTAGATGCAACACGCATTTGAAAAAGCGAGGCGCTGGAGAGCACAGTTCGTTTGAATGCAAAATACAATTTCACCTCTAGATGGGAGTAAATCTCACACAGAGCCCCTTTAAGTTGATTTGAGAAAGCCAACCTACTTTATCTATCGATCTATCTAAAACTTTAAGCTTTTAAAACTTTTTCAAACTTTCTGGCTAGTCTTTTTCAAGCCAACTTAAAGTTTGTCAACTAACTTTACCCATCTAGTTAGTCATTGCAATTTCTTTATGCCCATGCAAAAAAAAAAAGCCATAGGAACGTTATAAATGTAAGTTGTACTTTCTTACCACCTTTTTAATAATAATTGCAAAATTACACTGTTGCTTTAGTCAACAATATTTTATCACTGATATGTAAATTACATGTTTGAAATTTATACAGACCTTCTTGGCTGTAAGTGGGGCAAAAGGAAGGACATTATCTCTGAATATTTCCAGTCCTTTTGACTTCCACCTGCGGATCCACTAGGCAGATTCTTATTTTTTCTGTTTTTCACAAAAGCATCTCTTAATGTTTTCCATCTCGCCCTGCACATGTCGACTGAAACAAAGAAGACACACAGATGAATACAATACTTTTCCTTTGTTTCTTCCCTCACAGGTACTTGGCTTCTGGAGATTCAATGGTCAGCTTAGCATTCAGCTATCGCCTAGGGCACGCAACTGTCATGAACTCTGTCCATATGGTGTGTGCAGCCATTGAAAAGGTGATGATGGAGAGTTTCCTACCCAGGCCAACACAAGACACTTGGAAAGAGGTGGCCCAAGGATTCTGTGAAAAATGGAATTTCCCAAATTGTTTGGGAGCAATAGACGGCAAACATATAATAATACAAGCACCACCACTGTCTGGAAGTCAGTTCTTCAATTACAAGAAGACCTTCTCCATAGTGCTTTTGGCGCTTGTGGATGCTGACTACAGGTTCCGATTCATTCAAGTGGGGGACTTCGGAAGAACCTGCGATGGTGGTGTGTACGCCAGTTCGGATTTGGGGAGGGGAATGGAGACCAACCTGGTGCTGCCCACCTGGGTGATGTGCCATTCGTCATGGTTGGTGACGCAGCTTTCCAACTCAAACCATTCTTGATGAGACCATACCCCGGAGCAAACCTCAGTTACAAAAAGAGGATTTTCAACTACAGACTTTCAAGAGCAAGGATGGTGGTTGAAAATGCCTTTGGCATTATGTCCTCCAGGTGGAGAATATTTCTTAACAGAATCAACCTGCAACCAAAAAATGTTGGCACACTTGTGATGGCTACATGCATCCTTCACTATTTCCTGCTTGTCCCCAGCGAACACCAGAGTTTGCTGGATGAGGCAGAGCAGCTGGGGAGACACATGGCACCAGTAAGAAACATGGGAGGAAACAGGGCGTCAGCACAGGCCTGTAATGTGAGGCAGGTCTTCTGCACCTACTTTACCTCTCCTGAAGGCAGTGTGTCATGGCAGAACAGGATGGTGTGATCAAAAGACATGACTTCAAAGCTTATTGAAGTATCATGCTAGGATTGTAAAAAGCTGATAAGTGCCAGCTCACATATGGTATATTTTCTTCCTGTTTTCGGTCGAAGTCCACAGTAGTCGATTGTCGATTTTTGTCGTTGTTCTCTGTACTGACAGCACTCCAAATGTACAAAAAAATGAGCTCAATGTTAAAATTGAGTTCTCCTTTAAAGGGTACCGGTACTTTAAATATAAAACTTAAACCGCCAGTAGGTGGCGGCAATGTCTTAATAAGTGAGTTGAGAGAGTCATTCATTCAACCGATTTGCTCAAACGGCTGATTCATTCGGGAAAAGCAAGTTCATTGAATCGTTAAAATGATTCGTTCAAAACGGTAAAAAAAAAATCTTCGCTGTCTGTTGAGACTGCTACGGTAAGGTTTCATTTTTAAATTCTCGTCGGCGAAATAAAGGGGAAACAAACAATTTTCACAATATTGTGTCTAAAAAGTAACTCACAATGTTAACTTGTTAATTTAACTGTTGTATAAAATAGATATCACATTTGCAATTGTTCACATGAAAACGTCACTCTTGCTCATGAGATATTTTAATAACAACATATAGTAAATAGACAACAAACTTATTTGGGGACATAGCCTACTATAACTGCACTGACACGCATGAAAGCAAGCATGAGAGAGAGATGCGATGTCAGCTCACAGTGCCTTGTCCATAGTTAAAATAAAACAATGATTACAATATCATCATAGACGATACATAGCGCACACTCCTTAGCACATAAAGAATGAACTTACAATTGAACTGACATTTATTACCAACGTTCTTCTACCTGTCCTCCTCTCGCGTGCAGGAGACAGACGTAAGGCTGGCGCGAATGGCGCAAATCCATAAAGATAGAATAATTAAAAAAAAGAATACGTACGCCAATTAGATCGTTTTAATATGGAAAGCATTTAGATATGTCTAAGCCAAAGTGTCATACAAAAAATTAAGACCTTTCATAAGAAAAAATAAGACTTTTTATGGTCTTAAATAAAAAAAATCAAATTTAAGACTTTTTACGACTTTTTAGGACCCCCGGGAACCCTGATTTTATGAAGATGTCACACTTAAACTTAATGAATAAATGTAATATTCCAATTTGAATCTGATAGTTTTGTAAGTTAAAGTAACCCAATTTTCATCAGTGTGCACGAGCAGGCGTCCTTCGTTACCATGGTAACCGCCCTGCTTCTGCATTCCGCTTTCACACCTTTTGTGCACATGGAAAAGTTTGGAAGATATACTGATGATTTTCAATTGATGTTATTTAATGATACTACAGATTGCACTTCGTAGATCACACTGACTTTAATGAAAACAACTGTTTCGCAGAGCGTGCCATGTTTGCTGTGATGCATTTACATGGCTTTGACCAGCGGATGTCGCTAGGGTGGCACTCCCTTCTGCTCCACTGCTGTGCGCATGCGTAGACGTCCGAGAAATAAGTCATTATTACGAGAAAGTTACTCATTATTACGAGAAAGTTTCTCATTATTACGAGAACGTTTCTCATTATTACGAGAAAGTTTCTCATTATTATGAGATGTTAAGTCATTATTACGAGAAAGTTTCTCATTATTACGAGAAAGTTTCTCATTATTACGAGAAAGTTTCTCATTATTATGAGATGTTAAGACATTACGAGAAAGTTTCTCATTATTACAAGAAAGTTTCTCATTATTATGAGATGTTAAGTCATTATTACGAGAAAGTTTCTCATTATTATGAGATGTTGTCATTATTACGAGAAAGTTTCTCATTATTACGAGATACTTAAGTCATTATTATGAGAAACTCAATATAATGAGATAGTAAGTCATTATTATGAGAAACTTTCTCATTATTATGACTTACAGAATTATATTTTTGTACTCAACATGGCGGAAACAGGCTTCCATACAATCTACTATATTAATTAAAAAAAACTTTTCCACTAGTTCAATTACATTCTTATTTTTTTCAGTCATTTTTCATTTAATTCAGTCAACTAAAGCACTTCATTCCATGTCATGAAAAAAAACACAAAAAAACCCACAAATGTGACCGATCACGGAAAGTAGGGACACAAGTCGGTTCTGGGGCATTTTCAGTTATTCACAGATTCTGAAAGTGTAGTCTCCAAGCTTTCCAACGATGTGTAACGCATGGAAATCTGATAATATTTTGAGAAGTTGTGGCCATTTGAAGGTAGGCACTCAAAAAAAGCTCAAAGGGGAGAAAACGGCCTCTAAAGATTGTGCAGTTCTCACCTCTCTCTGTGCTAGGAGTGACAATAGGGCTCATTTACATCTCATTTAGATAAGCCATGTAAAGCTCCCCCTGTAAAGATGTAAAGCACAGGTAATATACAAACAGGTAATATATAAATAAATGTCTCTTAGCATCTACCGATAAAACTTTATAGGCAACTCTTATTTACACTGATTAAAAAATAAGATAAACTCTAGAGAATGTTCAAATCAAAAAGCATTTCACATTAAAGAAAGAGAAGGGACAATCTTCCTAGATCTTCCTGTCCAGATCCAATGCTACCACATCTCCCTACTATTAGTATTATTTGAAGTTAACATTATAAAGTATGTAGACCTAAGATACGTTGGCTCTCAGTCTCCACAGAACAAAATATTTATTTTATTTTATTTTAGTTTGCATTTATGAGGAAAAAACAATGTTACGGACGTGACAGTTCTCCGTTACGGACGTGAGCGCAAAGCGGAACTAAAAGATGCTCAAACTTTTATGAGTCATCAAACAGAAAGCACAAAACCTTTCTTTAAAGTGAATTTCGTTTTGTATTAATTGTATCTTAAAGGTGGGGTATGTTATTTGCAAAACGGCCGGCAGATTTAGAAAATACACAACTCAAATGGTCCTACCTTCTTTCCTCGAACGCTGGCCCTGATTCGCTCGAGGGGGATGGGGGGAGGGGGGTGTGGTACGACCGTTTGATTGACGGACTTACTGTCGTGTCCAATGATTCTAGGTGGTCTTGGAAATGATTGGCTGGAGTTTTTCGAGTCCTGCCCGTTCCACAGATTATTAAAATGCTTAATTTTCATTTCAGTGCTTCTGACTCAGTGGCTGTAAGTGGGTTATGAATAGGATTTCAAGTGATTTTGAAAAAATGTACAAAAAAGAGAATCACATACCCCACCTTAAATTTTAATCAATGTTTCATCAACCAATTGCCTGGATTTAATAAATAATAAGTAAATAGCAGACGATAGATAATCACGCCGGTGCGTGAACTGGAGCTCGTCAGAGAGAGAATGAAGGGCACTATATGTCACTTTGAGTGATTTATGGCCCTTCAATAAAAGGTTCCCACGGGTGGGGGCCATGGGGGATCCCACTTCCAGTCTGACCATCTGGAGCGTGGGAATTTCCCACGCTAGCCACGCCCCCCCACCCCTCCCACTTCCGGAGAGGTACGGAACCCCTCCCATCCGACCCGGTTCCGGAACCCCTCCCATCCGACCGGTACCGGACTATGCACCTGTTACGGGCACCTGTCTTGTTCAATGTAAAACTGTTCAAAATAATGGAAAAAACATTCAAAACAATAAATTTTCAATCTTTTTAAGAAGGATGACAGAAAACAGAGATAGGTTTAGTGTTAAAATAGGTTAAAACCATTAAGTCAATTTATATCATTAAAACACTGTTTTCTTTATCACCTTTACACATTATTTAGTAAAATGTTTCATTTTACATAAGACAACTGTTTTCAATCACAATAATAACTAAAACAGCGTGTATTAAAATTATATCATGCAAATACATCTATTTTCTAACACACATATTAAGAAAAAGTCGTACTTTTCACAATTACACATGTTTAAAAGTATTAAAATGTTGTATAAAGTTAAAATACGCACATCTTTAGCGTTTTACACATTTTGTAAAATGTTAAAAATGCATTTTCTAAAATGAAAACATCAAACAAATATTAAAACATCTAAAACAATGTGTATTACAATTTTATATCAAACAAACAGGTCTATTTTCTATCATACATTTCACATAACACGTATAGTGCTTAAAACTATTAAGCCCATTTATATAATATCATTAGTGTTCATACACTTAAAACATTAATGAAAAAGTTTAAAGAGTGTTTTCTTAAAGTTATCAAAATGCGGTAATATTAAAACATCTAAAACACCATTTTAAAAATGTTCAGTCATTTACAGAAAAGTATACAAGTTAAGAGTTTTTTCATTACAAAAAGGTAATTTAACTTTCGCGCATTATTTGCAAAATGTTACATTTGACATAAAACATCTGTTTTAAAAAGTGTTTTCAATCACAATAATAACCTAAAACAGCATGTGTTAATTTTATCAAGCAAATAGTTCTATTTTCTATCATACATTTAAAAAAGTTGTGCTTTTTCACATAACATGTAGTGATTAAAACCATTAAGTCAATTTATATCATTAAAACACAGTACAGGTCTTTACCTTTACACATTATTTAGTAAAATGTTCCATTTTACATAAAACATGTTTTCAATCACAATAATAACTAAAATGATATCAAGTAAATAGTTATGTTTTCTTAATAAACCATCTAAAACCGCATGTATTAAAATTACATCAAACATATAGGTCTATTTTCTATCATACATTTAAAAAAGTCTTACTTTTCACATAACACGTATAGTGCTTAAAACTATTTAGCCCATTTATATCATTAAGACGCAGTACAAGTATTTACCTTCACACATTATTTTGTAAAATGTTCCATTTTTACATAAAACATCTGTTTTAAAAAGGGTTTTCAATCACAAAAATAACTAAAACCGCTTGTATTAATTACATCAAGCAAATTGTTCTATTTTCTATCATACATTTAAAAAAAAGTTGTGCTTTTCACATAACACGTAGTGATTAAAACCATTAAGTCAATTTATATTATTAAAACACAGTACAGGTCTTTACCTTTACACATTATTTAGTAAAATGTTCCATTTTACATTAAACACCTGTTTTATTTTATTACTGTTTTATTAAACACATTTGAAAAATGTTAAAAAGCATTTTCTAAAATTAAAACATCAAACAAATGTATTAAAGCATATCAAAACGTTATGTTAAAAATCATTATATTAAAAAACACACACATTTTAAAAACTGACTTACGTTTTACGTCCTGTTTTGTTATCCAGTTTAAAGATGTGTAAATGTAACTTCCCGGGAGCTCAAAGAAGCACAACCGAACAGTCCAGAGACAACCCAAGACTGACAATAGTAACCGATGCACAATAGCCAGACGCAAGCTCCACCCCTAAACCTCTCCCACACCTAGACCACACCCCCGCCAGGTGTTGACGCGTGAGAAAAAATAACAACAGATTCCCACGCTCAGGGTCATCGTGAAAAAGTGACCGTTCAGCTCAGCCGTCTGACAGAAATGACTGTCCTGAACACAGCTTGTGGACCCATGATGGCTCCACCCATAGACCCACCCACAACACGTGGTCAGATGACGTGCTCGTGGGAAAATAGAATACAAAGCTCCCACGATCCGTGCACGCGCGCATGTGCACACTTGGAGCGTGGGAGAATTCAAGGCATTACCAGCCCCACACACACACAAACCCCACCCATATGTGACAGGATACGCGGGCTGTTTAAAAAGCCACAAACTCAACGTGCAATCTCTTGGAATTTACGCTACTGCAGACCCCAAGGCTTCCCGATATATGCCTTGGTGAAGTTATGATGGATTTAACTTGAGCTTCGTGAAAATTACAAGGACCGTGCTTAACAAAATTTCTCCATGAACCAGCAGGACGTGTGGAATATATTTTTCATTGGATTGAGCAGTGTGGATATATAACGATAGAAGATTTACATGGAATATACAACAGAGCACTCTCGATTTGGTTTTCACTGAGCGAGATGTTGGATTTTATTTTTTACCACGTTATGGATTGGCTTGAAAAGACGGAGGAGACGGATTAACAAATGGGAATATACAGACTGCTCGCGGACCACGTTAATAAATACCCACATATTAAATAAATGTATTTAATGTAATATAATACATAAATATATATACTTCCTTTGCATATCATTTGCATCCTTCCTATATTGTTTTAACAGGACATCCTGTACCCATTTAATTACACCGAAGCAGAAAAGTTAAAATTGAACAACATGGTCCTTCGGTGAAACGGAGAAACATGCCCGTACATGTTCCCTGAGACACAGTCGAAGTCAGTGTTGCCAGATGTACGATAATTATCGTATTTGTACGATAATTTTGACCTCTGTACGATGTACGATCAATAATGAAAAAAATCCCATAATGTACGATAATTTCAGAATTTTGTGACACTTCAATCGGAGGCCATTGTAATTATAGTGCTTCTAGGTGAGAGAGAGGGAGAGAGCGAGAGACCTTGCGTGTGTGCCTCATGAAAGCTCTCCCCCGTCACAATCCAGTCAAATCACCCCCCCCCCCCCCCCCGTCGACAATCCAGTCAACCTAACCCCCCCCCCCCGTCGACAATCCAGTCAACCTAACACACCCCCCCCCGTCAACAATCCAGTCACCAAAATATACCTCCCTTGTCGCAATAAATAGCTGTATTCGGTCCGTTTGACTCGTGTACGATAATTTTCTCCCAAATACGATCATTTTGAGCTTCTGGTACGATACTTGGATATTTCCAATCTGGCAACACTGGTCGAAGTCTACACGACATGCATACCATAACATACAGATAAATAACACGGGAGGATCATGCGTCAGCTAGGTGGGAGGCTAATCATATAAAGTGCAAACATAATTAACAATGTAAACATTTAGACGGAATGCCTCATGATCTAAATTCTCTCTTATGAACGTATTATACGATAAAATACGCAAATGTGTTTACAATTAGCTGCACGCACACACATAATCCTTAGTTGACAACACTTGAGTTTAACTATTATTTACATTGAACAAGCGCCTCTGTGCATTCTCTCTCCATTAGATGTTTTCAAACTTCCCGGAAAGTTTTTGAACAGTCCAAATCACGAGCAGAGGTGGGGGTGTTTGGAAGAGTCCATTTCCAAAGTTTTTTTTTTAACGGTTTTAAAACAAATAACATTATGTCGCAGGAGAAGTTCTCGCACACACAAACACACCCCTACAATGTATTGGGTGGATGTGGTAAGATCAGGGAGGTGTTTTTAATCAAAGAAAGTTTAGTTTTTCACATATATTTGAAAATTTCACATTTAAAACTTTTTTTAAAAAGCTGTAAAAAGTTAAAATACAAAGGTTAGTATTCCTACATTTTACTACGTTATCAGAAAATGTTAGGGAAAGTTTTTTTCTTTTTTAATTCTGTATATTTACAGACCTAAAACCATGATGCTTCAAAGTATGGAATATAAGTTTTTGAACATTTATAAGATTTTGAACATTAATACATTTGTGTGTTGTTGCAATAGCATCTATTTTCTTTAAATAAAGATTTACCTTTTTATTTTCTTTAAATAACGATTTACCTTTATTTATGCTTTAATTTCTTTAAAACAGTCTGATGACATGCATTATTTCTGTGATTAATTGATTAGTAATGTTGTTAGGGGTTTCCTCACACGAGTAAAAGCGCTTTAGGCGTGTTTGTGACAAACACGTTGTATTTACAGACATTTTAAATGTATTTAACATCTTAAATGTTTTTTTCTGACCAACTTACATTTAATATGAATTACCTGAGTCGTTTAACAACCACATATAGGGAATGCATGTTGATTAGTAAGTTTCAGGCATAGTACAAACATGCTATGTTCGAGAAAAGCTCATATTGTTGTAATCTTTGTGTGATCTCAACCCACAAACGTAAAACTTTGTGTTGGGATGACCCAGGCATGGCATTACTAAAATAAACTTTACGGAAGTCATTTTCAAGGTGTGAGTATGCTTCGACATGTAATTATAACATATTTTATATATTATGTTTATGGTTCCATTTGCTTTAAAGTCTTTGTTTGTTTGTTTGTTATTAACTAATACTTTTTATTTTTTAACTAACACTTCAACGTCCTACACAAATTAAAGAAACATATGAGCTAAGAATGTTCTCTAACCCCAAATAAACAGATAATGGGATGTTTGCAATCTACAATATGTTAGATATTACTCAGTATGTGTGTAAATAGCTGTGCTTAAATCTTTGGGTGTATTTTACACAGCAACATATTTTGTCACCGCAGTGATGCAAAGTACCACACTCTTGTAAAGCCTATGGACTAGCTTTAAAACATAGCCTTTATGCAGGAATCACACGTGTCCAAAACACCTGTGTAAGATTCAAAAGACCAAATCACTAAGAAAAGAGGGCTGAAAAGCACTGATTATATTAAATACACAAAAGTTTGCAAATTATGGTTTCATTCGTTTTTAGTCATCTTGCTCAGATAGCAGATGACACCGTTCACATCTTGTTTCTCGGATTGTACGTGTTTTAGGTGAAGACTTTTCTTTGAGAGCCGTCAACATTCAATGTTTATAGGAATAAATGATAATTAAGAATTTAAGTGATAGTCTTTCTGTTTGAGAATGCTTGACAATCTATGACTATCCCTCTATCTATGATGCTGAATCACACAAAGTATTAACACGAAAAGTAAGTGCATGCTGTTTTACACTTAAACTATTACCACAGAATCACTTGAGTTAAATTAAAGCTTGAGTTAAGTTAAAACCAAACGTATCTTCATACCTGTTGTGCCAGACACAAATTGTTCTAAGAAATCTTTTTTGTTTTATAAATACACTTTTCTTATTTCTACAAATATCGTGGCTATATGAAGTTAATACACAATGAAACGAGAATAATGCTACCAAATACGTCTGACACAATGTTTTTAAGAAAAGGCACTGTTTTAAAATACAGATGTTTTTCTTTTGACAAACCTACAATTCCAATGATCTCACCCCGGTGGTGTTTAACATCCAAGAGCTGAAGAAGCAGTTCTTTATGCAAAAAAGCATTTAAAAACAACAACAATACAAATAGTTTAAGTTGACATAAACAAAACATCCCCTGATCATCCCTTAAGTTATAGTAAACATTTACAATGTGTAATTCTGTCAGTTTGACATGACGTACCTGCACCATATTATTGTAAAGCAAACACATTTGAGGGTTAACGTTAAAGTAAAGGATATGGATAAAATTCAAAGATTATGTTTGCACAAAAGTAGACTCTATAGAGGACAACTTGCTAAAAATAAATGTAGCATGAGCCATTTAAAACAAATACAGAAAAGCCGCATCAGTTTTGAATGTTTGTAAGTGGCATTTTATATTTTAGCCGATTACGATGTTTACATATTGTTTATATTTATTTTTGGACAGTTTGCAAAATTATAGTATACGAGCGTGGTCAAAAGTGTTAAAGAATATGATGTGTAATACTGAGCTCAGCCACGACCACAAAAGAAACATTTTTTAAAAACAATTTTTTCAATTTATTTCAACAATACATTGAGAGACATATTCATTGAAACGTTATACAGTATATGCACAAATTGAAACGTTATTCGGTATATTCATACATTGAAGCGTTATTCATAGGCTATTTGAAGCGTTATTCAGTATATTTATACATTGAAGTGTTATACAGTATATTCACACATTGAAGCATTAAAGGTGCATTGCGCAACTTTTCATGTTAAAAATACCTGTTTTTCTTCCTATTCATGCTTAAAGAACTGCCTGATGGGCTGAATGAGCCCTTCTCTGCTCACCGAGATTGCCTCTATAATCCTGTACAGTAAAATATATAAGAGGGATTCGGGCTCGAATCTGAGCCTGGGCGTGACGTCATGCGCGTTCACGCTCATCAGGCTGTCTCGCAAGTTTGTGTATAAGCCGCCATTCTCCGCATCAGCGAAGACAACTCGTGCGTCAAAAGTAGAAGATGGATTCAAAGAGACCGGCTTGTAGTCCATTCCAAACCCCAACGCAAACTCCACGTAAAGTCAAGAAAAGAAAAATTTTGTCTAGTGCCACCAAAAGGGCCAAATTGGAGTCAGACAAGCGTCGGAGTAAGACGAGAGTGAACCTCGGCAAGGCATTCAACAAATGGAGAGATCTCCGGTCT
Source organism: Semotilus atromaculatus (assembly GCA_031834385.1). Taxonomy (NCBI): domain Eukaryota; kingdom Metazoa; phylum Chordata; class Actinopteri; order Cypriniformes; family Leuciscidae; genus Semotilus; species Semotilus atromaculatus. Next base: position 189,420 of record JAULUF010000017.1, on the reverse strand, counting down.
GCTCTTGGTCTCCCTTGTGCTCTGCCCCTTTCACTGCTGTCACTGCTATCCTCAGTGCTTCTCTCCACAGTAACATCAAATTGGTCAGAGCTCGTATTCTATCAAAACGAGGAAAACGTAAAATATCTTGGTATTGTGATAAAATACATGTTTTATTCTGAACATTGCAGGAAGGGAAATACAATGGTAAAGGGGTAAATATTTTTACTCATACTGTTTAGTAGACTAACTATTTACTAAATAAAGTATTGACACATTTCACATTTATGTTTGTCAGTGTGTATTGTTCCTGTCAAAATATCTACTAAATACATCAGCACTACATGTAGTTTAGTGATTACCAAAACAGTTCAAGATTCTTGTGTGATATAACATGTTGAAAAATATGACCGATAATTAGACACAAATTTTGAATAAATTCTAACAGAAAAAGGATGTATTGTTATTGGAATATTCTACTTAGCAGATCAATAAAACAGGCTGAACCCCGCAAGTCTTCGGCGGCTTAGCCTGTTGGGCTTTTATGAAAACGTCATGGTGACATTTGATTGTTTATTACCTTGAGACATTTGAGTGAACGTTGTTGACCAACCGTGTACGGTATGATTATTATTTTGAGCTATTGCGAAGTAATCAATTATATTGTTCATGAACGTGTTTTCATAACAATACAATCATAGGTGGATACAGTAAACACATAAACAAAGTTTTCTACTACCCCTGTTTTCCCCTCACACATAAGAGTAATTTACTCAAATGTCTTTCCTTCCATATATTTGAAATGACTTGCAGATTTATAACTTTATTACCTCTGAAGACATTTTGGCTGTACTACAAAGATCTGTGCGGCAGATCCTCCTTTAGTTATGAACAGCTCGTGCTCGTGCTCGTGCATGCGTGCGTGTGCGTGTGGTCTATGAGCGTGCACAACTCTGGTTGCAGTTGCGCTTGTCGCCAGAGGGGGCGTAGTTCTGCAAAAACTCTGAAACCTGCGTTTTGCACCTTTAAAGAAACAATAAGTAAAAGTAAACCATTAGTAATGACGTTAAAGTCTGTCTAACCAGAAGATAAATTGTTTACACCCTATCACAATCATTTCATTTTTGAGATTCGTTACACGTCTGGTATCCTCCGCACAGACGTTATTGGAATCACACGTGGCATCAATTACTTTATGCATCAAGTCACCCATCTGGCGTCTAAAATAATCTTTAAACATACAGTCTATGGTAACTCTTAAACGACACTCTTTGCTCATGACGCACTCGTACACCGTAGGGTTGTGCACTTCATCTTCAGAACTCAACGGACAGCCAATCTCCATCATGTTTTTAGATTTTTAGAACAAAACTTCATGGATGGTATAAACTTTGTCCCCTATTCGATGTTGAAAGATTCGGATAGTTCCTGGAATGTCGTGCGATTGAGTCTTTGCAGCACCATCGTCCAAGTCTTGTGCATTAACACTCTCAAGTTTGGGTTTATGGGTCAGATCCTCCAAAGTGTTATTAGTCAAAGAAGCGCAAGTCGTGTCATGCTCAGGCATACAGGAGTGTTGAAGCGGTCTTTGGTTGTCCATGTAACAATCAGACGATGTTCCTTCAACCTTTGATCGATGTGATGCTGCAGTACCACAGGTGTCCACACTGGTATTTGCTCGGGTCCGGTGGTTAGGTCAGCTGTGTCAGGAGGTCAACTGAGGTCTGTGTATCTGCGAGATTATCAGGTTGGATATAGGTCTACCCCTCCGGAGGGGGTGTAGCCGTCATGACGTCGTAAACAGTGGGTGTAACCGTTTGTTTTTGACATACACAGCGGACATGATGCCTGAAAGAAGTTTATTATTTTCACTCCAATTACAAATTTTTATCAGACTTTACAAGGTCAAAACATACGCATGAGCGGATTGTTCGCAATAAGAGCCGTAACAAGCATTTAGAAAGTAAATAGGATGTAATTTCATTTTGTGCAGGCCTAAAGTTAAGTTATACAATATTAATAGGCCTATGTTAAAGTTCAGTTATAGACCTTTAGCGCATTCGAATGTGTTGAGTTAAATTTAAATGTGATATAAGTCTCACATAATAAAACATGTCATTACCGAATTCAGGGGTGTTTAATAACGTTAATAGTTTTTAAACAGCAGATGATTTAAGTTGACTGATTTTTTATTTTTTCAAACAAAGTGACACAAGTATTTCTCTAGTTTGTTGTATACACACATTTTGAGGGTCACTTATAGAAAGATGTTTTCTTGTCTTTGTTTCGTGAAATCTTTTAATTGAATGACATAGATTTCAACGTACAAACGCACATTCGCAACTCTTGTAAATGTTTTCTTTTTGCTGTAGATTAGATGATGCAGGCATCACCAGTGATAGGTGTGAGAGAGACGAACGCAAGACATTTCTACCGGCTGACGACATTCTAAGAAAACATAGTTGTCAAGTCTGGAAACCGACACATTCTAAATTTATAGAGAAAAAAAGATTTTTAGGTAAAAAAGTAATTTTTTTGACCAAGACTATTTTTTGTCTAGTATCTAAACTATTGCAGATAAAATAGTTTGACTTATATTAGATTAAAATTTAGTTTCTTATGTAGCATTCGATGCAGTTTTCCCCTGCTAATTTCAAACCAGTATGCTACTACAGCTAGCTAAACAGTGAATGACAGGGGTGGGGTGGGTTGTAACACTTCTTGAAAAAGTGTTACAACCATCCCCTATCATAGAACTGATTGATTTTAATATTTTTATAGAATGCCTATAGGCAGTGGAAAAGAGAGACAAACAGAGGGGTGACTGCCAGTTTAAAAAAAAAAAAAAAAAAAAGCATCTGATGAGGTCACAAAGAAGGGCAAGTCAGTCAGATCAGCTGACACACACACACACACACACACACGCACGCACACACACACACACATTCACACACACACACACACACTGATATATATATATATTTTTTGTTAGAAGTTGTAATATGTTTATCAATAGCCTACTGTTAAGTAAATTCGTTCAAGTAGACACATTTACATATACACACACACACACAAGTTAATCAGACAGTCTGTTCCAGAGAGGGAGTGAGACATTGTTATTTTATGTCAATAAACCTGTTTTTGAAGCATTTCATATAGTGTGGCATCCATTTTAGCTTATTTTGTGTAATTGTTACAACTTACCCCAGCATTGTATAAAAATTTAAGAACTCTAGCTACAAAATTCAGTGAGTTATAGTTACTGAAGCAAAAAGTGTTACAACCATACCCGGTCTCCCCTACGCAAGACATTTCTACCGGCTGAAGACATTCTAAGAACACATAGTTGTTTTCAAAGTTTGTTTTTCAAATTGTAAGGAAAATAGACACGCCGCACTAGATTGAGAAGAATGGTGATGTTAAAAATTTATAACAATTTCAAAACCTTGTGTTTCAGAAGAAATGCAAACAAAATCAAATATGCATAAAACACAAAGGTGTTCAAAATGTTACATGCTAACATTGTTTCAGAGTCGGTATGCTCCGGTGAAAACTTTGAGGCTGAGAACATTAGCACTGTTAAACATACGGTTCAATAGTGATGTTCAATATAAACAAGAATCAATGCGACTGAGCTTGTTTCACATATAACCGTTTATAGTTAGATATAATAGTTAGATAATTTATCTAACAATTGAAATTTACGATATGTTAAAACATTTTGGTATTCTGATACTGCTTCGGCATGTTTTCATGAAAAGAAAAACAAAATATGAAGACATTAAACACAACGTCTAGAGATGATTAGACCTAAAAGACAGATGTCTAAAACTCTGTTGTCAAAGTATTGATGTGGACAGAATAAAAACGAATCACCCCCATCTTTCACTTAATACCACTTATAATTTGTAATTCATTAACTGTTAGTAGTGTTAACATATACCATGTGTCACTTTTTGACTGATTTATGGCCCTGTCGCTCATGACTGACAGAATTCTTGTATCATGAAACCAGCGCTTCTGATTTATGATGGGTCACTGACAGGCTCCGGTATGTCTAGGCTGCGTGGCGCCGTGTGACCGCCTCCTGCGGTGACATCCTGGGTTGGATGTGTGAAAGAAAGGTGTCTGCCCATGGCCTTCCTGTTTATTGACCGTCTACCTGCGCGAGATAGGTGTTATGTCCGTGTGTATTCTGTCTGCTGGGGAGCCCCGAGTTCACACTTCGCCAAAAGCTGCGTGTATAAATTAATGTAGAGCGCGAACGCAGTTACTGAAGCATACTAGTGTCTCGTGTCTCGTGTCAAGCGCGTCCGTTGTTTTTGCCTCGTTCTCAAACAATTTTCGTGAATCGTGATTGCAAGAAGATGGATGCTTGTCTTAACAGTAAGTTTGTTTAATTTTATTTAGTAATATTATTACGAGGCTTTATTTATTTATATGAATCATTGTTCTATTGCGTTACTAAGGTTTCTCTGCGCTGCAGGTGATGTTGGTCTCTTCGAGATTATTGATGAAATTAATTTCCTGAATCAAGCTAGTGGTACGTATGATTATGTTTAAATATTGCATAGAGTGTGTGTGTGTGTCTGTGTGGCGGATAATCATGTTTTATTTTGTTTTTGTTTTTACCAGGAGGCGTGACGGTGCATAGCACCGCAGCTGCATCGCACAACATGGTTCATCTTCACGCGAGAGGTCGGACACGCTCGCCCTCGGTAAATGTTAAATGTTGTTACATCCGTGTTTAAACGCTGTTGTGGATGTGTAAAAATGTCTTATCTTCTTTGTGTTTTTTGTTTTTACCAGGGGCGAAACGAGTGACTATCTCTGCGTTAGTGCATACTGCTCGGGGCGACAGCGCGAGCGCTAACATTACACCCCTTGGTAACTGCTTTTGTAATTCGTCTTTATCAAACATTTATATTAGTATACGGTGTTATGGATTGTTGAATTATTTTAAAACTTTAACATGTGCATTTCCAGAAGGAATATCAAACGTGGTGAGTGCGATTGGTGTGTCTGAATGTGCGAACGATGCAGGCAAGGATGGTTTGGATGGCATAGCGACAAGACCGAAAAATAGGCTTAAACGGAAAGCTGCTGTGTTGTTCCATGCGGACGCAAAAGCTTCTGCTGATGGTTCTTCGAGAGACGTAGGCCTACCACAGACAGCCGCCGCGAAGAAACCAAGACGATCAGCTGTTAAAAGTAAGTAATGAACAAAAGATGCTGGATTGTTTTCTGTTCACAGTAAATCAGGTAGATAAAATGGATATGTGTGTGGTATTTTTATTTATTTTTATTCAGACGTAATCGTGAGAGATTGAATGTTTTTATACAGTGCCAATACGTTATTTTAGTGCTGTTGTTAACATACACATTTTAATTGTTGGTGAAAAAAATAAAATAAAATAAATAAAAAACTTTATTCACATTTAGCATTTATTTATAATTTTAACTGACTCCTATGGTCAACTGTGTGTAAAAGTGTAGACATGGTGATTTTTTAGCCTATAGCGCCCTCTATAGGGAATGTTCTAGTATTACAGTGTCTGATTCATAGATGTTAGTCTGGTCTTATTTGAGTGTTTGTTCATATTTGTCACCCCAGATATAGGGTGTTATAGAGTTTGGTATTTTTAACATTAAAAACAATACGACTAATAACAGATTTTTTTAAAATGTAATTTTATTTCTTAGACTTAGAAAATATAATAATATTAGTTTTGTTGTTATAATATTAACACACATCTGTACTAACTTAATGTTTTCACTCCTTTCTTCTTCTTAACAGAGGTGTTCGTAGTTGACAGTGCAGTTCCGGATATAAATGATGTTCAGAGCTGGACTGATGGCTTGATACAATCGTGGGATGATTGTGTATTTACAAACTCCCCTAAAGAAACACCGCAGTCTGTCCCATCCAGCAAACGTGTGGTGACCGTGGAAGAATCTGACCCTGAAGAGCTGCCTTCAAATCAGGAGGCTTACAGACGGGAAACACAACGCAATAAAGACAATCAACACATAGACGGACTGATACAGGACTCTGTCAAGACCGCATTGAATGCCTTCGAGGTACGTTTTGACAAACGCCTTAATGCAATTGAGAGACGTTTAGATGCCTATGAGGCTGCACAACAACAACAACAGGGTATCTGGATTAAACAAGGCCTAGCAGCACAGCGGTTACATAGTGGGGCTATCCAAAAAGTAGCCGGAGAACAATGCATGATTGTGGATTTGTTAAAGCATCTTGTGCTCACGCTTAAAAAGAAACAGGGGTGAGTTGTGAACATTTTATATATTTTGTATTGTTTGTTTAATTCACACAATTTTTTTTTTGTTACACAGAGGATGTGATTTTAGCATGACTGTATAGTTATTGGTTAGGTAGTTTTTCTTTCTATCTTTTTTCACTGTATGGACACGGGGTTTATCATCCATAGTTTTTAAATGTGCGACCACCTGTGGTTTTAAATAAATAAAATAAAAAAAGATCTGATTTAAAAATGTCTAAATGTTGTCGGGAGCCAGATGGTTTTGATCCGGGTCCGGTAGCTAGGTTTAGACGAAACGATGGTAGTGTGGTGCCCCTTGAACAGTGCAGTAACGCAGAAACATTGCTCTATTTAATACAGACTGTGGAGGATATGAATAGGTCTGAGTCTACAACTGATACGTTGGTAGAATTATTAAACATTGTGAGATCAATGTCCGATGATGATCCTGAACCAAATAATGATTTTGAACATGTTGTAAATACCCAACAAACAGGAGAGGTGTCAGAACCTCCTCCAGAACCAAATTCTGCAATTGATCATCTTGTGTCTTTTCACCAGTCAGGAGAGGGCCCAGATACTCGGACACACCGCACACTCAACCCTGACGCACCCAACATGGGTCTCACAGATAGAGATATAGAATCACTTGTAACAGTGGGTGGCGATGTTAGTGGGTACACTGTACTGCCACGAGCTCGGTTCAACGGTCTGGAAATCCACAGGCTTATAAACCTTCGTGAGATTTCGTCCACAGATTTAGCAGCCTACACCGTGTTTTTACATGACACACTTTCTGAAATTGTGGAGTTTTCCAGACTGTTAGGCGGAGACGGGTGTTTAATCAGCATCACGTTGAGGGGGTCGAGTTTGACATCAGATGTTAGTACGCTTTTGACGGGTAGCAATGGTTATAGTGTAGATCTATTTATAAACGATCTTGAAAAAATAATGCAGAGCAACTCTGACGTCCAGTTTGATGAGAGATTGAATTTAAGACTGTCGATAGCGAGAAGTAAACATGGCGGTGCTTATCGAAAGATTCGTGATCTTGCCCACAATGAAGTGATTTCCAAAAACAGACTTAATCTGTTCTGTCCCACGAACATTTCAAACAATCTTTGTTTTGCAATCTGTCTGGCACATTTCCTAAATCCACAGAAACCACACATAGAGCTAGAGTCTGTAGGATCTTCATTGCAGAAGTCAGCTGGCTATGTTGATCAACACAAAATAGCGTTTAATGACATCAGACGGTTTGAACAGATGCTGAACGTTAAAATAGTTGTCTTCTATCGTTCTGATACGGGTGTTTTGGAGAAGTATACAAACACAGACGATCCGCATCCTAAAACAGCATTTTTGTACCTGCATGACGAACACTATTTTATGATTAAAAATCTACGTGCATTTATTGGCACCCCATACGTGTGTGAGTTCTGCTACCAAGGGTTCACATGCAGAAGAGATCACAGATGTCGGTACATCTGCGATGTCTGTAATGACCCGGCATGTCATAAACAACCCAAAAAGCCAAAACATTGCGGTGACTGTCTGCGCTACTGTAAGTCTGACTATTGTTTTGAGATGCATAAAAAAACACCTCGAGGTATGCAATATGCGCAGTGCGACGTGACTAAATATTGTAGTAAATGTAATAGACGTTACCATGTCAGCGGTGATAAACCCAAGCCCCATAAATGCCCTGCAGATCGTTGTGTGCACTGTGGTGAGAGTTTGGTTTCCGATGGTGTGCATCAATGTTTTATCCAACCAGTTAAGCCGGAGATGCCAAACGATCGTTACATTTTCTACGATTTTGAGACCCGTTATGAAAATGGTAAACACGTTGACAATTTTGTATGTGCTATCACGTTTAATGGTGAGGAATTCGTGGCTGAAGGGCCCGATTGTGTGGATCGACTCGTTAAAAAATTCAGACAACCACGCTACCTTAATTACACATGGATCGCGCACAATGCAGGCGGGTTTGATAATTTCATTATTTTGGAATTCTTTACTAAGATGGGGATTGCTCCTAAAATCACAATGCAAGGCTGCAGGCTAATCTTAATGTATGACACAGCTTTCAAACAGCGTTTTATTGATTCATACTCATTCATACCCATGCGTCTGGCCAAGACACCTGTTGCGTTTAATTTGACTAATGCTGAGAAGGGCTATTTTCCGCACCACTTTAACCGCATTGAAAATGACAACTACATAGGCCCGTACCCTGACAAGAAATTTTACGGGTATGCGACAATGTCGAACCAAGACAGGGCATCGTTTGATGATTGGTACAATACCATATCTGACAAAGTGTTCGATTTTAAAAAAGAACTGGCGCTTTATGGTAAAAACGATGTCGTTTTGCTGAGGGAAGCTTGCCTGAAGTACCGCGACGAATTCATTTTGTGTACAGGCCTTGATCCATTTAATTACACCACTTTGGCAGCAACATGTATGGCTACATATAAAACACACTACATCCCTAAAGACACAATAGCTCTGACACGTAACAATGCGTACACCCACCAGAACAAGACTTATTCAAACATCTCAATTGAATGGCTTGAGTTTGTCCGAAAATCGCGATCCATAGATGTTCAACATGCTCTTAACAGTGGTGAGGCGTCATTTGGGAAATACTATGTGGACGGCTTCTATGATGACGGCTACATGAAAAAAGCATTCGAATTTCTCGGGTGTTTTTTTCATAGGTGCGAGCGGTGTTATAACCCCAATGATATAAACCCTTTATCAAAAGTGCCTTATGGTGTTCTGAGAAGACAATGTGATGATAAGATTGAAATTTTGGAGCGCGCATACGGTCTTCAGGTCGAGGTGATTTGGGAATGTGATTGGGTCCGCGCTAAACAGACCGACGCAGCAGTGATGGATTTCATGTCCACTTACGAACACACTGAAAGATTGAAACCCCGTGAAGCTCTATTCGGCGGCCGTACTAACGCATTAAAACTGTATCACAAAGTTGCGGAGGGCGAGCGGATTAGGTATGTTGACTTTACATCGCTATATCCCTTCTGCCAAGCTCGAAAATGCTACCCAATTGGGCATCCTGAAATAATACACAAGGATTTTCAAAACCTTGAAGATTATTACGGTCTCGTCAAGGCTACAGTCCTTCCGCCACGGAAGTTGCTTCACCCCGTACTGCCTTATAGGACCGGGGGTAAGTTAATGTTTCCTCTTTGCAGGACATGTGCTGAACATCAGAACCAGACACACCCGTGTGTGCATACTAATGAGGAAAGATCAATTCATGGGTCCTGGGTTAGCATTGAACTGTTAAAAGCCGTTGAGAAGGGTTATGTAGTGACAAAAATCGATGAGGTCTGGCATTTTCCCCAACGCTCTGAAACATTGTTTTGTGATTATGTTAAAACATTTTTACAGTTCAAACAGGAAAGTTCAGGTTTTCCAAAAGACGTTGTGACCGACGCCGACAAAGAATCTTATGTTAGAGATTACTTTGAGAAAGAAGGGATTAAGCTGAATCTGGACAAGATTGAGTTTAATGCTGCACGCAGATCCATTATGAAGCTACTTCTTAATTCTTTATGGGGGCGGTTCTCTATGCGCGAACAGTTGCCGACAACCGAAATACTAACAGACCCTGAACAGTTTGCCCGATACATTTTTGGCGTTGAGTATGACCTCAAGCATTTCTCATTTGTGTCAGACGCTGTTGCAATCGTTCAGTGGGCTTACGCAGATGGGAAAGGTACCCAGACTCGTGACATTAACGTCTTTCTCGGGGCTTTTACAACAGCCCATGCACGGTTAGAGCTTTATGATCTCATGGACAGGTTGGGTGATAGAGTGCTTTATTGCGATACAGATAGTGTTGTGTTCACGTCTAAAGAGGGTGAATATGAGCCTCCACTAGGTCCATATCTTGGCGACCTTACTGATGAAGTTGGGGATGGGGACCATATTGTTGAATTTTCTTCAAGTGGTCCGAAAAGTTACGGGTATCGGACTTCTAAGGGTAAGGTCTGTATGAAGGCCAAAGGTATCACGCTGAATGCCGTAAACTCTGAGACCATTAGGTTAGACTCATTAATTGGTCTTGTCGATCAATATGTGAGGGGGCGGGGTGACAGTAATTACAATCTCGCATACACCGACAGTATAGTGAGGAACAAAAAGCAGTTCACATTGCACAACAAGTCAGTTGTGAAAAAATTTAAAGTCGTTTACAACAAGCGTATTTTGCTACCCGACCTAACTACGCTACCATATGGCTACTGACAACGTTTTTGGGCATCGGGGGGTGCTAGACCCGAATGGTTTTGATTTCAGATTACAACACCCATTTTCATGTGTTTTAAGTGGTCCTTCTAGCTCAGGAAAAACATTTTTTGTAAAAATGTTGTTGGAAAATGCTAAAAGTGTAATTTCAAAAAAAATTGAAAACATTGTGTACATTTATGATTGCTGGCAACCTTTGTATGATGAATTGTTGAAACTGTATGATATTAAATTTATTGAAGGTATCCCACAGACCCTGAATGATGATCGTTTGTTCCCCACCAACAAGACACATTTTTTGGTATTGGATGATGTTATGAAAGATGCTAGTAGCAATTCTGAAGTTGAACGCGTGTTCACGACCTATGTGCACCATAAAAACTTGAGTGCTTTGTATATTGTACAAAACTTGTTTTTTCAAGGTAAATCCAGCAGGACCATCAGCTTGAACACGAATTATTTGGTATTGTTTAAAAACCCCAGAGACAATACCCAAATTAATGTGTTGGCGCGGCAGATGTACCCCAGAAACACAAATTTCTTTATGGACTGTTATGAAAATGCGACCAGCATTCCTTTCGGGTACCTTTTGATTGACTTTAAAGCGAAAACACCAGAGCAGTACCGTCTCAGAACAGATATTCTGTCACAACACCCAGTTGTGTACATTCAGAAAAGAAAACATTGACAGAGAGATTTGAAAATGTCTGCAAGACTTTTAAGAAACCTGCCTCTTTTAAAATTGTTATTAAAAGCCACGCCTAAACAAAGACGCGTTATTTTAGAGGCGGCCGCAGACGAGCTCATTGTGACATTGTGTGAAGTAGCTCTTAACGTGGTCCATGGTAATATTCCACTAACACCACAACAATATCAGAAACTGAAGAGAAGAAGAAGCGAGATCAAAATTGTTGCAGATAAAAAGGTTGGAGTTAGACGCAAAAGAAGGTTAATCAACCAACAAGGAGGATTTCTATTACCTTTGTTAAGTGTCGCAATTCCCTTTATAACCAGTTTGGTTACATCTAAATAAGTTTGATGATGGAGTATGCTGAGAAGATGTTTTTAGTCCCACAACACCAGTTGGATAAACTGAAATCCTCTAACACCCGTGAGTCTATACAACAGGTTGTGGAGAATGACCTGGACATGACTATAAGAAATATTTTGCACAGGTCTGATCTGGATCACCATGAAAAAGCTAAGATGTACACAGGTGTTTTGCAGCGGTTTTTAACACTCACTAGACAAGGGGATAGGGAATCCACCACATTAACATTAAGTCTACCACAGCCTGGTAATGTTGAAAAAGAAGACCCACCCGCTACAGACCATGTGAGTGCCCATGACGATTTAGGTGCTTTTGCAGATGAGATTTTAAAGAATATTCCGCAGAGGAGTGTGAAAAATGTTCGTTACATTTTAGATAAAATGTCTAAAACTAAAGATGTAACTTCGTGGACTGAGTCGGGAGAGTTTGTGTTTAAAGGGAGAACAATCCCTGGTTCACACATGCTTGACTTAGTTAAAAGCGTCACGGCTCCACAAAAGATTGCTGACGAGCGGAGACCTGGTGGATGGCGCGAATTTCTGGAGGCTTTTGCTAGTTTAAATTTGCCACACTCTGTGGTACCAAACCACTATGTCAGACATACTATTAACTCTTTCAAAACCAAATCGACCCCCACTATAACAGGATCATCTAAGAAGAGTAAAAAACAGAAAGCGTTTCCGGGCACCCCGATACATTCAGAATATTCAGAAGACCTCACATTCAAAGCACCCGATCTCACCCAGACTAAGTGGTTAAGTTTTTAAACTCACAGTTTGTATGTATTGTGTTCTCATTTTCTCTCTTTTTTTGTTTTTTTTTGAAAACTTATGATGTGACGTATATGTGTAATAAAAGAGGGTTTAAAGAAACACATTTCCGTTCATTACTTGTTTTATTAAAAATATTTAGCATGAGACATGAACATTTCACCCATTTGTACACACTGAACACATTTGAAAACATTTTCATTACATGGAGCTTGTTTTAGTTTTTTCACAAATGCTGACACCTTTTTGTCATTTTTAATCAAATCATTACAATACAATTTCAACACATAATCATAATCAAATCCCTTCGCCATGTGGTAGAGAAAGAACACACAATGTTGTCCACACGTGTCTGATGAAAAATCTTGGACTTGCACAGTTGAATGTTGAACTTGACTAGAATTGAGCCTTAAAAAGTTTTTGATAATCGGCGGAAAACCATGGTAGTCTGGTTTATTACCAAAGCTGTCGAAAAAACACCCTACACCATCCTCATTTATGTAGATGGCCACCCAGTGTTCCCCTGGGAGTCCTGAATGATGTGTATTGATTAAAACCATTGCTGGTAGCTTTCTTAAAGGGGCTTTTGGTAGATAGTCACATGGTAGAACTCCGAGAAAATAAGTATTGCATGATACCTTATCCATGACAGCCGTAAGCTGCACAGTGTTCATTTGAACGTGTTAGTAGTAATCAACCAGGATCTGACGGCGATTTGACACTTCAATCAAGCTGTCAAACAAAGCATAAACAATAAGGTTAATTGTACGTGGTAGTGGTTGTCTGAAACGGGCTTCTAGTCTAATATTGCCACTTTTGATAAGCGACACATGCTGACTACACTCCTCATCTGGGGCGAAATTGAACGCATAGAGTGTATAGCCGTGCAGAAAATCCTCCCTATTGATGCATAGAGCCTGGTTTTTAAGATGCCTTCCAGTTGCCAGCGCTAATTGGTAAAACTCCCGCACTGCAGAACCGTTTTCATATTCAGGTTGCAGAGGCTTCGCGGGGTACTGTTGACCATCCAGATAAATGGCCAAAAATTCTAAATCGTAGTTTTTAAACGCAAAAGGGTTTTTATTATACGCCCCCACAAATGCATCGTTATCAACCATCGCTAGAACCAGAGATTTTGGTAGAGTTCCTAAGAACAAGTTTTCTTGATTGCAGACACGTGAGCCGGCAGGTACTGCGATGTGTCAGATATCGCTGATAATGGTGGCACTTCTATATAAGTGTTTTTTTCAACAGCGGTTTGAGTTAGTGGCACTGTAAACAGATCCAGTTCGGACTTTAAACACTCCTCTGACATGTTGTGTAGTAATGCCATGATCTAAAATATTGTTTTAACAGAGTTCCTTGATCTTTTTGAAGCAGTACGCTTAGCTGTCTCCTGGCGCTTGCGTTTTACAACTGATGTTTTCTTGGGGGGACGTTTTGTTTTCTTCTGCTTCTGGCCACTCCTCCGCACCCCTGGCGGCCTAGATGCTCTTTTGCGAGCCATTACCATTAGCCCTGAACCGTCTTGAGTATCGTAGTTGTTGTTAAAAGATCGCGATAACGTATTACTAACAACGTCACTTAGTATGTTTTTTGCAGCTGATTTAAGATGCGGCTTGGCTATGCTAAATCCTCGTTTTAGTAGTGGTATAGCCATTCTAAAGAGCCCTCGAAAAAGGCCGCCCAAACCGGCCCCATACATAACTCCGCCTCCTGCATACCCGGGGAGCCCGCTGCCTGCCTGATTCTGGTAATAGAACCAGGGTCTAGTAGCACATAGGGTCGACATTGTGGTTGTTGAAATACACCATTTTAAACTAAATGTTTTACAGGCCTGAAGTGAAGTTTAATGCACACTTTTCCGTAAGAAAATGGGACGTGTTGATTTTGATCGTCCTTCACCTCTATAACAATATCCGTAATGACAGATTTGTTGATAGATGCGTAGTGCGGTTTGTCGTATCGAACACTGACTGTGTTATTGTTATCCCCTGTTATTTGTACACACTCCAGTAGTGGTACGAATGCATCACCTACGGATTGGTAACGGATAATATCCGTGTAGATATAAAGAGTATAGAAACCCCCGTGTATGTCCGACTGATGCATCGCATATGTTACAACATCCTTTTCAAAATTAGTTTTTTCAGGATTTGTTTTTTGCAGAATAGAATCTCCTATAGGGATGCCTGGTTTCAATCCTAAAATAATGGCTAGTTTTCCATGGAATGTTATTGAAATGTTAGGTTTTGCTTTCAGAAATACTTTGTTTTTTACACGGTCGTAGCCGAATACCCCCTGGGTTGCTACTAAATCATTTATTACACTAACTAGAGATGGGACATTTTCGTAATATCCTGTTTTTATTGGAATGCGTAGTTTCGACAAGCTGGTCGTCTTCACATCCACACCGTGGCGCATGCTGTTATTGTATTTTTCACCATCGGCAGTGGTGGGTCCTATGTTTATCTCAAAAACGGCATCATTGCTGTTAAAGGTGTACCAACTTCTTGGATATTCAATTTGAACAAGTCCTACTTCCCATTCTCCTTTTATATTTATAGGGGTAGCCAGTCTTGTTGTATAATTAGAGATTTTATTATTCGGGTACACAGACAGTGAAGCGTTGCAGGGTAGTGTGACATAAAATCCGCCCTCAGCCATGTCTGGTTTTTATACAACTGTACGCATCCTGGGTGTGTGTTTTGTTTTTATGGCTTCTGTACATCAACTAATTCTTTCTGATCGATCCATGAAGCAAATTTCGCAGGCCACCCGAGCCATTGTACCAGCACTAACGTTTTGCGACCTTTTGTCTTCTTATCTAAATTTTTTTCAACTTTAAAGGTTTTGTTTTTGTTGACAATTATTTTTTGCAATTCTTCTGCGTAAAAAACACCGTCGATAACATCCCCGTCGTAATCACACAATCTGTAAACAGGAGGATCCCGTGGTATACACGCTGATATAGTAAAATACTCTTGTGTGTAGTTTTCCTCATAACCCTTTGCAAACGGGCCTCTGACTTTAGAAATTCGAACCACATCGCCATTCTTGTATTTAAATATGGGGTTAACACTACGAGGTCGGGTATCTCCATATAGGTTGTGTAACACAACAGACTCGTTTTCTTTCCCCACATCAATCGGCCTCATCTTGATGCTTCTGTGATGGCTCGCATTGTATCCTTGTGTAATGTCTTGAAGTATGTCGATGTACCTTTTGGAGTTTGTAGCTGTTAAATATCTCCACATTCTACCTTTTAAGGTTCTATTAAACCGCTCAACAACACATGCCTTTAATTCTGTGGCTGTTGCGTAATGGGAAATATTGTACTTTTTTGTTACATTTTGAAAGTGTTTGTTAAAAAACTCCTTTCCTTTATCTGTCTGTAATTTCTGTGGTACACGACCCTCTTTCAGTATGGATTCAAAAGCTTTAGAGACCTCTACACCACTCTTGTTTTTTAATGCCCGTACCCATGCATATTTACTGAACAGGTCGATACATGTCAACAGAAAATGGTTGTTGTCGTTTACCGAGGCATATGCCGACATATCAACTAGATCGGCCTGGAACAACATATCTACACCGTAGACAAAAACCCGATTCCTTTTGTATTTTAGAGGGGCAGTTCTATGTAGTGTATACGCATCCTCACCAGCGAGCCAGTCTGAAACCTCTTTATCGGTTAAACGAACCCCCGTTTCTTTTAAAACAGCATCTTTTAAGCGTTTTTTCCCCCCTAAAGAACCGGGGTTAGAAGGTGTGTAGTAAGTCTTTTTCATTTCTTCCGACATGTTTCCACTTCACGCTCCACAAAAGAATAAACACAGATGGTTTAAGTGGTTAAGGTTTTTATTTCTTAAACAGTTAAAAGAAACATTGGCATCATACAGCATCGATGTAGTGTAGAAATTTTATACACATCACAATGTTGTTCTCAAGAATGTAATCAACCAGTGTTTCAACAATTTCACAAACATCAGTCTGATTGTTTCTAGACAATATGTCTACACATAGATCGGTCACATATGTACACAAGCACAATATATCGGCTATTCTAATACAGCTGCCGCATTCAGTCATCAGGTCTAAAATTTTTCTGATAGTTAGACAAACTGGTTCACCCGCATTAACGCATAAACGCATCATATCTGTCCATTCATTTGACACTGTTCTTACAACAGACATTTGTTTCTTGAGATTTGTAAAACGTTTGGTATCAACAGCACATTTGTTTACAGTAACAGATACATTGGTACATTCATTAATGATCTTATACAACAAGCTGGTCATCTCACATCTAATACGTTGTTTAAGCAACCACTTTGCCATTCCAGTTGCAAAACATGTGTTACCCATGTCACTGTTACTGTCAGACAACTTGGACAATACCTTTCCAGCTGTCCACAGCGTCATAGACAATTTGCTCACTACTGACGTCCACAACTTTCTCTCTGACTTCACGAAGCTTTTCCACAATGAAAACTTCGTCACGCAGTTCATGTAAAATAGCCTCCACTGATCCTTGAATCCTCTGGGGGTGAACCCTTAAACCACAACGGCTCAATGCTTGAGCAACGATGTGCTTAAGGTCCGGTCTCACCAGATTACGTGTCAGTTCGTCAAAGTAGGCGTCAAAGAAATAGGGTCCCGGTTCAAATAAGCAGGAGTGTCTAATCTGACTGGGGTGATCCACTTCACAACCCAAACAGAGTTCTTTCAGCTTTTTGTTGATGATATGTTCCAGAAGGACCACAACAGTCGCTTTTATGATTTTGAATCCGTCAGAGCGGATACAGCTGTCTGTGTTGTCAATTCCAGCAAGGGCCGCTGCTCCAGCTATTGCGCCAGTGTTGCCGTATGGTGTTGTAAGGAAGGTCAGGTTGTGATATCCAAGGTCCATACAAAATTTATCCAACCAACTGTTGTCACATGTTTGAGGTTGGGACTCCAGCGGTGTAGCATTGTCATCAGGCATCGCAGGGGCAGCCTCAGGGTTGTTGCTGTAGGAGTAGACAGTTGTAGATTCTTGAGACATGGTGAATGAATGTAGCAACTGAACCGATCTGCAGGCGTTTTTTAATGACTGTAATATGTGGGTGGGCTTAAGAGGCGGTCTTCAGCATTGGTGACGCCCTCCTTAGGGTGAAACAATTTAATCTTTACAGAACTGTAACGGTCATACATGTCGCACCATCTAAACATCTTGTCCACGCATGTAAATACAGTGTCAAGCATACGAACATCTTTCCACTGAAACAAAAATTTCATGTCATAGCACAAGTGATGCTCAGATTCACGAACAGGCCATGCTCGTTCGCAGAGCTTTGTCTTGTCGTTGCAGCAAAAAACATAAACACAATCGTCTGGTAACTTTTTACTATGGTCCCCGACCACACGAAATCTTGTGTCAGGAATTAAGCCATCCCACTCGGCTACGTACAATGGATTATCACCACAGTCGTGCAAATCTCTCCAAACGTAGTGGAAAAACACAAACCAGTCTTTGTCGTGGAAAATCAGACATGGGTTCTGAGATGTAAAATCTTCTTCAACATCTGCCGTGTAGAGTTTCACACAACGCTGCACCTTGTCAAACACATATCTCACCACACGATTACCAGACATTGAGAAATCACGTTTCACAAAAGCCGAGTCTTCATGAAGAAACTTTGTCAAGCTAACATTTTGCTGTTTCTTCCGCGGTGCAAAAGTTAGATCTTCTCTCATTTCAACAAGTCCTCTTGTTGGCGAAATACACATAACCTTTCTAGGGGTTTTAGGAGTTCTCGGAGCAGCCATTGTATCAGGAAAGTTGTAGAATGTCTTCTGTGTTCAACAGTGTATTCCCTAACCTTATTTAAAACTGCAGCAAAAAACGTAGGTAGTGACGTTGTTGTGAATAAGGTATAACAGGGCGGAACATACCATAAAAACTACAAAGGCAAGTTTTGAGGTGTGAGCTCATTAAACCAGTCGTAAAAGTCAAATTTAACATCTGCTTGATCTGTTTTGTCTTTTAAATGCCACCGGACATCAGCACGGAGGATGTCACACGGCGCCACGCAGCCTAGACATACCGGAGCCTGTCAGTCATGAGCGACAGGGCCATAAATCAGTCAAAAAGTGACACATGGTATATGTTAACACTACTACTGTTGTTTAGTGACATACACAAAATAGCTGTGTATCTGTGCTGTGAAATGCACATCTTTAAGTGTAATAGTTTACAGAAAAAACAGCAATACCCATCTTTCATGTCGATGTTTCGTAGACATAGCAGAAAGATGCTCTAAAAGAAATATAATTTTAGTCTTAAACACTCATAGACGACTGTAATTTAATACTCTTTATGCCATATTTGTACGTGTTTTTCATAAATTCCTAAAAATTCCTAAAAATTTAGATTTTTTTTTCTAAAATATAAAATGCCACTTACAAACATTCAAAACTGATCACAAGTGGTTTTTCTATATTCATTTTAATTGTCTCATGTATTTACTTTTTAGCAAGTTGACCTCTATAGAGTCTACTTTTGTGCAAACATAATCTTTGAATTTTATCCATATCCTTTACAAGGACAGGATAACGTTAACCGTTTTTTAAACGTTAAAACGTTGCTTTTTTGCATAAAGAACTGCTTCTTCAGCTCTTGGATGTTAAACACCACCGGGGTGAGATCATTGGAATTGTAGGTTTGTCAAAAGAAAAACATCTGTATTTTAAAACAGTGCCTTTTCTTAAAAACATTGTGTCAGACGTATTTGGTAGCATTATTCTCGTTTCATTGTGTATTAACTTCATATAGCCCCGATATTTGCAGAAATAAGAAAAATGTATTTATAAAACAAAAAAGATTTCTTAGAACAATTTGTGTCTGGCACAACAGGTATGAAGATACGTTTGGTTTTAACTTAACTCAAGCTTTAATTTAACTCAAGTGATTCTGTGGTAATAGTTTAAGTGTAAAACAGCATGCACTTACTTTTCGTGTTAATACTTTGTGTGATTCAGCATCATAGATAGAGGGATAGTCATAGATTGTCAAGCATTCTCAAACAGAAAGACTATCACTTAAATTCTTAATTATCATTTATTCCTATAAACATTGAATGTTGACGGCTCTCAAAGAAAAGTCTTCACCTAAAACACGTACAATCCGAGAAACAAGATGTGAACGGTGTCATCTGCTATCTGAGCAAGATGACTAAAAACGAATGAAACCATAATTTGCAAACTTTTGTGTATTTAATATAATCAGTGCTTTTCAGCCCTCTTTTCTTAGTGATTTGGTCTTTTGAATCTTACACAGGTGTTTTGGACACGTGTGATTCCTGCATAAAGGCTATGTTTTAAAGCTAGTCCATAGGCTTTACAAGAGTGTGGTACTTTGCATCACTGCGGTGACAAAATATGTTGCTGTGTAAAATACACCCAAAGATTTAAGCACAGCTATTTACACACATACTGAGTAATATCTAACATATTGTAGATTGCAAACATCCCATTATCTGTTTATTTGGGGTTAGAGAACATTCTTAGCTCATATGTTTCTTTAATTTGTGTAGGACGTTGAAGTGTTAGTTAAAAAATAAAAAGTATTAGTTAATAACAAACAAACAAACAAAGACTTTAAAGCAAATGGAACCATAAACATAATATATAAAATATGGTATAATTACATGTCGAAGCATACTCACACCTTGAAAATGACTTCCGTAAAGTTTATTTTAGTAATGCCATGCCTGGGTCATCCCAACACAAAGTTTTACGTTTGTGGGGTGAGATCACACAAAGATTACAACAATATGAGCTTTTCTCGAACATAGCATGTTTGTACTATGCCTGAAACTTACTAATCAACATGCATTCCCTATATGTGGTTGTTAAACGACTCAGGTAATTCATATTAAATGTAAGTTGGTCAGTGTTAGAAATGAAAAGATTTCCGAACACGAAGTGCCTTTTTCTCTCCGTCCCTTTATTGAGTTGTGAATGAATAAAGTCATAAACCCAACGCGTTGGTGAAGCCAGAAAGATAGCTTAACTTCACTTTCGGGGTCCCATAATATATAGTGAAATATCAAGAGGAGTAACATACATCTAACCAATAGAAACATACATGACTTCATACAGATCATATATACGTTATATAATATTTATATAATAATCCTATATTTGGTCAATATCCGGTTAGATTTCCTCTAGTTCCTTGGGCTCCAGAAGGATTCTATAATAGACACAGTACATAGGACACAAAATACAATGCATACACAGAAACCAAAGAGGGAGGGTGAGCTCTCACTCCTTCTCTAATATGAAACAGATGTTTGACTTACATACAGACAAAAGAATGTGTCGACCATGCATTAACTCTGGACAGAGCTGAGATATAGAAAAACATTTCTCACAGTGCCCCCTTTGATAATGACAGTTATCCTATAACATAATTATCACAGTACATTATTCTCAGCATGTCCATTATAGCAGAGTAATACATGATAACATACTTCAATTAACCATTTTCCTTCAAAATCATTAGTACTTTATAGTTCTGTTTGCTAAGGAATATTGAGAGGATACAAAAATATTCTTGTGGCATTTTTGTACAAACATAACAGTCACTCTTTTTCCCTGTAGACTTAGCAGTGAAGTTGGCTAACCTCCACCACATATTGGAGGCAAACGCATGTGGTTCGTCTTCATGGCTCAGCCAAGTTTCATTCCCACTGCTAATAAGTGCATGTGTATGAATGAGTAAGTTCGTCAGCACAAACAGGTATAACAGTGACTGTATAGACATAGTGTAATGGACTCAATGGTACTTATTGCTAATTTCAATCAGCAATCTAGTTCTTCGTCTACTTCTCTTCCTCGTTCTCCTTTCGATCAATGCTGGATGTCCACCTCCGCATAGACTTATGCGCTCCCTGGGGACGGGGCTGCCTTCACTCTGCTAGCATGAATCCACTGCGGCTGGAGGTCAGTCAGAATACCTGTCCTCGTCACAGCGATGACTGTCGCAGGCCCCAGGTAGTTGGCTTCCCCAAGTTTCGTGGGTTTCAGACACCTTATCAGCACCGATTGTCCTGGAACGAAAGGATGAGTTGGCTTTTCTGAGGGAAGAGGGAGAGAGAGAGAGACATCACCATTTATGCCATTTAACGTTCTAACTAGGGAATCCACGTAATCTGCGATGATCACCTCCGTGTCACCTGTGGAAAGATTGCCAGCGCGACCTCTGACCCAAGGGGTCGGGAAAGGTCTACCCATGAGAATTTCAAAGGGAGACATTTTTGTAGTGGCTGATGGAGACATTCTCATTTCAGTCAGTACGGCAGGCAACAAATCAACCCAATTTCTGCCCGTATCTAGACACGCTTTATTAAGACGTTCTTTTATCGTTTTGTTCAAACGTTCTACGTTGCCAGATGACTGAGGCGCATAGGGGATATGGAAGTGCCAATTAATACTAAGTTCTTTAGCTAATAATTGCGTGACTTTAGAAGCAAATGGAGTTCCATTGTCGCTTGCTATAACAGTTGGAATACCGAAACGCGGTATAATTTCTTTTGCAAGAACCTTCACTACTGTCTTCGCGTCTTCTTTGCCACACGGAAATGCTTCAGGCCACTTAGTAAATCGATCAATGATCACGAGCAAATACTTGTGATTTCCACATGGAGGCATGTGTGTAAAATCGATCTGTAAATATTGGAAAGGAAGTTCAGGATGCGGTAAAGCATCATGTCTGATTGCCTTGTGCCTGTTTGTTTGCGCACACACCAGGCAAGCATCCAATATCAACAAAGTATTTCTTCGAACATTTGCTATGCAGTATGATTGATTCAAACTTTGTATCACTTTCTCTTTTGACACATGTGATACACCATGATAATGCCTGCACAGCATTACAACGGTGGATCCTGGTAGCGCGATTCTACCTTGTTTATCCCTTAAGATACCAGCTTGATCTGGTTTTACTTCGTTGGCTGCCCAATGATTCAAATCATCTTGAGTAGGATTCGCTTGTAAAATTTTAATGTCCAAATCATTAATCAATGATGAATTCATCATCGGCACTTCATTGCTTTGTTCATTTACATGCGGACTACGTATTGCTTCTTTTGCTGCCCATTTCGCTACTTCATCCGCAAATCTGTTTCCTTTGGCCTCGTCAGATTCACCTGTTTTATGACCAGCTACTTTAATGACAGCAAGCTTCAATGGTTGCTGTGCTGCACTAATCAGCTCGGCCACAATGTTATGATGCGAAATTGGTTTTCCGTCTGAGGTTTTGAAATTTCTTTCCTCCCACAATTTAGCAAAATCATGAACTACACCGTACGCATATTTGGAGTCAGTGTATATGTTGATGCACTGACCTTTTGCCAATTGACAGGCTCTTGTTAGAGCAATCAGTTCTGCAACTTGTGCTGATTTATGTGGCAGCGAATACGCTTCAATTACTTTATCAGGTAATTCAACAATAGCGTAACCACACAGATATGTACTATCGTTTGGCTTAAAGCAGGATCCATCGATATACCAATGCATTCCCTCCTCCAGGACAGACGTGGAAACGTCTGGCCTGCAGGCAGTTGTCGTTTGGATCCTGGTCAGGCAGTCATGGTCGTCGCTCTCAAATTCACCCTGTGTCAGCAACCTGTGTAAATGTACAGTAGGGCCATGAATAACAGAAGTTACTTTCAACGTTACATTAGCGGTTGCTAACAATATAGCTTCATAGCCTGAACGGCGTTGGGCAGTCATGTGTTGTGTAGAAATATTGTGCATAATGGCTCCTACCTGATGAGAAACATGTACAATGAGTGTATGTGATAAAACAACCTTTTCAGCATCCTGTATCATAATCGCTGTGGCAGCCACTGCACGCAAACAGGCCGGGAGTCCCCTAGCCACTGAATCAAGGGTTTTAGATAAATAAGCTACTGGACGGAAAGTGCCCCCATGCTCTTGGGCCAGGATTGCCGCGGCTGTGCCTCCACTTTCGTACACGTACAAATGAAATTCTCGTGTGTATGAAGGTAGGCCGAGGGCGGGAGGCCTTAAGAGTGATGATTTCAAATGTTTGAATGCTTGATTCATCTCACTTGTCCATGTAATGTCCTCTTTGTCACCCAGCGTAGCTTCTCGCAGGATTTTATCATACATGGAGCAATTAGGCACCCACAGGCGGCAATAATTGACCAGTCCCAGGAAGCTTTGCATTTGCTTCCGTGTGGATGGATGCTTAAATGTAGCGATGGCTTTGATTCTGTCCGCAGACAGACAAACTTTGCCTTTTGACAGTTCATGTCCGAGGTAATTGACTTTTCTCTGCACCCATTGCAGTTTTTCTTTAGATGCCTTGAAACCAGCCTCAGCCAGAACGTTGCACACAATCTTTGAGGCAGCAGCACACATGTCCTCAGAGGCACCAGTGACCAGGATGTCATCAGCATATTGGAGCAGGCAGGTGTCTGGCGGGAGTTCGACATCTTTCAGTGTATCGTGCACTACAGCGGAGAAGACAGCCGGAGAATCTCTGAACCCTTGTGGGAGTCTTGTCCACATGTATTGACAATTCTGAAAACAAAATGCAAACAGTGGCTGAGTTTCATGATCAACAGGAATACTGAAAAAGGCAGAGCTTAAATCAATAACAGAATAAAATTCATGTTCCGAAGGAATTGAATTAATTATCGCCTGAACTTCCGGTACAATAGGAGCAAGTGGTTTAATCAAATCATTAATTTTTCTCAGGTCTTGCGTTAAACGCCAAGAACCATTAGCTTTCTTAATTGGATTGATTGGTGTGTTATAGGGTGAATGAGTTCGAACCAGAATGCCTTGTTCCAGAAATTTATGAATGAGAGGCTTAATTCCCTCCTCTTTTTCCTTTGAAAGCGGATATTGTTTTTGAAACACAGGCCTATTAGTTATCAGATTCGCCCTATAGGGCTGGACATCTATTAACCCTACGTCATCCTTGTGTTCCGCCCACAAGTGAGGGTTGACACCCGAAATTTCCGGTGTCGGCACAGTTGCAGACGAATCTTCAACAAGAGCACTTCCTGTGTCGGTTGTAATGGAAAAAGCTGCAGGAAACAGAAGTGTCAGAGAGTCAGATTCAAAATTCAATTTCATACCAAGCTTATGCATAAGATCTCTTCCGAGCAGGCAGAAAGGTGACTGCGGAATGATTGCAAAATCATGCATTTTAAACAATGACGGTACATCCTTAGAAGTAATTGGTAACTTTGGTGTCAATTCGCATTTCAAAGGAACGTTATTAATCCCGACAGAACGAATTGTCCGTCCCGTAACGGAACCCGAGTACACATTTGAACTTAACGAAGAGATGGAGGCTCCGCTGTCGATTAAAAACGTGTATGGTTTATGGTCGACATTTAATTCAATAAATGGCAAAACATGTGATTTATTTGGATATTGAATCGAAAGTAGTGAAAACTCAGGCTCTTGGCTCTGCGGGCAGCGTCAGGCGCGTCTCCATTCAGTCTGGAATCTTTCTGCACCTGTCGCTCCCTGCCTCTGGCTAGGAGAAAACGAAGGAGGGGGCTTCGGCCCGTAGCCATCAGAGCGCCTTCGCATCTGGTACCCATTAGGCTGCTGCTGCTCGGTTCTCTGTCTGCAAAACTTGGCTGTGTGCCCAGAACGGCCACAGCAATAGCATGTTATAGGCTTTTTCTTATTAAAGGAAGGACGGTTTTGAGCTGCAACATCCACCTGTAACATCATCGGAGTTTTTCCTTTGGAGGAAGCAAAGGCTCCAGCAGAGGAAAGCTCCCGTAAACGCTTGCCAAGGTCATCAATTGACATCGTTAAAAAATTATTCGTGGTGATACGAATCAATTGTGCAGTCTCATCATGCATGTTATTCAGAAACGTGTTCACAAACAACTGACAATTATCATCATCAACCGGAATAGCAGATTCTTCAATCCATGCACGTTTAAATCTGTTGAAAAAGCAACAGGACTCTCGCCAGCTCTCTGCTTTGTATTAGCAGCATGCGAAATGTCTTGTTTAGCTGAAGATATCTTAAGCAGGAATGCCGTCAATTGTTTGAAAAAAAGTTTAAGTTTACCCGAATTGGCCCAAACCCAATCAACATCAGAATCTTCATCGTCATCATCGACAACCCTGACGCCACGGAAATGTTTAGACAAGTCAACGGGCTCTGCGCTAGTACTTTTGATAAAAATACGAGCCGGCGGCGCATCATAAATTGGGTTTAACAGATCAATTTCCTCAATTAATTCATCCTCCGTAATTTCAGCTGGGAGCGTTTTAGTTAATATGAAACGGTAATCACGCCCTGTTAATTGACTGTACGCTGTCAATCGCTTCAAAGCCGAAACATACTGATGAGGTGTTTTAGTCGGGTCTGGCAGTTCTTTCGAAATAGCTACAACGTCGGCGAGGGGCAGTGGATGTACCTTGAATCCATCTGACGTTTCCACGAAAGGAAATGTTGTCGCTGTCTTTAAATCAGGATATAATTTATTTTTTACTGGTTTAGACACCGCAGAAGTCTGAATAGACTCATATCTAGGAGGGTGGGGGACGCTGACTACTGCAGTGTGAGAGAAACTTTTTTCCATCTCACTCTGTGTATCCGAGTGTGCTGCTGTCTCAGGCTGTGAGACTGAGGCAGAAATAGCAGGCACCGTTTCTCTTCTCACAGACTGTGCAGCTGGAGAGGGAGAAAGTCTCCGATCTTTATTTACCTCTACATTTTTATTTATCTCCGGTCCGCGATCCCAGTATTTTTTCATCGTTTCCCAAGTTTTATAGGATCGTTTCATATAATCAAAATCCCAAGCCGGATCTCCCCAATTTCCAAAAATCATGTCTTTAGATGAAGACATGTCAGAGTCTTTAAAAGAACCATCACGCGGGAACGGATCCAGCTGTGTTTTATCAGCGGACCAGCCAGCTAGATTTGATAGATACGGTTCAGTAAAAAAGGCTTGATCATTCCGAATCATAAAATCTTTAGGAGTTTCATCAATTAACGGCGGACTTATTTTATTTCCCATTTTAAGCCACACAAAAATTTCTCCTCTAATTCAGAATAAACAAATTTCAGATAATCAAAATAGAAAACAAAGTGGAAAAATGCTGCAGTTTCAATTGTTAGTAAAGTATTTTAGTCAAGGAAACAAAGAGACAAGAAGAAGAGAAAAAAAGAAAAAAAAGGAAAAATCAAAATAAACTATGCATCTATTCATTCACAAACCCAAAAGAACGACGGAGTTTTATGAAATATTCCGCGAAAATATTTCCTTCTTACAAAAGTAAGGATATCACAAAAAACGAAGAAAATTGATCACTTTTTCTTACGTTCGTCCCGCATTAATACACGAGGTACACCACAACATAACAGCAAAAGAGGAAGCTTAGATCTCTTTTGTGTTCTTCCCGTATCTCTATTAGAAACACGAGGATACCCTTCCCGCAGTTATCAAACTTACGAGGTACCACAAAGACAGACTGATCATGTCTCCTTTGTCGGTCTTCCCGCATTAATTAAAACACGAGGATTGTTACCAAATCTGGCAACCTATACGGCACGCATCAATATATCTCAGCAGATAGGAAGATCTTTATCAAAAAGCTCTTCTTACCTGGAGTATCCCGGACGAGCCCCCAATTGTTAGAAATGAAAAGATTTCCGAACACGAAGTGCCTTTTTCTCTCCGTCCCTTTATTGAGTTGTGAATGAATAAAGTCATAAACCCAACGCGTTGGTGAAGCCAGAAAGATAGCTTAACTTCACTTTCGGGGTCCCATAATATATAGTGAAATATCAAGAGGAGTAACATACATCTAACCAATAGAAACATACATGACTTCATACAGATCATATATACGTTATATAATATTTATATAATAATCCTATATTTGGTCAATATCCGGTTAGATTTCCTCTAGTTCCTTGGGCTCCAGAAGGATTCTATAATAGACACAGTACATAGGACACAAAATACAATGCATACACAGAAACCAAAGAGGGAGGGTGAGCTCTCACTCCTTCTCTAATATGAAACAGATGTTTGACTTACATACAGACAAAAGAATGTGTCGACCATGCATTAACTCTGGACAGAGCTGAGATATAGAAAAACATTTCTCACAGTCAGAAAAAAACATTTAAGATGTTAAATACATTTAAAATGTCTGTAAATACAACGTGTTTGTCACAAACACGCCTAAAGCGCTTTTACTCGTGTGAGGAAACCCCTAACAACATTACTAATCAATTAATCACAGAAATAATGCATGTCATCAGACTGTTTTAAAGAAATTAAAGCATAAATAAAGGTAAATCGTTATTTAAAGAAAATAAAAAGGTAAATCTTTATTTAAAGAAAATAGATGCTATTGCAACAACACACAAATGTATTAATGTTCAAAATCTTATAAATGTTCAAAAACTTATATTCCATACTTTGAAGCATCATGGTTTTAGGTCTGTAAATATACAGAATTAAAAAGAAAAAAACTTTCCCTAACATTTTCTGATAACGTAGTAAAATGTAGGAATACTAACCTTTGTATTTTAACTTTTTACAGCTTTTTAAAAAAAAGTTTTAAATGTGAAATTTTCAAATATATGTGAAAAACTAAACTTTCTTTGATTAAAAACACCTCCCTGATCTTACCACATCCAC
Organism: Semotilus atromaculatus; assembly: GCA_031834385.1. Classification (NCBI taxonomy): domain Eukaryota; kingdom Metazoa; phylum Chordata; class Actinopteri; order Cypriniformes; family Leuciscidae; genus Semotilus; species Semotilus atromaculatus. Next base: position 161,348 of record JAULUF010000017.1, on the reverse strand, counting down.
CCAATACATTGTAGGGGTGTGTTTGTGTGTGCGAGAACTTCTCCTGCGACATAATGTTATTTGTTTTAAAACCGTTAAAAAAAAAACTTTGGAAATGGACTCTTCCAAACACCCCCACCTCTGCTCGTGATTTGGACTGTTCAAAAACTTTCCGGGAGGTTTGAAAAAATCTAATGGAGAGAGAATGCACAGAGGCGCTTGTTCAATGTAAATAATAGTTAAACTCAAGTGTTGTCAACTAAGGATTATGTGTGTGCGTGCAGCTAATTGTAAACACATTTGCGTATTTTATCGTATAATACGTTCATAAGAGAGAATTTAGATCATGAGGCATTCCGTCTAAATGTTTACATTGTTAATTATGTTTGCACTTTATATGATTAGCCTCCCACCTAGCTGACGCATGATCCTCCCGTGTTATTGATCTGTATGTCATGGTGTGCATGTCGTGTAGACTTCGACTGTGTCTCAGGGAACATGTACGGGCATGTTTCTCCGTTTCACCGAAGGACCATGTTGTTCAATTTTAACTTTTCTGCTTCGGTGTAATTAAATGGGTACAGGATGTCCTGTTAAAACAATATAGGAAGGATGCAAATGATATGCAAAGGAAGTATATATATTTATGTATTATATTACATTAAATACATTTATTTAATACGTGGGTATTTATTAACGCGGTCCGCGAGCAGTCTGTATATTCCCATTTGTTAATCCGTCTCCTCCGTCTTTTCAAGCCAATCCATAACGTGGTAAAAAATAAAATCCAACATCTCGCTCTGTGAAAACCAAATCGAGAGTGCTCTGTTGTATATTCCATGTAAATCTTCTATCGTTATATATCCACACTGCTCAATCCAATGAAAAATATATTCCACACGTCCTGCTGGTTCATGGAGAAATTTTGTTAAGCACGGTCCTTGTAATTTTCACGAAGCTCAAGTTAAATCCATCATAACTTCACCAAGGCATATATCGGGAAGCCTTGGGGTCTGCAGTAGCGTAAATTCCAAGAGATTGCACGTTGAGTTTGTGGCTTTTTAAACAGCCCGCGTATCCTGTCACATATGGGTGGGGTTTGTGTGTGTGTGGGGCTGGTAATGCCTTGAATTCTCCCACGCTCCAAGTGTGCACATGCGCGCGTGCACGGATCGTGGGAGCTTTGTATTCTATTTTCCCACGAGCACGTCATCTGACCACGTGTTGTGGGTGGGTCTATGGGTGGAGCCATCATGGGTCCGCAAGCTGTGTTCAGGACAGTCAGTGTTGCCAGACGTACGATAATTATCGTATTTGTACGATAATTTTGACCTCTGTACGATGTACGATCAATAATGAAAAAAATCCCATAATGTACGATAATTTCAGAATTCTGTGAAACTTCAATCGGAGGCCATTGTAATTATAGTGCTTCTAGGTGAGAGAGAGGGAGAGAGCGAGAGACCTTGCGTGTGTGCCTCACGAAAGCTAGTCAACCGTCAACAATCCAGTCACCAAAATATACCTCCCTTGTCGCAATAAATAGCTGTATTCGGTCCGTTTGACTCGTGTACGATAATTTTCTCCCAAATACGATAATTTTGTGCTTCTGGTACGATACTTGGATATTTCCAATCTGGCAACACTGAGGACAGTCATTTCTGTCAGACGGCTGAGCTGAACGGTCACTTTTTCACGATGACCCTGAGCGTGGGAATCTGTTGTTATTTTTTCTCACGCGTCAACACCTGGCGGGGGTGTGGTCTAGGTGTGGGAGAGGTTTAGGGGTGGAGCTTGCGTCTGGCTATTGTGCATCGGTTACTATTGTCAGTCTTGGGTTGTCTCTGGACTGTTCGGTTGTGCTTCTTTGAGCTCCCGGGAAGTTACATTTACACATCTTTAAACTGGATAACAAAACAGGACGTAAAACGTAAGTCAGTTTTTAAAATGTGTGTGTTTTTTAATATAATGATTTTTAACATAACGTTTTGATATGCTTTAATACATTTGTTTGATGTTTTAATTTTAGAAAATGCTTTTTAACATTTTACAAATGTGTTTAATAAAACAGTAATAAAATAAAACAGGTGTTTAATGTAAAATGGAACATTTTACTAAATAATGTGTAAAGGTAAAGACCTGTACTGTGTTTTAATAATATAAATTGACTTAATGGTTTTAATCACTACGTGTTATGTGAAAAGCACAACTTTTTTTAAAATGTATGATAGAAAATAGAACAATTTGCTTGATGTAATTAATACAAGCGGTTTTAGTTATTTTTGTGATTGAAAACCCTTTTTAAAACAGATGTTTTATGTAAAAATGGAACATTTTACAAAATAATGTGTGAAGGTAAATACTTGTACTGCGTCTTAATGATATAAATGGGCTAAATAGTTTTAAGCACTATACGTGTTATGTGAAAAGTAAGACTTTTTTAAATGTATGATAGAAAATAGACCTATATGTTTGATGTAATTTTAATACATGCGGTTTTAGATGGTTTATTAAGAAAACATAACTATTTACTTGATATCATTTTAGTTATTATTGTGATTGAAAACATGTTTTATGTAAAATGGAACATTTTACTAAATAATGTGTAAAGGTAAAGACCTGTACTGTGTTTTAATGATATAAATTGACTTAATGGTTTTAATCACTACATGTTATGTGAAAAAGCACAACTTTTTTAAATGTATGATAGAAAATAGAACTATTTGCTTGATAAAATTAACACATGCTGTTTTAGGTTATTATTGTGATTGAAAACACTTTTTAAAACAGATGTTTTATGTCAAATGTAACATTTTGCAAATAATGCGCGAAAGTTAAATTACCTTTTTGTAATGAAAAAACTCTTAACTTGTATACTTTTCTGTAAATGACTGAACATTTTTAAAATGGTGTTTTAGATGTTTTAATATTACCGCATTTTGATAACTTTAAGAAAACACTCTTTAAACTTTTTCATTAATGTTTTAAGTGTATGAACACTAATGATATTATATAAATGGGCTTAATAGTTTTAAGCACTATACGTGTTATGTGAAATGTATGATAGAAAATAGACCTATTTGTTTGATATAAAATTGTAATACACATTGTTTTAGATGTTTTAATATTTGTTTGATGTTTTCATTTTAGAAAATGCATTTTTAACATTTTACAAAATGTGTAAAACGCTAAAGATGTGCGTATTTTAACTTTATACAACATTTTAATACTTTTAAACGTGTAATTGTGAAAAGTACGACTTTTTCTTAATATGTGTGTTAGAAAATAGATGTATTTGCATGATATAATTTTAATACACGCTGTTTTAGTTATTATTGTGATTGAAAACAGTTGTCTTATGTAAAATGAAACATTTTACTAAATAATGTGTAAAGGTGATAAAGAAAACAGTGTTTTAATGATATAAATTGACTTAATGGTTTTAACCTATTTTAACACTAAACCTATCTCTGTTTTCTGTCATCCTTCTTAAAAAGATTGAAAATGTATTGTTTTGAATGTTTTTTCCATTATTTTGAACAGTTTTACATTGAACAAGACAGGTGCCCGTAACAGGTGCATAGTCCGGTACCGGTCGGATGGGAGGGGTTCCGTACCTCTCCGGAAGTGGGAGGGGTGGGGGGGCGTGGCTAGCGTGGGAAATTCCCACGCTCCAGATGGTCAGACCGGAAGTGGGATCCCCCATGGCCCCCACCCGTGGGAACCTTTTATTGAAGGGCCATAAATCACTCAAAGTGACATATAGTGCCCTTCATTCTCTCTCTCGTCTCATAAATGAACTGAAACTCAGCGTATAAGGTAGCCTACTTGCCTCACAGACATGTCTACTTTTAAATAGAGCAATTCAAAACGAAAGAAAACCTATGAAATGTGCATTTCTCTCTGGCGCGTTCACTACTGCGAAGATCGCGAGTCAGCATCGTCAACTTCATCTTTGCAGCCGACACTGACAGAAAACACTTGTTTATTAATAAACATGTAAAATATAACAAGGCGATATTTTAATTATTCATAATCATTACTTTTGCCAGTTCTTTGTGACACCTTTTAGGTGCTTTTTTGGCAGCGCCACCACACGTTACATGAGCGCGTCACCACCACGCATTGTTCAAGCATCCGGCTTGTCGAAGAAGTACTTCAAAACATTTTCGGTGTAACGGCCACGGTGCAGCTCGTCTGCGACAATCTTTGCGTGGTCCATCTTCATTGAATTTTGATATCAGATAGAGCCGGCCAGAGCGCTGCATAATAAGTAGCCACGCTGTTCCCTTGGAGGGCGGGGGGCAAAAGCCGGCTTATCCAGTATGAAAATACACACAGACAATGACACGCCCCTACAGCATACTAGAATCTCCGAAAAACAAGCCGATTTCAACCTCAAAATGTATGCTTTTAAATATACCAATACTGCTATCTCCAACATGGAGAGGCTTCTTCGTGATCTCAACTAACAGATTCTGCACACAAAAAAATAACTGAAAATTTTCCGACTTGTATCACTGGTTTCCGTGACGGATCACAAATTTGTTTCTGGAGGCACCGAAGGAACAGTTGCAGTTGTTTGATGTGCAGCTCCGCCCCCACACGGTATGGTGCATATCGGAGACATTTCTGAACTGCATGAATACCGTAAAACTTCAAATAATAGTCCCAAATAGACGCCTGTCTCTTTTACACGCCTGGTGTGGTGACAGGTTTGGATAAATAAAGGCTGGTCTCAAATAGAGGCCTGGCCTGTTTTTTAGTTTCGGGTTGTATTTAACCCTCTGGGGTCTGAAATCGCGCCGGCGCAATTGTCTCGCTTTTTTTCTTATCAGTGCAAATTAGACTCAAATAACTCCGTCTATTTTTGTCATACAGGCAAGTGTTTTACATCATTCAAAACTGTTAAATGTCTTCTTTTATTTGTGTACACTCATAATAAAAACAAAATGTTGTGTTTTACGTAAAATAAAGAAAATAAACATGATGCGCTTTCTGCCGTCTCTCTCAATGTGAAGCTCATTCTGAAACGCGACAGTAAATTATCTGTAACTCAGTAAATGTTTGTCACACAGACCTGAAACGTATGTCTTTACAACGCTTTGAGTCTCTATTTTTAAATGATGTAAATCATATTAAAAACAAATATTCTCTGTTTAAGTCATTCGTATGAAAGCAACGACATGTACAGTTTCTCCAGCCTGAGCTCATTAACGTTAATGTGGACGCGCAACAGCTGTTCGCATACTAATGAGCCACGTGGAGGAACGCAAACTGTTATGCTCTCAAAACAGCGACTTCAGTCTTCAGTCTTGCTCTGCGTTTCACGAGTGTGCTGTGCTGTTTATCTTGGATTTACCTAAGAAGAGTTAGAAGAACACGATTTGATTATGAGAACGAGTTTTAAGGTAAGACATGTTATTGTTTGTAGCATGTTAGCAGCATGTTATTGTTGCATAAACTTGTAGCTACTAGTTAAACTGGTGCCAGACTAAAATGTAGGTTATAAAATGTGATTGGAGTAAAACATGAAGCCTAATGCTAAATGTATATACATAAAAACTTCTCGTGTCATAGGCTACGAATGTTTTTATGTTCGATAATTAAACACAGCACGATATAACAGAAGGCTCGTATGATTGTGAATATTATAATGTTTAGACCTGTGTTTATTGTTAAATACTGTGTTAGTGGAATGTGGATATCTGCTCACACGTAGATATGTATAATTATGTAAGAATAATGCTTCATAGTTTGGTCCGGCTCGATCGCATTCAGTAAATGTTTGCACGCGCTGAGTTTGAGCAGACGTTTGAATCACGCGCGCTGTGGGTTTGAAAAGCAAAACAAAACAAACATTATAGGCTTCATGTTTTTACTCCAGCAATCTCATTTCTTAACGTCGTAACGAATGGAAACGTTTGAAGTAACATGATAATCCATATAGTTTTCTCTAATGTAGTGTTACTGAACATTTTAGTGATTTAACTGCCTGCTATAGGCTATTGTTATTATTTCATGCAGCCCTACATATGCCTACAAGGCACAACACACTTGGGAGTTCATATATATATAGTGTATGTATGTATTTAGTAAATTTCATAATTTGAACCAGAAAAATCTAAAATAGTTTCTCCTGATATCAGCATGTTCACAGCTGTTTTGTTTTTTCTAAAAAATGCTTTTACAGGGACCAGCACTGATGAGTCCTGCTGACATTCACGTGAGTCTCTGTACATGATCATGGTGAAAAATCAAACACCTTGGAGATGACAGGTATGTAACTTATATGTTTTAGGAATGACACAAAGGTGTGTGACTGTCCAAGTCTCTGTCTTTAGATCAGTGTGTTTTACTAATGTGCTTTTTTGTCTTTGGTTGTGTATCTTTTTGGTTGTGTTGTAAATAACTTGGTTGTGTTGTAAATAAATCCAAACAATCTAAAAGCCATTCTTTTTTAAGTCTCTCCTCCTTCTTTGTACAAGGGTTCTCACAATGACAGTACCTGATAGCACCTTATAGGGCCATTAGGGGAGGGCCTTTGTCTTTCTCAGGTGTGAAAACACTATATATTCATGGGTTGTTAAAGGAGTCATAACCTAGTATTACCTTGGATACCCACGCTCTATTATAGTCTTTCAGGCCCTTCTAAAAAAGAAAAGTGGAAAAAAAATAAACACAGAGCTCCTCTGACCCTTATTTCTGAATGCATTATTGTCTCGCGAGATCTGATGCGATATTTTAGCTGTCGTGGACGGTCATTTTAATAATGCAAATGAGGGGCGCGTTGATTGGTGGCAGGAAGGAGGGGGCTTGACACTGCAGGTAACTTCAGCATATCATTCCAAAATGACATCATGGCGCAAGTTGTGAATGAACTCAATAGCTCAATAAATGTGACAATACTTATTGCTAGTGAAATTGTAATCACAACCAATTCAAAAAGAAAAAATACACCATTGCCAGATACATTCTTACAGAAGCCCCACTAACTGAAAGCTATTTTTCAGACTGCATGTTTTGCATGAGTTTGGCTAATAATGTTTTGTGGTATATTGTTTTCATAATTACATTTAGCAAACAGTTTTAGGCACTGAGCATGGACTCCTGTACCGTCACTACTGTAGTGTAAAACAAAGTGGAAAGATGTGGCTAGCATTCGTAGAGTCCATTCCCCGTGTTTACCTCGAAGCTAACGTTACATACAATAGCCGCATTAGTAGTTAGCTGCTGTTTGTTACACACAGTAGAGTAATAAAAACACAGTCTTACCGTTTCAATTTCAGGCAAGTCCCTGATTGTTGGAATGGCACCTTTTTCCAAACGTAGCTTCGAGGCCAACTTCGCCTGATATTGCCCCAAATTTGCAAAGGATTCCTGTGTAAAATGTTTAGCGCAGACACCTAACGTTGAGCCAGTTGATAGGGTTGTTGGTACAGCGTCATTAAAAATGAATTTCATCCACTGGTCCCTGGTAGTTTGGTCCGTTTTTGGTAGAGAAAACATTTGAATGTTGATTCTGGCAGTCAACCACAGAGCAACTCACGTGTGCACAACATTTCTGCATCTTTCTTGACTGAATATGAGGGGGAGAGGGGCAGGGCGGGCTTCCTGCAGCATGTCTGCGGTGTCCATATATGGTATATCCTGCCCCGTCTTGACGTCAAGTCGGGGGAGAAATTAAAATCTCGTATTTGAGTGCGCGTGCACGTGGGCTGGTTTACGAACCCTGGGGTAAACAAACGCTTCACTTTTGAATATCAGCTTCCCGGCCAATGTATAATCGTTAGGCAATCATAACATACATTGATTCTCGTGGAAAAGTGAAAATTACAGGTTATGACTCCTTTAACGCCCCTCCGCATAAAGCTTTCTAACACAAAACACGTCTTACGAATTTAAAGTCAATATATTGTCTTATCTGAATAAGTAGTCAGGATGATTTTCACAGTTTTGAAGCAAATATTCTAGGCCACGTGATACAATTTTCAAAAGTCTTGTGAAGAAATAATTAATATGGGTTTTATGACCTTATTTCAGTGACAATGTTTTTTTGTTTTTTCACAAACCACGCATAAACGTCATTATCTCAAAACTAAAATCTTTTACATACATGCTGCTGACATATTACTGTAGCAGAGTTTGTGCTGAATACAGTGTAATCAGACTTTAGCAATGAAAATGTCACAAGTATCAGAAATAAGCACAAATGTCAGAGCATGTCAGAACACCTCCAGGACCCAGAAAACACCTCAGACCCCAGAGAGAGTATGGGGTGGCATCCATCAAACTGACAGTTTTATTGCCCCCCATAATTGGTTCCCACGCTTAGCCCCGCCCCTTTTTACCCCTCCCACCCACTTCCGGTCTGACCATGGCCCTGTCCCAAATGGACCCCTAAGCACTCGCGGTCTTCCTCTGAGTCCGCACTTTCGCGACGTAACGCCGCTTTGAATGTCGGGAAGAGGTCTGCTGTGGAGTCCGCATCAGCGTGGGCTCAGCAAAAGTGCGCATCAAGGGCGCAAATCGACCGCAGAGGGGGCGCTCGCGAGCACCCTTCTGAGATCTAAAAATGACAAATGGGACACACTGCGGTCTCAAGGACTTAACGGACACGCGCACGCGGCAGCCATTGTAAGTCCACAAGACCGAAAGTGCACATGAAGTGTGCCATTTGGGATTGGGCCTATCTGGAGCGTGGGAAAATTCCCACGCTAGCCCCGCCCCCTCCATCCCACTTCCGGACTGTCATGTGACCGTGGGAATTCTCCCACGGTACGGAACCCCTCCCATCCGACCCGGTTCCGGAACCCCTCCCATCCGACCCGTTCCAGACGAGACACCTGCTGTACACCTGTTACGGGCATCTGTCTTGTTCAATGTAAAAATGTTCAAAATGATGGAAGAAACATTCAAAACAATACATTTGAATCTTTTTAAGAAGGATGACAGAAAACAGAGATAGGTTTAGTGTTTTTTATTAAAGAATGGTCCTTTTACACACATATGAAAGTGTTCAAAATCATGTTTAAAACAATATATAAAAGTGTGTTTTAGCGTTCTCCATACATTTGTAAAATGTAAAAAACGTTTAGACATAAATAAATAATTAATAAATTAAAAAATATAATTAAATAATTAAATAAATAAAAGTTTTAAATTGTGCTTTCTTAAAGTTATCAAAATGCATTAAAAACATCTAAAACAACATGTATTAAAATTATATCATGCAAATAGATCTAATTACTATATTTGAAGAAGTATTTTTTTCACAATTACCTAGTATTTTAAGGCGTATAAAGTTAAAACTGAAAGTGTTCAAAATCATGTTTAAAACAATGTATAAAAGTGTGTTTTTAGCGGTCTCCATACACTTGTAAAATGTTAAAAACGTTTAGACATAAAAAATAAATAATTAATAAATTTAAAAATATAATTCAATAATTAAATAAATAAAAGTTTTAAATTGTGTTTTCTTAAAGTTATCAAAATGTTTTAGCATTAAAAACATCTAAAACACCATTTATTTGAAGAAAGGCTGTACTTTCACAATGACAGTGTTTAAAGGTGTATAAAAATGCTGTATAAAGTTAAAATACACGTCTTTAGCGTTCATACATTGTAAAATGTTAAAACTAATGAAAAAAGTTTAAACTGCATTTCTAAAAGTTATCAAAATGTTTTAGCATTAAAACATCTAATACAATGTGTATTAAAATGACATCAGGCAAATAGTTCTATTTTCTAACATATTTGAAGAAAAGTAGTACTTTTCATAATTAAATAGTGTTTAAAGGTATTAAAACATTGTATAAAGTTAAAATACACACGTCTTAGTGTTTTTACACATTTGTAAAATGTTAAAACATTAATGAAAAAGTTTAAACTGCATTTCTAAAAGTTATCAAAATGTTTTAGTATTAAAACATCTAAAACAACATTTTAAAAATGTTAAAAGATCAACGTTCAGTCATTTACAGAAAAGTAAAAACAAGTTAAGAGTTTTCTCATTACAAAAAGATAGATTTAACCCTTTCATGCATAGTGGTCACTACAGTGGACAGCTATTAAAAAAGCATTTTCTTGAATTTGCAAGTGTAACCTGAACCCAATGACAAGTTCACTACTTCAAACTAACTAATGTACCAGCGGGCTCAAAAGATTTAGGTTCGTCCAGGGAGAGAGATGATGCAGCAGCAGTGAACACTCAGACAAACAATATAAGGTAAGAACAAGTTTGAATTTTATATTGAAACAATATGAAATAAGTAATACAGAAGTTTTTTTCTTCCTCGAGGTTGTTGATTTTCTCTTCTCTTCCTTTCAAGGTTTATATGGGTGGTTCTCGTTGTTAAGGTAAGTGGACATTTCTTTTTAGTTTTAAACCATCTAATTGACTTAATTTATTTATTGTGATACCTTGGTTTTAGATTGTAAAGATAATTAATCAACTAGTTGATTGAACATTGACCCGTTTAACCTCACACAGATGTAAATAAAAAAATAGAAAAGTAAAAAAAAAAAAGTAAAAAAAAAAATACATTCACTCTGAACGTAAAATTCCCAGAATTGTCCAAAAGTCCGATGTTCTCACTGAACAGATCAACTCAAACTCAGTCCCAAAAGTTCATGGGGTACTTAATTCAGTCGTCCAATTCTGTCCTGGGTAGAACAGAATGAATTGATGTATGATTCTAATCCTACCGTTCGAAGATGAGCAAGTTCAGTTTCTCTTTCAACAGGGAAATCAAAGGATTCGTTAAATGGGCGGCTCGCCAGTCCAACTCCACTGTAAGACCTCCAAAGAGGAGTTGAGACAGTTCACAATCCAGGATTGACTCGCAGTTCACTCGAATACCACAGGATGGATCGCACTCAGACGAACGTTCCAGCATTCACAAGGAAATAAAACACATCAAGAAAAAAACAAACAAAAAAAACCTGGCCTTGAAACACAAGACCAAAATATCAATTAGCATCTCGTTTCATTAAAATCACTTTCAGTTTTACACAACTTCTTGTAAACACATCAACAATGTTCATTTGTGACCCTGGACCACAAAACCAGTCTTATGGGTCATTTTCTTTAAATTGAGATTTATACATCACATGAACGCTGAATAAATAAGCTTTCCATTGATGTATGGTTTGTTAGGATATGACAATATTTGGCCGAAATACAACCTTTTGAAAATCTGGAATCTGATGGGGCAAAAAATCTAAATATTGAGAAAATCGCCTTTAAAGTTGTCCAAATGAAGTCCTTAGCTATGCATATTACTAATGAAGGGAAATAAATAAAATTTACACCATTGATTTACCACAACTAAACCTTTATACACACAAAAAATCTCATTAAAATAGCCTATTTGTAATGCGATCTGGGCAAACCCATCTGCTGTCGCGCTGGTACGGTTTCAGTAAGGTCTAAAAATAGATCAAAAACTGACATTCTTGTCAAAATTGGGTTTTCATTAAATTATTATTCTATAACATCTTGTCTATCCTCTTTGAATATATCTTGGGAAAATTTACACGTTTAGTGCAGAAAAATTGCGATTTATAGTGGCAAGCTGAAAAGACTGTCTTTCACTTTAAGAACACGCACGGAGAGAGAGAAAAAATCGTCATTTTAATCAATGAAAGAAAAACAGATTTGGAAAATAGATTATCAAAACCTGTAATAGGCTATGTCAAATTTCACCATGTGGTGGCATTTACCAGATCGCATCACATTTCACCAGGAACATATTTTGAAGAGATCCACACATTGATCGAATTCGTCGTCTTCCAGGGCATATCCTTTGCCAAGCCGGCCTCTGGACATTCTGTATCATCTTCCCAATCATTTTCGAAAAAATAATTTACTATGTTCGTTACATTATTGCTGTCATTAAAGTTTAAATTGAGTAAACGCGCTATCTCAGAATCCATGGCTTGCACCGTAACCATTGCGGATTGTGTACACTGTGCACGCGAAGAAGTCGCCAGCCAATGAGAGGCGCTGTAGCAGGCCGTTGCTAAGAAGAAAACTGTTTTTTTTTTTACATGAGAAAGTTTTGTTTTAACGCTCTCTATTGGCTTACTGCTCTAATGACGTTGTGGAGAGTTATGAAACCGAAAGTGGGAAATCTAAGTTTGACAACGATACCAAACTTAGCAGCGAGCGAAGTTTTTTAGGCGTGTTTTCTGACTTTTTTTGCGCGATTTTGCTGCATCCACTCACAAAAATATTTTTTATATATATTTACGGTAGGAAATTTACAAAATATCTTAATGGAACATGATCTTTACTGAATATACTAATGATTTTGGCATAAAAGAAAAATCGATCATTTTGACCCATACAATGTATTGTTGGCTGTTGCTAAAAATATACCCGTGCGACTTACGACTGGTTTTGTGGTCCAGGGTCACATTTATGAAACTGCAATAAATACATTTTCTTGCATACTTGCTTGTGATATGTTATTTAACACAAAATCACTCTGCATTCATTTAATTTCACCTAAATGATTTACTTAGTTTTTATTTTACACACACTGTATCTTTTACTAATACTGCATTAAATAACCAATGCTTTAGTGTAACACACTTAATGACCTTAAATAGACCGTATAAAACCACACGGTATAGGAAAATAAATGCACCATATTGACTCACCAAGGAACTCGCATACAAAGTGCATCTGGAGAACAGGAAAATTCCAGATGACAATGTTCCAAAACGTCAATCTCACACACGGCTTCTTGACCCTTACGAAAAATAAGTTTATTCAAGTGTGCTATAAGAATATTGTTTTAAACTAAAAATAAGAGAGTGTACTTTCAGTCTACTTTCAATATACTTTTCAGATATATACTTAACAAAATTATACTTAAGTATACTTGGCTTATACTGACAAGTATACAGGAAAGTCTCAGTATACTTTACTTAATCATTTGATCAAGATATACTAAAGAAAAGTATTCTTTCTGAATACTGAAAGTTTAAGTGTACTTGGCTTGTACTTGTGTTTACTCTTTTAACCTTATTAAATAATTTTCACATGAAATGGGCTTCTTTGAGGTAATATTTCAGCAAATGTTTTACACACCATCTTTTAAACTAACATGCTCAAGTTCATGGTAACAGGTGAGCTTTGGGGCGGAATCGCTTAGAGTAAGTGCTATTAGTGCAGAGGTGGAACTGAACCTAATCTTTTATGTAGTGTTATTAACCCACACAGAAACAGATAAATATTTAGCAGATTTTAATGACAATTTTGTTCATGGTGTGAAAGGAGCTATTCACCATTACCAGTTCATTATATACTCACAGTACATGTAGTCTTAAAGTTGATTAAAGTAGTTTTGAAAATATCATCACAAAACATCAACTCACTGTGTACTAGGCCCACAAAAATCATTGGCTACAACACTGAATATGCCTCATGACTCGTTTAGTCCCGTTCATATGGATTTGGCAAAGGAATAATGTACATTTTCTCAACTATTTCGACAACAATGCATTTCATTGTTATCATATCAGGCCAGATGGCACTGAAGTTTCCAGTCTTCTTTACCTCATGTATGAAAGTACTCTTCACATTTATTTGTGAATCTTTACATAAAGGTCTGCTGGATTGAGCAAGTACCTCAACTAAAACACAGCAATGTTTGGTACATGCACAAGATGCAGGGCTTTGATGTGTACAATTTTGTTTAAAAATGACTAAGTCATTAATTAAACACAATGTTCCATCATTCAAGCATGCAGCACTGTTGTATCTTTTCTTTAGTCTGTCATACTTATGACTGTGATACAGAACTCCATCAACCAAAAAACGGCTGTAGGACCAGAAGCAGTTACTTAGATTTCCACATAACTGAGTAATGGCAAGTCTATATGAAGCTGTGATATTTTCTTGCAAAGGGGGATGCCCAAAACCCATGACACTTTCATTTAGTACTTCACATTTTTCTGTTGTTCTCTTATTAAAATAAAGTTTTTCAACAAATGATTGAACCTTTGCACTTTTGATAGTATGCTTTGCCTTTTCTGGTAATTCCCCCCACAACAGAAATTTTCTAGCTATTTGTGAAGGAACATACTGTGTTCCATGAAAATACTTCAATAGAGTCCCCATATTGGATTCAAAAGGAAAGGTTGATGTTGCCCATAATGGACCCCACTGTTTCACACTTTGAGTGATGTGTTAGCAAGTGTATGTTGAAAGTCATGTGATCTTTCCCGTATAGTCTTTGCTAGTCTTGATCTTATCCTGTAGTAATGTATATATGCCAAACACCAATAGGAACAAATGATTCCAAAATCTGCTAGGGAGTATGCCTTTCAGTACAGGCAGAGCATAAAAGAGTAGAAATGCTCGCCACTCGGACGCTTCCCAGAACTTCCTTTCACTCACTGACCTTGGTGTCCTAGTTATCTCAACAGGAGGTTTTATTTTTACAAGTCGCAAATCAACCTCTTCACTTTGTTTGCCAATGTACCAGGGGGTTTCACTGTTTGTTGTATCAAACCACAATGTGGTCAGTTGCCGAGTGACTCCAAGGCACACATTGTGTTGATATTCAGGAATGAAACCATTGATCATTTGGAAGTGACTAAGCTTCATTAAAGGAGATGGCCCTTTGACTCCAAACACTGGCTCATTGACTGTAGCTGACATTGCATGACTGAAATGATCTCTCTCGTTTCGAAGTGGGGGTTCAGGTCGATCATACGGATAGGATTTACCACCTTTGTGATAGCAAAAGTCACAGCCGTAAAAGCCATTAAACTGCTTTGTGTTTCGAAGCAATGGACGAGCCATCGAATCAGAGCTACAAAGCAGCACAAACACTTTGGATACATGATTGTTTCCCTGTACGTCTTGCCATTCAATCCCTTCTGTCTCTAATAATGAGGCCTCTTTAACAAATGGTGTTAGTTAGGGATGCACCGACCCGATATTTGTATCGGATATCGGGTCCGATACTGCCATTTTTGCCGGATCGGGGATCGGTCAGACGAGGCCGATCCAAATCCAATATTGTGCGTTTACTATTCTGTGTTGTTGTTAAGCCCCACAAAAGGCACACAAACAGTGAAGCACGGAGGAGGAGGTGTGATGGTGCGAGGGTCCCTCTGCTGCGGCTGACAGTCATTCTCCATTCAGCATTCCAACAGCGCGTCGCGTTCGGTTACGAGTCAGTCAACGATGAAACTCTCTCCAAAATGATTCAATGTTACTATTATTATACTTGATCTGTAGATAAAGCTCTATGGTTTTGCATAAAACAACTTTATCTTGCTAGACTTTATTGCTGTAACTTAATCCTGTTACTTTCTACCGGGTGTCGGTTAGATCACAACACTAGAGTCAGCTGCACTATAATTGTTCTTCACTCGCACAGTAACTGAAATTTAAAACTGTTAAAAGAAAAGGTTCAATGAACTATTGCAAAGATAGATACTGTATAATACACTACGTATCAATATGTCTTTCGTTTGTGCTTTGAACTTTTCAATGCGGACTCGACGCGCTGCGCGCTGTGACTCTGTGTTGCTTTTGCTTCAAGCGCATCATTCTGCGCTCGGGATGCGCATTAGCGCTTTGTGCCGCACTGTATTGCAGCCTTTCATAATCATAATACAGTGATGCAATGGAAGATTATTAATAGCCTTTCTTGTTCTGTTCTATCATATGTTGCTGCCTCATTAAACAGCAGTGCTATACATTTAAAACATGTCTCAATTGTATAGTAGCCTATAGCTATATATAAAATAATTTATCTATTTGATTTTTATCTTGTTTTTCATGAATGTATTTTACAATACAAAGAGCAATGTGTAACGTTTTACCAGATTTAGTGTTACACTTATTGTCTCTTATTTGATTTTTTCACTAAATGTTCAGATTTTATACAATTATTGTCGACTCATGATTTTTCTAGACTAAATTTTACTGTTGAATTATCCACTAATCTAGTTTATAATAGCATTTTTGTCATAGATTATGATCATATATTTTTTGGATTTGTTTTACTTTATAATGAAGTTGTCTGTATTAAGTAGATTGTGTTTAACACAAAAGAGTGCTTATCAGTTCAACACACAAAGAGTTACATAAATTCTACTTGATTTTTAAAAAAAAAGTGTGTTGATATCGGATCGGTATCGGGTATCGGTCGATACTCTGAATTTTTGGTATCGGATCGGATCGATTCTGAAAAAAGTGGTATCGGTGCATCCCTAGTGTTAGTAATGTTAACATGGATGGTTTACTTGGGCCAAACCATAATGCTGACATCAGAATATGCTTTTTCCTCACTTCTGGTTCCAGTTCAATTACCTGACACTGAATTGGCCAAATGCTGCATTTAGAACTTTTAAACACTGGTGCGCCATCACAATTCCAAATAAGCGTCAAGTCATCTTTTCCAAGAATGCCACTGTCACATAAATTTTGATACTCTTCACCAGACTGTATGTCAGAGAGGACCCCAGAGGTTCTAGTTTTTTCATTAAGACTGACACCATGCTCTTGAAGAAGTTGCTTAATCTGTGCATACAGGGGCAACACAAGAAAATAAAAGCCATTCTTTAGGTTTGCATTGGCATCAAATACTGTGTTGCAAGCGTCACATTGGGAGGGACAGTCTGTGCTAATGCCAAAGTATTTAAAACAGCTTTCACAATAAAAGTGAACTTCAAATTTAGATGAACTTCCAAATTCTTTGTGGAAAATGTAATGTGAAGATGGGATCAGACCTGGAAACATTATGTTAAACATTTCCAGTAAGTAAGTGCCTCGCCGGTTAAATTGTGCCGTAACAGATAGGACATCAGCATCAATACACTTTCTCCTTTTGAAAGAGGTGCACCAGGATACAAGGGCTTGTCACCAGTATCTGCTGTGTCTTCACTGACCTAGAGAGAGAGACAGAGAGACAGAGAGAGAGAGAGAGCGAATCAGGACTATCAGTCTAGCACACTGTTTAATTTTAGCAAATGTAATTTTCTTGAAATGCTTGCCATGGATTATAACAAAACTGATAATACTTTCAACATATCCTATCAAGCTGCAATCCCAAAAGAAAGAGTAGCTACTAGGGCTGAACGATAAGGACAAAAAATGTTACATATAAAAAGTTGCATATCTTTCAATATCGCTAATTATCACGGTAAGTATCAAATCGTTGTTTCTTTTGATTTGTGCTCCTGAGTGTACAGGGTCACAGGGGGAAGCCAATCCCCGCTGACATTGGGCGAAAGGCGGGGTACACCCTGGACAGGTCGCCAGTCCATCGCAGGGTCACACATAGACAAACAGCCAAAGCTCAAAGCTCAGTCCTTTTTCTTTAACAAAATAAACATCTTAATAAAAAAATAAGTCCTAATTAGTTTATGATTTAAGTAAACAAAATGAAAATTTGTTATATTGTTATTGAAAAAAGTACATCGCGATAACTATAGTTTTATTGACCAGCCCTCTTAGCTATCTGTGTGTGTACCTATACGTTAAACTTTTGTAGAGCCTAATTACCCATACATGATGTGACATCAGTCCTAATGGTGTCGAAATATCCTTACTAGTTCTCTTCCATACAACTGCTGTCATCACTCAGTTTAAAGTGCTCCCACAAAGCTAAGGGCTTCATTGTTTTCCCTTTGATGTGAACTGGAGTTTTACGTTCACTGCTGTCAGTGGAGATCAGGCGCATGGA
The DNA here is from genome assembly GCA_031834385.1 of Semotilus atromaculatus. NCBI lineage: Eukaryota > Metazoa > Chordata > Actinopteri > Cypriniformes > Leuciscidae > Semotilus > Semotilus atromaculatus. The sequence continues at coordinate 143,655 of JAULUF010000017.1, read as the reverse complement.
AAAAAACTCAACAATCGAATCTCAAAATGGAAAATCGAATGTCGAACGGTCGAGTATTTGGAACCAGCCCTACTGAATTCCACATTTACACACAGTGTTATATTTGAAACAGAATAGAGAGCCTTGCACTACTTCCTGGTTCCTCAACTCTACCTCAACACAACTATAAAATAAGGTGTCAAATAATGTAACAAAATCCTAAAACATGATTTCTAGGCAACGCACTGCGATTTCCCCAGGTTATTTAGACACAGCAAATAGCTTTCTATCTATCCATGGGAAATAGCTAGCCCATAGTTATTTTATATTGACTATTAATGCGCTCATTTCATGAACCGGACTTTTTTACATAAGCTATTAAACTAACTACTAACACCATGTCATTGAACCACTTACTACATACCTCAGAAAATTCAGATGTGTTTTCTCCACTAGTGTTGCCCTCCATCAAATCTTCACTGTCCACATCGTTTTCATCTTCACTCCTTGCAGCATCAAGCATGTTTGCTTTGGAATTTGATAGGTCATGCTCGTTCTGCAGGTTAACAACATAAAAAGATGACTTGAAAGACTTAATTTAAAGGGTAGGCATTTATTTAGTAAAGATAAAAACTGTGCAATGCACATTTGTGTATTTACCTCTTCAATGTCAGTATCCAACAGGCTACTTGTGGAGGAGTTTTCATTGTCCACTTCATCATCTTTGTTTTCACTGTTGGAAGCAAAATTCAAGTCATCCTCTGTGTTTATTTGGTCATCCTCACTGTCGTTCTGAAAGTTAACAAGGGAAAGAGAAAAAAAAAAAATTTAATGAATAAATAATCCCATTGAATTTGTGCAGGTCCTCTGCTGCCACTGGCTTGGTGCATATTAGGAGAATGCCAGGAATGGTAGAATGGAGTTAGGGTGGCACTGGACAAAAAGTAATAATGTCAACATAGTTGGTTGTAATAATAATGTCATCAATAGGTTGGAAAGAACACATAATAACCAGTGGGGCTAAAAATGTGTAATTATGTATTTACCTCTTGAATATCAGTACCCAACAGCCCAGTTGTGGAAAAGTCTTCATTGTCTACTTCATCCTCTTCATCTTCACTGTTGGATGCATTCCTCATGTCATCTTCTGTGTTTACTCCATCTCCTTTATGGTTGTTCTGCAGGTTAACAAAGGAAAAATATGACTTGAAAGACTTAATTAAAGGAGTAGGTATTTATTTAGTAAAGATAAAAACTGTGCAATGTACATTTGTGTATTTACCTCTTCAATGTCACTATCCAACAGGCCACTTGTGGAGGAGTTTTCATTGTCCACTTCATCATCTTTGTTTTCACTGTTGGAAGCAATAATCATGTCATCTTCTGTGTTTATTTGGTCATCCTCACTGTCGTTCTGAAAGTTAACAAGGGATAGAGAAAAAAATAATTTGATGAATAAAATAATCTCATTGAATTTGTGCAGGTCCTCTGCTGCCACCTTTACCTCTTGAATATCAGTACCCAACAGCCCAGTTGTGGAAAAGTCTTCATTGTCTACTTCATCCTCTTCATCTTCACTGTTGGATGCATTCCTCATTTCATCTTCTGTGTTTACTCCATCACCTTTATTGTATTTCTAAAGGTTAACAAAGGAAAAAAAACATGAAGGGTAAAATGCCAAGGAACATTTCACGAAATGACAGGCTTGTCTTGTACCACAATTAATAGATAATACTGTGTATGTGCAATAAACTGTGATATGAGAATATTGGTAAACATCTATTTGACAACTTGAGGACAAAAGTGGAATGCTTATAAATATGTCTATATTTATTTATGAGGTAGCTAGGTCTGAAAAAAAAAAAGTTTTTAATCAAAAGGAAATTTAATTCTAACTTAGATGATAAATTAATAGTTTTAGTCATTTACAAAGTAAAAATACCAAACATTATCTGGTTATAGCTACACAAATACTAAGAATTATTTGCTTTCCCTTCTATCATATCATTATAATATTAAAAAAAGGTAAAAGCCTTTTCTGGCTGCTGATTTGATTCAGGAAGCTATTTGAAGAGATCATTATAGGCACTGGGAACTTCTGGTGGGTGTTTGTCATTACTATAACATTTAAATGATTAATCGACAATGACAATATTAGTTGCAGTGTCAGCCTAATCATCAATCATACTGACCACATTTCTGTCATCACCATTCTCATTATTTGAACTTGAACTGCCATCTTCTTGGCTTCTCTGCATTTGAGAGACAAAGAGAGGTTTTAGTCATATAGCTATTTGTAACGTTACTGTTTGTAGACACTTCATTATGCATACATTTAAAATGAAGCCTCATCTTGATAGATTAGTGAAAGACCAGCAGTAAATTACAACTGTCCTGTATAATCTGACTTTGAACAGAAATAAAAGTGGTCCAATTAAAGTAACTCACCTTTGCATTCCATCTGAATTTAGTTCTCCTTGGTACTGCGTCTGTGCCGCGCAAGTATCTTTTATAAGGTCCTAGACGTTTTGCCATTAATTCGCGTGTTGTGCACGGCTAAAAACTGCTGTTAACGTCAAACTGGACCGAGAGGTAGCCATATAAAAATGAGGTAACGTTAGCCAACTACAGAAGCAAGCTAAATTTCCCGCTTAATCCCAACATGCTTTTCGACGCAGTCGCGCACCTCTCGCGATAGGCCGTGCGATATTGCACCGTTTGCGTCGTTTGCGTCAAAGAGCTGTGGTTCGCGCGCATTTCACCCGACGGTACAGCATCTTTGACGTTAACTAACGGTCGCGGTTGCCAAAAACCAGCATAATTGTCAGTGATAACATTAATTATCCTCCACAATGGCATTTGCGATATATTATTTCAAGGACAAAACCGTGGAAGTTGGAAAAATTGATTGGATGAGTGTTGAAGACCAGCAAAAATCTTCAAAAATTGTCACAGAGTGCCCCAAACTGGAGGATGAAGATGGATGGATAAATGTTAAGTGGAACAAAGGCAGAAAAAAGAAAGATGGTCCGGCCTTTTTTCCTGCTAAGGTGTTAATGTTCGGGGGTAAGTTTGCTATAGCCCTTAATCTGTCACCTAGCTTAATGTTATAATGGTTAACTTAAAGGATTAGCATAACTGGGTTTGTTTTGTGTTTTTGGATACTAATTTAATTCGCTCAGTGTAATTTCCACAAACTCCTTTCACAGACAACTACAGTGACCTTTGCAAGAAGAGGGAGGAGTTCATAAAGGGTGAAGACATCTGGAACCAAACCTTCAAGAGGAAGACGAAGCCAAACAGTAGGTGGATGAAGGATGTGGAAGAGGATGAAAGGCCAAAAAAAACAGGTAAGTTTAGTTAGTTTCCTTACTCAATATTGATGTGAAGAAAACTTAAACTGAAAAGCAAAAGCATGTTTGCCATTTTTATGTCACTAATTACAAGTAATGCCTTTTTTTTTTCACTTTTATGATTTCTTTATGGTATGCTTTATGATAGTTATGAAAGTTTGTAAATGTGGTAATATTTGATTTAATACTAGAAGTATTTCACCATTTCTTATAAATAAACATTTGTGATTATTTTTTAACTGATATTTATTGATGGGGGGGGTACATCATCACAACCTTTAAACCCTCAGAATTTAAACAATAATTAGCCAATATTAGCCTCAAATCTCTCTTTGTTTGTTTTTAGAATCACTGTTATTGCACATACATGCTATTCATAGTTTTCAAGTGATTTCACATTCCATGAAAAACGCTCCCTTGGAGAGCAAAACTGACGTTATTTTTCACTGCCTGCCAACCAGGAAGCAAGTGATGCACTGTTACTATGAGTTTTTCACTTCTGCGTGGCCAAAATGCTGGATGGTTGTTGTACTTTCTGATGCACAAATCGAGGAAAACACAAGCCCAAGCTGTGTTAGGTGAGGGATTCCTCACAATGTAAATGAAAACATTGCCGCAGTCGAGCGGCAGCAGGGACCTGGCGCTTTTTAACGATAGAAATATGGCAGCGGATGCTGGAACATGGATTGGAAGTTCCCAATACTTGCAGTTTGTGTTCGTAGCTTTCTTTTTGAGTTGAGTTAAGAGATGATCCAAATAAATGTAACTGCTTTTGCGGAGTCTCTAAGGGGGAGTCGCGGCGTGAGCCGTTGTGTTGGTCTGTTGTTTTGCCCTCCAGGTACCGCAAATGTCTATGAATTAAAAAAATGTCAATTGTCATTTTGACAGCAAAAGAGCAAAAGGGCAACCTGTTCCTCAAAAGAGACAGCAGACCAAATGGTTGAAGACCTGAAGAAGGAGCTGGTGGCTAAGCGAGCATCTTTAGAGGTAAATTATTTAAGTGATTCATTGAAGTACTAGCTTGTATGTGACTTTGCTGGTAAAGAGGCTGGAGACTATCTAATCTTGTGTCTGACACTGTAGAGTTTTTTTTGTCTTTGTGTGTTGGTGTAGTCAACTTCTGAAAAGGAGTCATCAGATGAGGACCTACTGCCCAGGAACTGGAGTAAGGCACAGCTGCAAATAAAACAACTTAAAAAAGAGAACAAGAGGCTGAAAGAAGGCAATGTTGAAGACATACTAGATGCCATGAGAGGTAATTTTATGATTTTAAGGAAACAAATAATTTGCACTTAGACAAGATCAAAAAATGCAGAGAAAATAAAGCAACATGACATTTTTAAAGGAACAATATACCCACAATGAAGATAATAAAATATATTTCTTTCTATTTCCTCCTGATTACTTGGCAATCATCATCCTAATGTAATGGAGTTAAATGGGTACGTGTTTGTTGATTTCAAAGCAACCAAAGAATACCGGCCAGATAGAAAAATATAAAAATCTTTGCATCACTGAAAGTCAAAGCCTGAAAATGGCAGTTTCGTACACTTAACTTAAAGACATTGACATTAAAGATTGCCAGTCAATTTGGACCAACACCTTCATGTTGCCTAATGGGTGAACGCTGACAACATTCCCCCAGTATCCACCAAGTCATATAAATTGGAAGGTTTCCTTGGTTCATTAAATATTAGTGAAAGCCTTCGGAAAAAAAAAATCACAGAATTTAAAAAAAAAAAATCTTCTTTTTTATTTATTTAAATATAATCAGATTGCATAAAAAACTCTTAACATGTCTTATATTAATCTTGCTAAAACCTGCAGACAATCTAAGCGTTTGCACCCTGGTCTTATAATAATTTATATCTTCATTCTTTTAACAGAGCTTCCGGGAGTAGTAACTAGAGGTCGACCGATTCATCGGTTTTGCCGATTAATCGGCACCGATAGTTGATTGGTGGAACTATCGTTATCGACAAAAATCCATACCGATAGTTTTTCCTGGTTGCGTCCGTTGCTGGAGCGGCTGAGAAGTGCGCGCTGTAATACATTACACAGTACGAGAGAGCTGAGAAAGGTCTGCTGGCATCATGCAGTACAAGAGCGGCCTCTAGAGGTGTAATAAAGACTATCACTGATGCCTCGTGTTGTTTATCTCGACACGTGACGCTGCGCGCTGCACTGAGAGCGCTTACATCAGATGCGCGTTTAAAGCACCGACAGCGAAAAGGTATTCATACAGTACATTTTGTCATATCATTATAAAGTGATTCATTTGTTGACTATGCTGCATTAGTAGAGAAAGAACCGCATGTTTGTTTGCCTTCGAGGCTGAGAGGACGCTAACATTCATTAGTAGTAGGCTACCTCAAGCGGTTAAACACTGACAAATACAAACCTAAGTCCGACCCGAATGTTTAATGTCACAATTGTTACCATCTATTTGCATTAGATTATAACGTTATACAGCTGGTCACTTTTATGCATTCATTATGCAGCGAAGTTGCATATTTAAAGCTAGACGTAAAATAGTAAACTGATATGTTAATACAGCCGACAGAAACATATAAACAAATCAGAAAAGCATTCGATTCGTGTTCAAAAAGAACTGATGAAAACATTTCAGTGTTTGAACTTGTTTGAACAGTGGAAAAACTTTTTAAAGCAAGATTCTGTAGCATTTCCTTCCTTATAATTACCGTCATCAATAACGCATTATAACAGCACACATCCATGTATCACAATGGACGCGCGCTCTCATTTCATTCAAATACAACTTGCCGTCTTGCGTCTCCGTTTTTTATTGTATTTAAAATGAAATCAGAGTTGATTTATTGTTTACAGAGTTTGATAATATTGTTGTAATCATCTTGTATTGGATGAGTTTTGTACGCTGTACAAAATGGATGTAACTGTTAAACAGATACATTTTGAATGTAACTGGTTTTATTTGTTAGAGTATTACTTTTTGTTTCAGTTTGAATTAATTAACTAAATTAATTAATTAATTAATATTCATATTTATACATTTATTTCATTTAGCATGTTTTCATGGTTCATACAGTTTATATATATATATATATATATATATATATATATATATATATATATATATGCCTATATAATAAAGTTCAGCACTGTTTTAATGTGTTATGTTTAAGCAATAAGGTTCCAGAGGCTGTGCTGTATCGTGAATAATTGTTTTTATCCAGTATCAATTTTAAAAACTATCGGTTGATTAATCAGTTATCGGCAAGTACGGCCCAACCCAGCTATCGTTATCGGTAAAATCCAATATCGGTCGACCTCTAGTAGTAACAAAGTTGAAAGAAGTAATTGAAAAAGTCACACACCAGACCTCAACTTCTGCATCCATCTGGTCAACACCAACAGCATCTGTAGACTCACCAGCTTCTGCATGCGTTTCCCCTGAATTGATGTCTGATGATATGGTAATTCAATCTTATACATAGATATGTCTGTCCTGTCATGTAGCACATGTGGTGTTTTGTGTTCCTGTCTATTGTCTAGCCCCTCCCATCTTGTTATCTGATTATTGGTTTAATTGTCCCACCTGCTTTTCTCGTTACCCTCCTTGTTTGCCTCCCTATTTAGTCTCCCTGTGTTTGTAGTTCTGTGCTTGTTCGTTATTGATGTTCACCCGTGTTCTGAGTTATGTTCTGTTCCGTGCCTGCTTTGTTCTTGTTACCTGGATTTATTTTCTATCATCATTAAATACTAATTCTCTGCATTGGAGTCCTTGCGCTCCTTTCCACAACCACACCGTGACAGAACGAACAAGCCATCATGAGGACTCAGCGGAGGAAGAAGTCAAAGGAACCACCGGTCCCTCTTTTGTCATGCCCGTTATATGAACGGATAGTGAAATTCAGTGAATTGGCCTCTCTTCGGCAACTGGGGACTAAGGTGAGGGACTTTGCCCAGAAATTCACTACAGCGGCAGAGGGATTGAGACTTAGTGAGGAGGCTCTGAAGGATCTATTTAATTATGCCCTTGATGAGCCCATACCCTTTGGCATTATGAGAGGTTTGAAGAGGTCAACGTTTGAGGAATTCATAAGACTCCTAGAATGTCACATAGATCCTCCTGATTTAGTGGGCCGGGAGGACCCATCTTTGGTGGTCCAGGAGGACCCAACTTCGCTGGTCTCAAGCCTGGTGGTCCAAGGGGACCTGACTCCGGTGGTCCCAAATCCGGTGGTCCCGAGTCTGGTGGTCCCAGTTCTGGAGGTCTCGAGTCCGGTGGTCCCAGTTCCGGTGGTCCCGAAACGGAGAAGGAAGACTTCCTCCGTGACTGTCCCGGTGGTCCCGAGTATGGTGGTCCCGAGTCCGGTGGTCCCAGTTCCGGTGGTCACATTGCCAGTGCTACCCCAGCGACACGTCCCGTCTGCCCTGCCAGAGAATGTTCACGTCACATCTGCTTAGCCAGAGAGTGTTCACGTCCCGTCTGCCCAGCCAGAGAGTGTTCACGTCCCGTCTGCCCAGCCAGAGAGTGTTCACGTCCCGTCTGCCCAGCCAGAGAGTGTTCACGTCCCGTCTGCCCAGCCAGAGAGTGTTCACGTCCCAGTGCCAGTGTCTGTTCCCGAGCCGGAGCCAGTGCCAGTGTCTGTTCCCGAGCCAGAGCCAGAGCCAGTGCCAGTTCCCGAGCCGGAGCCGGAGCCAGTGCCAGTGTCCGTTCCCGAGCCGGAGCCAGTTCCAGTGTCCGTTCCCGAGCCGGAGCCAGAGTGTTCACGTCCCGTCTGCCCAGCCAGAGACTGTTCACGTCCCGTCTGCCCAGCCAGAGACTGTTCACGTCCCGTCTGCCCAGCCAGAGACTGTTCACGTCCCGTCTGCCCAGCCAGAGACTGTTCACGTCCCGTCTGCCCAGCCAGAGACTGTTCACGTCCCGTCTGCCCAGCCAGAGACTGTTCACGCCCCGTCTGCCCAGCCAGAGACTGTTCACGCCCCGTCTGCCCAGCCAGAGACTGTTCACGTCCCGTCTGCCCAGCCAGAAACTGTGCACGTCCCGGCTGCCCAGTCAGAGATGGTTCACGTCCCGTCTGTCCAGTCAGAAACTGTGCACGTCCCGGCTGCCCAGTCAGAGACGGTTCACGTCCCGTCTGCCCAGTTAGAGACAGATCGGGAGATGCCCATTAGACCTTTAGGGCCTGCTGTTCCAGAGCCGGAGCCAGTGTCTGCTGTTCCAGAGCCGGAGCCAGTGTCTGCTGTTCCAGAGCCGGAGTCAGCATCGGTTCCTGAGCCAGAGCCAGTCCCTGCTTCAGAGCCGGAGCCAGTGTCTGTTCCTGGATCGGAGTTAACATCAGTTTCTGTGTTTATGTCTGTCCTAGTTGCCGTTGCTGTTCTGGTGGCTGTTCCTGAGCCAGAGCCTGTTCCTGAGTCGGTGCCAGTGTCTGTTCCGGAGCCAGTGCCAGTGTCTGTTCCCGAGCCGGAGCCAGTGCCAGTGTCTGTTCCCGAGCCGGAGCCAGTGCCAGTGTCTGTTCCCGAGCCGGAGCCAGAGCCAGTGTCTGTTCCCGAGCCGGAGCCAGTGCCAGTGTCTGTTCCCGAGCCGGAGCCGGAGCCGGAGCCAGTGCCAGTGTCCGTTCCCGAGCCGTTCCCGAGCCGGAGCCAGTGTCCGTTCCCGAGCCGGAGCCAGTGCCAGTGTCCGTTCCCGAGCCGGAGCCAGTGCCAGTGTCCGTTCCCGAGCCGGAGCCAGTGCCAGTGTCCGTTCCCGAGCCGGAGCCGGAGCCAGTGCCAGTGTCAGTTCCCGAGCCGGAGCCAGTGCCAGTGTCCGTTCCTGAGCCGTGGCCGCCCGAGAGGTCTTCACCGCCGTGGCCGCCTGAAGAGTTTCGTTCGCCGTGGCCACCTGAAGGGTTTCGTTCGCCGTGGCCACCTGAGATGTCTTCACCGCCGTGGCCGCCAGATGGACTGACTCTTCCACCCTGGTCTGCCGAACTGTCTAGGTCTCCTGTCCCTCCCTGGTCTGTCCCTAGTGGAGCGTCTGGTAGTCGCTCCTTAAGGAGGGGGTAATGTCACATGTCTGTCCTGTCATGTAGCACATGTGGTGTTTTGTGTTCCTGTCTATTGTCTAGCCCCTCCCATCTTGTTATCTGATTATTGGTTTAATTGTCCCACCTGCTTTTCTCGTTACCCTCCTTGTTTGCCTCCCTATTTAGTCTCCCTGTTTGTAGTTCTGTGCTTGTTCGTTATTGATGTTCACCCGTGTTCTGAGTTGTGTTCTGTTCCGTGCCTGCTTTGTTCTTGTTACCTGGATTTATTTTCTATCATCATTAAATACTAATTCTCTGCATTTGAGTCCTCGCGCTCCTTTCCACAACCACACCGTGACAATGTCACAGTCCATGTGTCAATATCTTGATTATAAAAATTGTCAGTAAATCTATAACAACTTGGCAGTGACTATACACATTACCTGGAAAATCTACATATTCAACTGTGTGGTAAATGTGCATGTTAACTGGTTATTATGTATTGCCGAACCAGACAGGAAACCAAGGAGGTTTCCCACTTTTCCCACTGGAAAGGTTAAAGGAGTAGTTCACTAAAACTACACTTTTCACTTTTTCACTTTTGCTGATAATTTACTCACCCTCATGTCATCCAAGATGTCCATGTCATTCTTTCTTCAGTCGAAAAGAAATTAAGTTTAATGAAAACATTCCAGCATTTTTCTCGATCGTTTAGCTTGATAAGACCCTTATTCATCGTCTGGAATCGTTTAAAGCCCTTTGAACAGTTTGTAGTTTGTACTGAAACTGTCTTTTGGACCTTAAACCGTTTGGTTCCCACTGAAGTGCATTATATGGAGAAAAATGCTGGAATGTTTTCATTAAACTTAATTTCTTTTCGACTGAAGAAAGGATGACATGGACATCTTGGATGACATGAGGGTGAGTAAATTATCAGCAAAAGTTTTAGTGAACTACTCCTTTAATGTCAATGCAGACACTACACAGCCGTGTGGCAAGGTTCTCCCTTGCATGGCACAGTAGCATTTTGCACTCTAATTCATGTTTTTTATTGGGAAATAAAACACCTTCCAGATTTCCTGTCTTGTCAGGGAATAATAACTTGGTTAATATGCATACTGCAGTGTTGATGAATACATAGATTTCCCGGGGAATGTGTATGATTGTATTTTCATAACTTTGTTGTGTAAAAACAATGTTAGACCAGTTACAAACTAAGTGATCAGTCTGTTATTTTGCAGGTGTCTCTTGTGCCAGGCTCTGATGTCAAAGTCCCTAGACAAAAGCTTAACTGTCTGCGGACTGCAAATCCATTGGTCTACATAGGGGACCTTACTGTGCTTGTCTACGGCAGGGAAACGCTGTCCCATTCAAGTTTGACGGGAAGACAATCTGGGGCACATAAAGACATGGAATCCAAGCCACAACTCGATAACACAAAACTTGAAGCTATAGTTGGTGAGTGCATTTAATTAAAGGAAAATTTCATTAAAAATAAATTTCTAAGGATTACTTATACAGTTATTTTTACAAAATGTCTGTAGTGTTCCATGTTGGAGGTGACGGTGGTTCAATTACTGTTACCTCCAACATGGAAAAAAATCATACCTTTCAAACATTATGTGAAAAGTCTCTAATCTCAAGTCGAATCTGGGATCATCAGTTCAGATTTGTGAATGTGGCAAACAAATTATGCAAACAATGCACACAAAAGGCCCACTTTGATGATGCCCTAAAAACGCTTACCCTAATCTATGTAAAGGTAGACATTTTCAGTTACATGTAAGTATAGTATTTTGCAGATTGCATTAATATTCATAAACCTATCTGAAAAAAAAAAAAAAAAAAAACTCAAGTTGAATAGCATATCCCTACATGCTCCTTTGAGTGTTTATTGTGTTACTTCTGGATGGTAAATTTGTTGTGAAAGAGAAATCAGTTATAAAGTAATGTTTTGATTTGTATTTGTGTTTTAACTCACAGGCCATGCTCTGTCGAAATTTCCTAACATCAGCATCCATGATGTGAGACGAATCATCAGAAAAAAGTGCAATAATGAAAGCTATGCCAAGCAAGCTACTGCAAGGAAAACCGTATGAAAAGAACATTTAGTTTTGTGGTTCCTCTGCCATTGAACAGGGCAGAAACTAGAGGCGTACAACCTCTTTGTGGGGAGCTAGTGACCCTACATATGTGTTTATACTGTTTGTGTATCTGGACATCCAAAACAATATTTGTTTAAAACTTTGATTTGTAGAGAAAAAAACTATTTTCATTCCCGAGTTTTACCTTGTGTTCATGTATAGTTCGCTGGTTGTGTACATGCAAGTTAACATCAAGTCTGCATGCTTAAAGTACAGTTAATGGTTTACTTCAAGTATAAATACTATAAGCTAATTGGAAAATTAGTAGTATACTTTAAATGCAGAAACTAAAGAAGTACAACCTATTTGTGGGTAGTTATCTATGTGTTCGTACTGTGTTGTCCTTTGTTTAAACTGGATATCCAAAACAATATTTGTTTGAAAACTTTGATTTATAAAGTAAATTACTTTTTGATTTTGACTCCTGAGTTTGTCTTGTGAATATTTATGTGTAGTCCACTGGTAGAGTGAGTTAACATCAAGTGTACATAAAGTACAGTAAAAGGTATATTTCAAGTATAATATTAATATGTAGCCTAAGTAGTAACCTAGTAGTACACAGCGCAAAAAATAATATATAAATAGTAAACTATAAGTATGATAAGTGCACTGAAAGAAAACTTACAAGTACACTTATAGTATAAAAAATATTAAACTAGTAGTTTGAGTAGTATACTTCAAAGTGTACTTTCATAAACTACAAATCCAGGCTAGAAGTATATAACTTGTAAACTAGAAGTATATCTATAAGTTCACTTGTAGTATAACTGCAGTACAAAATAAAACTTTGAAATAAACTACTTGTGAACTCAAAGTTTACCACTCTTACACTTTAAGTATACTTAAAAGTATACTTTTATATACTAAAAAGTGGGCCAATTTAGTCCCAAGAAGTATTAAATTAGTACACTTACAAGTATGCTACTAGTACTATGATCTTAGTATACTTAATATGTAAAGTATACTTGGGAAAAATACTTGAACGGAAGTATACTTTATTTTGGTAAGGGGAATCCTTTGTTAGAAATATATATAGGCAGTGATGGGAATAACGGCGTTCTAACGGCATTACTTTTTCCAGTAACGAGTAATCTAATTGATTACTCTTCTCATCTTAGATCGCTAGAGCCTCAGTTAAAGCTGCTCGTAAACTGATCATCTCTTCCTTCTAGTTAATTTATAGCATCAAATAAACATGAATCAACATCAGAAGGAATGTTGTTTTAACTGTGGAAAGATGTCAGTACACTCCGTTTATCAGGTTTCACTAGTTCACACTTACATATAATTAGAGGGAGAAAGTTTAATGCGTATTTGGCGTGCTGTCCGGGGGAAGGGCTTCGAGCTCGGAATTCGGCCCGAACCCATAATACTCCCCCGGTATGTAAGTGCTTATGACAAGAAGTGAGGAGAAAGGGGCGGTGGAGGGATGCTGCAATGCAACGAGGTGAGACCGCTGGGTATAGAGGGTATGCGCATGACGTCACCGTCGGCCGGAGTGAATCCGGTCACGCCCACAAGTGGCAAAAAGACTGAGCGGCAGCATTTGTTTTCAGCGTGAATGCTGTGAAAAACACACAAAACACATCTAAAACGGGAAAGAGCTTTGCGATTGACTGTACAACTAGATTTGACCAGAAATCTGAGGTACTGTATATTTTTACAGACTGCAAAAAGCTACAGAACAGACTATATTCTGCATAATTGGATGTTTTTAAATAAACACTGACAAAAAACTATACAAGTTTTAGGGCTGGACGATATGATGATATACAGTATAACATTAATGTAAGTGATCACTCGGATTTAGACCTATCTATATTTTATTTATAAACCGTTTACAGGCAAATTTTCTTAATTTATTTCCCCGGCGTCGAAATCAGGCACATATAAATGTCAGGAAACACGATTCCTGGCTGCATGTCAATATCCATGGATCACTGGATCTTTGATAAGTTGTAAGGAACACTATATCGAGTCCAACTTTTAGTTTAAACTGATAATAGTTTGTTTTACTCGCGTTTTCGCAGTTTTCCCTATTAACTCCAGCCACGCAGCAGCTCTTTTGCCACTCAGTCCGGCTGAGGGGGGCGTGTTCCGGCGGGAAAGTGAAGTTAATGCATTCCCTCTATATATACACCTCTCATCGTTGATTGCTGAGTGCTCTCCACTCGTGTTAATTATCTGCGCGTGCTCCTCTCGAACCTTGTTAAATAAAACATAATTTCACTAGTTCACACTTACATATAATTAGAGGGAGAAAGTTGAATGCGTATTTGGCCCTCAGGTAGTGAAGCTGGTAATGCTGTTTGTGGAGTTATTTAATCTTGAGAGATTTAATGTATTTTATATTAAGTTGATTTCATCTAAGGCTCTGGCTGGAAGTAGTTCTTGTGTTTATCTTTTCTTCAGTGATTCTGCAGGTGTTCATTAATAATGCTCTATCATTATTCAATCAATTAATTATCTCATTAACTCAGTCTTATATACCTACACCCATAGAGTGCCGAAGTTATGACGTCACTTTGTAGGCCAAAACGCGGAAGTGAGTTAGCATTTTAGCACTTCCGGTTCCCTTGCCCTAAAGTCTATGGGTTTTTTGAATGGGTTTTTGCTAAATCGCCTGAAATAAGGTCTGTGGTTAACAAAGCCTCTAAATATTTTCACGTTTTGATCTATGACATAAAACACACCAGTTATAACCTGCTTGTGGTTTTTTAAACTTTTTACCGTTCAATTTTATATCTGACGGCTTTATTTAGGCTTCAAAATGTATACATTTTGGATTAACTTTTGAAGATTATCTTGATAGACAAACATGTAAGGGTCACAATTCTTTGTTGAACACAGATCTTATTTTTTGCGATTTTCCAAAAGTCAATGGGGAAAATGCATAGCTTTTCGATCGAGGGAACCCATGCGCCGCTAGCTTCCGAGTTGTGCTACAAAGTGACGTCATAACTTCGGCACTCTATTGCCACACCTATATTAACAACAGCCTATAATATAGGATAATGACCAGACCAATAATACCAACAGTACATGAGGCTGTTATACATTTGCAACAATATTTAAAAAAATAGTAATACAATTGTTCCGATTATAAGAAACAACTTAATGATAGATCATCATTCATCCCACACGGGATACATGTTGTTTAAGTTAAAGATATACCAAGCCTCTCGTTGTAAGAGGCGGTTCTCACGGTCTCCCCCTCTTGAAGCCTGATCAACACATTCTAAGCCCATAAATTTGAGCGTATTGACAGCATGGCCCGCAGAATTGAAGTGCCTTGCAACAGATGATTTTTCATCATTCTTTCTAATAGCACATTTATGCTCAAAAATGCGGGTTTTAAGTTGTCGCTTCGTTTTGTCCACATAGAGTAACCCACAAGGGCACATCAATAAATACACAATAAAAGTAGACACGCATGTGATTCTGCCCTTTACTTTATGTGTCCTGCCTGTTTTGGATGTGTGAATGAATTATCTGTGAGCATAAAGTTGCATGCTACACAGTTCAGACATCTAAAATTTCCATGTGGAATTTTAAATGGAAAAGGCGACTGAATAGGTGCCGGGAGGTGCGACCGCACTAACCGATCTTGAAGGTTAGGTGCTCGTTTATAGCTGCTTCGTGGCACTATTTGAAAAATGAGTCCTATCACCGGATCACTGCTTAAAATGTGCCAATGTCGATGCACAATACTCTTTAAACGGTTAGAGATCTGACCATAAGTAGATACAAACGTAACTGCAGTGTTATTAAAATTGTAATGTCACCATTGTTGAGATTCATATGCTGATTCTTGATGTCTGTGTGTAAGTATAAAATCACAGAAGTCCAAAATATGTTTTAAAAATCATTTGATGTTCTGATAAAAATGTGCTAGATCTCTTGCTGTAGAATCACAACAATAAAATAAAATGAATAACATATCACTCAGATAAAACTCACACACAATATTAGTGAGTAAAGTCACTACATGATGATTCTATTATTATCATCAATCAGTTTATAGAATCTGATTGCATTTTCTTTTGCTGTTATCAACATAACAAGCAGACAAACTAATGTTAAAAAATCAAGAGCCCAACTAAAGCAACCACTGATCACCATAATGGTGACATCAAACCAAACTATTATTTTCAATAAATCATCAACATCTTAACCTCTGTTAATTCTCAATAAGAACTTATGTAGACGTCTGACAGAAATAAAGTCAGTCTGGTTAGTAACAAGTGAAGCTGGTAATGCTGTTTGTGGAGTTGTTTAATCAGATCCTGAGAGATTTAATGTATTTTATCTTCAGTTGATTTAATCTAAGGCTGTGGCTGGAAGTAGTTCTTGTGTTTCTCTTTTCTTCAGTGACTCTGCAGGTGTTCATTAATAATGCTCTATCATTATTCAATCAATTAATTATCTCATTAACTCCAACGCTGATCAGTGTTACATTTAACACCCTGTACTGTGCACACCGAGCAGTGTTCATTTCATCTGGGCAAACTCATGTGGGGTCTACATGGAAACCGTGGACAAAACTGGCTGGGTCCCAGTTAGATAGCCCAGGTCAAACCCATGTGGGCCCCAGTTTCCAGCAAGAGAGTCCAGCCAATCCTGTTTTTCTGCATTTGTCAGATTACTGAAGTGTTTTTTCCACTGGGCTCGTTTGCTGCGGTCCGAGCCCGAGCGCGATTGTTCCCGGCGCCCCCCCGCAGCGTTGGTCTGGTTTCACACTCAACTTGATTCTATCGAACCTTGGTGCGTTTGTGTGCATCTTACGTCATCGCAAACGTGCACAGTGTATGATAGAAAATGGAATGTGGGTCAATATATTGTGTTTTTTATTAATTCGGTGCTATTATGCGCAGTTGAGTGAACAATACAGGTTTACTGTGAGTGTTTGTCACATAAGATGGCTTTCTGCTGCTTGCAGACGGACTCTTTTGAGGAGACAGTGGATTTCAAAATTTGTTGGCCTGATTCCACGCGATACGTGCGAATACAATGCAGGCTCAGTGTATCCAAGATAAATCAACAACACTATCATCCCTTACATGTGTTTTATTTAACTAAATATATCACAATCAGCCAAAACGCATGCGCAGGTCACTTTACTTCCTGAACAAGTGCGCACCCGAGTCCGTGTTGTTTGCACATTCACGCGAGCCGCGGCACGGTTCGGGAGCAACCGAACTCAGACCTCCTCCTCCAGGTAGTCTCAGGTTCGGTTCCCCAGTGCGCACCCGGGTCCCATGACAGCGTTCACATTAGCGATTTTTCATGTGAACCGTGCCCCGTTCCCAACTAAACTGCCAGTGTGAAAGCCCCCTAAAACTCTTAATTGCTCTTTCCTGCCAGTCCTGTTTCTCTCTATTGTAAGCAGATTTCTGAAACTCTTGGTGACTCTTGGTAGCTTCTGTCTCAGCAAGAGAGAGTCCTGCAATTCCTGTTCTCGAGTCTCAGAGTTTGAATAGTTATGCTGATTGGATTAGGATTGGTAACACTCTCAGTCTAGGACAGGTTTCATAAACCTGTAGACTTAATTTGCATGCTTTATTCAGAGTCTCCTCCCCTATGTAATCCCTCCCTCTTTGAAATGTATATAAATTGCAATGTAAAGTTCCCTTAGTCAGACGAGATTGGAATGACTACAGCGACGCATTAAAGAAGTTCTGCTTGAAAGATACCCCACCGTCTCCTGGTCTGCTCTTCTGACTTTTCTACACTTGAGAAGAAAATAGATCACAACACAGGTCTATTGTTTTCCGTAGTTCTCTGTTGTAGTACAGTAATATCGGGCTTATATACATCACAGAGAGACTTTCAGCTTCCTTATAAGGTAGCAGAACATGTTGCATACCTAATGCTTACACATGGTACAATCCACTATCCACATTAAGAAACTATTTCTTCAGTGTATACATTAGTGGTATACACAGGGTGCGATTTGTGAAAAAAACAGAGGGGGGATGTTTTGAATTTTTTTTATGGTTGATATAAAAATAAATACATTTTTGGTCCATTCCGGATGTTATTGTTCTATCGCACTGACAGTTCACAATACTAGGCTACTTCTATATATCAGCCTCTGCTGAACCACGGATTAATTGCAAAGTTAAACCACCACAGTAAAAACAGTTTTAGGCTACTGCTGTTAAAGTAATAACGTTAACGTTACATCGCGATGCTGAGCTACAGTGATGATAGAAAAGACAGATGCATTATCTGTTTTAGTCAATTCACCTAATTTGCGCGAATGAGGCTTCGCGTCTACCGCGCTAAACCCCTCATTCGCACCGCAGGACCTCTACACGCGCGTAAACGCGTCTGTACATTGACTTAACATTGAAATCACTCGCGCCAGACGCTCAAGAGTGAGTGAGTAATCAAAAAAAATTTGCTTTAGCCTCAATTAAGTGAAACGCCGTATGTGTAACTTCGGCCATTCTCTGTGGTGTGACTGGGACACCAACTCAGCTTGTCATCATAGAAACAGATAATCAGATTGTGATGTTTATTTGTTTATTCCCGCTTCAGTAATATACTGAATATGCTGCCTTCCTTTCGACACACAGCTCCACTGGCCGGACCTGCAACCGTCTTGCGAGTGTTGATAGGCTATTACTCGTTAGGTGCAACCAATCAGAGAGCGCCGTGGGCGGGACATTGAGCAGAGTGGTGATAACAGAGAGGCTGCGACAGCTTTATCAGAGCCAAACTAGCTACTAACTATCAGAGTAAAACTACTTTTTAAATAAAATTGACTTTAATCAAACCACGGATCAGTGATAAGTTTTGTGATCCATCTCGCCACTTGTGTAGTAGCACTGATCACTTTGAGGGGGGGATAAATGTATCCCCACCGGGGATAAAAAATAATTAAGCAGAGGCAGGGATACATTGACCAGAAAGGGGGAAATCCCACGCATCCCCCCCGGCAAATCGCACCCTGGGTATACAAATGGTACATTTGCATCAGTTGAAACATTCCTTTTCTTGCAAAGAGCATGCCAACTGTACGAATTTGAAGTATAATCATCATTGGAACATCTCTGCTAAGTGAACATTGCATACCTCTAAAGAAAATATAACTCTACCAGCTCCCCTCCCTGTGTCTGTGTCTAGAATATGATCCTTAAACACGTGTACATGCAATCTATAGTCTAAAGGCCCGTTCACACCAAGCACGATAACTATAAAGATAACGATAAAGATATAATTCTAAAAATCGTTCTCCATATTAAAGAATAACAGAGTTCACACCACAACTATAACGATAAAGATATGAGGAACGATATCGTTGGGATCACTTTCAGAACGATTTTTTTCCAGCTGTCGAACGATAAAACACTGACAGCCAATCAGAATCCATTCTAATTTAAAGGTCTCGCGCATTTAAAATGGCAGATGATATTGCAGAGAAGTTAATCGTAGAAATCCTCCACTGTTTGACAAGTCAACCCCCCTTTTCAAGGATATGTTAAAAAGATTAATATATATGGAAACCAATCGGTCGTATCCTGGGAATAAATGATGAGAAGTAGGCTATTAACGATGAGATATTTATGCAGTTTAGCATAGTGTAACAAAATAACCTCAGGTAAGTTTTGCACATTCTGAAAGGTGTATGTAAACTACGAACTTCATAGCCTACTAGCCTACTGCTTTTAATATAAGGGTGCTATTATTATTATTATTATTATTATTATTATTATTAATACTATTATTATCATCCTTAAACTACTATGTGCAAATAGCATTACTGTAGCCAACATGTTGCTCCTTTGTCTCATCTTTCTTTCTTTTTTTTTGTAGCTTGACTACATTTTTGTAGTCCACCAGCCACAGTGGCCAGTGGATTTCAAAATCTACCAGCCATGCACTCAATGTTTTTACCAGCCACTTTCTTGTTTTTAATCGACAATGTGTAACTGCATGTGAAAATTAATACTACAAGATCTACAATAGGCTACTTAAGCAGTTTATTTAATCTCAAGTCTCAATGAAATACTGGCATTTTCTCTTTCTCTCTTATAGCCTACACACACAAACCATGAACTGATATTCATTTCAGTTCGCATATGAGGAAAAAACAATGTTAGCGCTCTGAAAGTGGCACTAAAAGATGCTTCAAAACTTTCACAGAGACATAACAGAAAGCACAAAACCTTTCTTTAAAGTGAATTTCGTTTTGTATTAATTGTATCTTAATTTTAATCAATGTTTCATCAACCAATTGCCTGGATTTAATAAATACGAATTAAATACGATAGATAATCACGAAACGGAGGCGCCAGCGCGTGAACTGGAGCTCGTCTCATAAATGACCCGAAACTCCGCGTATATGGAAGCCTTCTCGCCTCACAGACATGTCTACTTAAGCAGAGAGCAGTCTGTGTCTGTTTTCTTTCGTTTTGAATTATTCTGTTTATGTAATCCGTATGGAATGTGCATTTCTCTCTGGCGCGTTCACTACTGCGAATACCGCGAGTCAGCATCGTCAACTTCTTTGCAACTGACACCGACAAAGAAAATACTTGTTTATTAAAAAAAATAATTAAAATATCTCCTTGCTATATTTTACATATTCATAATCATTACTTTTGCCGATTCTTTGTGACAGATTTTAGGAGCTGTATTGGCAGCGCCAGCCTTACATGAGCGCGTCACCACCGCATCACCGCACCCACCAGAATAGCCCTGTTTTTTTTGTTGTTGTTTTTTTTAAGGATTTGTTTACTGCTGCGTGTGTGATTAATTTAATGGAAAGCACATTCACTGAGTTGTCTTGTTAATCAGTGTCTGCTCGTTTATTCAAACTAATTTGTCCTATGACAGACGAACGTCGCATGATGCTATTTTTATTTACCCGCCACGGTGGCCGGTAGGTGAAGCGCATTTATCCGCCACAACACAAAATCACCCGCATTTGGCTGGTGGCGGGTGCTAATTTCCATCCCTGGGGCGCGCGCGTGCTTAGAATAAAAAGACCGTTATCGGTCGTTGGTGTGGACGCAAATATAGTTATCTTTATCGTTATCTTTATAGTTATCGTGCTTGGTGTGAACGGGCCTTAACTCATGCATTTTTAAACTTCATAAGATAATACAACTGATTATGAATATTAATAAAGAATAATAATATACATAATATTAAATAATGGAATTATATTAAAAGATGAAATTTTAGTCTTCATATGGTCATACTTCCTGGAGAACTCGAGCTGCTGCGTTTTGGACCAACTGAACTTTAGCGTGCAGGGCAACAACCCCATAATAGCATTACAGTAATCTAGCCTTGATGTCAGGAATGCATGAACTAATTGTTCTGCATTTTTTATTCACACACACATTAAAGAAGCTATTTTGGAGGATGCCAGTAAGAAAAACAGTTTCAGTTCCTGTTGACTTCTGATTAATTGTTGGTCCAATGGGAACTGAAACAGTTGTTACCAGCATATTTTTTAGATTCCAAGAAACATTTTAGAATAATGTAATACACTACTCTCTTGTGTCTTTTGCTTGTTCAATGTGCAGTGGAGTTACAGTAGTTTGCGACATGTACATGTATACCAGTGGCGGCTGCTGGTCTTTCAAAGAGGGGAAGCTAATTTTTTTAAAACTCGACTGTCAGGTGTGGTCGTGTGGGGATGGTGAAAAGAGCGAAGACTCAGGTGCAGAGTTGATGGGGTTTATTTTAATAATAAAATACAAAAAAATACAAACAAAAACTATGAACCACCACAGGACTGCAAACACAAGGAGAATTAAAGCTGCACGCAGCATTTATCGGGGTTCAAGCATTTAAGGCCTTTAAGCACAAAAGAATTTAAAGACATTAAGTTTTATTTAGCAAGCATGTAAACACTTATAAAACTTAGGAAACCAAAAGTAATTGAAAAAATATCATATAAGAGATTAGGGCTGGGCGATATGGCTGAAAACTGTATCACGATATCAGTGTTTCATATCGGTCGATATCGATAATTATTGATTTTTTTTATGACCCATTTAAAATAAGGACCAGGAGAAAAATATATTACATTTAAACAATTTTATTTTAAACTTAACCTTCCTCTGATTATAATCCCAAGACAGAAATGTCAACACAACCATGGAAAACTCAAATAATTAAAATGTAAACATAAGTCTAAATTCACAATGAACACTTAATTATCTCTTAACATTTAAGGTGCAAAATGAAAGAAAATGTAAGAAATGCTTAATAAAGTATTGCAAAGTGTTAAATATAAACAGAGAAACCTGAGAATTTAGTGCGACGTTTGTCTGTTAGGACAACTTAGTTTGAATAAACGAGCAGACACTGATTGCTCTAAGTTTACTTTAAATTAACAGCAAGACAACTAGCAGTGAATGTGCAGCAGTGAATGTGCTTTCCATTAAATGAATCACACACATTAAACAAATCCTTAAAAAAAAACAAAAAAACAGGGCTATCCTGGTGGGTGCGGTGGAGACGCGTTCATGTAACAATTAAAGTGCTGCCAATAAAGCACCTATAATTTGTCACAAAGAACCGGCAAAAGTAATGATTATGAATATATAAAATATAGCAAGGAGAAGTGTTTTCTTTCTTCAGTGTCGGCTGCAAAGACGAAGTTGCAAAGATGACGACGCTGACTCGTGATCTTCGCAGTAGTGAACGCGCCAGAGAGAAATGCACATCTCATACGGATATTACATAAGCAGAGAGCAGTCTGTCTGTTTTCGTTCGTTTTGAATTGTTCTGTTTAAAAGTAGACATGTCTGTGAGAGAGGCTTCGTTATACGCTGAGTTTCGGTTCATTTATGAGACGAGCTCCAGTTCACGCGCCGGCGCCTCTGTTTCGTGATTATCTATCGTCTGCTATATTTACTCCTTATTTATTAAATCCAGGCAATTGGTTGATGAAACATTGATTAAAATTAAGATACAATTAATACGAAACGAAATTCACTTTAAAGAAAGTTTTTGTGCTTTCAGTTTGTCGTCTCTGTGAAAGTTTAAGGAATCCAGCAGCACGAGACAACGATATGGCGCAACCAAATCTGAGACTGTTACATGATTGGCTGTTAGCGTGTCACTCCCTACGTTGCTAGGTTACCAGAGAGTGAGTGCCTTTGTTAATGCAACCAAACTTGCTTCGCAACCTGTGGTTTCTTCCGACGAAGAAAATAAAATATTGGACGTTTTATCGAACAATTTTTTTATTGATATCGATCACGTGTCTATCGCGATACATATCGTTATCGTGTTATCGCCCAGCCCTATAAGAGATTCAGATTCCGGATCGGGTATCGGTCAGATGAGGCTGATCCAAATCCGATATTGTGTGTATATTACTCTGTGTTATTGTTAAGCCCCACAAAAGGCACAAAAACATAATATAAAGCACCATAACGTTTTTGTGCACTCTATTATAAGTGTTCTGAAGCCATTATATTATAATGTGAGATTTAAGTAATTAAATTCAAAATCACGTAAACTTTTCCCTCCCCATTCAGCATTTAACAGTGCGTCACGTTCGGTTACGACAGTAAACACGATGAAACTCTCTTCAAGATGATTCAACGTTACTATTATTATACTTGATCTGTAGATAAAGGTCTATGGTTTTGAATAAAACAACCTTATCTTGCTGGACTTTATCGCTGTAACTTAATCATGTTACTTTCTACTGGGTGTTAGATCACAACAGAGTAGAGTCAGAGCACTATATCTATAATTGTTCTTCACGCGCACATTAACTGAAATTTAAAACTGTTAAAAGAAAAGGCTCGATAAACTATTGCATAGATAGATACTGTATAATATACTAAGCATCAATATTTCTTTCCTTTGAGCTTTGAACTTTTCAATGCGGACTCGACGCGCTGTGACTCATGTTGCTTCAAGCGCATCATTGGAGCCTTTCATATTGTAATACAGTGACGCAATAAAAGATTATTAATAGCCGTTCCTGTTCTGTCCTATCTATCATATGTTGATGCCTCATTAGATGCGCGTTCTTAAAATCTAAATTCGGATCTATTATTTTTCACGGTATTTTGAAGTGCCCGCGATAATAACAATATCGCGCATATTCATTACCGTGATTTATCGCATTACCGAATACTGGCACATGTCTAACACATCTATAACCCAAATGTACAAAAATAAATGTAATCAGATATTGGATGAGATTCAAAATGCAATAATTCAGAATTCTTTCCAATAAACCACCTAGGCCTATACTTTCAATAGTAAACAGTGTGTTCAACAATATGAATTGGAAATGCTGGAAAGATGAATAGATTCAGTTCAACAAAGTTCATGAATAAAACGACTCAGTTGATCAAAGTTCGTGAATCAAAGGATTCAGTTTAAAGAGTTGTTCAAACTTCTCTCGATCAGTTCAAGTACAAAACACAAAATCTGTCCCTTTCAGGAGCCAAAATAAGCAATCACTTAATCCCATTGTAAGGAATTGTATTTTCTCCTTCTCAGCTTTGTCCGGAGTTTGTTTAGTCTACACACATTCCATGTATTCATGTAAGTTTAACATCTGTTACATTAAGGAGGGAGCTGAAGAGCCTTCTCCCTCTCTAGTTATGTGTGTGTGTGTCCTATAGAAGATGTGCAGTATGTATGGTAGAAGGTCTGCTGGATCCCCAGGTTCCAGGGGAGACCTAACTTTTCTTTACCATTTATGGGATTGTTATATGGGATGAAGGAATGTATGTTTCTATTGGTTAGATGTATGTTACTCCTCTTGATATTTCACTATATATTACGGGACCCAGAAAGTACAAACTAAGCTATTCTCTGAATGGTTTCCCAACGCTGGTCTTCTGTATTATTCATTCACAACCTAATAAAAGGACGGAGAGAAAAAGGCACGGTTGGAAAAGGCACATTTCTGACACCCATGAATCAAAGTCCGAAAAACAAAAGAAAATTGTGAATATCCTACCAGTTGATAGTTTAAAATTACGGTTCAAAGAGGAAACAGGTCCTTGCTCTGGTCAGCTCGGCATTTGTGCACATTTAATAGCATCCACTAGGCAGATGATTCATCTCCAATGGATTATTTATGGCACAAAACTGGATACACTTTATAAAATATGTTTATTTTTTTTATGCTGATTCAACGAGCTCTGCTACAAAAATTCCTATGTACCGGTATAGCTGTACCAGTACAAATGGCAAATAAACTTTAAATCTAAAAAAAAATCTACACTTGCGGATCACGTTCACATATTGAAAAAAACAGAACAAGAAAACCCAGCCTTGCAAAACACAAGACAAACGTACAATAATTAATTTCTGATTCAACTTTTCCATAACAATATACATGCGCATCTCAAATGACACATTAATCTAACTTTTCGACATTTATAGAACACATCAACAATCATAAATCACTCATAAATCATTATTGTCTCAACTCATGATACAATAAGCATTGTTACACGTGGTAGCTTTAGATTTATTGTTACACGTGGTAGCTTTAGCTTTGGCTAACTAGTTCAGCTCGCGCTGTGAGTGTAGCCTACTCAACTCATATCAAATCATTTCTGAAATTGACATATTTATATTCAGATTTCATATTTAAAAAAAAAAAAATCACTCACCAAAACGAGATTGCATCACATATTCACAGATTATTCACTCTGGGATTCTTCGATTTCCACTTTTCTCTCTCTGACGACAACACACCAGCCTGACGCATCCAAAGTTTCCAAGTACACTTAATCACAGTTCCCGTTCGATTATGGGTACGTTCACACTGCAGGCTGAAACGACCCAATTCCGATTTTTTTGCCCCTATGCGACCTGTATCCGATCTTTTCATGACAGTCTGAACGACACAGATCCGATCTTTTCAAATGCGACCCAGGCCACTTGGGTATGTGGTCCAAATCCGATACGTATCCGATCTTTTGAAATGCGACCTCAATCTGAACGGCCAGGTCGCATGTATCCGACCCGCACGCCGTTGATATGCGACAAACGTCATAATTCTGCGTTGAAGTAGGCGGGAATGAGAAAATAAACAACTATGGCGGACGATTCTGAAACCAGTCAATGGAAGGGAAGCGAGGTCTCGGATTTGATTAATATTTGGGGGGACAGCTCTATTCAGGCCAAACTGGAGGGCTCTTATCGGAACCGGGCAGTGTTTGAAAACATTTCCAGCGAAATGGCCGAGCGTGGTTACAGAAGATCTTGGCTCCAATGCCAGCGAAAAATAAAAAGCCTCCGAGCCAAATACAAGGAGGTTAAAGATTGGAACAAACGAAGTGGCCGTCAACGTATCACCTGTCCATTTTACGAAGAGCTGGACCGCCTTTTGGGGGATAAGCCCAGCGTTCAGCCACTAGAGCTGTTGGACAGCTGCTTTGCCCAAGAGAAGCCCGGGGAGAAGAGCCCAGGTCCCGCAGCTGTCGCGGCCAGCCCAGCTAGTAGCTCTTGCGGTGATACAGGTGGGTTATTTGCACATGGCCTATAGCTACTTGTGACTTAACTTTATAACATTGAAATACGATGTGTGACAGTTTGATAAATGCATACACAGGTGATGGGACCCTTGTAGCTCTTTCGCCTTCTGCCTCTACCTCCGAAGAAAGTTCTGCAGCAAGTGAAGATACATCTGTGAACAGCCATGCATCTTCCACACCCACTGCTTCATACCTGTCAACTCTCACGCTTTGGCCGTGAGACACACGCATTTGAGTGGTTTCACACGCTCACACGGGCGAGTTCTCACGCGGAAGTGTCAACCCGGTCGGTCAAATGCCGCGTGCATGCGAGAGAAAGACTGTTCCAAACTGCGTCGCGCGCATGCGCCCACCCTCCCTCCCGGTTGGAGAGGTTTTACTATAAGCTTTATTTACTTACCCCCGCCCCCCCCCCCCCAAGAAGTCTCACGCAAAGCTAAACGCAAAAGTTGGCAGGTATGCTGCTTGTAAGAAAGTTCTTGGCTGTATTTTGATCGTTTTCCAACTCAATTAACCTCTTAACCCCCACCTGAACCGAGCACATTTTCTACATTTTGTCATTACCCAAATCTAAAAGCTTCTTGGAAAAAACAACAATGAAAATGTTATGAAAATGCAACAAAAAAGTGACAAAAACATGACATTCTGAGATCAATTTTGTAGCTTTCAAATGAGGCTTTAGTCTGGTCTGTAGGTTGTAAGCTTTTAGATTTGGGTAGTCCAAGAAAATGCTCTCGGTTAAGGCGGAAGTTAGAGGTTGAAATAAGTCTTGGCAACCTTTGACCTAAAACATGTGATATGAAATTAATTTGTTTGAATTGAACGTTGAACTTGCTTCCACTCTTGAACAGCTTAGTATTGTTTATAAATGGCCATACATAATCATAATTATTACTGGATATAAACTGGAATGCTTGGTGCTTTTACTGTTATACTAATAAAAAAATAAACATTGTAATTCTTATTTTGATCTGTTCTTTTTTTCTTTTTACAGCTACTACTGCCAAGAAGACAAAAAGAAAATCAAAGATGGAGGCAACGCTGGAGGTGTTTGCTGACAAGATTACCAGTGCCCTTAAAGATGATGACACAGATCTTTTGTTGAAGATGCAAGCAGCTCAGCATGAGCATGATCGTAAAATGTTTACCATGATATCTCAGTTTATGGAGAGATCAACCCAGCCTCCACAGCCAGCTTTCTACCAGGCACCAATTCAGCCCTCTCAGCTTTACAACCCAATTCATCCTCCTACTCATCATTCCTCACGGTTTCCTGTGGCTTCCTCTCCATCTCCCACCCAGCCCCTGCCCTTTTTTCAAGATTTAAATCAACCACTGCCCTTCAATTATACTCATCCACATCCCCGTCTCACTCAGTCATTTATCCAGGCACCGGCAAATACTCAGGGTCAACAGACTTTCAACAACGAGGACCAGTCTGAAGAAGATGAAACCAACTTTACAATGTTATGAATGATTCTAAAACATTAATGTTGGTTTTGCACAATGTTCAGGTTTTGCACAATGTTCAGGTTAAAGTGTGAAGGTTAGATTGAATACTTTGTATTTTATTTGTTTGCCAATACACTGTGAAGGTTTCCTGTCAGTTTTATTGTTCTGCGGTGTTAAAACGTGGGTAAAATTTGCACTATTATAGCCACACTATTTTCTCTAAATAAAAAAGAAACAGCAATAACAGTATTGGAAATTTTATTTATAAACTTATTGCAGCTATGGTAACAATTCAGCAGAGCAGCACAAAACAAATAACTAATTTGTGGTTAGGCCTGTCAAGATAACAGAATTCAATATAGTATTACATTAGAAAAATGTGTCAAAAAAAATGCAAATATATGTACAGATAAATATTGAGGTCAAAAGGTACAAAAGTTGAACCATATAGTAATTATTTTGACAGCCCAGTTTGTGGCTCAACGTTGGCTAACAAAAAGCTGAGTCAGTGCTTCTCTGACTCTTGCTGGCTGCACATCTACAAATTCCCCTCCTTCAGCCCATCTCTCAACATGAGGAGTAGTTCCACCAGCCTCTTCATAATTCTCCCCGTGCATTTCACACACGTTGTGGAGTGTGCAACATGCACTGATTATGGTGGGGACGAGGGAAACGTCCACATCCAGCCGTTTAGTAAGGCACCTCCACCGGCCTTTCAGTCGGCCGAATGCACACTCCACAGTCATCCTGGCTCTGCTGTGGCGCTCATTGAAGTACTTCTGCTCAACTGTCAGGGTCCCTGTGTCACAGTATCCTTTTAACAGCCAGCTTCGAAGGGGATAAGCCGGGTCGCCGAGCAGCATGATTGGCACTTGAACGCCCATTATCTCCTCAGTGTCCTTAAGATTTAAAAGCACAAAAAAAAATCAAATTAACTAAAGACAGATTGTATACGTTTTAAATCACTATTACTAGATTACTCACTGGTGGAAAAAGCTCCCCTCTTTCTGCCAGTGAGTACACATGGGAATTCCGGAGTACCCTCGCATCATGAACACTCCCTGGCCATCCAGTATAGATGTTGGTGAAGCTGTTGGAAGACAGTGTTAAATTACTGATTATGCCATGGTAGAATTTATGTATTTTCAAGGATAATATTCTTGCAGATGTGTGGTTGTACCAAAAGAAAGTGAGGCAAGTACAGTACTTTTAAACTATTATAATAACAATAAATATATTTCTTACCAAAACCGATGATCCACGACACCCTGGAGCAGAACCGAGTGCCAGCCTTTACGGTTGAAATACTCTGCGTGGTTATCCTCTGGAGCAATGATGGGGATATGACTCCCATCAATAGCTCCTCCACACTGCGGGAAACCCCATCTCTGGCGGAAGCCTTCACGGACCTCATGTAGGTCATCACCTTTGGGCAGTTTTATGTAATGGGGCATGAGGACACGGCGAACTGCTTCGCAGAACTCGCGTACAATAGAGCAGACCGTAGACTTGGCTATGCCGAACAAGTTAGCTATCGTACGATAGCACGCACCTGTAGCTAGCCAATACACTCCAACTCCAACGCGTTTCTGCACTGTTATGGGCCGCCGCAGACGTGTCTCTTCCCGCGACAGAGTTGATCGAAGACGCTCACAAATATAATCGAAAGTGGATCTGGTCATTCGGAAGTTACTGATGAATTCGGTATTTGTGAAGCCACTCACATCAGTATCCCACCACTCCTGGCTGCGACTTCGCACCCACACGTTTCTCTGTACCGACATTGCTACCATTACTCCACAAAACGCCATGGCCAAAAACCTTGCTCTCCTCCTTTTTAATTTTTTTCTTAAAACTAGAAGATTGTAAGTGTGCTGGCTCTGTTGGGAAAATAACCTCAATATCGCTAAATGAGCTCCACTGTTGACATCCATGTTTAGCTACTTCCGCAAACAACAAGTGACGTCGTTGACCGTTGAGTACTATTCTGCGCATGCGGGTCACTTCTGGGTCATTTCACGTTCACACAGGAGATCTTAAAAGGTCGCATTTAATTGGAAATGTGAACGCCTTGCAAAAAAATCAGATTTTTTCAAAAAATCGGATTTGAGCATTAAGCCCCTGCAGTGTGAACGTAGCCTATGATTATGATTATGATTTAGTGAAAGGGGTTTCTGGAGAAATGCTCCGTGTGCTGCTGCTTCGTCTGACCTGTTCTCGTCATCTGATTCTCTGATCTGTTCATGCTGACTGACGGCGGCGCCGGCGCGAATTGTGGGCGGGCCTAATGAATATGCCGCTACTGTTGGCTCTCAAGGGTGTCAGTCACTGCAGCACAATCAGTGATTGGATGAATTGCGTTTCTTTGTAGAACACTTTAATTATTTCTTTTTCTTAACTTTTTCCAACTCTCAAGTCATTTACTGGTGGCCTGGGTTATTTCTAAAACAATAAACAATAGTTCTAGCTTAGATTATTGCCCAGTGGTTTGGTCAGTGCATAAAGACAAAAAAAAAAAAGAATAAGAATGTACTAGTGAAAGATTGTTTCTGCTTTGTTTTTTCTGCTCAATGTGGTTGAGACGGAAAGATTCTAGCTGGCTGTGTACAGGCCGCCACGCTACGGTTTCATAGAATTCTTGAAAAACTTGAAGAGTCTGTTGGTTTATTTGTATAGGTTGTATAGTATAGGTTGTATAGTATACTATACAATTTGTATAGGTTGTATAGTATAGAATGACGGGTGGTTGGGCAGATATTGTGT
Source organism: Semotilus atromaculatus (assembly GCA_031834385.1). NCBI lineage: Eukaryota > Metazoa > Chordata > Actinopteri > Cypriniformes > Leuciscidae > Semotilus > Semotilus atromaculatus. The sequence continues at coordinate 113,488 of JAULUF010000017.1, read as the reverse complement.
TTTGCGGTAGGTGGTATGCCATACGGAACCGTTGCCACTGTAACTGCTTTAACGCACCAGTGGGGCTCGACAGCCTTAGTCAAACGGGTTGGCGCGTATGGTTGGGTTGCGGAGAGAGATTGTGGTTAGGTCTCAGCAGCAGGAGGGATGTAGAGGTCAGTAAGCTGGGCTGAGTTGAGTGGGGGACGGAGGGGGGTGACTCTGGGACGCCAGAGTCACTGTCGAGCCCTCTTGAGGTGTCGTGGGCTAGTCGACGAAACACTGAGGACGGAAGGTGCCCACTTGAAGACCCTAGAGATGTCCCCTACTCGGCTCAATCCAGACGGTTGTCGTGCTGGTCCACTAGGGAGACCACACTGTAGTTGCAGTCGTCGTGTGTGCTGACGCGCCAAGTACACTGCAGCCGTTAACGCCGGACAGAAGGGGAGTCACACCCTCATATGGAAAGAAGCGTAAATGGATGGAGAAGCATAGTTTACTGTAAAGCTACATCTTAGTGTTGCTTATCTTGGCGAAAGCCGAGTACAAATCAGCATGAAGTTTTAACATCTACTCTCGTGTAATGGAAATCATGAAGATCTGGATACGTCCAGTGACTGCGGTGAATAGTGCTGCTGGCAACAAGGGAAAGACCTTGTGACAGCCTGGAGAGACAGCTGACAGGAGGAAATAGACCCCAATGGGGCTGGTAAGGGTTAGCTACCCTTGTCGGCAGTATCCAGCTTCGTGTTTACAGGATGCTGGAGACACCCGCCCAAGGCTTCTAAGAAATTAAAGAGAAAAATACCCCTAGAGTCTGCGAGAGCGGGGGCGGAAGATGACTCGATGTTGGACAACATGGTTAACGACTTAGGAATGGAAACGGATATGAGTATGGAGAGTAAGACTAGTTCAAGATCTGCAGTTAGTAAAGTCATTGAACTCCAAGTTTGTGTCTGTGGCTGGAGCAAGGCGACAACGGTCAGGGGTTTGAAGGTTCATCAAGGGAAAATGAAATGCTTGAGGGAGAAGGGACAAGGGCCTCGCATTGATCAGTACTTCTTACGAAGTCAGTCAAGTCAGTCGAATGAAATCCAGCGACAGGAAGCAAACCACAGCTCGCAGGATATCAGCACTCCTGTCATAGAGGAGAGGAGGGCTTGCATAGTTAGTGATGAACATATTCATACTTGTGAAACCGGTCAGACTAACCAGCATAAGAGAGAAAAGAACCTCAACGGGCATAGGCCTGGAGTTAGATGGCCAAGAGCTTGTGAGAAAACTGCATGGGACACGGTAAACACAGATCTATGCTTTGCATTGGAAAGATTAACTGGTACAGTTGAAAAGAAGCTGGATAAATTTGGGGACATCATTTACGCATATGGAAGTGAGAGGTTTGGTGTGGAAAAAAGGAAGGAAAAAGTACAAACTGCTCCTGGAATGTCTAGACGGCAGCAAAAAATTTAAGGGTTAGTTAGAGAAAGGAGACAGCTGAGGAAGCAATGGAAAAGAGCAGAACAAAGTCAGAAGGAGGGACTCAATCTCTTACAAAGGGACATAAAAGATAAGCTGGCAACATTACGCAGAGCTGAGCGTCTACGGAAACACTACAAAAAGAAGGAACGTGCGAGGGCTAATTTCTATAAAGACCCATTCAAATTCGTAAAGAAGTTATTCACCAGTGAGAAGAATGGCACTTTAAAGGAGAACTCCAGCGCAAAATGAACCTTTGATCTAATTACACATTGTTACCTAGTCAACCGTTATCTGAGATTTGTTTTCATGATTATCGAATGTAAATAGTTTTATCTCTAAAAACAGTTTAGCCTATAACGCTAGTATAACGCTAGTATATAGGGCACAGAGTAATGCCAAATAAAAATCGCTTGTTAATACCACTAACAAGGCTCAAAATAGCCCCACACTAACACGGTAGCATAATAAGGGTCCCTACCTTCAAACCGAAGCATTGAGAACGTTGTCAGTGTCCAGACAGTTTAATAAGAAGATATTTTATACATACAGTCAGCTTCGCGAATACAGGCAGAAGCCATCTTTGAAAAACAGTCTCTACCAGTCGATCTACGAACGCAGATCCAAGTGCGCTGGTGAGATGTGATTAAATTATTTTTATTTATTTATTTTCTCTGTTGCGTTCAGTGCTTCTCTTATGCGCTCAGTGCTTTCTTCCGGAAACAACGGACCATATGAGATTCTACACAATTCAGCGCACTTGGATCGGCGTTCGTAGATCGACTGGTAGAGACTGTTTTTCAAAGATGGCTTCTGCCTGTATTCGCGAAGCTAACTCTATGTATAAAATATATTCTTATTAAACTGTCTGGACACTGACAAAGTTCTCAATGCTTCGGTTTGAAGGTAGGGACCCTTATTATGCTACCGTGTTAGTGTGGGGCTATTTTGAGCCTTGTTAGTGGTATTAACAAGCGATTTTTATTTGTCATTACTCTGTGCCCTATATACTAGCGTTGTAGTCTAAACTGTTTTTAGAGATAAAACTATTTACATTCGATAATCATGAAAACAAATCTCAGATAACGGTTGACTAGGTAACAATGTGTAATTAGACCAAAGGTTCATTTTGCGCTGGAGTTCTCCTTTAAAAGCATCTAGAGTTGAGCTAGAGAGATATTTGGAGGAAACGCATACAGATGCAAAAAGGCATGAGCATATGTCAATTCCATCAGACATACCACCTATCAACCTACCAGAATACCAAATGGAGGTCTGTGCACCTAAGTGGAAAGAGGTAGAGCAGGCTGTGAGAAAGGCAAGGGCTTCATCATCTCCAGGGCCTAATGGAGTTCCGTACAGAGTGTACAAGAGTGCTTCAGGAGTTCTGCGAATTCTGTGGAAATTGTTAAAAGTGGCATGGGAAAAACAGGTTGTACCTAGAGCATGGCGCAGAGCAGGTGGAGTCTTTATACCTAAAGAAAAAGATGCTACAAGCATCAGTCAGTTTCGTCCTATTTCACTATTAAATGTTGAAGGTAAGATTTTCTTCAGCATTATTGCCCAGAGATTGTCCACCTACCTATTAAAGAATGGCTTCATTGACACTTCAGTTCAAAAAGCGGGCATTCCAGTGTTCTCAGGTTGCTTAGAACACATCAATGTTATCTGGCAACGAATTCAGTCAGCTAAAAAGGAGAGGAAGGAGCTCCATGTGACATTCCTGGATTTGGCTAATGCATATGGTTCAGTGCCACATGAGCTTCTTTGGGCAGCATTTGATTTTTTCAGAGTACCAATGTCAATAACAAATTTAGTGAAAGCCTATTTTGGAGATTTGCAATTTAGTTTCTCAACTCCAAAATTCAGCACTGCATGGCAATGCTTAGAGGTTGGAATAATGGCAGGATGCACAATTTCTCCACTGGCTTTTACAATGGCAATGGAAGTAATGATTAGGGCATCAAGATGGGTTGTAGGAGGAGAGCGCTTGGCTTCTGGGATGCGACTACCACCAATCAGAGCATACATGGACGACATGACAACCATGACACTACAACAGTAGCTTGCACTAATCGGTTATTGGGGAAGTTAACAGATAATATTGAATGGGCACGAATGCAATTTAAGCCCTCTAAATCAAGGAGCATCTCGATAGTTAAAGGAAAGGTAGTAGATAAAACATTCTTCATTATTGGTGAGGCAATACCAACAGTTTCTGAGAAGCCAGTGAAGAGTCTTGGGAGATGGTACGATGGAGATCTAAAGGACACAGTTCGAGTGGGAGAAGTTAGACGGCAAGCAGTGGAAGGTTTGAAGAGCATAAACAGCTGTGCTCTACCAGGCAAACTAAAACTCTGGTGCTTTCAGTTTGGTCTGCTGCCGAGGTTGCTGTGGCCACTGACTGTGTACGAGGTTTCTTTGACAACAGTGGATAAGCTGGAAGCGTTAATAAGTTCATACATCAGGAAATGGTTGGGAGTTCCACGCTGCCTCAGCAGAGTGTGACTTTATAGTAAAGGAATATTGCAGCTGCCAGTCTCTGCTTTAACCGAGGAGTTTAAGTGTGCCAAGGTCAGACTGGAAATGACATTAGTAGAGTCACGTGACAAATGTGTAAGGGAGGCAGCCCCTGTGTTAAAAACTGGTAGAAAGTGGTCAGCAAAGAAATCTGTAGTAGAGGCAAAGGCTGACCTTCAAATTGGGGATATCGTGGGACAGGTGCAGCATGGAAGAGGGGGTTTTGGGCTCAGTTTAGCTCCTCCTAAATGGCACAAGGCAGGCCCAGCTCAAAGGAGGAAGCTGGTAGTCAACGAGGTGCGAAAGCAGGAGAGGATGAGGAGTATAAAGGCCATTTCCCAGGCCAAGCAGGGAGAGTGGATGAGATGGGAGAGTGTGGAACAACGCAAGATGGGCTGGCAAGACCTTTGGTCAATGGAAGAGAGTAGGATCAGTTTCCTTATTAGGTCAACATATGATGTTCTCCCATCACCGCAGAACCTAAACCTCTGGGTAGGAGAGGATCCCTCTTGTCCTTTGTGTTCATCACCTGCCACATTAAGGCACATTTTGACAGGATGTAAGGTGGCTCTTAGCCAAGGTCGATTTACTTGGCGCCATGACCAAGTACTGAGATGTTTGGCTTTAGCATTGGAAGGCAAGCGTAGTATGACCAATAAGTTGCCGCCTGTTCTAGCAAAACATTACACGCAGAAGACAATATTCCTCCGCCCAGGCGAGCAACCACCAAGAAAAGGTGTTAACACCAATTCTCGCTCAGGACAACTGGAAGCTGCTAGGGACTGGAAGATGCTGGCTGATCTTGATCAACGGCTTATTTTTCCACCTGAGATTGCCACCACTAACCTACGACCAGACATTGTTTTGTGGTCTGGATCAGCACGCATTGTTCAACTGATAGAGTTGACAGTGCCATGGGAGGATGCTGTAGATGAGGCATATGAGAGGAAGAAACTGCGATATGCTCATTTGGCCACTGAAGCAGAACAGCGAGGATGGAGAGTCCAGGTTTATCCAGTGGAAGTGGGTTGTCGAGGTTTTGTGGCACACTCTACAACCCGGTTCCTCAGAGACGTCGGATTCAGCGGCCAAGAGTTGCGTCGCACAGTAAAGAACTTATCTGAAGCAGCAGAAAGGAGCAGCAACTGGCTGTGGTTGAGACGGAAATATTCTAGCTGGCTGTGTACAGGCCGCCACGCTACGGTTTCGTAGAATTCTTGAAAAACTTGAAGAGTCTGTTGGTTTATTTGTATAGGTTGTATAGTATAGGTTGTATAGTATACTATACAATTTGTATAGGTTGTATAGTATAGAATGACGGGTGGTTGGGCAGATATTGTGTTTTGCGGTAGGTGGTATGCCATACGGAACCGTTGCCACTGTAACTGCTTTAACGCACCAGTGGGGCTCGACAGCCTTAGTCAAACGGGTTGGCGCGTATGGTTGGGTTGCGGAGAGAGATTGTGGTTAGGTCTCAGCAGCAGGAGGGATGTAGAGGTCAGTAAGCTGGGCTGAGTTGAGTGGGGGACGGAGGGGGGTGACTCTGGGACGCCAGAGTCACTGTCGAGCCCTCTTGAGGTGTCGTGGGCTAGTCGACGAAACACTGAGGACGGAAGGTGCCCACTTGAAGACCCTAGAGATGTCCCCTACTCGGCTCAATCCAGACGGTTGTCGTGCTGGTCCACTAGGGAGACCACACTGTAGTTGCAGCCGTCGTGTGTGCTGACGCGCCAAGTACACTGCAGCCGTTAACGCCGGACAGAAGGGGAGTCACACCCTCATATGGAAAGAAGCGTAAATGGATGGAGAAGCATAGTTTACTGTAAAGCTACGTCTTAGTGTTGCTTATCTTGGCGAAAGCCGAGTACAAATCAGCATGAAGTTTTAACATCTACTCTCGTGTAATGGAAATCATTATAAGAACTATTTCTGTCTAGAATTCCTAATTTCCTGTACTCTCAATTTTTGTATAGTAGTGCTAGTCATGATTTTAACACCAGGCATGCATAAAAGGGATGTTTTTTTATTTCGAAAACCACTGCAAAACATCGGATTTTAATGTATAGAAGAATATGGAAGGATTTACCATTGATGATACACATTTTGACAAGAGATATTACACACTCTACACAAGAAAAATGAGTTTTAAAATATATTTTAAGAAACATTTAATAGCACTATATATAGTTGAGTATAATATATGTTGATTTTGATATTTGGAATGAATGTTAGGTTCATTGACTTAACTTTTTATTGTTTTTGATTAAATCTTGTATTTGTATTTAATTGTTGGGACCACAGGAAGAGAAGCCACTGCCTATGTACTGGCTAATGGGGATCCAAATAAACAAATAATCTTAGATCATATGAAAGACCATTTACGGCCAATACAGGCAATTTACTAAGGAAAAATATATTTTTTAAAGTTTATTTGACAGTTATAGCACATTGTGTTGCCTGATCTCCATCACTTTTATTAGTAGTCCTCAAAGTGTGCCCGTATATGTGTCAAATTTGTTGTAAATATCTCATTTCGATTTGAAGTTGAGCCACTTATATTTATGAGAGCATAAAAATGATCCATGGGTGACATAGATTGGATTTTTTTTCCAGATCCAATCATAATGTTGACATTTGGGCGTTATTGTTTAGCTATTTGCCTATGTTTTCAAATTGCCTGTGTTTTTTTGTTGTTGTCTCGATCGGACTAATGGTCTTCGAAGATAACAGCAATTTTTTTAAAGTTCTAAATGACACCGTAACAAAAACCATAAGGCAAAACCCTGCATGTTTGGTATCGTTGGACTCGGCAAGAATTCAGGAGTATAAGGAGGTCACTCCTGTGAAAAAACGCTGGCTTGAAAATTCTCAGGCTCCTTCAGGGCATTGCGCCGATGACGTATACTGAGCTTTTTTTAGATATGCCAATGTTCTCATAGACTATCAAGGTACCCTGGACAGACACTGCATGCCAGTGGTTCATTAGACTAATGGTTGGATGTGGTTATAACCATTTTCATGAATTTTTTTCCCTGTTAAAGCGCCACCAAGAGGCCAATCGTCACAATTTTTTTCATGTGACCTCAGATTGAACTCATGAACACGTGTCCCAAGTTTAGTGAAAATATCTCTTTCCGTTCACAAGTTATAACCGTTTTAGTAAAAGTGGCTCTGGTGCCATCAAACATTTTGGTGCCCCTTAGCGACCGACAATTGAAATTTTGAATTTTTTTGATGACTATTGACATTCAGACTCCATAGAATCTTGCTGCACTGGTTTGGTTCCGGCCGGGCCAAAACCCTAGGACTAGTTCGCAAAAGTAGGTTTTTGGAAAAACCCAAAATACCCGAAAATGTACCCAGGGTGACGATCCAATCCGAGGCATGCATCTTGTCCGGCTTGAGCCAAGGATTCCCACGATGTAAGACACTTGAGCCTACGCATAACGGTTGAGGAGTTATGAGCCGTTTCGTACTTTTGGCCGCTGTAGCGCCACCTATGGGCCAATCGGGGCGGGCCTTGGTGTCGTTGTAGGCGGTGTGAGTACTACCAGCCCCCAAAGTTTCAAAGCTCTACGACTTACGGTTCGTTCTGCCCGATCAGTTTTATGTCTGAATGTTGCATCATGGGAAAATTAACAATAACAATAGGGTTTCAGCACTTCGTGCTTGAACCCCTAATAAGGGCCTAAAAAAGGGCCACAAAAAGGCCTCTAAAAAATAAACCATAGGTTCTAGGCACTTGCCGCTTGCACTGCTGCGTTCCAAAAACTTTATCAAGCCTTTTAACATGTGCCTCGGAGAGGAAAAAGTAAGTTTTTTGCCCTTTTAGCTCATTTATCATGGAAATGTGGTGAATTCTTTTTTTACCTTTTAAACTGTGACACCTCCACTGATGGCCCGATCTCCATAAAAGTTTGCACGCTTCTTTAGAATAATATGGCGCATGTGCTCAGCTAATTTGGTGAAGTTCTAAGCAGAGCAGACCATTTTTCAGTCATTTAAATGTCATTTTGCATAGGATATTATAGAACATTTTTCACCTTTATAGCAGTTAAAGCGCCACCGATGGCCCGACGTCCATAAAAGTTTCCAAGTCTCTTTAGGATCAGGTGACGCATGCGCACGCCCGGTTTTGTGAGGTTGTATGCAAATCAGGCAGGAGGAGGGCCGCTTTTAGCCATTTCATGGGATTTGCCATAGAAAAAACATAATTTTGACACCTTTTTAACAGTTATAGCGCCACCAAGTGGCCAGTCGCCACGTCGTTTTTCAGGCGACCACAGAATGAGCTCTTACACAGGTGCGCTGAGTTTGGTGAAAATATCTCGTTCCGTTCACGAGTTATAGCCAATTTAGTAAAAGGGGCTCCTCCCACTTGGAACGTTTTGGCGTCCCTTGGGGACCGTGAACAGAAATTTCCACTTTTTTTTGATAATTATTGACATTCAGACTCCATAGAATCTTGCTGCACTGGTTTGGTTCCGGCCGGGCCAAAACCCTAGGACTAGTTCGCAAAAGTAGGTTTTTGGAAAAACCCAAAATACCCGAAAATGTACCCAGGGTGACGATCCAATCCGAGGCATGCATCTTGTCCAGCTTGAGCCAAGGATTCCAACGATGTAAGACACTTGAGCCTACGCCTAACGGTTGAGGAGTTATGAGCCGTTTCGTACTTTTGGCCGCTGTAGCGCCACCTATGGGCCAATCGGGGCAGGCCTTGGTGGCGTTGTAGGCGGTGTGAGTACTACCAGCCCCCAAAGTTTCAAAGCTCTACGACTTACGGTTCGTTCTGCCCGATCAGTTTTATGTCTGAATGTTGCATCATGGGAAAATTAACAATAACAATAGGGTTTCAGCACTTCGCGCTTGAACCCCTAATAAGGGCCTAAAAAAGGGCCACAAAAAGGCCTCTAAAAAATAAACCATAGGCTCTAGGCACTTGCCGCTTGCACTGCTGCGTTCCAAAAACTTTATCAAGCCTTTTAACATGTGCCTCGGAGAGGAAAAAGTAAGTTTTTTGCTCTTTTAGCTCATTTATCATGGAAATGTGGTGAATTCTTTTTTTACCTTTTAAACTGTGACACCTCCACTGATGGCCCGATCTCCATAAAAGTTTGCACGCTTCTTTAGAATAATATGGCGCATGTGCTCAGCTAATTTGGTGAAGTTCTAAGCAGAGCAGACCATTTTTCAGTCATTTAAATGTCATTTTGCATAGGATATTATAGAAAATTTTTCACCTTTATAGCAGTTAAAGCGCCACCGATGGCCCGACGTCCATATAAGTTTCCAAGTCTCTTTAGGATCAGGTGACGCATGCGCACGCCCGGTTTTGTGAGGTTGTATGCAAATCAGGCAGGAGGAGGGCCGCTTTTAGCCATTTCATGGGATTTGCCATAGAAAAAACATAATTTTGACACCTTTTTAACAGTTATAGCGCCACCAAGTGGCCAGTCGCCACGTCGTTTTTCAGGCGACCACAGAATGAGCTCTTACACAGGTGCGCTGAGTTTGGTGAAAATATCTCGTTCCGTTCACGAGTTATAGCCAATTTAGTAAAAGGGGCTCCTCCCACTTGGAACGTTTTGGCGTCCCTTGGGGACCGTGAACAGAAATTTCCACATTTTTTTGATAATTCTTGACATTCAGACTCCATAGAATCTTGCTGCACTGGTTTGGTTCCGGCCGGGCCAAAACCCTAGGACTAGTTCGCAAAAGTAGGTTTTTGGAAAAACCCAAAATACCCGAAAATGTACCCAGGATGACGATCCAATCCGAGGCATGCATCTTGTCCAGCTTGAGCCAAGGATTCCCACGATGTAAGACACTTGAGCCTACGCCTAACGGTTGAGGAGTTATGAGCCGTTTCGTACTTTTGGCCGCTGTAGCGCCACCTATGGGCCAATCGGGGCAGGCCTTGGTGACGTTGTAGGCGGTGTGAGTACTACCAGCCCCCAAAGTTTCAAAGCTCTACGACTTACGGTTCGTTCTGCCCGATCAGTTTTATGTCTGAATGTTGCATCATGGGAAAATTAACAATAACAATAGGGTTTCAGCACTTCGTGCTTGAACCCCTAATAAATAGGGAGCAAACAAGACAGGTAACAAGGGAGGACAGGTGGGGCAAAATAACTAATAATCAGGAAACAAGATGGGAGTCGACACAATCGACAGGAGAGCACATGGCTTGTCATATGTTTTCCTTGTGCCATGTGCTCACACCAAACATGACAAAAAACACAAGCAAATTACAAGCAATGTGCTCACACAACACTAGACATGAAGAACACTCATAAGCCACGTGTTCACACAGAACATGACAACATGAAAGCACACAGCGAGTTTAAAACACAAGCTGTGTGCTACACAGCACAAGACAAAGCACGCGGTCGATGTAAACACGAACAAAACACAACACGCGTGGACAGAGCGAACACGAAACCGGCTCCACACGACAAGACAGAACGTTATGCACGAACGAGTGAAAGCTCATCCTGTGCGCTCACAACAGAAAACAAACACGAGGAGCATTAATGTCCGAATCCCGACACAAAACCGAAACCAAACTAACAGTTAAACAGATGTGCCGTGATTCAAACACCACCTCGCCCCGCACATGTAACAAGGCACCTGACATCGACGGAGGAAATGTGGGAATTAGGTTAAACTGTGAAATGTATGATGAAAATTGCAAATACCAAGAAATATGTTACAGCAGTTTGTCTTACAAGTACACTTTCAAAATCCGCGCTGACACAGTGTGAGCTCGAAATCTCGAATAGCTTCCTAACTTTTTATTGTACGAAATCGCTGTCAATCAAAAGGAGATGTAGTCCTCCAATCATCACGCAGACGCCCGGACTCCAGGCCAGCCCACTTCTCTATTCACCCCAGAGACGCTGAGCGTCCGGGGGCGGGACATAATCGCAGCATTTATCCAATGACCGTCTAGTTTCGAAGCACTGAAAAAAACTGTTCAAAGCAGCCCCATTGAAGTCAATGGACGCTCGGCTTCAACGGGGAAATGCACTGTGAATGTACGGGAATGTATGAGAAGGAAATCGAGTCAGCCGAACTGCTATATGAAGCTGATTCTGAACGAACTCGTCTTCGAGATGAACGTGTTCTAACGCATTTTTAGTCAATAAAATGTTAACACAATAGTACACATTTGACCATTCATTTTTTGACATTATAGGGGAAGCTGAGCTTCCCTTGCAGTCTTAAAGAAATCGCCACTGATGTATACACTGTATATACATTGTTTATGCACAATTAATGAATGTTACAGTTATTACAGTTTTTACCAACTGCTTACACACAAAATCTTTTCATATCACACGATTTTTGAAACCCTCTGAAACTCTCACTCAAAGTGCAAAACTACATGCCAAATCTTCAAAACCATAAGCTATTTCTCAGCCTTTGACTCAGTTTTCAATTGCATAAAACACTTTTTTCAAAACACTACACACAATTCTCTACCTAAAACACAAAGATCATTCAGGAAGTGACTTGCTTTCCTTTTTCCAAACACAAACAATCAAAATGCTACACTTATTCACCAGGTCACACAGACACACTCCTCACATGTGCAAACACTAATTGGTTAACTGATCACTAACAAGTCACTGCTTTACTTTAGTATAGATAGGCCTATAAATAGGTCAAAGGTCAGATTACCTGTTTTGAACAATGGATGCTAACAATGAACAGAGAGCAAGAGGAGGAGTAGGAGGAAGACCAATTTTTGTAAATGGTTTACAGTTCCTATGCTGAACTAAAACTAAGCATTTTCAAAAAATAAAAAATAAACTAAACTAGCAAACTCACTTTACTGTAAAAACTAATTAAAACTAAACTGAATTTGAAAACAAAAATTCAAAACGAAATAAAACTAATGAAAAATGCAAACCTATAATAACCTTGCCTTACAGTATTATCTACTGTAAATAATTTTGGATTACATGTTTATAGTTTTGTTATATGCTGATGTATACAACAGTAATGTTTGGCCTAATAAATATTTTCAGTTTCTACATTGCATTGGCGTTTCCGGTGTACTTGTTACCCCTCTCAGAAGATTACCTTCACTGTAGAACATTGCATTGAAATGTAGATATAAGCGTATGAATGACCAAAGAGCTTTAGATTTAGAACAGCAGTGTTTACATGGTATATCCAAAAATGTATTATTATGTAAGGAGTGTTTGCCATTTGATGCAAATGCTTAATTCTGACATGTGTTTATGGCATTTTGAATGCAGTGTTGCATTTTGAAGGAGATGTGAGGCATTTTGCATTTTGTGTGTGCAGTTTTGAGAATTGTGAGTAGAGTTTTGAAAAAAGGAGACTTAGTTTTGAAACCGTGTGTAAGCAGTTGGTAAAAACTGTAAACTGAACTAAATCATCACTGAAGTGACTGAATATTGACACTATTGGCTTGTTGGCCATGCTGCTTAGGCATTGTTACCATTGTGAAGCTGCTGTGAAACAATCTATATTGTAGCTCGTATGTATTTTCCGTAGTAGAGTATACAGAGTATATACACACTCACACTGTATATGCATACAAGCCAAGTCAGAAAGTCAGCTTTATAGGGGTGGCAGTGGCTCAGTGGTTCATGTGGGTTGTCTATAAACCGGAAGATTGGTGGTTCAATCCCTGGTTCCACCTGACCAAGTGTCGAGGTGTCCATGAGCAAGACACCTAACCCCGGCTGCTCCCGACGAGCTGGATGGTGCCTTGCATGGCTGACACCGCCGTCGGTGTGTGAATGTGTGAGTGAATGGGTGAATGAGAGGCAAAATGTAAAGCGCTTTGGTGGCCATTGGGTCTATGTAAGCGCTATATAAATGCAGTCCATTTACCATTTACTTTATTTCTAAAGCGCTGTGTTTGTGTATGTATTAGGGGTGTAACGATACGCGTATTCGTATCGAACCGTTCGGTACAAAGCTTTCGGTTCGGTTTTCGGTATGCATTTTCAAACCGAACCGTTGGACCATTTTTACTGGAGACATTTAAAAAAAGCTTCTTTAAATTCAAAGAACTAAGAAGAAATTTGAAAGGGGATCTATGATTCCAGAAACGACTGCATGCAGTGTGATGTCTAATAAGGCTTTGAGGATATCAGGTAAATTGTAATAGCGCGGGGGAGCTCCCAATAGTCTTTGCCAGTGCTTAGATAATCCTGTGTGGATTGTTTGAACTACTGGTACTGCTGCGCAAAGGTTTGTCGTACGTACGCAAGGATTTGTATTTGCTGATATAGGATATCAGTGGTTTATCGGTGTTTACTTTGAGTATATAGCATGCGCACAGATGTTTAGCTTCCGGTTACCGTTTTGTTGAAGATTTAACAAAAGTCTGCTCAGGGAAGTTATGTTTAGCTTAACAGTTACCGCCTCGACTAGCGAGGGACTGCTCGGGTTAAGCTAAATCCTATGGAATAGGGGAGGTAAAAGTGTTACTGAAGTGAATCTTTAATGTATTGCTTATAAAATAAGTGAGTAAAACCTGTGAACTTTGACCCCCTGCTGACCATCACAGACTGTAGTCTGGTGGTGAGGTGAAATTGTTCACTGGAGAAGAGATAAGGAGTGTATGTATGAGTCCTGAGTAATAAGCCTCAGGAACAAGAGTGAAAGAATAAAAATTGTCCCCATTCAATAATAAAGGACTTTTTTGAATGATTTGAATGTTGTAATACTGTGAATGTGAGAAACAAATTTAGAAAACTAGCTTTGCAAAATAGAATAATAGAGTAAAGAATATGAGATATCCAGACGACTGGTGCTAAAATACTTCTTTATTCTGCTTATGCAAAGTATGAAAGGCAATAATAGGAAAATACTATAATCTAAAAATAAAAAATTGCTTTTATTGATGATTGGCAATATTCAAGTATAAAGCAATTAAAGAAATAGAGAAAAGCTGTATATGAGAAAACATTCAAATACGAGCTTAGGACATTTTATAATACCTTTGCAAAATAATATTTGAAACTAGAAATACAAAGACTGTTTTAAGCTAAAAGGTAATTACGTCATAAAATAATAATTGATTAGAAGAGAATTATGGCCTCTCCAGTAGAAATGCTGGGGTTAAAAATACCCATTGTGTGAGGAATTAATTAATAAAATGTCAAATAAATGGCAGAAGAGAACTCAAGATATGATGACAAAATGGCCTAAGGAAGGCACATGGAACAGAAATGGAAACTTTGATAAAAAAATTATAGAATAAAGAATAAGAGCCTAAAAAGAAAAACTAGAGAACAAAAACGAGAAAAAGAACAGGCAGTGCTGGCATTGTTCAAACAAGAGGGAGAAGAATTATTGAAAAATATTAAGCAGGCAAGGAAAATAATTAAAGAGACAGACAAAGAAACAAAGAAAAAAGAGGAAATCTTTGCCAAACCTTCAAAAACACTAGAAGGTCAGTTTCCAATGTTAAAAGGATTAGTAGAAGTTATAGGAGAAATGAAAATGGAAGGACAAGTGGAATTAGATAAAGAAAAACAAACAGGACTAGATGTAAGAAAAAAATAACTCAAAACAAAGCATCTAAGAAAAGCTTGCCCTTAGACTGCTATAAACAAGCACGGACAGCATTAGAAAAAATAAAAACACAATATGAGGAAAAACTAGTAGACAGAGAAGAAGAGAATATTGAAGTAGTAGAAATTGAAGAAGAAATAAAGAAAAAAAATTGAAGAAACAGAACAGTTAGTCCGAAAAAGAAATAGACTATTGGAGAACATAGATATGGGATGTGAACAGGAGTTCTTATTTGATGAGGAAGGGTGGACACAAGGAAGAGAAAGAGGAAGACTTAGATCTCGGGCAAAACAACTCCCAAGTCTAATTAAGGGTACTGAGGGTCAATATGTGCCCTGGGCCTCACAGGACCTTGAGGGCTTAGTCACTCGCCTCCCAAACATTCATGAGGGAGCTGGAAAGTGGATTAAAGTGTTTGAAGAAGAAACAATGGGCAAACTGTTGTCTGTGGGGGACATTAAAGCACTTCTGGCAAAAATCTTAGGTGGATCAAAAATGGAAGAAATCCTTCAAGCGTCTGATTTAGACAGAGCTGTTGATTCATATTATATGGATGGGACTGTTTTTGATGCATACCGTCCAGCAGTATGGCAGGCACTGCGTGATGAATATCCAACCAGAATAGACCCTAAGGTATTAAAAGGGGATCAACTGGGAGATACAGAAAGCCCAATTGTATACATACAAAGACAATTAAAAAGATGGAAGCAAGAGACTGAAGGGAATCCAGAAGGAGACCCATTAATGGCTACATTATTCAGAAATGCTGTGGTAGATGCTATGCCACAAACAGTAAAAAGCAAACTGGAAGATGTAGTCGGTTTGAACTCTAAAACACACAAAGAGTTTTGTGACCATGTGACTCATGCTGTAGAACAATATAGGAAAAATGAACAGAGAATAAAAATTCAAGAAAACGATCTGCAGAGAAAACTGACTCAGTTGCAGATTGAACAGCTGACAAGCAATAATAAGAAAAAGATTCAAGCTACTGTAAAAAGAGAAGAGTCAGAACAAATGACAGTGATGTCGCCTATGAATGCTCCACAGTCAGCTATGCAGCAGCCCCTCCCTCTAGCAATACCTCCAAATACACACCAGAGCCCTGTACCCACTGTTCATGACTATGCTCAACAGCAGCAGCCAATGGGATGGAAAAGGTTTCCAAATCAAGGGGGACAAAGAGGAAGAGTCCTTTTCGGGGTCCGTGTCAAGGCCCAGTAAACCCTTGGGGAGGTCCAAATCAGGGATATTAGGGGTGCCCAGAGAATCCTAAAGGGGAGAATCAGCTGCCAGTTTTAACAACCAATGCTGATCAAGAGCCAATGCTAAAAATCAATATAGAAGGTAAAACTACACCTATGTTAATAGATACTGGAGCAGTTTATACATGTGTAAATTCAAATTATGCCTCACATCTCCCCTTGTCTGGAAAATTTGCTAAGACAATAGGATTCTCAGGACAAATGCAGCTAATTCCTATGACTGCTCCAGTTTGTTTACAAACTGAAAATAAAAGTGTGACACTACCTGTCCTTGTATCAAATCAGACTCCTGTGAATTTGCTAGGAAGAGATGCATTATGTAAATTAGGACTTCAGATTTGGTGTTCTTCAGAAGGAGTGTATATAGACCTGAAAGGAATAAAAACTCAAATGATGATCTCTGAACCAAAAGCAAATGTATACTGGATAGGACAAATTGAAAATGAGGTAAAGCAAATAATTAGCATATGGGGAAAGTTCATTGAAGCTCAGATTTTTGAAGCGCAAGTGCCAAAGTCAGAATTTCATTGTACTATGATATATGAGCCAGACAGAGATGAAAAATTAGAAAAGCTGTGGCAAGAAAAAACTAAAAGTCAGAAAATTGAACTAAATGTGAAAGATATCATAATAGGAAAACAGGGAGCAGCAATGAGTATATTACAAACTGAATTTATAAAAGATTGGTTTAATGTACCTGATTCTGTGCCACATATATCCTTATATGTAGAAAGTAATTGGGAGACAAAAGATTTAGGAACAATGATGAAAAAAGCAGAACAATGCCAGTGGGAGCCAACAATAAATCCGCTAATTTTTCATTCAGAAGACAAAAATTTCATTAAACTTTTGTATACATCAAAATTAATGGGGACTCCTCAGGAAATCATCATTAATCAAAAAATACAAAAACAAATGATAACAAACTCCAAATCAATAGAGATTATTGATAATGAACTATTTCTGGAAACTGAACAACAAGTACCAACTGAGTTATGGTCTCAACATGACACTGATGTGGGATTGGTTAAATCAGCTAGCCCAATAAGAATACAACTTAAGCCAGGTGCACATCTGCCTCGTAAATCACAATACCCTTTAAGGCCTGAAGCAGAAGCGGGCATAAAAGACACAATTGAAGGACTGGTGAAAGCAGGAGTGTTAATAGAAACAAATAGTTACTGTAACACTCCAATTCTACCTGTAATTAAAGCAAATAAATCTAAGTGGCGCCTCGTACATGACTTACGAGCAATTAATGAAATAGCAGAAGATTGGCCGGCTGATGTTCCAAACCCACATACACTGCTAACAAATGTACCACCTAATGCTAAATATTTCACAGTAATTGATTTATGTAATGCCTTCTTCAGTATACCCGTGGAAAAAAAAAGTAGATATTTATTTGCATTTTCATATGCTAATAAGCAATATAGACCAACGCTACTTTTGCGTCATCGAAGGGTACCGCCCCTTTTTGGGGGAAAACAAACGGATTCCCCTGAGAACAGAACTCGCTCTAGATCTGCAATTTAAGTTTCGTG
This sequence comes from Semotilus atromaculatus, assembly GCA_031834385.1. Lineage (NCBI taxonomy): Eukaryota > Metazoa > Chordata > Actinopteri > Cypriniformes > Leuciscidae > Semotilus > Semotilus atromaculatus. The sequence goes on along the minus strand of JAULUF010000017.1, from coordinate 96,138 downwards.
ATAGCAAAAATGGCACAAACACACTCTCTTTGCCGGCCGAAGACCGTGAGAAGAAGCTACTGGACACAGGGTTACAGAGGTGTCTCTTTGAAATGGTCGAAAACTGGATTAATGACCCCGCAGTGGCCAAATATGGACTATTCAGACTACCACTATCTAGTAGCCTATTTTATTTTTGTTATTAACACTCACAGTATGACAAACTAGACGATGAGGCCATGTCACTATCATATTTAACTTGATTTAAGCTATTGACAGTTTTGTTGTCGACTATAACTTACTAGTTAGAAAGGCGAAGCTGCTAGCAGCTAACGTTACGTGATTAGCTCTCACTATAGGCACTTTTCCAACTTTCAAAGTCCTAGCACTTTCTAGACACAAGCAGAAACCAGCCAAGTCCACTTTAGATCTAGCCTGCCACTATTTCAACAGTAAAATCAGTTAACAGCCAAGGTAGCGTGCCTAGTGAGAGCTAATCACGTAGCTGCTAACAGCTTCGTCTTTCTAAATAGTATAGCTAATCGACAACAAAACTATGTCAATTTAAATCAAGTTAAATATGATGATTAAAGTGACATGGCCTCATCGTCTAGTTTGTCATATTGTGAGTGTGTTAATGACAAAAAAAATAGGCTACTTACTTGGTGATTCCACGAGATAGTGGTAGTCTGAATAGTCCATATTTGGCCACTGTGTGGGGTCATTAATCCAGTTTGCGACCATTTCAAAGGGACACCTCTGTAACCCTGTGTCCAGTAGCTTCTTCTCACGGTCTTCGGCCGGCAAAGAGAGTGTGTTTGTGCCATTTTTGCTATCACGAAACTTAAATTGCAGATCTAGAGCGAGTTCTGTTCTCAGGGGAATCCGTTTGTTTTCCCCCAAAAAGGGGCGTTACCCTTCGATGACGCAAAAGTAGCGTTGGTCTATACCTACACTCGAATGCCACAGGGATTTAAACATTCTCCCCATATATTCAATCAAGTTCTTAAAGCTGATTTGGAGGATCTTGAGATTGACAGTACTTTGCAACAATATGTAGATGATTTGATGATTTGTTCATCAACAAAAGAACAGTGTCACAAAGATTCTATAAAAGTGCTTACAAAATTAGCCCAAGGTTGTCACAAGGCATCCAAAAGTAAACTACAGTACTGTCGGCCACAGGTTGAATATTTGGGAAGAATGGTTTCATATGGGACAAAAGCTATAGCCCCAAATCACTTAGAAGGCATAAGTAAAGCACCATTGCCACAAACAGTAAAACAAATAATGACTTTTCTAGGAATGACTGGCTTCAGTGCAGATTGGATAGAAGATTATGCAATAAAAACAGCTCCACTGAGGGAAATTATGAAACAAGCAGGAGTACAAAATTTAAATAATCCATTAAAATGGAATACTGATGCGATGATAGCATTTGAATCCATGAAAAAGGAGTTATAAAGGGAACCTGTAATTGGAAATCCTGATTATACTAAAAATTTTCATTTATACAGTGAAGAAAATAAGTATTTGAACACCCTGCTATTTTGCAAGTTCTCCCACTTAGAAATCATGGAGGGGTCTGAAATTGTCATCGTAGGTGCATGTCCACTGTGAGAGACATAATCTAAAAAAAAAAATCCAGAAATCACAATGTATGATATTTTAACTATTTATTTACCACTTGCACTAATGAGTTATCGCATGCAAACCAATAGAATTACACATCTAACACCGCATGAAATGCTTACGGGTCGACCCATGCCTGTGCCGTATTGTGGAGGTCCCTACAAAGGACCTCCGTTAGAACAATTGCAAATGGAATTAAGATCTTATATGAAGAAACTAACTGCAATACATAGATCTATATATTTGCAGGAATCGAGAAAGCAGCCCAGTGAGGAGACAAAGACACCTTGTCCAGTGGTTCCAGGTGATCAAGTGTATCTGAGGGTGTTCAGGAGAAAGTGGAACGAGCCCAGGAGAGAGGGGCCCTACAAAGTAGTGATAGCTACTCCAACCGCAGTCCAGGTGGAAGGAAAGACAGCCTGGTATCATCTGAACCACTGCACACGAGTTCCAAGAGAAAGACAGGAAAGAGAAGTAACAACACGTGAAACGGAGGATCGGGACGAAAGAGTGCAGAACGTTGACAACTCAGAACAACAAGTTGTTGAGCAAAGCAGAGAAAATCAACAAACTGAAAGGAATGAGTCCGATAATGTGCATGACAATGATCCTCACGTGCTTACTGTGTCTGATACTGCAAGCTCAAGCTATAGGCATCAGCAACCAAACCTCCTTTCAAGTTCAAACTATAGACAACACTACCCAGACTTCCCTACAATTGACTTCTCAACCCTCAAATAGACGTAGTGACAACCCAACAATAAGCTCAAGTGACAACTCAACAATAACCTCAATAGAACAAGAATTAATTGAAGAGCAAAAACTATCAAAACAGCGCAGAAATGTTAAAGATTAAAAACTTGAGGGAGATAGTGAGGAAGATATTTTATGGGAAACAGCGCAAAATAATGATTGGTATAAATGGGCAACGTATACAGAAAGAGAAATAGGTATGAACAATTGCTTAATGTGCTCCAAATCCCCCTTGAATAAGGTATAGGGCTGTCACTTTTTATTCGATATTCGAATATGCATTCGAACATGACGGGAAATATCCGTATTCGAACTATAAATAAACTATCCGGTTTTTAAAGTGCCATGTTTAGCGCATTTTTTACAGTCTATGATTAGACCGTTTTTAATTTTTTTATTTTATTGTTTGCCATTTCATCCAGCAGCGGGCGCTCTAAACGTATTGTAGCGTCGGCCCATGACCAAATCAAGAGAATAATTGCCAATAGTCTCCCTGTTTTGAAAATGGAAGATAACGCACAGAACGGCCACCCTGAGCGGAGAATTACGACCCCAACTCATCTAAAAAGTAGTGTCTGGAAATATTTTGGGTTCTACACCGTAGATACCACTTCTCTCAACATTGACGCGCAAATACCTGTGTGTGCGCGCGCGCGCTCCGAGCGCGTTCTCCACTGCGGGAAACATCGCCAATAAAAAGAGAGCCGCACTTGATCCAGATCAAGTTGATAAATTGGTGTTTCTAGCAAACAATATTAAGAAATGAATTAGGCTAGGCCTTACTCCTGCTGCTGTTTAAGCTGTAAGTTATTGTTTGTGCCGTGCCGTGCTGTTCCGATTCAGTTTTTTTTTTCCATGTAGCCTACTTTTGTGATTGGCTATGCATAGTGCCACTTCATATAGATTAAGTTGATAGCCTGCTGTTTAAAACATTAAGTCAAATATATATATTTTTTTCAGACAGGCCTGAGTAATGTTTATGACTGTCAGACGGTTAATAAATTTGTGATTGAATCTCCGTAACGGTGTTTTTCTTTTTTTTTTTTGGTGGGGGGGCAGGGCTCGTAGAAATTCGAATATATTCGAATACATTGCTTGATATCCGATAACCGTTCGAATTAGATTTTTCTCAAAAGTGACAGCCCTAATAAGGTAATAGTTCCAAACCCACATGACTACGTAAAATGTGCTGTGTTTAATAGTCATTTTTGTCATACAGATTATTTTTTTAGACCTTACTGCTCAGCTGAGTGCTTAGCTCTTTCAGGAAATTCTGCATTTCATGAACAATTTAATAGACCACATTGGGGAACCTGGTGTCAGTATTGGGATGTAAATGCAAATATTAAAATAGAAAAAGGAAAAATAGAAATCCCAAAATAGTACAGCATAGACTACAGCCAAGAATATGAGTGCTTTAATAAGTCTACAGGAACTCATAGTGTAGAAAAATTCTAAGGAAAGTGCGATACTGTATGGAACCTAGATAAAAAAAATGCTTATAAGTCAAACATACCAGTAAGAGCTCCAGAACTTCTAGCGCTAGGAACAGGGAAAGGAGAAAAAATTAGCCCAGAAAAAGAATGTAAAAACCAAACTATAGCGTTACCATCAATAGAGCTGTATGAAGATCAAACTATGGTAGTAGCAGATTTCTTTTGGGTCTGTGGAAAAGGACAGCTTCGAGCTTCCCTGCCAGTAAAATGGAAGGGAATATGTGCTAGAGTAAGACTAATTCAAGAAATTACTATTGCACCATGGGAATCGGAACCAGAACAACATATAAACGAAGACAAGAACAGAAGTAAGAGAGCATATCAACCAGATCCTAGTATAAAGTTAGACTCAATAGGTCAACCGAGACTCCGAGAGGAATACCTAATGAGTATAAAGCAAGAGATGAAGTTAAAGCAGGGTTTGAATCAATATTCATATGGATCACGCAAAACAAAAATGTTGAATGGATCAATTATATTTACTATAATCAACAGAGATTTATTAATAACACAGATGATGCATTATCTGCATTAGGAGAACAGTTAGAGGCAACAAGTAAAATTACATGGCAAAATAGACAAGCGCTTAACTGGTTATTGGCAGACAAGGGAGGTGTATGTGTTATGTTTGGAGATCAGTGCTGTACTTTCATACCAAATAATACCGCTCCAGACGGAAAATTTACTGAAGCTATGAATAAAATAAAAAATTTAAGAGCAGAAGTTAAAGCAAATGCAGGAAGAGATGGGGAAATGTGGGACTGGTTTGATTTAAAATTTGGAGCATTAGGTGCATGGTTTGCAAAATTAGGAATGTTTTTAGGTGCGGCAATATTAATAGGAGGATTACTATTCTGTTGTGTACTTCCCATATTAAGATCACTAGTTGTCAAATCCACCGTTAAGCAGATGGAGGTGCTAAAATGCCAAGAAAATGGAAAAATAACTTTAGAGGACAGCCAAGGTATATACTATCAGGACACAAATTGGATTTTACAAGCACTGGACAATGATTCGAGTACCTCATTTGAGGACGAAAAAGATGATTGATGAGCCAGACCCTGGGTGTATGTACTAGCCTGCCCTCTCCCCAGTGGGGACCCTCTACGAAGCGTAAAGCTTCTGGGTTTAAGATGTCTACCCCAGAAAAACTTTGAAAAAAAATAATGCATAATTAATGTTTGATGTATTCTACATAACTGTGACAACCACAGGCAAGGCTGAACAAAATTACACGCTCACGCTTGTACAATGTTTAATTTTTGTTTGACTAGGGAGCAGAGAATCTTTTACTTTTTCCATTGAAAGAAAAGCAAAATAACTGAAAGAAAGAAAAATGTATGGAAAAAGATGTTTGGTTCTTATGCTCCTCCGGAGTGTGGTGGCATAATCTAGTCATTGGAAAGGTGAATGGGTGACTAATTTAGTCACTAGGTAGTATATTTGAGGGGGCTGGATTTTGAAACTACACTCTGGAAAAGGAAAGTGGGGCTTAAGTAAGCCCCAGAGAGGGGAATGTTGAAGATTTTATTAGTTAGAAAATAAGTAATTTAGCTATATATTAGGACACTATTATTTCCTCTGTGTGTGGGTATGTGCGTCTTTGGGTTTGACATTTGGAAGCCTGAAGGCCAGAATGCTGAGAGTGCTATTTCAGTATGTCACATGGTACAAGGTATTTCTCAAAATATCTATAGAATGTATTACCATTTTTGGAAAGGATGAAGGTATATATTGAGACTCTAAAGACTGACCTGGAGTGCTTTTCTGCAGAGGGCGCTCGGCTTTATTTGTGAATAAAGTCTAATATTTCTGGCATCAAGGATCTCTGAGAAATCATTTCAAAAAGACTGAAACCACTTCACCTACTTGACAAATAGTAAACAGAGCAACAGGAGAACTGGATATTAAGAAAAAACAACTTACGCGCTCTTGACGTTCTCACAGAGTGACCGCTTGTCCTGGCTTTCTTCTGAATCTACTCTAGTTTTATATCTGCTTTAACAGCCCTTGCAATTAGCACAGCAAAAGCAAATATCCAGAGAATGGGCGAAATCGAAACTAGCTGTTGAACAGCGCTACTTAAGTGCTACAATAAAATACAGACTACAACCCTTTAGACGCACGGCAGATATTCAAAATAGGATCGCGTCTAATTAAAATACAGATATTTAGTGAAGATACAAATTCTAAATAAGCAAAGATTAGAGGCTGAGCCTGACTTGTACAAGGCTCCCATGGAGAAGATGTTGGCCTCCTATGACAGAATGACAACAGATAGCCAGCTAATATCTGCACTGGCCACATTTGGCAGGCAAAGTGCCTCTGTCAGATCAGGTGCTAGGAGGATGGCGAGAAGGGGCATGCAAACGAGCACGAGAATTGGAGTGCAGCCGACAGCAGTGGCTCGTCGGAAAACGCCACTTGGAGGCAGGCGTGCCCTCATTACTGGGCGGCCAACAAAAAGCTCAAGAAGAGAGCACAGCTATGGAAGGGCAAGGGGCTTCACTTCCCAAAAGGCAGGCACCACATAGTTTTTCCCAGTGTGTCACTGACTGTGTTGCACTTGGAAAAAAACACAATAAATAGACAATGTCGGAAGTACTGTTTGTTTTAGTTGTTTTTGTTCGTGTTTAAATTTCTATCTATAGAACATTTTGGTGCATAGTGCACTGATAGGCCTAATTGCATGGGATGCAGTTCTAATGTTGTTCTAATCGCATGCCATGATACCAGTATAAAATAAAAATTTTTTTATTGCATTAGTAGCTCTAGGAACTATGCAAGAGCGGATGCTGGCCCTAGTTTTATGACTATGCTGCGTATGGACCAGGGTTAAGTTAGAGCATAAATATTTGGGGGCATGACCATTAACAATATTAAACATATGGTTCAGCTTAAGCTGTTCTACTCTTAGATGTACAGGTAGTAGACCAGCTCTAGTAAACTCCTCCCCAATATATATGAGTACCGGGGGGCGCTTTTAATAGGTACGGAATTACATTGTTTTGCAGCACTTGGCATTTGTTTTTAAGTTTCACAGTAAACCCAGAAAAACCCTGCAGAGCAAGCAAAATCTACATGGCACTGAATCAGAGTTAATACCAATAATTTATTTACAGAGAAATCAAAAAGCTTTGTCTTGCGATATAAAAACTTCAACTAACAGGTACATTTAGCTAAAATCTTTGCTGCACTGGATTCGCCTATAAGTGATTGATCCAATGTTAAACCCAAATATGTGACACTTGATTTGGATACAATTTCAGCTCCATTACACATCACCTTTAAAGTATTTAATTTTGCCAACTTCCTTTTTGTACCAAACAGGATTGATTCAGTCTTGCCCAGATGAATAGAGAGCATTTATTTGAATAAATGTTTTTAAGTTTGTTTAATGTTTGTTGTCTCCCATTTCAGAAATAAACTACTTGGTCCGTATTCTGCTTATTTACCAGGCTACCTAATGATGACTCAATCAAATGAAAAACATTTGAACTCAAGGGACCACAGAATAATCACAGAAATATTATTAATAAAATTAATTAATTAATTTGCGTTCGTGATTTTTGTGATTAATCACAATCCCTCTCGGAAAGTTAATTAATTACAATCCCCCCCCTTTAGGCGTGACACGCACCGATCTGATATCTCATTGTTTGGGGTCTCAGAATGTTCAGAACGGCGAGCCAATCAGGGATGAGTTCCCTAATGAATATTAATGAGTCTACCCCTACCACCCTGCAAAAAAATGTTTCGCCTACGGGCATGGGTAGGTACCCATGGGCCCCCCACGACCCCAGAGTATGGAGCCCAAAGTCGGCTTGGTTTCTGAGTTATGTCCGGTCAAAAACAGCATCCAACCTGCAACCTATTTGACGGCGGCCCTATAGGCTGTCTGTGGACAGTTGAAAATTATGCAAATTGTGCATAATTAATGGCTGTAATGTACATGAGTGTGTTGTGTAGTGTCCCCTGTGTTGTGTACAGTAGGTTTCACCTCATAAAACCACTGTAGTTATGAAATATGACCTTTTGATGTATTGGGATCCCACCTGTAGCTTAATAAGTTACTCACTAGCCTTCAGCACATGTGCTGAAATCCCCCATTGTTTACAGGGATTCACCGGCTGAAAATTTCTACGTCAAAAACAGCATCCCACCTGTAACCTATTTGACAGCGGCCCTATAGGCTGTCTGTGGACAGATGAAAATTATGCAAATTGTGCATAATTAATGGCTGTAATGTACATGAGTGTGTTGTGTTGTGTCTCCTGTGTGGTGTACAGTAGGATTCAGCACAAACAATGACTGTAGTTATGAAATATGTTCCATTAATGTACTGTCTGGGGGAAGCCTATAGGGGCTCTGTCGAATAGGTTACAGGTGGGCTCCAAAATTTGAACAGCTATAACTCGGGGACCCGGTGGCCTAGCAACACCAAACTCGGGTCAAAGTAAGGTTCCCAGGGGCCCTCTCCCCCACAGGCCGAGAAACGGGGGCCAACATGAAAGGCTGCACTTCAGAAGGAAGGGTCCCAGAGGCTCAGGACAGAGGCCCAAAGGACGATCCGCTGGGACTCGTCCTTTCCGAGATATCGACCGTTTTGTCCAAAAGTCCCTTATGTATAACCAGGTGTATCTTGGGAGATAAACTGAATTGGAGCTCCAATCTCCAGGCATGAGGGGGGCCCATAGGGCTCCTTCTGACTCCACCGTCCCCAGCTCCTGGGACCTTTAGTATTTGAGATACGGCCACTTCCGGTCTAACTTTTACCAGGTGTATCTCGGAAACCATGGCGACTTGGAGCTCCAAACTCCGGGTATTGGGAGGTACCATTGGGACCCCCATGACCCCAGAGAATGGAGTCCCAATTCGGCTTCATTCCTGAGATATGACAACTTCCGGTCCAGCTTTGACCGGGTGTATCTCAAAACCAAGCCGACTTGGAGCTCCAAACTCCGGGTGTCGGGAGGTACCAGTGGGACCCCCATGACCCTAGAGTATGGAGCCCCAAGTCGGCTTCGTTCCTGAGATATGGCAACTTCCTGTGGAACTTTGACCGGTTGTATCTCAGAAATCACGCTGACTTGGAGCTCCAAACTCCTGGCGTGGTTAGGTACCCATGTGCCCCCCATGACCCTAGAGTATGGAGCTCCAAGTCTGCTTACTTCTTGAGATACATCCGGTCAAAAACAGCATCCCACCTGCAACCTTTTTGACAGGGCCCCTATGAGCTGTCCGTGGACAGTTAAATTTTGTGCTATTTTTGCATAAATAATAGCTGAAATGTACGTCAGTGTTCTGTGGTATGTCCCCTGTGCAATGTACAGTAGGTTTCACGACATATAACCACTGTACTTATGAAATATGACTTTTTAATGTAATGTCCACAGACAGCCTATATGGACCCTGTCTCCAATCTCCGGGCATGGGGAGGTACCCGTGGGCCCCCCATGACCCCAGAGTATGGAGCCCAAAGTCGACTTGGTTCTCGAGATACACCCGGTCAAAACAGCATCCCACCTGTAACCTATCTGACAGGGCCCCTGTAGGCTGTCTGTGGACATTGGACCGAAAGGTCCGTTTGGCCCGAAATCGACACCCACACTTCGCCAGGGGCCCCCTGGGGCGTGTCTGGAGCCTCGTGTCCCTTCGACCCGTTTTCGTGCTTAATTGGCCAAACTGTCAACGAACAGCCTACATCAAATAGTTTGCAGGACGGACGTCTGGAAAGCAGGGGTCAAAAGGTCCCATGTGCTCCAAATTTGACACGGTGGTAGTCCAGGGGCCCCTGGGTCAGGATCCTGGATATCAAGGTCCTAAGTTGGCCCCGAGTCTTTTTCCTAACCCTACCCTATATTTTCACTGGGCCCTGTGGAGAGGGCCTGTCTGTCTATGAGTGCAAGAGGCCTTTGTGAGAGATTTTGACAAAGCAGGCCAAAAAAAATTCCCTACGCTCTAGGGACTCGTCCTCCTAGTATGTGGCAGGGGGGACCGTAGGCTACCAGGATGCGAAGTTTGGGGCCCCTCGGACCCCTGGGGGCCGAACAGCAGCCGAGGACACGTGCAACTTATTGCATGCGTTTTCATAGGTGGTTGGTGGACATTGGACCGAAAGGTCTGATTGGCCCGAAATCAACACCCACGCCTCGCCAGGGGCCCCTGGGGCCGTGTCTGGAACCTCGTGTCCCTTCGACCCGTTTTCGTGCTTAATTGGCCCAACTGTCAACGAACAGCCTACGTCAAATAGGTTGCAGGACGGACGTCTGGAAAGCAGGGGTCAAAATACAATACAATACAATACAATTTTATTTGTAAAGCACATTTAAAACAACCGAGGTTCGCCAAAGTGCTGAACACTGACATAATTTCAGACAAATTATACACACATGACAAGAGCACAAGACATAGTTAAACAAGTGACAAGACAAAACAAAACAAAAAGCAGAAAATTAACTCTCAGGCTGGTTTAAAAGCCAATGAATAAAAGTGAGTTTTAAGTCGTGATTTAAAAGTGTCAAGGCTGGGAGCTACCCTGACACACATAGGCAAATCATTCCACAGCCTAGGCGCCACGACTGAAAATGCTCGATCTCCCCTATTTTTAAGTCTTGTACTAGGAACCGATAAGAGTAGTTGGTCAGCAGACCTTAATGACCATGCATCATCAGTAGGTCATCTATGTAAGCTGGAGCTTGCCCATGAAGAGATTTAAAAACAAACAATAAAATCTTAAACTGTATTCTAAAACAAACTGGTAACCAATGAAGAGAGGCAAGAACAGGCATAATGTTCTCCCGTTTACGGGTTCCAGTAAGGAGTCGAGCGGCAGCATTCTGAACTATTTGCAATCTAGAGAGAGAGGCCTGGTTAACTCCTATATATAACGCATTACAATAATCCAGGCGGGTGGTGATAAAAGCATGTATAACCCTCTCCAGATCTTTGAAAGATAAAAATGGCTTCAATAGCCTAAGTTGAAAAAAACTAGCTTTTACAACAGAGTTTATCTGTTTCTCTAGGTTAAGATCACTATCCATCTTTACACCAAGGTTCGTTACCATAGACTTTACGTAAGGCGTCAGGGGTCCCAGGTCCAATTTGGAGGTGCTAGTAGAACTGCTAGGTCTAAAAGTAATAATTTCAGTTTTACTTTCATTAAAATGTAAAACATTTAGAGCCATCCATGCTTTAATGTCATAAAAGCAATCTAAGAGCCTTTTTGTCGAATCCTCACCCTTACTCTTTATAGGCAGGTAGATTTGTAAAATCATCTGCGTACAGATGGAAACTAATATTATGCTTCTTTAAGATAGATCCTAAAGGAAGTAAGTTAAGGGAGAAGAGAATCGGTCCCAATATAGAGCCCTGCGGTACTCCGCATGTCACTGGTGCAACTGGTGAAGTAGAGCTCCCATACTCAACTTTAAACACTCCCTCTGAGAGATACGATCTAAACCATTTTAATGCAGTGCCTTTAATCCCCATGCTGTGCTCAAGACGCGAGATAAGAACACTGTGGTCAACCGTATCAAATGCTGCTGTAAGATCTAAGAGCATCAGAATTGTAGGATCACCAGAATCCGTTGAAATCAAAAGATCGTTAAAAACTTTTATAAGTGCAGTCTCTGTGCTATGAAAAGCTTTAAAACCAAACTGGAACACCTCAAGAATACCATGCAGATCTAAATAGGCTTGTAACTGCACTAGAACTACCTTCTCTAAAATCTTGGACACAAAAGGAAGTTTAGAAATCGGACGATAATTTGAGAGAACTAAAGTGTCCAGATTTTGTTTTTTAATAAGGGGCTGCACCACAGCCTCTTTAAAACAAAGTGGCACGTAACCAGAAGTTAGACTACTGTTTATGATTGTTTTAGATATTTGGTCCAATAGTGTTCCATACCTCTTTAAAAATACGTGGTGGGATAATATCAGTGGAACAGATTGACGGTTTTAAATGTGTAACAATATCATTAAGGGCCATGATGGAAACAGGCTCAAACTCAGCAAAGACTGCAGCACACTCTATGAAAATGGAAGGATCAAAGGCTGGAGGTGAAATGCTAGCTCTAATAGTGGTAAACTTTTAAAGTGGTAAACACAAAAAAGTGGAGGAATAGGTCACAGTAGATTCTTCCTGCATTATATATTGGGGGGTATGAAGAACAGAATTTATTGTTCTAAAAAGAACATGAGGTTTATGGCCATTTTTATTGATAACATCAGAGAGGTATTTAGCCTTTTCAGTTTTAACAGGTCTCTGGTAATTACGCCAACAATCCTTTAGGATATCATAAAAAACCTGCAACTTATGTTTTTTCCATTGGCGTTCAGCTTTCCTACACTTTTGCCTAGCCGCTCGAGTTAAGTCATTAATCCACGGTTCAGAATTAGGTTTGGAGCGCCTGGGCTTTAGTGGTGCAATTTTATCAAGAATATTTATACAGGTGGATGAAAAACATCATGAAATAAGCTTATCTGTACATATGTGGCGGGAGGCTGGTATTACAGGTAAAGAATTTCGACTACGCCACCCGGGGAATTGCGCCCCGGGAAATATGGACAACACTCAAATTATTCTTAGGTCACTCAGGTTCATGTCCCTAATAAAAGGTAGGCAGAGACTTGGATATGAAAAAATACAAAAGTTTTATTAATACAAAGTTTAATTTAAAGCAGCAGAATAAGTCACATTTTAAAAAAAGCAGCAACTTGGAGCATTACTGGCAAGGTTTTCAGTAACAAACACACATTCAGATAAACAAAGACATACACATTGGAATAAACAAACAAACAAACATACACACCCAACCTTTTCTTTACTAATACAATGGTCACAGACACAACAAAAACAAAAAGAAAAACACACCGACTGGCAGGGCTGAGGTAAACCACAGGAAGAGGAATCACTAAACTTAATTCACAGAAAGCACACTCACAAACACCCCAAAGACTTCAAAAGTGTCACGGCAAACATTCGGAGAAAACACCACCACCAAAAGAGATCCTCAACCAATGGAACCCCAGCACCTGAAGTGAGATCACAAAAGGAAAAGAAAAACACAATTAATGACCAACTTCAAAAATACTAACTGCAATAAACCACAGTTGGATGGTAGCTATGGTACAATCATGAGCAGATATTAATAATATCAATTAGTAGACAATCACAAATATCATACAAAGGTGTAAACAACGAAAAAGAAACAAATAGATAACCCAATGCCCGCAATGGGCTCACAAGCAGATGGTGGTGCTCCGATTTGAGCACTAATAACGTTAAAGCCCATGGTGCAGGTTTTTTTTTTTTTTTTTTGTGGCAATTTTCTAGTTGGTAATAAACATTTAAACAGTTATCCGTTGAATTGGATGTTGTAGGGTACTATAAAAAAGAAATATAATACGGAAAAGTAGGTGATATGGTAGCTTTTAGCTACAGCCTAGCGATGATTCTTATTTCTCCCACAATGCATTCCATGACGTCACATGAGGTACTCGCTGACTGTTGGACGACAGAAGAAAGCCCGCGGCCCGCCTTACCATTGAGGGAGAGTGAGACGAGGAGTAAGTTAGCTAACTAGTGAAAGAGTGACAGTGACAGAATTATAAGTAAGTAACGTTAGATAGATAGATAGATAGATAGATAGATAAGCATAGATAGTGAGAGATAGATAGCATAGCATAACAGATAGCTTAGAGATAGATAAAGAGTAGATCATAAGTAACGTTAGTCAAAATGGTTTATCACTGTGTTTGTGGCGGGTGCAAGAACTCCAGCAAAACTGGACATAGGGTCCATTCCTTCCCCAAGGATAAAGGGATCTTCCGAAGCTGGGTGCAGTTTGTGAAGATTAGGCGGGCAGATTTTTCAGCTAGCTCTGTCACCGCCTACTCGAGAATATGCAGCGCGCATTTCAAAGAGGAGGATTACCACTCAGGGGACGCCAAGATGGTCTCACTTGGATTAAAGAGTGAGAGGAGTGCTAAATTGCTTCCTACCGCCGTGCCGTCTGTGAATGCAAACCTCTCTGCTTGCCCCGTCCCGAGGTCGAGAGACACCGTCTGCCGCAAGCGAGAAATTGCCACGGTAAGCATCATGCTAACGTTAATGTTTACAAGCTGCGTGTTAGCTAGCTCTGTGTGTATTTTGTATACCGTGTTCCCTTTGACACAGCCTCCACTAACTTACAAGCACGATCACTCTGACATTAGAAGAGCATATTACGTGATTCACGAATAAAAATTAGAATAATAACAAAATTGCCCTGAAGTAAAAGTCCATATCATCATGAAAGCTTTATGGCTGTGCCGATAGGTTATTGTTTCCACTGGGAAACTAACGTTAGTTGTAGCACACACGTCCCATTTTATTGATGGACTTATGAAATGACTGGGAATATTTAACGTTACCTATCTTCTTGGAATTTCAAAGGTTATAAGTAAATACTTCTCAGTACTTCCAAGTTGAAAATAAATGATAAAATGTTTCCATGTACTCCTGCAATGTGCTTGTACACCCAATGTGCTTGCGAATCACTGTTCTAAGTATTCATAGTATACACACCTATTATTTCACCACTACACCCTTGCATTTTGCTGACCCTTTTTCATATTTGTTTTCGCAAGATGTTGACAGACGCCTCACAGCAGGAGACTGTGGACAGTGCAGACACTGGGGATCAGCCCTTGCCCTCCTCCACTTCTGACGCTGGGACACAGTGTTCTTTGAAGCCCCCCCGATGGTCTCACGGTAAAACTTGGGTATTTTAAGGAGTAGATATAGTCTAAAACATTGCCAGTATCTATGCAATCAGAACATTTCCATACACATTGATTAAATTAATACATAGCCTACACCAAAAAACATAGCCGTTTAGATTTGCCATGATTGTCACATGTTTGGGTATGTTTACTGCCTCTCCACAGCTGTGCAGGTTAACCTGAAGCCCAAGATGGTCAGCGTGGGCACACAGACATCATTTGGCACACAAACCTCCACTCCCCTCGCTAGTCCTGAACAGACAGATGAAGATGATGACTCTGTCATCAGTGACTTATTGTGGGTGCCCGAAGAGCCGATGCATGAGGAGCATGAGGAGGACTTGTTTGATGAGGAGCCACCTTACACGTGTGACCCCCACCACAAGTGAGATAGTTTAAAACCAACATAGAGCATTTTGAATGCTCATTTTTGTGTACTGTAGCTTTGGTAGTTTGAATGCCCCCCCAACAACCATTTTTTTTGTTCTTGTAGTGGCATTGACAAATTCATTGTTTGCCAAGAGGAGCTGATGGGCCTTTTTGTCATCTGTCCGTCCTGTTGTGAGAGGTCAGATAGTAGCATCGTGCAGCAGGAAGGAACTTTTCTTAAGATCAAGCAGGTACGGTTTTGTTTACGCAGCAGGCCATCTGATTAGAAAATCAGAATATCTAATTACAATCTGATAGCTCTGACTGTCTTGCCAGTTAATTTACAATGTATGTACCAGGCTGGCTTTAGTCTATTGGTTTGTGATGGCATCATATTTGAGTGTTACTGTATTGGTCATGTGTGTTTCATTGAAAACATGAAACCTTTGACCAGTAATGTACAGTACTTAATCTATATTGAATCCTGATATACTGTTGGTTACACCTTTTTTTTTTCTTCACATATCTAGGTCTGTGCATCATGTGGCTACCACCGTTTCTGGCAAAACCAGCCAATGCTCCACAGGAACATGCCGACCTGCAACCTCCTGTTAAGCGGGGCCATTCATTTCACTGGATGTTTGGCCACCCAGACATTAAGAATGTTGACTCTGTTTGGCCTGCAGTGCATCAGTGCGAGCAGTTACTTTCGCCATCAGCGCCGCTACACCATCCCTGTTATCGTTCAGGCCTGGCAAAACGATCAAGCGAAGAATTTTAGTGACCTACGGGCAATGGATGGCGGGCTAGTTCTTGCTGGTGACTGCAGGTAAACCAGTGTGAGAGCTCATAGACCAGTTGCACATTTAGATTTTTTTATTTGTTATCATGTAGGGTGGCTTTAGTTGGCATTTGCAGATGACATGGTGGATTGTCTTTACAGACCTTGGTTATTAAAAACTTGAAACCTAATTCAAATTTGTAATTAATTCCAGGTCAGATTCTCCTGGGCACTGCGCGAAGTATGGATCCTACTCTCTGATCGAGGACAGAGTGAACAAGGTGGTGGATGTTCAGCTTGTTCAGGTAAACCTGATGTTATTAGACAAAGAAATGAACTCTGCAATTTAGTAAACTGATTGTATATTAATATAACATCTTTCCACTAGTACAACAATGCTTAGAGCTTTGTGTATTGCCTAACTAGAGTACAGTGTATCGTAATGCTTGGACCAGCAACGCGTCGGTTCATTCACGCCTCCTTCAACAACACCAGCATTTTACACTTACACTGTTATGTCATGTTGCAGAGCTCAGAGGTCCCCAACAGCTCATGGTGTGAGCTTGAAGGGCTCAAGCGCAGTGTTGGCCTGCTGAGGGGAAAGGATCTGCATTTAGCAACGCTGATCACGGACCGTCATCGCCAGGTAGTTACAATAAAAATGCAGTATAGAATGTAAAGATCTGAATTGCACTGAAGCTGGATGTTTGTGGTTTGCTGATACACGGAGGGCCACACAGGTCAATCATCCACAAAAGTTTGTTTATTTCTCCTTAGGTTGCCAAATGGGTGAGAGAGGAGCTGAGCCCTGAAGGGACACGGCATTATTTTGATGTGTGGCACATTGCCAAAAGTATGTATCCATTGTTGGAACCTTGAAGCAGTTTTTGTTAGTGCATATCAATTAATACCATTTGTTCTAAAACAGGTTTGGGGAAGGCATTGGATGCAGCTTCAAAAGAGTGTGACCAACTACAGCTGTGGAGGCCTGCTATAGTGAATCACCTCTATTGGACTGCAGCCTCAACCCCAGACGGCAACCCAGCAGTCATGGAGGCTAAATGGAAAAGTTTAGTCAACCACATCCAGGACATCCATGACCATGACACCCCTGCCTTCTCCAGTTGTGCCCATGGCCCTCTAGACGGGGATCAGCGCAACAAAGAGTGGCTGGACCCAGGTACAGTACACACAGCATGTGGTATTATGTACGCTCTACAGTTTTGTTGTATTTGCTGTCTGAGTGCTTTGACATGTGACCTATGATGATTAAATTATTTTTTCATTCCCTGGCAATCTCATAACATTCTGTTTATCTTTGCTATAATTCATATGCAGGACCATTTCATGTGTTTCCATTAAAAAAATAATTTTTGTCTCAATCTATCTTGTCTATTTATACGTTTTCCATCTGTGTGTCTGTCTGCCTCCCTGCCTACCTGTCTTGGTCTTTGCAGGCTCATTGGCAGCAGTAAAGTTGGAGAACATAATCACGAGGACTGCCTTACTGAAAGATGTTCGACAGCTGTCTCCACAGCACCAGACCTTCTCCCTTGAGGCTTACCACTCCCTCATCTTGCACTTCGCACCCAAGCACACAGGGTTTTCATACCTTGGGATGTATAGCAGGTCAGTGCTATCCAATGGAATAATACAGCCAATTATTATGCCTTTTATAATAATAATAGTACCTATTTTCATGCCTATTGTAGTAAAAAAAAATCTCAAATGTGTTATTTTGTAGGCTTCTCTTAGCGGCGCTGCATTACAATCACAATGCCAACCGCGAGACAGCACGGAGAAGTGATGGGACGGAGAAGTACTGCGTGCGGTATCCGCGCTTCAGAAAAGGTGCCCATGTGGTGCGTCCCATCAAAGAGGCAGCCTCATACGGTAAGCAGTGTCATGCAGTTCTATCATATTTTGAGATGGCTCACGAGACATCTGTGATCAGTGGCAATGATCGTTATTCATTATTATTATTATTATTATTATTATTATTATAATAATATCTGCAGGTTATGCAACATCATTGATGAAGGCCCTTCAGGAAAGCTACACCCATTCACCTGCAGCTCTTCGAGAGGTTAGCGCTAATTTGTCCTCCGATGCACCCGCCCCCATCGCCAAATCCTTCGAACAGGTTCCTAAGGAGGAGGCCGTCAGCCTCTTCCTAGCCCGGCAGTCACGCTACAAGAGAACCTAAATTCACATTATTTTTTTTATTTTTTTTCACAGACAATTCCAATGATTTAGTTGTAAGTATTTATTTTAGTTGTTAGTTATCTTCTTTCCTTCTGTCCCTGTCATCTCATTTGGTGGTGGTTTCCTGTATTCTGCATGTTTTGTTTTTTCTTTGTGTGCTGTTGCTTTGGTTTTACTTTGCACTAAATCATTACATCTTTTCTTCTTTGTAAGTGGCAATAATTGTCGCTGTACCCCATTCAAGGGGTCCTGCATGCTGCATGTCTGCTCCTTCTGTCTGTTATTTGCATGAAATTTGTTGTATGTAATTCAAAATAATTTACCAATCATTTTACCTGTGCCTTGTCAACCTCTGTGTGCGGTGTTGGGCTCACTGTGTGTCAGCTTGATGTGCTTTTGCATGTATCACTGCATATGCATTCATGAAAGAGTGTGTGCGCGTGCGTGCGTGTGTGTGAGTAAGTGAGTGAGTGCGAGAACCATCAGTTGACCCTCAGGTAAGACCACACTTTTGCAGGCAAAAGAAACAAAGGTATCAGGTGGGCTTCATCAGTGGGCTTTTTTTATATAGATTTGTTTACTTGCAACCTGTGTCTTTGTTCAGTAATCTTTGTCCTTGTTCAGTAAATGTTTAGTAACCCTTACAAGCAATGCCAATAAACTGTTTTTTCTTATTAAAATTCATGTGTTCTTAGTAACCCTTACAAGCAATGCCAATAAACAGTTTTTTCTTATTAAAATGCATGTGTTCTGTGTACTTTATAACATTTTAAGGGCAATTGGGCGATCACAACAGAATATTTATTTACAGAATTATTTTTATTCATTCTCATTCAAACGAGGCCATTGAAAGCCCTGATAGGTCTGGTCACCACTTTGGAAGTTTTGCCTTATGGTTGAAACCACACAAGAGGGTAGAGGCTTCCTTATACTCCTCCCTAAAACTCCATAAGCCCAGCGTATAGCCTGCCTGTATGCAGTGTATCGGTATTGCCTAGGGATAAGTAGGAAAGATTTGTAAGCTTTAAACTCTGTAAGTAGGTTGGAAACGTCATTTGAAGCCTGCCTCTTATGCATGTTTGTGCATGCAACACATCTCTTGTCACCTATAGCTGTTGTTCAAAGGACTCCCTGTAAAAAGATTGGTAAAGTAAACATAAACCATGAACATACTCGTGCGTGCTGGCTTGAAGGGGACCATGATCCTGCCTGAAGTGTGAATATGCTATTTGTAGCACAAACGGATTCAGGCAGCATGCCTCAAATCCAGGATGCTGCGTTAGGCACGTTACATCTGCTGGCCGCGGGGTGAGATCCTCGACCAGCGACCAAAACGCGCTCACCTCCCTACAACACAAGCTCTCCACCACAGTTTCCATGGGACGACACCGCCCACACAGACACCTGCCAAACACAGCGACACAGACGCTTACTACTCACTCCCTCTCCCGGTAAGCCTGACTGTGTCAATGACAATCAATCGCGAGGAAAACTAGTTGGCACTATCAACAATAATCACACTGAACACATGACCATCCTACTCGGCATCGGCTACGGTGAAACAACATTTTCACCGGAGAAAGGTAAAAGTAAACACTAGGGGTTCACAGGTGGGACTGTCAAGCTTGCATTATATGCCTCTATTTATAGATCTTCTGACTAAGTTTAGGGTAACGTTACTTTTCTGAGCCAACGACATAATCACTGTCACTAGATATAAAGAAGACGTTGACTTTCACTCGATGCTATTCACTGACAGTAATAAAAATAAAATAAAATGTTATTGTATGCACTGCTGTTCATTGACTACTAGCTCCAGCGGTCATTGTTGCGTTTCTAAATGGTAGCAACTCACCAGGACACTACACCAACTCTCCATTCATTCTCCTCTGACCATGCATTTATTTGTCTTTGACGGCCATCGGCTCTCGGTATTTCCTCATTCGCCCTCTCACGTCTAAACGGTTCGAAATTGTATGGCTGTGGGCCATCATAAATGTTAACTGTGGGTCTTGCCACCTCTTCCTCATCCCAGTTAGACGCCATAGTAGTCAGTGCCAGTCTGCTAGAATTAGTTCAAGTAGCTGAGAACGGCTGAGGCTACATTCCACCGCGTCTACCTCATGTGACGTCATCGACGAATTGCGTAAAAAATAACCGTTGCTAACCAAAAACTAGACTTTAACACCATTTTGGAGACATTTCTAACTTTATATACATATCTTGACTGCTTTATCTACCCATTAATCGAAAGTGGTGTTTAACCTGCACCATGGCCTTTAAGCGTCCGCCTCCAAAGTTCAGCACACAAAGTAGCGTACGTTAGCTCAATATATATCAAGTAAAACCAGACAGCAACGATCCCCTTCGTCAGTGGGGTGACACGATCTTCTTACAGACGGCACGAGTAAGCAACAAGTTGTTAATGTAAACTGTAGCAACAGCAGAGAAGGCGAAAGCCAGAACCGATTATAACGCCAGCAGGAAAAACAAATCGCCCGGAAAAGAGGGAGAATCCTAAGTCAAAGCAAAAGAAAAACATCACTAAGATTTATGCCTCAATTATTACATTTTCAGCTCGTAACTACAGTTGTATGCACAACAACACTTACCGGAAGGGAATGATGCGTTCACATAATGTGTTTGTTCACAGGCACGGATACTCGAATCATGCAATCCGCTATTCAGCTGGACTACAGGGACACTGCACATAACTCAAAACAATCAAACCTCCGAACTAAAACAATATGCTTTCCATAAACAGTTTGCACATACCTGAAAGGCGAGCAGCCAGCGAATACACCCACCGCGACAAGCCGAGAGAAACCGGAGGGGAAAAACAGGCTACAACCATTGTCAACAACAGGAGGAGCCGGACATGACGCATCCCAGGCCATAACCAACCAGCTCTTAAATAGTGGGTACTCCTTTCTGATTGGTGCTCACAACCGTCAATCACCACCACTCATCTCATTCATTCGGTTACACATAGGAAGGCAGACGGCTCTATAGTCTCTATAAAATTACTAAATGCTTCAGAAAATTGTGCAGCAGTGGCAGGTTTAATCATCCTGCGGATACGAGGTGGAGCACAAAGCTTAACAGTATTGTTTGGAAGAGAAACATCAAATAAAATTGGTGCATGATCAGAAAAAACAGCCTTTTGTAGCTCAATATTTAAAATAGGCAAACTGCATGACAAGACAATATCTAATGTGTGGCCATGAATCTGTGTTGGACCACTTACAAACTGTGTAAGGTTAAATTAATCGATTAGTTTAAAAAAATCTTTAGCCAACAGATTCATGGGACAGCATACATGAATATTCATATCTCCTACAATTAAAATCCGGTCATATTTTGGCATAATTTCAGACAGTAATTCAGTAAAGTCCCTGATAAAATGCTTGTTATATTTAGGAGGTCGATAGATAAGAGCACACAGAACGGGCTGTTATTCACCATCTGCCCCGAAGATCCGCCGCCCAGTCCCTCACCCGAGGGGGCCGTGTCTGGAGCCTCGTGCCCCTTCGACCCGTTTTCGTGCTTAATTGGCCCCGAGTGCTGGCCACGGCCTGTCCGGAAGATTCGCTGCGGGATACCTTACCATTGTCGATGAAATCGACACCAACGCCACGTCAGGGGCCCCTGGGGCCGTGTCTGGAGCCTCGTGCCCCTTCGACCCGTTTTCGTGCTTAATTGGCCCCGAGTGCTGGCCACGGCCTGTCCGGAAGATTCGCTGCGGGATACCTTACCATTGTCGATGAAATCGACACCAACGCCTCGTCAGGGGCCCCTGGGGCCGTGTCTGGAGCCTCGTGCCCCTTCGACCCGTTTTCGTGCTTAATTGGCCCCGAGTGCTGGTCACGGCCTGTCCGGAAGATTCGCTGCGGGATACCTTACCATTGTCGATGAAATCGACACCCATGCCTCGTCAGGGGCCCCTGGGGCCGTGTCTGGAGCCTCGTGCCCCTTCGACCCGTTTTCGTGCTTAATTGGCCCCGAGTGCTGGTCACGGCCTGTCCGGAAGATTCGCTGCGGGATACGTTACCATTGTCGATGCCCTTCTTTCTGCAGCCACTATATCCTGGGGACCTTGGAAGACAAAGAAGTGAACAATTAATTGATGCACTGTTCTGAGAGACTATTTTAATCTAATAAAGCAACACAACTTTGTATCTTATCACGTTGTCCTGTCTGTGGTGTTCCTCTGGTCAGGCTCCACAGGGTGGTGTACTTGAAAGGGGTGGCGTTTAAGGTCTGGTTGCCGCCCCGGCCTGTGACATCTCAATCATATTGGTTGTTGTCTCCCCTCTTCCCCCGTCTACACTCCCACTCTTCCACAGCTTTACATGCCCATTCCACTTTTCCCAACTCTGAGGTGTGAGCGACCAGGCTAAAACAGGGGGGTATCATGACACTTTAAACTGTTCAAGTTAAAGGAGAAAGTGGCAAGAAAGCCAAACTTCATCAGGGGACAGAATAAACAGGCTCAGTCAGCTCAGTTCTCCTCTGGCCTAAAATATGTCTTTAAAAAATTAAATATGATTGTCAAAGTATAGGTTGCTATCAAATATAACATACAGGTTCTTAACCCTCTGGGGTCTGAGGTAATGGCCAAGAAAATGACAAACAGTAAATCCATTCAATCAAAATTATATTCACTTATCGTCTAATGCAATAGCTAATACCTCTGTTTTGTCAGAATTGAGAAGGAAAATACTGACCATTCATATATTCTGCTAACTTGGCTAATTTAGAGGTTTGGTGGAAATATAGAGCTAAGTTGTGTTATATCTAAATATCAAACATGTGATAAAGAGTTGAGTCAACTTGATCTTTTTAAGAAATTTTCTTAAGAAATTATTTCATGAGCTAAGAGGAAGTCACGTGAAAACCTTTACTTCTCCTTAAGCTAAATACATATTTGGCAGACTCAGGCCACGTTTACACAAAGCAGGGTATTTAGAGAAACAAATCTGCATTTCCCTTTGTGTAAACGGGGCATCAGCCACATGTAAGCATTTTCAACAAGACAAGATTCAACATGAGTAACCAGGTAAGTCAATATTTTTCATTTCATTTGCTTTAATAATAAAATAATAATACAAAAGGAAAAACTATTTAACAAAAGATAAGTATGGACAGCTTCAGCTTAACAATATATATCATACATTTCCATAAAACAATTCAATTCAATTCAATTCAAAATTATTTGTATAGCGCTTTTCACAATACACATTGTTTCAAAGCAGCTTTACAGAAAGTGCATTAAAAATGTACATAGAAAATACAGTTAGTTCATCATGTATTAATTTAGGGCATAACATATCGCCGGCGTTGAGTCGTCTCTTCACAGGCGTCGAGTCGTCTCTTCACAGGCGTTTAGTCGTCTCACAGGCGTCGAGTCGTCTCTCCACAGGCGTCGAGTCGTCTCTCCACAGGCGTTTAGTCGTCTCTCCACAGGCGTTTAGTCGTCTCATCACAGGTGTTGGATCATCCGAAGTCTCCGTGAGAGGCTGGATACAAACTGGAGCTGACGAACGCTATTTACCTCGGGACTGGCGTCCCGAGATAACAGCAGAAAGGCAAATGAGAAATAATTAGCATAGCTGATGTTCATAATATTAATGCATTCGATCTGATTCGGCAGTAGTATAAAAGGTAAGCATTATGTGAATGCGTGGTTAACCCTCTGGGGTCTGAGATCACGCCGGCGTGATCTGGTCACTTTTTTTCTTATCAGTGCAAAAGAGACTTAAAATACTCGGTTGATTTTGATCGTACATATAAGTGTTGTACATCATTAGATCGTGTTAAGTGTCTATTTTTTTTGTGGATACTCAAAATAAAAACAAAGTGTTGTGCTTTTCACCAAATAAAGAAAAACAAACATGATGCGAGTTCTGCGTTCTCTCTGTCTGTGAAGTCCATTCTGAAACGCGTCCTAAGATTAACTGTAACTCCGCGATTACTTGTCACACAGGCACGAGATATTTTTCTTTATGAAGCTTGAATTCTCTTCTTTTAAATGAAGTCATTTATATAAAAAACAAATATTCTCAGTTTATGCAATCCGTTTGAAACCAAGGAGAGGTCCTGTTTTTTCTTTCTCCCCTCATTATTTTTAATGAGTTGAGGCCGCCACGCCCCCGGCACTATTCACATGTAAATAGTTTAGGTGATCGCACACGCCCCCGATCAATGCCATAAAAACACAAAGATTCTTCATGAGATTCACTGATAGTTCATCGCGTTTTGAGGATGGCACGCTACTCCGGTGAAGAAGCCCGTCAGATGATTCTGGACAGCGAGGAAGAATTCACCTTTTCCTCAGAGTGCAACACAGACGATAAACGGCTGCATTTTGAAGAGCGAATTGATCCCGCCGAGGATACAAGTTCAGAGTAAGTTGTTTAGTGTTATATACTTCTTTTTCTGATAATATAGAACTCATATGAATTTTCAGACTATATTTTGCTTCGTTTTGGCTAGCTTTTGACATACTACGTGAAAGATTGCCTTACAATATCCCTAACATTCGTGTATGCTCAAGTGTAAACTTTCAATGTGATAACGTTACTCTCTAAACATTTGTATATTAAATATATTTCACTCAGTTTTGATTAGCTTATGCATAATGTAGCTTATTTGCGAATATCTGCTTAGGTGTAAATATAATGTGATTTAGTGCAAATATATTTCAGCCTCCGGTAAAATACTGTCTAAATACTAGACATTATATGTTTATATATAAATGTTCTGTTTTGGTTAGCCTATGACACTGCTTATCTTGCTAAAATACTGCCTTATGCACAGATGATTGTGAATACAGTGTAAATGTTTGAAATGCTCTAAATGTGTGCGGTCTATATGGCCCATCAACACTCGCGGTGTATAGATATTCGCGGTGTATAGATATAGATATTTCTCCGTCCTATGGCCCATCAACAGATATACATTGTGCGTCCATACCCATTAATTGCCCATCAGTTTACTTTGGATTATGTATGCTAACAGTTTTGTTGTTGTTGTTGTTTTATAGAAATGTGTCTGCATCACGCACTCCTTCTCCAGCACCTCGCAGAGGGGAACGCAGGCGTCGTTCAGTTCTCCGTGCGATCGAGAATCATACTGAGTAAGTGCACAGACGTAATATTTACATTAGTGATCAGTGTTGTGCTAGTTACTAAGAAATTAAGTTTTTACTACATGAATGAATATTTGAGCAATACAATTGTACCTCGATCATTCTTGTTAGTTCATAGTAGGCCTACATTATCTAAGGTAATAACAGATACAATAAAAAAATTCAACTCAATTTAAAATGTTTAAGTAAATGTTGAAATTAAAAAACTAACAATGAATGATACTTCTACAACATTTATTAACCCTTTAGAACCTGAAGCTAAAATAGGTGTTTTTCACATATTTAGATTTTTGGACTGTAAAATTCTAAAACAAAGTGCTATCTTCATGTGCAAGGTGTCATTTTTTTCAGAAACAGATTAGCTTTCAGCAAATTACAGTTATTGACCATTATTGTGTGTGGTGAGTTTGTAAATAGAATTTAAATAGACAAAAATAAAAAAAACGAGAATACATTTTCTGATTTTTATTTAGAAAAAAACGGAAAAAAATCACGAACGAAAGACACTTCATACACATGCACCACATGCACACTCCGTGCAGCTTGTAATCTCCGTGCTCGTGCTGCCTCACGTGTTAACGTAAACAACTCAGCCAGTGAGTTTGTTATGTGTCCTCTCGCTCTGTATAATGCTAGCAGTCTCTTCAGTGCTCTTGTACTGTGTAACAGCGCACATTTGTTTTTTACAGATGTGACAATGAACATGTCCAGGCACCTGTCCCGAAGAGAGCCACTCTGTGCCACAACACCAATGCTCAGGCTGCTAAGGCAGCTGCAAAAGGCTGCAAATATAAATGGACAGATGTCATTCAACGGGGCATAAGCATTTACTGTGAGATACCTGCCTTTACTTTTGTTTATTTATCGCTCACAATTGCTTTGTTTATAGCTGACTGATTATTTATTTATTTTAATCACATTTGATTTGCTTAGAGCAAATTTAGAACATTTAGTTTCTCCACACAGAGGAATTACAATAAAACAGATTGAAAAACAAAACCTTTGAATCTCCTCTCATTCTTTGTTCAGGCTGCTTCACCCTAATGGGCCATTGGGGGAGTGTCTGTCACACCCCTGGTCTGAATCTCATTAATATTCATGGGCTATTACCACTCCCACGCATAAACCTCTTCAGACAAAAAAACTGTCATACAAAGTATAAATTAGTGTTTCGTTTTATGTGAACGATTAGATGGGATGATTTTCACATCATTTTGAAGCCAGAACTCGAAGCTACAACATCCATTTGTCAAAAGTCTTGTGGACACATATTTAGTATTTGTTTTGTGGTCTTATTTCAGCACGTTTCATTTTTATTTTTTTCAATAACCACGCATAAACATTATTCTCTTAAAAATACAAACATGTACATAGATGTTAATAACATATTATCGTAACCCCGTTTGTGCTATATAGAGTGAATTTACACCTTTGCCATTAACATGTTTATAAATAACTGAAAAAAGCACAAATGTCAGAGCATGTCAGAACATCCCAATAGCCCCAAAAACACCGCAGACCCCAGAGGGTTAAAGAGATGCGTCTTTAATCTGGTTTTAAACTGGGACAGCGAGTCTGAGCCTCGAACAATATCAGGAAGGCTATTCCAAAGTTTAGGAGCTAAATGTGAGAACGCCCTCCCTCCTTTGGTGGATCTGGATATCCTAGGAATGACCAGAAGCCTCGAATTTAGTGATCTTAAAGAGCGCGACGGATTGTAGGGCGATAGAAGATCCGTTAAATAGACTGGAGCTAAACCATTTAGGGCTTTATAGGTCAGTAGCAATACCTTGTAATTGATACGGAACTTAATAGGTAACCAATGTAGAGATGATAAAATTGGTGTTATATGATCATATTTTCTTGATCTAGTAAGAACTCTAGCGGCTGCATTTTGGACTAACTGTAGCTTGTTTATTGAGGATACAGGACAACCAGCTAATAAAGCATTACAGTAATCTAGTCTCGAGGTCATGAATGCATGAACGAACTTTTCTGCATCAGAAACGGATAGCATGTTACGTAGCTTTAGCAATGTTTCTAAGGTGGAAAAAGGCTGTTCTTGTAACATATGAAATATGATTTTCGAAAGTCAAGTTGCGGTCAAGTATGACACCCAGGTCTTTTACTGTAGTGGATAAAGTAACAGGGCATCCTTCTAAATTAAAGTTGTATTGTAAGGGATTTTGTGGGTAGTTTTTTGGACCAATAAGTAATACCTCTGTTTTATCTGAATTTAATAGCAGGAAATTACACGTCATCCAGTATTTTATATCTTTAAGACATTCTGTCAAGTTAGATAAGTTAGTGGTTTCATCTGGCCGTGATGAAATATATAATTGAGTGTATAAATATAAAGACAATAAATATAAAAATATAAAAAGTTAAAAAATAATTATAAAAAAATATAATTATTAAAAAATTATAAAAAATTAAAAAATAATTATTTCATATACAGTGGAATCTATATCTACTTTTAAAAAAGTTTTTTTTTTTTTTACCTTTATTTATTTATTAGCTATATTTTAAATTAGATTTCACATTTGATCAGATTTTCAGATTGTCTCTACGTTATACAGGACTTTTGTTTCTGGTTGACTAGTAGTAATTAGTAAAAAATGTTTTCCTGCTGAAAGAATGTATAAAGCATAATTGCGATGAATTAATATTAAGTTAACTGCCTCATTGTTTATTTTTGCTGTCTATAGATTGTAAAATCAAATATATTGGCACACGGCACATGAAACATGATGGATGATGATGTAGAAATCGCTGTTGTTGGCATTGGATGCCATTTTCCTGGAGGTAACTGTTAACAATTTTCATTATTTGTTCATGCTATGATTTTGGCCTTAATAGTATTTACAGTGTATGTACTGATCCATTTTAGGGGAGGGACTCGAGAACTTCTGGCGAGTCCTCCTTCATGGAGAGAACTGTGCAGTTCAGATACCAGACGACAGGTTTAATCTCTCTCAATGGTACGATCCAGATGAGAGTAAAGCAGGAAAGACACACACCGCAAAAGCAGCACTCATCGATGGGTAAGTCTTCAAGTCATTTGTCCTCATAACAAGAACTCATGACTTTCTCATTTTTACAGTCATTCGCTCCAACTAACAGGTAGTCGGCTCTTTTGGTTTGAATGTAAATAAATAAAAATAATAAATAAAAATCAATACTACTACAATACTACAAGTTTATATGATTCACACCAAGCTTTTCAACATGATGCCAAGACATTTAATATGTTAAATTGTGGATATAGAATATATCAAACGGTGTTGCCATGGTGAGGGATTAAAGTGCAAATAAATGATACATCTTTTATTTTTATATAAAACAATACAAATATTAGAAATAAAAACCTTTTTTTCCAATTAAAGTGTGTAAGTCAGTGTTAATTTTGGCAAAAAATTTATTTAGTTTTATTCATAGTCTTTTGACAAAAATGTAATATTTTAGTCATTTGGATTTTTTTAGTTTTAGTCGATGAAATACAATAAGATTTTAATGATCTACAGTATATATAAATTGACTAAACTTTTGTCAATTAAAATCTACTGGGTTTAGTTAAATTGTAATGCATTAATTTAGAATTTCTCTAAAATGTACTGTACTGAGTAGAGTTCTCTTTCACAAAGAAAATAAACACAAAGGTATGGGCATGGGTATGTAGGGTATGGGCGCGATGACAACATCCAGGAATCTTTAATTCTGAACATATATCCACACTCGTTCATCTGAACAACTAAATGCACATTCCTCTTTAAATCCAAACCTTTTAATCTTTGACTCATCTTTGACTTCATCCATAACTCATTAGTAGGGCCCCGGAGAGTCTGATTCAAATTGCCCATTGACATCATTTACGACTCTGCGACTTGTACCAGAACATCGCGCAAACATTTACAACCCTGGCTTTGCAAGCTTCAAGAAGATCTTAATCAACTAAGTTCTCCCCCATTGCAAGGCACCAAAGCCAGGTGGCCTGCAGGACCTATCAGAGACACCCACACACACACATAAGAACTGTTAAGGAATTTCCTCATAAAAAGACATTTCCAAAAGTTATATTTTATATGCCTGTATGTGTGTCTGTTGCCCATGCCATGTTGGGGTATCTGGGATGTCATCATTGTTCTAGACGAATTATAAATACATATAGTATACATTGTTATGTAACTTTGTAATAGGATCCTCCTTACATGTCATTTGTCCTACCTTCAGAACCATCGTGATCTGACCAATTTTTCTGAATATGCACATGAATATACAGTAAAATGTATTTTACAACACAGATATTGACAAGACAAAGGGATGTCTTCACGCCAAAGTTTTGCGGAATATCATTGGTTAAAGTTTTCTCCGGAAGGGGCGTGGTCTGCATCCTTTAAAGGTCGAGTGACGCTCTTCTCTTCGCTCTCTTACTTCTTTTGTCCTCCTCTTCATCATGTAATCACATCACCTTCGGGTGATCACCTTTCTTTTCTTTGTTTGTTTTAAGTTTTTGTTTTCCCTTTTCGAATGCTCCTTTGTTCATCTACTCTTGCGAGTAAAATTAGCTCAGCTGAAAACAACTGGCAAACTCTACACCGAACCGACATTCGAACAAGCGCGCTGCGCTCGCTCTGAAGGACCGCGTGACCACGTGACACTCGGTACTGAGACGCGTGCTTTCTTCATATCAGCCACACGAGAGTTCGGTGCTTAGTTTGTCTTCCTTCGACTGGGTCAGTCTTTTCTCTTCAGTTTGTTTTCTTTGTTTTGTTTAGTTGGCTTTTGTTTGTGCAGTCTTAGATAATTCTCCATGTTTATTTCCACCGACGAGTGAAAAGAACTTAGCATGATTTATCCCTTCAGCAAATGCATCCACAAGGGACTTTTAAACGAGCGCGCGTTTCGCTTTGAAAGAGGGCACGCGCGCCGGAAGACCACGTGACCTCGCAGCACCGAGAGACACACATGTTCCTGCATACCAGCCACACAAAGAGTACCTATGCAAGTATCCGTGTTTGATCACGCTTTTAAGGTTTAAGATTTGTTGAAATCTTGTTGTCTCTCAAAGGTTAACTTAAATGTCCCTGTGATTTTGCTATTCTAAAGATCCTAGGATCTTTCTAACCCTCTCTTGCATAACTACATCTCTCTCTCCGTGATCTCTGATCCGATCTCTTTCTGAAACTTTTCCTCTCATGTTCCTTCACTTTCTTTGTGTTCTCGTTCATCGATGCCTTTTCGTGTTGTAAATACATGTACTCTTTGTAATGCTTAGTAACCTGTATACCCGTTAGTTTCACTTTATTAAAATTCATATTCATATATTGAAACTGCTTACCTGCTCATGATTAAGTCACTGATATGTTAAAGATCTAGCTTAGCTTTACGATTGTGAATACTTTAAAACAGTATTCCTTTTATAGAACAGGAAAGTCCAATTTCTCGTGGCCAGAGAAATGGGCTGCCTGTCTGTCATACGAATAATTTCTTAACGGTTAATAAACATTTTATGGTCAGTTCGCTGGCGAGCAGGCTATTGGATGACGAATTAATCCCTTTTGGAATTATCTCGAGAATCGAAACGATTCTAAACAGTTGGTATATTGATATTTAATTATAATGCGTTGTTATTGAATGTTAATATACATAATTGCTCAATGTTGCCGGTCTGTAAGTACAGCTAGTCACAATCTCATTGTGTTTGGATGCCCATAGAGATAGCGGCAACGGATTCCCTTTACGGGATATTTTTATTTCTGTAAGTGATAACTCATAACCGTATGATCCGTTATTGATATTGAAATATTAAATTCAATTCAATTCAAATTTATTTGTATAGCGCTTTTCACAATACACATTGTTTCAAAGCAGCTTTACAGAAAGTGCATAAAAAAAAAATGTACATCGAAAATACAGTTAGTTCATCATGTATTAATTTAGGGCATAACATATCGCCGGCGTTGAGTCGTCTCTTCACAGGCGTTTAGTCGTCTCATCACAGGTGTTGGATCATCCGAAGTCTCCGTGAGAGGCTGGATACAAACTGGAGCTGACGAACGCTATTTACCTCGGGACTTGCGTCCCGAGATAACAGCAGAAAGGCAGATGAGAAATAATTAGCGTAGCTGATGTTCATAATATTAATGCATTCGATCTGATTCGGCAGTAGTATAAAAGGTAAGCATTATGTGAATGCGTGGTTAAAGAGATGCGTCTTTAATCTGGTTTTAAACTGGGACAGCGAGTCTGAGCCTCGAACAATATCAGGAAGGCTATTCCAGAGTTTAGGAGCTAAATGTGAGAACGCCCTCCCTCCTTTAGTGGACTTAGATATCCTAGGAATGACCAGAAGCCTCGAATTTAGTGATCTTAAAGAGCGCGACGGATTGTAGGGCGATAGAAGGTCCGTTAAATAGACTGGAGCTAAACCATTTAGGGCTTTATAGGTCAGTAGCAATACCTTGTAATTGATACGGAACTTAATAGGTAACCAATGTAGAGATGATAAAATTGGTGTTATATGATCATATTTTCTTGATCTAGTAAGAACTCTAGCGGCTGCATTTTGGACTAACTGTAGCTTGTTTATTGAGGATACAGGACAACCAGCTAATAAAGCATTACAGTAATCTAGTCTCGAGGTCATGAATGCATGAACTAACTTTTCTGCATCAGAAACGGATAGCATGTTACGTAGCTTAGCAATGTTTCTAAGGTGGAAAAAGGCTGTTCTTGTAACATATGAAATATGATTTTCGAAAGTCAAGTTGCGGTCAAGTATGACACCCAGGTCTTTTACTGTAGTGGATAAAGTAACAGGGCATCCTTCTAAATTAAAGTTGTATTGTAAGGGATTTTGTGGGTAGTTTTTTGGACCAATAAGTAATACCTCTGTTTTATCTGAATTTAATAGCAGGAAATTACACGTCATCCAGTATTTTATATCTTTAAGACATTCTGTCAAGTTAGATAAGTTAGTGGGTTTCATCTGGCCGTGATGAAATATATAATTGAGTGTCATCAGCATAACAGTGAAAATTAATTCCATGTTTTCTTATAATATTACCAAGTGGCAGCATATATATTGAGAATAGTAGAGGGCCTAACACAGATCCTTGCGGTACTCCATAGTTTACTGACGTTATCTTTGATTTTTCCCCATTTAAACAGACAAAGTGGTAACGGTCTGATAAGTACGATCTAAACCAGCTTAATGCCTGTCCCTGAACACCAGTGTAGTTTTGTAGTCGATCCAGGAGTATTTTATGATCTATAGTATCAAATGCAGCGCTTAGATCGAGTAGAACTAGTATTGAGATGCAGCCTTGGTCAGAAGCTAAAAGTAAATCATTTGTAATTTTAACTAGCGCAGTTTCTGTGCTATGATATGGTCTGAATCCTGACTGAAATTTTTCATAGATATCATTTTCTTGCAAGAAAGAGCACAATTGAGCGGACACAACTTTTTCTAGTATTTTAGACATAAATGGAAGATTTGAAATGGGTCTGTAATTTGCTAGGTTATTTGGATCTAATTGTGGTTTCTTAATAAGAGGTTTTATTACTGCCAGCTTGAATATTCTTGGAACGTGACCTAAAAATAAAGATGAATTAATAATATTGAGAAGAGGCTCTTCCACTACAGGTAACACTTCTTTAAGTAATTTAGTGGGTATTGGATCTAATAAACAAGTTGTTGGTTTAGATGCAATAATAAGTTTATTTAGCTCTTCCTGTCCTATAGTTGTAAAGCGGTGTAGTTGTTCTTGAGGGGCGATAATTGAGGCTGAATCATAAGACACCATAAGAGATTGTACATTTACAATTGTGTTTCTGATGTTTTCTATTTTCTCAGTGAAGAAATTCATAAAATCATTACTACTACATTGTAACTGAATATTTTGCTCAGGTGATGCCTGTTTATTTGTTAGTCTGGCCACGGTGTTAAATAAGAACCTTGGATTATTTTGGTTATTTTCTATTAGTCTGCGGAGATGCTCAGCCCTGGCTGATTTAAGAGCCTTTTTGTAATGTGACATACTATCTTTCCACGCGATTCTAAAGATCTCTAAATTTGTTTGTTTCCATTTACGCTCTAAGTTACGAGTTTCTCTCTTGATAGCATGCGTAGCATTGTTGTACCATGGTGCTCTAGTTTTCTCTCTAACCTTTTTTAATCTAATTGGTGCAACAATTTCTAATGTACTAGAGAAAATGGTGCTCAAACTGCTAGTCATTTCCTCTAGTTCATCTGATTGTTTGGGTTCGCTGAGCAGCTAAGTTAGATCAGGTAAGCTATTTGAGATTCTATCTATAGTGTTTGGAAGGATTGTTCTGCCTGGTCGATAACGTGGCGCAACATGACAAATTTCAGCAGTACGTAACATGCAAGTTACCATGTAATGATCAGTTACATCATCGCTTTGCGGTGTTGTATATCAAATATCAGTTATTGATCATATTTTTCCCCATTATTGAGCTTTGAGTTACGCTACAAAAATCAACAGAGTATTTTGAGTCTCTTTAGCACTGATAAGAAAAAAAGCGAGCTGGTTTCGCCGGCGCGATTGCCGACCCCAGGGGGTTAACAAATGAAACCTTATTGTAAAGTGTTACCAAAAAATCGTCTCGGGTTACGTCTGTAACCCTTGTTCCCTGAGAAGGGAACGAGACACTGCGTTGTTGAAAACGACTCTTTGTTTTTATTGTGAGTATACACAAAAAAATAGACACTTAATAGGATCTAATGATGTACAACATATGTAAGATCAAAATCAACAGAGTATTTTGAGTCTCTTTTGCACTGATAAGAAAAAAGCGAGACAATCGCGCCGGCGCGATAGCCAACCCCAGAGGGTTAATAGGCAGCCAATACAGTGTTGACAGAACCAGGCTAATATGGTCATACTTCCTGGTTCTGGTAAGAACTCTAGCGGCTGCGTTTTGAACTAGCTGTAGTTTGTTTATTAAGCGTGCAGGGCAACCACCCAGTAGAGCATTACAATAATCTAGCCTTGATGTCATGAATGCATTAACTAATTGTTCCGCATTTGTTAATGAGAGCATATGACGTAATTTAGATATATTTTTAAGATGGAAAAAAGCGGGTTTACAGATACTAGACACGTGACTTTCAAATGAAAGATTGGTATCAAAGAGCACACCCAGGTTCCTAACCGACGACGAAGACTTAACAGAGCAGCCATCAAGTGTTAGACTGTATTCTAATTTATTACGTGTGGAAGTTTTTTGTCCAATAATTAGAATCTCTGTTTTTTCTGAATTTAGTAGTAGGAAATTACTAGTCATCCAATTTTTTATATCAGCTATGCATTCCGTTAATTTTATGAGTTGGTAGGTTTCGTTAGGTTTTGAAGAAATATACAGCTGAGTATCATCGGCATAACAGTGAAAGCTAATTCCATGTTTCCTAATGATATCTCCTAATGGCAGCATGTACAGAGTGAACAGCAGCGGTCCTAGTACTGAGCCTTGTGGTACGCCATACTGAACTTGTGATCAATAAGACATCTCTTCATTTACTGCTACAAACTGATAACGGTCAGATAAGTATGATTTAAAACCATGCTAGTGCAATTCCACTAATGCCAACATAGTTTTCTAGTCTATTTAAAAGAATGTTGTGGTCAATTGTGTCAAATGCAGCACTAAGATCAAGTAACACTAATAGAGAGATACAACCACGATCGGATGATAAAAGCAAATAATTTGTGACTCTAACGAGAGCGTTCTCGGTACTATGGTACGGTCTAAATCCAGACTGAAAATCCTCGCAGATATCATTTCTTTCAAGAAAGGAACACAGTTGTGAGGATACTGCTTTTTCTAATATCTTTGACAGAAAAGGCAGATTCAAGATCAGCCTGTAATTGATTACTTTTGTATGATCAAGCTGCGGTTTAACAAGCGGTTTTATCATAGCCAGCTTAAAGGTTTTTGGTATGTATCCTAAGGCTCGTTTCCACTGAGTGGTGCGGTACGGTACAGTACAGTACGGTACGGTTTGGGTCGGTAAACCATGATCCGGGTAGCGTTTCCACCGCCAACAGTACCCTTACTTGATAGGCATGGTGTTTGCCGGAAAGAAGTGATCGACGTCATATTCACGGTAAGAAGAAATCACACAGTAAACAACAATGGATGGCGCCGAGATAAGGCGTTTCTCAATATCAAGTACGCAAAGTTCGGACTTGCAAAGTCTGATTTAGGAGAATGACTCCAGAGGACGCGAGTCCGGTAATTCCCCAAATAAAATGGAACAGCGCGTTCTTGAAAGCGCCACAGCTCACTCTGCTACTCCGGTTATCTCTGTATGTACATTTTAGGCAACAATAAAACGAAATATGTTATAAAACACCATTCTGCCTCTTTTCGTTTTGATTTAAATTAATTTTAAACATTATAGGCAAACAAATGTGGTTCAGGCAATGCGTGATTCACTGCATGTAGCTAGCCTGTTTATAACAAAACGAAATATAAAACACAACCCTGCCTCTTTTCATTTACATTTTACATATTACAGGCAATATGTGCATTTGTACAAATGTTGCAAATACACAACATTGGTGATAATCTTGTAATAAAATAAAAAATGACAAAACTCAATCTCTTTTTGTTAAATTTCAATAGCCATTATAAAGTATAAGTAAAAGGTACAAGAAGCTGTACAATAAGATAAAGCAAACAATTCAATTAAATATACAAATTCAGCGCTCAGTCTAACGTTACAAGGTAAAGTTAAATAGCCTAAATATATTAAACTTAATTTAGCCCTCAATCAAACCGATTGGCCAGGGAACGAATTATAGATTCACGAGACTAAAGATCGCCCATTAGGTCTACACGAGACGAAGTATATCTCATGTTTAACCACTACAGAGACGCCAGACTCAGCGGCAAACGTCAGAACGACTAGCCGAGGAAAGGCTGTTCCATGCGGGGCACATGAGCGCCGAGCGCCCGGTGATAGCCTGGAATGGATCTCATAACCTGGATCAAATATAATACATTTTTATAAATAAACCACATATTTAAACTTTAAACTACTACATTCTTGCCTGAAAAACTCTAAAAACGACATTTCGTGACACAATAACAGCAGTATTATATTTCAACTGTAAAAAAAAAAATGCAGCTAGCGAAGCTTCTTGTTGTCATTCCCCTTGTAGCACGCGCAAGTGATGATACTCTGTCAACCAATCAACGTTCTGCAGTGAGTCTAGCTCCACCCTTTAGTACCGTACCACTGTGCTAGGTACCCCAACGGAAGGGTACCCAAAAAGTGGTACGGTACGGTTTGGCATTTTGGTACCATAAACAACTTTTGACAGTGGAAACGCAAATAATTGCGTACCGTACTGTACCGTACCGTACCGCTCAGTGGAAACGAGCCACTAGAGACAAAGACGAATTAATGATATTAAGCAGAGGATCTATGACATCTGGAAGCATCTCCTTCAGTAGCTTAGTCGGTATAGGGTCTAACATACAAGTTGTCGATTTAGATGATTTAACGAGTTTGCAAAATTCTTCCTCTCCTACAGGACCAAATGAATAAAATGTTTCCTCATGGAGCACTCAATGCACTCCCTGATGCGATACTGTAGTAGACGGTTGCATAGTTATAATTTTGTCCCTGATATTATCAATCTTTTAAGTGAAGTTCATAAAGTCATTACTGCTTGTTGCTTGGACACTTCTGGGCTTGAAGCTTTCTTTTTCATTAGTTTAGCCACTGTTTCAAATAAATACCTAGGATTATGTTTATTTTCTTCCAATAGGGTTGAAAAATAAGCAGATCTAGCAGCTTTTAAGGCCTCTCTGTAAGCAATCGAGCTCTCTTTCCATGAAATCTGAAATACCTCTAGTTTTGTTTTCTTCCAGTTGCGCTCCATTTTTCTGCCTGCTCTCTTAAGGGCCTGAGTGTGCTTGTTGTACCACGGCGTTGGACTATTTTCTTTAATCTTCTTTAAGCGCAACGGAGCAACTGTGTCTAAAGTGCTGGAAAAGAGAGAGTTAAAAGTTTCTGTTGCAATATCAAGTTCTTCTAAGCTATCCAGGATGCGGAGACGATGAGTAGCCAGCAGAATTCTCAAACGTGATTTATCGTTTACACTATATATTTTTACATTAAGCACCAACACTTCAAAAGAAGTATATTTAAAACTAGATTTCTTAGTGGTTTTGAAAATATTACTATAAATTACAGCAACACCTCCCCCTTTGCCTTTCAGACGAGGTTCATGTTTATAACAGTAATCTTTTGGGGTTGACTCAGCAACCCAAGCTTTATCATTTGCTCATCTGTATTATATCAGTTTTTTATTTGTTGAACATCAATTACATTTTTAACCTGACGTTTTTTGGATTTCTAAATTCACGGAACAGACACAGTCTCTATGATGATATCTAGGTGAAATAGGCTCTATGTGATGGGATTTATCTGACCTTGGTGACGTAAGGCCGCTAGCAGACGGTCGGTTTAGCCAGTCTGTCTGCTTCCTGACCTGAGCCCCAGATTGTCATGTTTTATCTCTAAGACTATGAGCCAAATTACTAGAGAGAAGAGCAGCACCAGCCCAGGAGGGATGAATACCATCTCTTTTCAACAGGTCAGGCTTGCCCCTAAAACTTTTCCAATTGTCTATGAATTCTATATTATTATGCGGACACCACTTAGACAACCAACCATTGAGTGAGGCCAATCTACTATCTCATCACTCCAGCGAACACATCCTCTCACAAACATTTCTCATATGTACATTAGATAAGTACGTGTATAGTAGGCACATTAACATCTTTCATTGGCAGTTTTAAAATTTACAACCATTATTGATCACAGCTCCCCTATTGCACATCCCCGATGGTATACGTATTGTACATCCCCGATGGTATACGTATTGCACATCCCTAATGGTATACGTATTGCACATCCCAGATGGTATACGTATTGCACATCCCTAATGGTATACGTATTGCACATCCCCGATGGTATACGTATTGCACATCCCCGATGGTATACGTATTGCACATCCCCGATGGCATACGCATTGCACATCCCCGATGGTATACATACTGCACATCCCAAATGGTATACGTATTGCACACGAGATAATGCACAACCTCTCCTACCTTACAAAATATACAACTGACATATTGCTCAACCCTGACAATATACATATTGCACGAATGACTAGGGGTGTGACGGTTATGATATAACCGTGAGACCGACGGTTATAGTTGAACACCGTCATTAGAACTCTATAACCGCCAAAACCGTGTTATTAAAATATATTACAGATAAGGTTACACTATCAGTGTTGGGGAGTAACGGAATACTTGTACCGGCGTTAGGTATTCAGAATACAAATTATGATAAACTGTAGTATCCACAGAACATAAAATATTCATTTTATTTAATTTTTCGTGTTCGCATTTATGAGGAAAAAACAATGTTATGGACGTGAGCGCTCTGAAAGCGGCACTAAAAAGATGCTTTAAAACTTTCACAGAGGCATCAAACAGAAAGCACAAAACCTTTCTTTAAAACGAATTTCGTTGTATCTTAATTTTAATCAATGTTTCATCAACCAATTGCCTGGATTTAATAAATAAGAAGTAATAAAAGATAAATATAGCAGACGATAGATAATCACGAAACAGAGGCGCCGGCTCGTGAACTGGAGCTCATCTCGTAAATGAACCGAAACTCGGCGTATAAGGTCGCCTACTCGCCTCACAGTCACAGACATGTCTACTTTTAAACAGAACAATTCAAAACGAAAGAAAACAGACTACAGACTGCTCTCTGCTTATGTAAATGTGCATTTTTCTCAGGCGCGTTCACTACTGCGAAGATCGCGAGTCAGCATCGTCGTCACCTTCATCTTTTCAGATACTGACAAAGAAAACACTTGTTTATTAATAAACAATTACAATATCTCCTTGCTATATTTTACATATTCATAATCATTATTTTTGCCGGTTCTTTGTGACAGAT
Organism: Semotilus atromaculatus; assembly: GCA_031834385.1. Taxonomy (NCBI): domain Eukaryota; kingdom Metazoa; phylum Chordata; class Actinopteri; order Cypriniformes; family Leuciscidae; genus Semotilus; species Semotilus atromaculatus. The sequence goes on along the minus strand of JAULUF010000017.1, from coordinate 56,986 downwards.
TGTAGGTGCTTTACTGGCAGCGCCACATGAACGCGTCACCAACGCATCCACCAGAATAGTTTTTATTTTTTTAAGGATTTGTTTAGTGTGCGTGTTTAATTTAATGGAAAGCACGTTCACTGCTAGTTGTCTTGCTGTTAATTTTAAATAAACGTAGAGCAAGTAGCTAATCAGTGCCTGCTCGTTTATTCAAACTAAGTTGTCCTATAACAACCCCCCCCCCCGGACGATGACGGTTATGTTACGAACCGTCACATTTAACTCACATCATAACCGTCATCACCAATTCTGAAACCGGCACACCCCTACGAATGACCTAATGCACAGCTCCCCAAATGGCCTACAGATTGCACAACAGACATATCACACACCCCAATAGCCTTCAAATTGCATAGATGACACATTCCACAGACCTAAACAATACCTAATGACATAATGAACAATCCAGCAGCCCATGCATTCCCCCCTAACATATTACATTTCCCCAAAAACCTACTTATTGCATGATGACATAGCCTATATATTAGTATTAAGAAGTTGAATTAGTCAAAAGTCTTGTGGGCACATATTTATGTGTTTTGAATATAATAGAATCTTTATTGTCATTATACATGTACTGTACAACGAAATTAGATGCAATCTAATCAGTGCAACAAATACTAGTATATAAAATATAAATACAATTTCTGAAAAAGATAAAAATAATCACACATACACAACAGTTCAATGCATGATACATCTCATTATACTGTATTAAAATCGTGTTTAGTGCTGCTATTGCTTTTAGAAAAAAGCTATTTTTTTCATATATTTGTTCGTGTCTTCATTGTACAGTAAAGTCTACCCGAGGGCAGCAGTTCAAACAGGGAATGTCCTGGGTGGGTTGGATCCTTAAGTATATGTGGCCGGGTGAAATGGGTGAAATACACACCGGAAGCAAACTATGTTTTTTTAAATGAGGGGTTTATTCTGACTGCTGTTTAAAATAAATGACAGCGGTCAATGGGAGCACACTTAGACAAATAAAAGTCTAATTAAGTCAAAAGTTTGCCTTGTTCGAAAAGATTTCACAATTTAGATTTTCACAATCAGATTTCACTAGTTAAACAAAAAACACAAATGGTGGAAACAGTTTACAGTAAATTTGAAGATGACAATCAATGTCACAAAAAAACTCAAGTTCAACCAGTGGATCAATGCACAAATCCACAGAATACTTAACGTTAATTCAAACTGAAATACGACGTAATGCACTGCAACAGGTCAGATTTAAATCTATTTCTCCAAACCAAAAATGTATTAGATCTAATTGAAATGACGCAAACTGGAATACGGCAGTGGCTGAGGTACAAGAGAAATAAAAGCACATTAACAAAGCCACAACCCACGTTTCACATATTAATCATGCAGTACCAGAAATATGCATTAAGCCATACAGTTATGGCTTAATCACAGTATAATACTGTATAATCACAGAATACAGCTTAAACTCATTAACAGATTTATCAAATAAACATGGCATCAGTATTTTACCCCATAAATCATGAAAAGTACGTACCCAATCCTTTACCAATCACCACGAGGTTCACTCGTCACACATGCGCTCCAAATAAATCTACAAGAAATGTACACATCAAATGTTCTTTAAACTCCGCTTCACAACATATTTGTGCATATTAAAGATATTGGAGTAATATTTACCCAGAAAGACGATAGTTTTAACCAGTAAATGAGATCGATGCACACACAACACGGAGCTCTTCTGTACACTGAAAATGGCTTCTCTGGTCGCGCGCACGCATCCAAAACCAGTGAATAGTATCGCGAGAAGAGAGAGATTTCTTAAAGGGGCCACGAACATTTTCAACACAAAATAGAAACAATGTATATGTATACTACTTGGCCACATTTATTCTGTGTTTTTTTGAGAGAGCTGGAACTATAAAGATTCTTCAGGGAAGGGAGAGGGCAGCCAATAATCTTCTGGGAAGTGGTGACGACCCTCTGAAGCATTTTCCTCTCTGTCTCTGTGCAGCTTGTGAACCACACACAGATACAGTAAATCAGTATGCTCTCAATGGAGCAGCGGTAGAAGGACATAAGCACCTTTTGATTGAGATGGTGCTTCCTAAGAATCCCAAGGATCCTTTTTGTGGCCTTATTTCAGAAACTTTTGTTTTTTTTTAACCATGCATACATAATATTCTCTCAAATAATACAAAGATGTTGCTCACATATTATGGTAGCCCTGTTTATGCTAAATAGTGTAATTACAACTTTGCCATTAATATGTTTAAAAGCAACTGAAAAAAGCACAAATGTCAGGGCCTCAAGGACTCCAGAGGGTTAATGTGGTTGTGATGTTGGCTACGTATTGATGATGACAAAAGATCATCATGAAAGTAGCTTGACTCACCGATCTCATCTAAAGTCTAAACAGTGATATTAAATGTGTTGTGTTATTAATATTTTGCATTACCAAACTTGTGATATTATACCATGAGATTCAGCAGTGTTGCAGCAATCAGTTATTCTGAACAGATTGAGCTTTGATCTAGTGTATTATTAAAACACACACAGACATTAACAATCAGCACATGGAACTGAAAAATTGTGACAATCAATAAAAAGCTTCATGCCGCAATGTATGCCGGGTGCCACCATAGTAAATAACTCAAAAAGTTACTGCACTGGAAAAACACCTAACGACAACTTCAAAGGTAAAACTAGTAAAAAGATCGGGCGATGTTTGGTCATTTCATGGCACACTGGATGACTGAATGATAAGTTTTGTTTGAAGCAGTTGGAATGGAATAAATAGTAATTTAGTTGAGATTAACAGAATCTTATTTGATTTAATTATCTTTTATTGTCATTTCATGCTATTTTGCTTAATGTGGGTTTTTTCCATACAATGAAAGTCAATGAGGTTCAATGTTGTTTGGAGCCCACTGACTTTAGTATCATCTTTTGTTTTCTGCTGAAGAAAATAAGTGATATGGTTTGGAATTACATAACGTGAGGATGAGTGATGATGGAGTTGTCCTTTTTGGGTGAACTATCTATGTAGTATATGAACTCCAAAAGCAATAACCTCATCGTTTACCCTTTATTCTGTGTAGCTTGAATGAGTTTGACCACAAGTTCTTCGGCATCACTAATGCTGAAACACTCACCATGGACCCTCAGCACAAACTTCTGTTGCAGTGCACCTACAGGGCCCTAGAGGATGCTGGGATACCAATGGAGAAGGCCAGTGGAACGCAAACAGGAGTATTTTTGGGTAAGATATAAGCCAAATATAAGATAAATAAAAAGTCACTTTTGGTGTATTTTAATCCCAGTGAAAAATTATATACACCAACTGCATGGAAAGTACCTACGGAGTAACCTCTGGTTAATATGCGTTGCTAAATAGCACATCGATTTTCCCAGTAATTCCCGGATCACAAGAGGGATGTAAGGACGTTTTCACAGCATTTAGTTTCCTCTAGGTACGCGTTTAGTTTCCTCTAGGTACGGTTAAGGCAACCTTTCAAGGCGTACCAAAATGTGTTCATGCAAGTCACATGTGAGTCACACAACTGTCCTCTTATTGGTCAACGTTTCCAACATCCATCAAGATGATTGACAAGTTCGCTCCATGAGCTTATTGTGGCTTTATTTGTGGCTTTTTTTAAACTGTTGAGACACACGCAAACAATATACTTATGTAACTGTCATTGCCGCTGTTAAATTGTATACTACCAGGCACGTGCACACATAGACATCAAAAGGGGCTTGAGCACCTCTTCTTTTTATATTCCTGGAGAGAAAGTGCCCTTTTTTCTGGGGTGCTTTTTTTTGTGTGAAAAATAATGGATTCCTGTTTGTGCACAGATTCCCTGTCAAACAAGGAAGTCAGAGTTGTTTTAATATACTTTTTTGTTTAAAAAAATATTGAAAGAATTATGAGAAGTGCCCTTTTTTTCGCTTGAGCCCCTGCCCCTCAAAATGTCTGTGCACGTCCCTGTATACTACATACGTATTAATACTGCAGCAAATTAAAACGTGCTCTCTCTGGATCTCCCAGCGCTGTCTAGAGGTTTACTGTGTCAAGACACATACAAACACTATATGAATGTTATAATGCAGCTAGAGCAGGAATCAAGGTTTCTTCAGGACAGCATTCTTGCACAGAGAAGTGCAATTACACAGCATTTTAAGATGAACAGGTGCTCTTTTGGCTTTCAACTGTGATAACTAATGTGCTCACTCACAGAATCAGACACTACTGCTATTTATATAGCACATTTCCCGTTATGAATTATAATACCATTTGGTACGTTGGGTCGGATTGCTTTCATATCTCAAGCGAACCGCCCCAGAGTTTGTTTGCAATCGAGCCGAGACCGCCTCGTTAAGGCGGTCTCAGAACAATTATTTTGGTGCGGATCCGAGCGCAATATGCCTAAACGAACCAAACCAAGGAAGAAAATGTGCCAGATTCTGAAACAAACACTCAGGTGTGAAAGCACCCTAACTTGTTTTGACCACAATATGTGCACTTGTGCTTTAATTCCTTTGTCACAGCACAAATAGCATATGAGGTGGCTACAAACTAAGGGCTGGTAACATAAATGTTGCCTGTCCAAGTCCTGCTATTGTCAAGCTTAAACTATTGTTGCCTTGAGCAAGGCATTTAACCTCAGGTTGCACTGTAATATGCACTGTAATAGGTATACAGTGAGTGGCTATGAAAAAAAAAACATCACCAGCTAACATATCTAACATGTTTTTTGTTTGCTTGTTTTTTAGGCATAATGAACAGAGACTTTGAGCTGGCAACTGTGAGGGTTAATCCAAAACACATAGACCACACCAATGGCACTGGTGCCGCTATGAGCATAGCTGCCAACCGCATCTCATACATATTCAACTTCACTGGCCCTTCACTGTCCATTGACTGTGCCTGCTCCTCATCCCTCGTCGCCCTTCACTTAGCTTGTCAAGCCATAAAACAAGGTAGTCCTCAAAAATATGTATGTAAACCCTGTGTATCAACTTATTTGCACATTATTGGAAGATTGTCCATATATATTGTATGTGTACTAATATATAGTACTGTGCAAAATACATGTATGTTTTCATTTTTAATTAAACTAATTATTAGCAATTAGGCTGCCCCCACCCCCCTAAATTTTGTGTTAATCTGTAATCCACTCCACAGGAGACTGTGACATGGCCTTGTGTGGCGGTGTGACCTGTACATTGGAGCCAACCCTTTTTGTGACTCTCTCCAAGGCAAAAATGATCTCCTCTGATGGAACGAGTAAACCTTTCAGCAGCAAAGCAAACGGATATGGCAGAGGTGAAGGATGTGGGATCGTTCTATTAAAGCCTCTGAAAAAAGTAAATAAAAATATCGTCTCGTATAAACTATGACAGCAATGTACCTAATGATAAACTACTGCAAGAAACACCCATGTGTTGTCTGTATTTTGACAGGCTTTTGAAGACCATGATCATATTTGGGGTATCGTCAGCAAAACTGCAGTAAATCAAGATGGCCACACCGTTAGTCCAATCACCAAACCATCCATGGTACAACAGGAGGAGCTGCTTAGAAAAATCTACTCAACAGAGACTGACCTGACTAGTGTCCAGTACGTTGAGGCTCATGGGACTGGGACTCCAGTTGGAGATCCAATAGAGGCAGGTAGCATCTCAAAAGTCATTGCCAAAGCAAGACCTCAAAAGTCAGGGCCACTCATAATTGGTTCTGTCAAAGGCAATATTGGACACACAGAATCTGCTGCAGGTGTTGCAGGGCTCATAAAGGTCCTATTGATGATGCAGCACGAAACCATAGTGCCATCATTGTTCTACTCTGTGGAAACCTCCAGCATAGACACTGAATCTCTCAATATCAAAATCCCAACCACTGCAGAAAAATGGATCAGTGTCTGCAGAGCAGGGAGGTGTGCAGGAATCAATAACTTTGGGTTTGGTGGAACAAATGCACATGCAATTGTCAGACAATGTGTGCAGTCAGAAAAGCCAAAAGCTCAGCTGATAAGCAAATCCCATCAGTATTTTGTGGTCTCTGCAGCATCAGAAAAATCCATTAAAAACATAATTGAAGATATGTCAGAACAGATCAGTGCAGGGAAAATATCAGATCTACAGTCTTTACTGTATACATCTGCATGTAGAAGAAGCCATGTCAAACACAAATACAGGAAAGTATTTCAAACATCATCATTGGCAGATTTGAAAGAGAAACTTGCTGCTGCTGTGGAGAAAAAACTTGTACCATCAAAGACAGACTCCAAGCTAGTTTTTGTGTTTTGTGGCAATGGTGTTACATATCAGGGTATGTGCAAGCAGCTCCTAAAACAAGAGCCAGTTTTTAGAGAGGAAATCTTGAAGATTGAAGCTCTGTTGCGAAGCCACAGAAGTTTGAATCTGATAGAGATGGTGGAAAGTGAATCTGACGGAGGTTTGAATCTGATACAAATGCTGGAAAGTGAATCTGAGAAAAGTACAGAGCTGTCTGATCCAAAGATTGTCCAGCCTCTTCTGTTTGCTATTCAGGTTGCTGTTGTCAAACTTCTGAAACACTGGGGCATCAGTCCTGATGCTGTTTTGGGGCACTCTATTGGAGAAGTCGCTGCGGCTCATTGTTCTGGTTTGCTGTCACTTGAAGATGCAGTGAAAGTCATCCACTGTCGCAGTGCTCTGCAAAGCACTGTGACAGGAGGGAAGATGCTGGTAGTCAGTAATATGGCTGTTTCTGAAGTCTTGAAAATTCTTCCATCTTATTCAGGAAGGGTTTGTCTGGCTGCTTATAACAGCCCTCAGTCATGCACCCTCTCAGGAGATGCAGATGACATTGACAGGTTGCAACAAAATTTGAGCAACTTGCCCAGTGGAAAAGATTTGTTCCTTCGCATTTTAGATGTACCTGCAGCATACCACAGTCACAAGATGGATCCTATTTTATCCAAAGTGAAACAGAGTATAGGCTCATTGCAGGCACATCATTTGGAGGCAGAATTGTTCTCAACAGTGACAGGTGTTAGTTTGTGTTCCTCAGATTTTATTACAGGTGAATATTGGGCAAAGAATATAAGACAGCCAGTTGAATTTGAACAAGCTGTAAAGTCTGTAGCTAAAAACAAAAGGAATGTGGTATTTGTTGAAATTGGTCCAAGAAGATCTTTGCAGAGGTACATCACTGAGACTCTGGGAAATGACTTCATTGTTATTCCCTCAGTGCAGCCTGATAAAGATCACGAGACCATGCTTGCTGTTGTTTCCAAACTGTTTGAGCTTGGGATAAAAGTGGACTGGGAAACGTTATACAACAGTTTTGAGACTGAACCAGTTCCCTACCCACGTTACCAGTTTGACGATGTAAAGAGAGATTTCTTTGCTTCTCGTTTGCAGTTGATTGTTCCTACTGGCAACCATCCAGTTGTTACACAAATGGGTACAGACAGTTCAGTGTTCAGCTGTGATTTATCCTCTGAATCAGTGGCCTTTCTGCAGCACCACAAGCACGGTGGGGTTGCCATAATTCCTGGGACATTTTATGCAGAGTTGGGTATAGCAACTTATATGGCATATGCAAAACCCAAGGTTCCACTAAGTTCTCTGCAGCTCAGCATAACATTCCAGAGTCCATTCATTTTCTCCCAGAATGCCCCAGATATAAAAGTACAGCTGGATTATTCAGACCATTTGGCCGATAACACATGTAACTTCAAAATACAGTCTACTTCTGCAGTCTATGCGTTTGGCACAGTAGACATAAAACCAGGTAGAAGTGCCGAAGAGCAGTTCATTTCATTAGACTGTATTTCCAAAAGATGCAAATTCCACATGACTAATGAAGAACTCTACAAACTTCTAAGTCAAGCAGGATTTGAGTATGGGTCTGTCTTCAGAAATAATGCAGATGTTTATTGTGGGGAAGAATTTAGAGAGGCTATATCTGTTGTGAAGGTCCCAAAGGAATTACTGCCTCAATTACACGACTATTACGTTCACCCTGTGGTCTTGGATTACGTCATGCAACTTTTTCCTACAACTTTAGGGCCTAACCTATCAACAAGACCCAAATATCCTGCACAAATAGGAAGCCTGGCTGTATTTGAACCATTGCAAGAGGAGATGGTCGTATATCTGAGAGCAGTACATGTGGGAGAAGATGATTTTGACATTTGTGGCTGCTTAGCCAACAAACAGGGTAGGGTGTTAGTTGAACTCAGGCATGTGAAGATCAGAATGCTAGGAAGTCGTTTCCAAGTAGTCAAGGAGTATTTCTTCCACAACAGTTTCAGTATCATCTCTGAAGTTGACACGTTTGATGCACCGATTAAGGCACTGGTCTTTTCTGACAGGGTAGGAATTTCGAAAGCTTTGCAACAGTACTTGGACCCAACATCTAGATATGTCTCTTCTTCAAATGGTAACACACTGTTAGAAGATGGAGTTGAACTTCTTTTGTCAAAACTCAAAATTTCAAGTGTAAAGAAAAACTTCCAGGAAATTCTGTTCATGTGGGGTGATGCAGACCTAACCTCTCTCAAATCAGAGAAGGTCTTGGACAGTATGGCAGGGTGTTGTGAGATTTTCCGAATGCTTGTCCGATATCTCAAGGCACTTAATTTCCCAGGTCATATCAGAGTAATAACCTATAGGTCGTCTGAGACCATAGTGGACTACATCAACCCTGGGTTTGTTCTGTCAGGGATGATAAGAGCATGTGCAGCTGAGTTGCCAGAACTTTCCTTCCAGCTGATTGACATGGGCTCTGCCACTTCTGAAGACATCAAAGCTCTGGTTCAGGTCGTTAGATCATACCCCTGTAACAAATATCCAGAGCTAGTAGTGAAGGAGGGCAAAATTCTCAAACCTGAAATCACCCACACACCTTTGCCAATCATGGCAGTTTCTTCAAGAAACCTCCACATGTTGGATGAAGAAGTCTTCATCTTGCAGACATCTGATCCATATATAATGACAAATGTGTCAGCGACTCAAAGGGATAATTCCATTGAACTGATTCAAGGAAAAAATATTGAGATTCATATCAGTAAAATCTGTGTTCATTCATCAGACTACTTTCCCGTCAGCATTTCTGACCTGAATTATGGTCAGACATTGTATTGGAACAAGAACACAAATGAAAACCATAAGCTCTTAGCCCTTGACTTCAGTGGCACTGTCACAGCTGTGGGTAAAGATGTCAGCAAATTTAAAGTTGGCGATCACGTTGTGTCTTGTTACCCTGTGCCTGCCACCACTAAAGTAGTTCTCCCAGCAGCTGTTTGCTGCAAAGCAAAAAAGCTTTCATTCCTGAAAGACGTGCCTTGTGTCTCTTATATGGTACTGGCTTGGGAGATCCTGCATGACTCTTTACCCAAAGCTAAACAGAAATGGAAATTGGGCATTTTCTCCACTGTTCCTGACTCAGCTTTGATGAATGTGTTAATTGCTATTGCAAACAGATCAGGTTGGACTGTCAGAGTGAGCACGCAGGCTGATCAGCTGTCTTGTGATTTTAGTGAGGTTGTGGGAGCTATTCTTCTACCTCCTTTTAATGTAGAAACCGCTGAAATAGCTAGCAGTGTTAGAAGCATCAAAGACATTGTTCTTGTTTATGACAACCACACAGAATTTCCATTTAATACTACAAAATTAAGAGGTATAAATGATGAAGTCCACTTCCATGCCCTCCTCATGTCCCAAATAATACAAAAAGCGTCTCTGCAAATGCAAATGCCACATATTTACCATTGGCTGAACTCCATGCATTTGGACCGAAAGTCCTTGTCTTTGGACATGACAGCTGTTCAAAGAGTGAAATCTCAAGACACTGATCTTCTGTCTGTAAAAGAATCTGAGTCATACTTTCGATGCCAGATCATACCCATTATCACCCTGAACAGTGAAGACAAGAACAAGCTGTCTGACATTCCAATAATGCCCAAACACAGTCTATTCCAGAAAAATGCTGTATATATTGTCACAGGAGGTCTAACAGGGTTGGGCTTTGAAACAGTAAAGTTAATTGCACAGAAAGGAGGAGGAAACATTGTCATTCTGTCTAGGAGTAATCCAAACCCTCAGATGCAACAAGAGATAAGTCAGTTCAGTAGCGATTGGGGCTCTGTCATTAAGTCTCTGCCATGTGATGTTTCTGTATCTGAGCAAGTGGACCAGACAATTGTTAATATTGGAAACCTATTTCCATCCACTCCCATCAAAGGGGTGTTTCACAGTGCGGTTGTCCTGCACGATGGGCTGATTGAACGTCTTGACAAATCTCTTTATGAGAAAGTAATGAGGCCAAAAGTAAATGGAGTGATTAACCTTCACCGTGCTACCATACAGTGCAATCTGGATTACTTTGTGTGCTATTCCTCCATCTCTGCCTTCATTGGCAATGCCTCACAAACTAATTATGCTGCGGCTAATACATTCATGGACACTTTCTGTCAGTATCGCAGAAACATTGGGCTTTCTGGACAGTCCATTAATTGGGGGGCTTTGAATCTTGGTCTTTTGTTGAACAAAGTCCATTTCCAAAGATTTCTGGAGGCAAAGGGAATCATGCTTTTGGAGATTCCAGAAATCCATGAAAGTCTTGAACAGTGCCTCTTGATCAACAAACCTCAACAGGTTGTATGCAAATTCAATTTCAAAAACAACTGGAATAACATTCTCAGTCAGAACAAATCACTGAAGGTACGGTTGTTCAAAATAGGAGAGGAAGCTTTTAGTAAAGCTGGAATGAATTTATCTAGACCTGAACAACCCAATAAATCATCCTCACCACGTGATTATCTGAGATTCATGATAAGCGAAACGACTGGTGTTGAAACAGATGAGCTGAATGATGATGTTCATCTTTTCAATTTAGGCATTGACTCAATGTTAGCCATGACTCTGCAGAATCTTATCTTCAATGATAGAGGTGTGAATGTCCCTCTAGTGACTCTGCTGGATCCAAATAGCACAATGGCAACTCTCACTAAAATTATAGGGGGATAACTGTGAAGATGGATATCAGAGTGAAAACGAGAGCAATTCCACATACTTTTGATATGTAGTTTGTATTTCTCCAAAGCAGTCATGTTGTAGCTTCAAAACAAGAACTTTCTTGGAAATTCATGATATTTTGATGTGAAGTGGGGTAGAGTTAGTAATATAGTATTTACTTAAACAATGCAATTAACTCAAATTCATCTAGATTAAAAAGATTAATATAAGACAGATATTCCATTATGAATACATTTCAAAAGTCCCTTTAGTCTACTGAAATATTAACTAGAGAGGCAACTCTAACTCTAACTACTCTGTTTTAACCACATATCATTAACATAACAAACTGAGGTTCTGTAGACTGTGGACGTAACATTGTTTATCTTTGTTTTAATTAAAGTTTTGTTCTTGAGATCACACTAGGTCTAAACACACATTCAGCACTTCAATTCCGTTTGTAAATTGATTTTAATGAACTTGAAACCAAAGCTGTATGAGTGGCACATAATGACATGATGATGATGATGATGATGATTTTGTTTTATTATTATTATTATTATTATTATTATTATTATTATTATTATTATTGTTTTAAAGATGAAGGATTTTTAAATGAATTCCTTGAAGGTATGAAATCAAGTAAGATTTTTAGTAATTTCAAAATATTTTATGGTTTGAATACTGAATGATGTTTAAAATACTGTCTACAATGACAATTAAGGGTAAAGCATATGTTAATTGATTATCCAGTGCTTGTACTTTATGTATCAATTGAGACCTTCTGTAGTAAAAACAAATTTTATAATATATCATAATATTTTACAAAGCAAATGTTGAATCAGTAGCACAAAATGAGATGTCAATGTGATCATTTATTTGTAAAACTACAATGAAAGGAGTACCTTATAATTAATAATAAGTAATAAACAGTGAAGTACTGTTGTGATTGGGAATTGGATGTCACTGTAATAGTATATGATGTGTGGGTATAAATGCAGAAACCTTGTTACCCAAAGCAAATATCTGAGAAATAAAGAAATTTAATGTTGAAAGTAATCTCTTTTATTTACATTTCCAATATATTCATGATTTGTATTTAATACACAGCGCTCTGTATATCTAGTTCTGATTAGCCATTGCATTCTGATTTCAGGTATTTTTATACAATGATGCTAAACTGTTTAATTGTCTGCTGGTGTAGGGGATGTTTACACAACAACATTTTCAATTAAAAACAGAAGACTTTTTATGCGTTTTGTCCATTCATTTACACTACAACAGCGTGTTGACCTGTAAACACAAACTTTTGAAAACAGGTTTCAAAATGCAAGTTTTTAATGTTACGTCCACAGTCTACAGAACGTTACGTATGTAACCCTCGTTCCCCGAGTAGGGAACGGAGAAGTTCCGTCGGATGACGACGATTGGGGTTTCGCTTAGAAGCCTATCATCTTCGAGTATTACAAAACGAGCCAATGGCAAGAAAATGCCATGGGTCTGCGGAATTTGCATAGCGTAACTCCACCGCTGGGGGTATATAAGGAAGTACGCTGGCATAACGCAGTCATGTTTTCCTGCTGAGGAGCCGAGACTGAACTCGGGCATTTCCAGCGGAACAGCGGAAGTGGCCATAAGACGGAACGTCTCCGTTCCCTACTCGGGGAACGAGGGTTACATACGTAACCGAGACGTTCCCCATCGTTGTCACTCCGAGTTCCGTCGGATGACGACGATTGGGGTTACCAGTCTAATCCCGCCACCTTCACAGCTGTCTTCCAGTGCCCTGCGTAAATCTGAGATCCCTGCTGTGAAAACTTAGCACGGACGAAGGACTCCTATTTAGCACAGGAATACCAAGGTACACTGGGAAGCATATCTCAGTAGAAATATGCAAATACACTGCCTACCCGAAGGGAGGACTTACAGAATACACATATGACCTGGAGGGATGCATATGGAAGAACACTGGAGTGTCCAGCCCGCAGGGTGGAATCTTTCAACTCCAGGGGTGGCAAGGTGGCTTGCCGAGGGAAAGACACATACTCAGAGAGTCTTACAGTGGAAATACACATGTGGGGGTCGCCAGGGGGGAACCATGCACATGGGGAACCTGGCCAACACGAAAGCTGCCGGCGGCATAACTCTGGTGTTGACGTCAACAGCGCTGGAGGAACTCAGGGTTTCTCGGGGAAACTCACCTGAGGAGAATATCGCACTGATCCAGTCCATGGAGTGGAATGGCGAGCAAGCGAAGACACCTGAGCTGATCCTAGCACTGGCTAGTTGAAGCAAGTACATGGGAGGATACTGGCTCCACTCGGAGATTATAGAATCTTGCGAATGTGTTGGGTGTCGCCCAGCCTGCAGCTCTGCAGATGTCTGCCAGCGAGGCGCCATGCGCTAGAGCCCAAGAGGAAGCAACAGATACTTTTCTCATTATATTTTAGCGTGGATATTCGTTGCTAGGAAACTTTGTTTGTTTTACCCTGTTTACCGTGGTAAAGCGCGTTTGTTGTCGTGACTTTTGAGTTTCGCTTAACTAAGTAGCAGGGCGTGGCCTGCTGTATCCAATAACGAGGTATTAGGCGTGTATAAATTGGTTAGTGTTTCGCGGCAGCGGTCGCGGCAGCCCTTGTGTGAAGCCCTCATCGTGTGAAGACCGAAGAGTGTAAAGACCAGCTACTCTACCTGCGCGACTCCACCGAGCAAGGCTACCGACAAGGCACTTGAGTATTATCTTTTTGTTGTTTTTTTCCTTTCTCTTCTACACAACTTCTCTTCTAATCGTTCTGTTTGTAAGCTCTCTTACACTATGTGTTTTCAAATTCCTACTATTACTAACATACGCAAATCAAAAGTCACACGTAGGAGGCAGTACAATCCTAACAACCTGCGTACCTTTCCGGCTTCTTCTAGTACTCGATTCTCTTTTCCTATTGGTCTCTGGAATTGCCAGTCTGCTGTAAACAAAGCTGACTTTATTACATCTATTTCTAGTCATTCAGGTCTGCGCTTATTGGCCCTGACTGAGACCTGGATCAGACCTGAGGACACTGCCACACCTGCTGCCCTCTCCACTAACTTCGCTTTCTCACACACCCCTCGCCTGACCAGAAGGGGTGGAGGTACTGGTCTACTCATCTCAAATGATTGGAAATTTGATCCTTTACCCCCTCGGTGTGACCACAGCTCATTTGAATCGCATTCAATCACCATCACTAGTCCTATAAAAATCCATTTTGTAGTTATCTATCGTCCCCCAGGTCAGCTTGGCATTTTCTTGGAGGAGCTTGATGTGCTACTCCCATCCTTCCTTGAGGATGGTACTCCTCTCATAGTTCTTGGAGACTTCAACATCCACATAGAAAAACGTCAGGCTGCTGATTTCCACACTCTGCTCGCCTCATTCGATCTCAAACGAGTATCTACTGTAGCTACTCACAAATCAGGTAATCAATTAGACCTTATTTACACACGCCACTGCTCCACTGACCATACACTGGTCACTCCACTGCACACCTCTGACCACTTCCTCCTCACTCTCAGCCTCAACCTACCTCAGAACACAACACACACTCATCCACAGGTCACCTTTCTGCGAAACCTACGCTCTCTCTCACCCTCTCGTCTATCCTCTTTGGTCTCATCCACACTTCCTCCACCTGACAAGTTCTTAACACTTGATACTAACAGTGCAACTGACTCTCTTTTCTCCACTCTAACACACTGCTTGGACAACTTCTGCCCTCTTTCTTCCAGGCCAGCCCGCACCACACCCTCTGCCCCCTGGTTATCCGATGTTCTCCGTGAACATCGTTCTAAACTCAGAGGTGCAGAGAGGAAGTGGCGCAAATCGAAAGATCCTACTGACCTTGGTCTTTATCAATCCCTCCTCTCTTCCTTCTCTGCTAATGTCTCTACTGCTAAAATGACTTACTATCACAACAAAATTAACAATTCTTCTGACTCTCGCATGCTTTTTAAAACCTTCTCCTCTCTTCTCAACCCTCCTCCTCCTCCTCCTTCATCAACCCTAAAAGCTGACGACTTTGCCACATTCTTCATAAATAAAACAACCACCATCAGCGGCCAATTTAACAATCCACAAACTGACACACATTTTACCAGCTAACACACACATTCTACCCTCATTCTCTCTGCTTTCAGAGGCAGAAGTCTCCAAACTACTCCTTTCCAATCGCCCTACTACCTGTCCGCTTGATCCTATTCCTACTAACCTACTCCAAGCCATTTCTTCCTCAGTTATACCCGCACTCACACACATCATAAACACCTCTCTTCACACTGGTACCTTTCCCACAGCATTTAAGCAGGCTCGGGTAACCCCACTGCTTAAGAAACCTACTCTTAATCCAGCACATCTGGATAATTATAGACCGGTATCCCTTCTTCCATTCGTCGCGAAGACACTTGAACGAGTTGTTTTCAACCAGATCTCTTCCTTTCTCACACAGAACAACCTCCTGGACAACAATCAGTCTGGTTTCAAAAGTGGACACTCAACTGAGACTGCGCTGCTCTCAGTAATCGAAGCTCTGAAACTAGCAAGAGCAGCTTCCAAATCCTCAGTTCTCATCCTGCTAGATCTGTCTGCCGCCTTTGACACAGTTAACCACCAGATCCTCCTGTCAATCCTAAAGACGAAGGGAATCTCGGGAACCGCACTCCAATGGTTCAAGTCTTACCTCTCAGGTAGGTCCTTCAGGGTGTCGTGGAGGAGTGAGGTGTCAAAGTCACAACATCTACCTACTGGAGTGCCTCAGGGCTCAGTGCTTGGACCACTTCTCTTCTCCATCTACATGACATCACTAGGAACTGTGATTCAGAAACATGGCTTTTCCTATCACTGCTACGCTGATGACACACAAATCTACCTCTCATTCCAGCCTGATGATCCGACGGTAGCTGCTCGCATCTCAGCATGCCTGACAGACATCTCTGGCTGGATGAAAGACCACCACCTTCAACTTAACCTTGCGAAGACAGAGCTACTTGTGATCCCGGCCAATCCAACACTTTGTCACAACTTCACTATTCAGCTAGGCCCGTCATCCATATCTCCATCACGGTCAGCCAGGAACCTTGGAGTTGTTATTGATGATCAATTGAACTTCACAGACCACATCACTAGAACTGCCCGGTCCTGCAGATTTGCTTTGTATAACATTAGGAAGATCAGGCGCTTCCTATCAGAGCATGCTACACAACTCCTTGTTCAAGCGCTTGTTCTATCCAGACTGGACTATTGTAATGCTCTCCTGGCTGGTCTTCCAGCTTGCACGATCAAACCTCTGCAGCTAATCCAAAATGCTGCAGCTAGAGTGGTCTTTAACGAGCCGAAGAGAGCACACGTCACTCCTCTCCTCACAAAATTGCACTGGCTGCCAGTTGCAGCTCGCATCAAATTCAAGTCACTGACGCTTGCTTACAGAACAACCACTGGCTCTGATCCCTTTTACCTAAACTCATTACTTCAGACTTATGTCCCATCCAGAAATTTGCGCTCTGCAAGCGAACGTCGTCTTGTGGTGCCACGTCAAAGAGGCACAAGATCTCTTTCTCAGACCTTTACCATGACTGTTCCTTGCTGGTGGAATGACCTACCCAACTCAACCAGAGCTGCTGAGTCCATAGTCATTTTTAAGAAACAGTTGAAGACGCATCTCTTTCGGCAGCACTTTTTCCAGTAATACTAACACTTTCTCATCCTTTCTATTTATAAAAAAAAAAAAAAAAAAAAAAAAATGTACGGGTTCTACGTTGGATTAAACTGTGAAAGGTTATAGCACTTACATTTTGTTGTCCTGCTGTTAGTTTAACTGCTTCTATGGTTCTCATTTGTAAGTCGCTTTGGATAAAAGCGTCTGCTAAATGAATAAATGTAAATGTAAATGTAACACTCCGGGTGGAGTGTGCCTTCACACCAAGGGGGCACGGTCGACCTTGCTGTTGGTAAGCCAAAGCAATGGCGTCCACTATCCAGTGAGACAGCCTTTGCTTTGAGAGAGCCTTTCCCTTCAGCTTCCCACCAAAACAGACAAAGAGCTGGTCTGAGGTCCTGAAACACTGCGTCCTGTCTACGTAAGCGCGGAGGGCGCGTACTGGACAGAGCAGAGCCATGGAAGAGACAGCCTTCTCTCCAACCCATTTTGAAGGAATGAAAGCACAACACTGATAGGGCAAGTACTGGGGTCTTCTCGGTGAGAAGAGCACCAGGAGACGAAGAGGTTCCACTTCAACTCGTAGAGGTGTCTCGTGGACAATGCTCTCGAGGAAGTGATGGTAGCCACCACCGCTGGTGGTAGGGTACTCAAACCTGCCTCGTCCCGTCGAGAAGCCACACATGTAGGTTCCATAGATCGGGACGAGGGTGCCAAAGGGCGTCTCTGAGAAAGGAGGTCCTCTCTCAGAGGGATAGGCCAGGGAGGGGCTGAAGCGAGGAGCATGAGGTCTGAAAACCAAGTCCGGGTGGGCCAATGGGGCGCAACCAGAAGGACCTGCTCGTCTTCCTCCCTGATCTTGCACAGGGTCTGTGCGAGAAGGCTCACTGGGGGAAACGCATACTTGCGGAGGCCCCGCGGCCAGCTGTGTGCCAGTGCATCCGTGCCGAGCGTGCCCTCGGACAGGGAGTAAAACAGAGGGCAATGGGAAGAGTCGTGGGAGGCAAACAGATCTACCGGTGCGTCGCCGAACTGTTCCCAAATCAGCTGGACCGTCTGGGGATGGAGTCGCCATTCTCCAGAGAGTGGCTGAATCCGTGAGAGCTCGTCGGCTGCACGGTTCAGGTCTCCGGGAATGTGGATAGCACGAAGCGACCTCAGGCGCTTCTGACTCCATAGGAGGAGGTGGCGAGCGAGTTGTGACATACGGCGAGAGCGTAGACCACCCTGATGGTTGATGTATGCTACGGTCGCGGTATTGTCCGTACGGACCAGTACATGTTGGTCTTTGAGCATGGCTCGAAAGCGACGCAGAGCCAAATGTACTGCCAACAACTCGAGGCAATTGACATGCCATAGGCGCTGGGGTCCTGTCCAGGAGCCCGCGGCAGCATGTCCATTGCACATGGCCCCCCAACCCGTGGCTGAGACATCCGTTGATACAACAACATGCCTGGAAACTTGAACTAGGGGCACACCGGCTCGTAGAAAGTTCAGGTCTGACCACGGGAAGAGGGTTTGACGGCAGGTCGGAGTAACTGGTACCCGGAGCGTGCCTGAGTGCCATGCCCACCTCGGGACTCGGTCGCGGAGCCAGTGCTGAAGCGGTCTCATATGAAGCAAACCCAGCGGAGTGGCGGCCGCTGCGGATGCCATATGCCCCAGGAGCCTCTGAAATAACTTCAGTGGAACCACATTCTTGCTCTGGATTTGGCGCAGGCAAGTCAGTAGTGACTGCGCGCGCTCGCAAGCTGCGCGGACATGGCGACCGAGTCTATTTCCATACCGAGAAAAGAGATCCTCTGCACGGGGCAGAGTTTGCTCTTCTCCCAGTTGACCCGAAGGCCCAGACGAGCTAGGTGCTGGAGCACTAGGTCTCTGTGTTCGCAAACCTGGTCTCGAGAGTGAGCTAGGATAAGCCAGTCGTCGAGATAATTCAGGATGCGAACCCCGTGTAACCGGAGTGGCACAAGGGCTGCCTCGACGACCTTCGCAAAGACGCGAGGAGACAGAGCTAGCCCGAAAGGGAGAACCGTGTACTGGTATGCCTGCCCCTCGAAGCAAACCGAAGAAATGGTCTGTGTCGAGGAAGAATGGAGACATGAAAGTAGGCGTCCTTCAGGTCGATCGCTGCAAACCAATCCTGTGGCCGAATGCATTCGAAAATGCGTTTGGCGGTGAGCATCTTGAACGGAAGCCTGTGAAGGGATCGGTTCAATACTCGCAGGTCCAGGATTGGCCGTAACCCACCGGATTTCTTGGGTACAATGAAGTAGGGGCTGTAGAAGCCGGACCTCATTTCGGCTGGAGGGACAATCTCGATCGCACCTTTCGCCAGTAAGGTAGCGACTTCTGCTCGCATGACAGGGGCATTGCCACCGACCATAGCGAAGCGGACTCCCCGAAGGGAGGAGATCGCGCAAACTGAATCGCGTAGCCGAGCCTGATGGTCCTGGCGACCCAGCGGGACAGCTGGGGGAGCCGAAGCCACGCACCCAGAAACTGCACCAGCGGGGTCATGGGGACCACAGACGTACCCTCGGTGGGGCAGCGAAGCGGGATGACTGACTCGGACTGGGGAGGGATAGCGTCCCCGTGTGGGAGTACAGTCATCGACCGCGTCCTGACAGAGGAGACCAGGGAAGGACGTGCGTTCCACTGGGGTCTGCTCTGACAGGGGTCTGGCGACAGAGGGCGACGAGAGTGGTGAGGCTCGTGAGCGGCACACACAGTCGTGCGCGCCTTCTGGGAACTCAGAGATGGGGATGTCAGTTCTGTCTTTAACCACATTAGGGTGCCGCTTACCGGCTGGCCAGCGGCTGGAGAACAAAAGATTCTCCCCTGGCGCTCCACCAGGGGAAGGAGTGGCCCTGCTACCACCTCCTCGACAAAACTGCAGCCCATCTCTGAGCTGTCCGCATCAGGTACGCCGCTTGGCCTGGCGTTTAGCGGGCTGCGGAGCCTGAGCGGAGTGGGACGCCGATCTGCGCCGTCCTCCACGGCGCGGCCCGGGTGGAGGCTGCTGCGGGGGCCGAGCGGGAGGGGCGGGAGACGCAGAGGGGCGCCCTTGGCGGCGAGCAGGCTGAGCTGACTGAACCGGGCAAGCATAGCTGTAAACTCTGGGTCGGTCTCGGAAAATGCTGGAACGCCCGAGGGCGGCAGCACAACCAAGTCTTCATCCCCAGAGGAACCCAGCTCACCTTGTGATGTGGCGATCGACATCGCATCATCCTCTGGAGCCCCAAGTGGTGCACGAGGCGCGTCACTTTTTGAAGACAGCCCCGCGGCAGCACTCAAGCTCGTGGGTTGCTGAGGAACAGAGGGGGGTGTGGCCCGAGGAAGCATCGTCGGGGCAGTATTCCACACCGTCGCCCTCAGATCACCCTGGCCACCAGCCAAAGTGTCACCTCTCGTGGAGGGGACAGATTGGGGTGTGGCAGAGGGGACTCTACCTCTACTGAGGTCACGGAGTCTCGATCTCAACTCAGCGATGGTCATGTTCCCACAGTGAGAACATGACTCATCCATGAAAGCTGCCTTAGCGTGCTGTAAGCCCAAACACACTACGCAGCTTCCATGCCCATCAGAAGATGGAACGGAACGACCGCACCCAGAAATACACGGGCGAGACATCTTTAAAAAGACGTGCCACGTGCAAGCTCTTTTATGAGAGGACGCTCAGCAGCCTGCGCTGAAGCGGCCAGGGAGAAACACACACACTGAATGCAGACCACTGCACAGATCAGCAGGCAGGAATGTGAAACTCGCTGGAAATCGCCTTTACACCAACACAGACTGGAGAGCTGCTCGTCTCGAAGAATACTCGATGACACTCAGAGAATTCAGGCTGCAGGAGTGAAGAGAACCTCTTGGCTCCGAAGCAAAAACATGACTGCGTTATGCCAGCGTACTTCCTTATATACCCCCAGCGTGGGGTGGAGTTACGCTATGCAAATTCCGCAGACCCATGGCATTTTCTTGCCATTGGCTCGTTTTGTAATACTCGAAGATTCTAAGCGAAACCCCAATCGTCGTCATCCAACGGAACTCGGAGTGACAACGATGGGGAACCTCAGTTTGTTATGTTAATGATATGTGGTTAAAACAGAGTAATTAGAGTTAGAGTTGCCTCTCTAGTTAATATTTCAGTAGACTAAAGGGACTTTTGAAATGTATTCATAATGGAATATCTGTCTTATATTAATCTTTTTAATCTAGATAACTCTACCCCACTTCACATCAAAATATTGACAAAATGATACTGTTATCGTCTCAGTGTAAACTACAAAAACGTGAATCTGTGAAAACTGTGATGGCATGCATCTGTTTAGGTGCCTTTTCCACTGGGCTCGTTTGCTGCGGTCCGAGCCCGAGCGCGATTGTTCCCGGCGCCCCCACAAAGTTGGTCTGGTTTCACACTCAACTTCATTCTATCGAACCCTGGTGCATTTGCGTGCATCTTACGTCATCGCAAACGTGCATGCCCGCATTATAGAAAACAGAACGTGGGTCAATATATTGTGTTTTTTATTAATTCGATGCTATTATGCGCAGCTGAGTGAACTTCAGGTACTTCAGTACCTGAAGTTGGAATGGTGATGATATTATGCCATTCGTTATAACCAATGCTAGTGGAGTATTATATAGTGTTTTAATCCAGTGAATAAAGCAGTGTCCGAACCCTAATTTTTAATGTGTCATATACAAAAAGTTCCAACTAAATTTATCAAAAGCTTTTTCTGCGTCTAGTGATATGATTATTATTATTTTTTTATATACGGTTTTGTTTTGATTACATAGGTTCATAATGTTGAATAATCGTCTGGTATTGTGTGATGACTGGCGTCCTTTGACGAAACCTGTTCGGTCTGGATGGATGAGAGAAGATATTACGGTTTCAAGACGTGTAGCTAAAGCTTTACTTATAATTTTTAAGTTAGTATTTAGAAGAGATAATGGGCGATAACTAGTGCATAACGTTGGGTCTTTGTTTGGTTTAAGCAGGACTGAAGTTAAAGCTGTATTCATGTGATGTGGAATAGAAGAAGTGTTTTTAATTTCTGCCACCATTCGCAGGAATAATGGTGATATAGTTGACCAGAAATGTTTGTAGTATTCTGGTGGGTACCCATCTAGACCTGGAGCTTTATTGTTTGATAGAGATTCAAGAGCTTGTTTATATTCAGTTTCTGATATAGGTTCGTCTAATGATTCTCTTTGTGTTGTGCTCAGACTGGGTAAAAATAAATTTTTAAGAAATGATTTAGTGTCATTAATTTTTGGTTCTTTTGTATTACTGTATAGATTTTTATAAAATGTATAAAAAGTATCATTGATATTGTGGTGATGCGATCAATCATTATAGTGATTAGAGGCGGATACGGCACGTTCAAGGGACATAAAAGGAGATGAGGTTGACATCATTAAGCGCGTCTTTCTGGGTCCTGGGAGTGACGTCATTTCTGGTGCGCCGTGTTTATGTCCAGGAGGTAAGAGCTACTGGTGGCAGTCTCATTATGAATGTTTGGTGTGGAAAGGTAATTTGAGACTCATGTGATTTACAGTGTGTGGCTGAGGAGTACTTTAGACCTGTCGAACTAGTATTTATCAATGTGAGGCCATAATTGGCACGCCATCAAGTGCACTGGGCGGAGTGAGTTACCATACGCAGGTACGTTACGCTTATTTTTAGGTTCACGAGACGGTGATTTCCTAAATTGAAATGTGTATTATATTTTAACAGTGACACGGGGGCCAGGAGGTGTTGCAGCAGGCTTTGTGGGCGCCGTTAGGCTTTATGCGACCCATTTGATGGTCCTGTGAGGATTACCTGCATCTGGTAGTTATTCGAACGGGAGCGCTTCCGAACTGAGTTGTATGCTCCTCTGCAAGCTGTCTTCGACCATTCCTCTGCCTTTTCTTGGAGCGAGGCATCGACTGTCGATCTGTACCTTTACTCGAATTGTTGGACGATCTCATTTTAGCGAACGAGGGTCTCCTCGACGACCGTGACGACGCATTTGTTGCCAATCTGTACTGTATATTTATTCTAATTGTTTGATTGTCTCATTTTTAGCGAACGAGGGTCTCCTTGATGACCGGATCAATCGTGCGGTCACAGCCTTTGGTGACGCTTCTAAACTTAGTCTTTAATATAATTGACATTCAGACCTGAGTACAGTGGCGAGAAGCTACTAGTTTTGTCGCTACTATTGTGGGTCATTGTGAATATGATGTCACTGTGGATGTTGTTTGTAAATGTGTTTTGAGTATTCTGTTGTATTGTAGTCTGAGATTACATTTTCATAGGACAGTGTTGTGCTGACAAGAGTTCACTAGTGTCAGCCAGTGAATATTGTGACCAAGCTGATTCCTTTTGGCAACATGATAAGTGTTTGATTGACAGACCATTAAGTGGAATGTGTATTTTGTTTGTTTGTGTCTCATACTGCTTTCTTTTCTACTCAGAATTGGGGTTCCAGTATTAGCCAGAGTCCTCCGTGTGTGTGGTGGTGGTTCGGCGATCGGTCTGCAGTGTTCACAGCGGGTGTTGGTGTTGTGTGGTGAGAGCACAGGTAGTTGCTGTGTTTATTGGACAGGCAAGATGAATCCCCCAATTCTGAAGTGGTAGTGTGTGTGTGTGTGTGTCTGTGTGTGTGTCTGTGTAACGTGTTTTATGATTGATGTGTTTCTTTTACTGTCTGCACATTAAAAGATACCAGTTGTACATTATTGTATGTCCTGAAGAATAAAACCTGTGAAGCGATTATCCTTGTCTGATACCTGACTCAGCCACTACGAACCTGTGTGCTTTGCAAATTATCTGTGGGTCCCCGGCTAATTTCCGGGGTGGCGTAGTCGGTATAGTGCCATAACTGGCATTGTAGTAAATGTTTGATAACAAACTGCCACAATATCTTGTAAGGTGTGGAGTGTCTTTCCTTGAGGATTATTGATTACCGGGATAAGTGTCTTTTCTCTATTACGTTTGAGTAGATTGGCCAGATATTTACCTGATTTGTCATTATTTTCAAAGTGTGTATGTCTTAGGCATTGTTTTTGGAATTCTATCCTTTTATTTATAATGTCTTCGTGTTCATATTTTGTTTTATTTATTTCCTTTAGAATCTGTTCATTGGGGCTATGTGAGTAAGTATTGTGTGATGTATGTATTTTATTTTCTAATTCTTTTTCTCGACTTTGTTCCTTTTTATATTTGTATGTAGAGTATGATATGATCTTTCCTCTTAGTACAACTTTAGCTGTTTCCCAGAGAGTTGCGGCAGAGATGTCTGGTGTATTGTTTGTTTCCATGAAGGATGCCCATTCTTTTTTAAAGCAATCATTAAACTCGTTGTCTTGAAGTAATGAAGTATTCATCCTCCATCTAAATGATTTTTTAGTATCATTCCTGTTATTAATAGTTATAGTAATAGGTGCATGGTCTGAGATAACAATAGGGTGTATTGTTGTATTTAAAATTTCAGGGATGAGAGAATTGCTTGTTAAGAAATAATCAATACGTGAATATGATTTGTGAACTACTGAAAAACAACTGTATTCTCTTGAGTTTGGGTTTGTAAGTCTCCAGCTATCGCCAAGACCTAGGTCTGTCATGTATTGTTTTATGGTTTCTGTAGATTGCCATGGTTTAAAATGTGATGGTGTATTCGATTTGTCTTGAGTTGGATCAATAGTTGTATTAAAGTCTCCCCCGATTATGATAGCTGATTGGGATAAGTTGGCTATTGCGGAGAAAAAATTATTGAAAAATTGGGGGTCATCTGTGTTTGGTCCGTAGATATTAGCAATAGTCAGTATTTTATTGTTAAAAGTTATATTAATAACAACCTTCTGGATTACATATGGTTGAGTGATTAATAACTGTTGTTTTTATTGATTAGTATGGCTACACCTCTTTTCTTTGAGTTGTAGGATGCAGAGTATATTTGTGTTAATTGTGTATTTGTTAATTTCTTGTGTTCTGATTCCAAAAGATGCGTTTCTTGCAATAAACATATATCTGCCTTGAGTTTTTTAATGTGGTTTAAAATTTTGGATCTTTTAGCTGCTGAGTTAATGCCTCGTACATTCCAGTTTACTAATTTTAGCTGTGACATTCTGTGTTATGATACTAGCCTATGTAGTGTTCGATATTTATAAGTATCCGTACCCTATTACAAGGGTGTAACTTTGGTTTGAGAAGTGGGGGGGGACACAAAATGGGGGAAAATATTTTCGATTTGAATCTCATTTCCTGCATTTACATAGCTACATTTATGGACAATGGTGACACAAAATCCAGGAAATAATTAGATTATAATCTAGGAATAGGCTGTATAAGAAAAATGTCTGTCTTTCTTTATTGTTTAATAGGTGCCGAAAGCCAAGACTTCAGATAATCATTTTATAAAGTAAATAAATGTTAGCTATTAATGTTTTGTGTGTAAATAAAATTTAAACAATGTGAGACTCAATTTCCACTGTAATGTAGAAGCAACATGAAGACAATTTTAAATAATTGTTTAATGGCATCTTTTTATGAATGAAGGCCAGTATCACTGATTTTTATAGTTACTGATGTCTCGATGAAAATAATTTCCCCCCCAAATTTTAAACATTTATTAGGCTTCAAAAAATATAACAACTTTTAATTTAAGTGAACTTAAAACAAACCTCACATAAACCCATAATAAATGTCGGCTATGTTGACTTTCTGTCTACAGCTGTGCTCTTCCTGTCAGACAGGTAGGCTATGAAATATACAGAAATTGAATAAGGTTATGAAACACTCAACACTGCATAAATTATAAATGAATAAAAATGAAATTTAAAATATTATTTTATTTGATTAATCCGTTCTTTAGTCAAGAGCAGTTAGTAATTCTCTGTTCCTTTTGTTCTTTGGTTAACTTTACTGACAGAGAGAATTAGTGGCTGCTGTCACTTTAAGATCTGCTGACAGGATCTAACGCGTCTCATTCTCTCACTACTCACTTTCATTTAAGATTTTATTTAACTCATTTAAGACTGTTCTTGTGGGATACTCGGAAAAACGGACATTTGGGCATAAATGTGTGTGTTATTGTTAATTCAAGCGTGAAAGAGAACTTGATACTGGCACCCTGTCTGTGCGATACTGAGCGTCTTTCTGTGCGTTGTGTGTGTGTGTGTGTGTGTCAGGAGGACATTCACTGAGCGCGTTCTCCTTTGTCTTGTCGCGCATTAAAGCTGGACAAAAGTTAATCGAATGCGTCAACGTTGACAGCACGATCGTTGCTGACAGAAAATGCTGCGGTTTAAAGTGGACTCGTTTTCATGGCCCATAATGTTTTTCTTTTAGTAGGCTACACAATGTGGTTCTACATTACTTATTTAACAGTCTGAAGTTACCTAGCAGCAGCAGCGTATGTTAAAGTTAGCTCAGTCAACTTAAGGCTAACATCAACAGGTGTAGACAGAAAATATGATTATCCTGACGTGAGCTAATTTACTGAATCAACCAGTTTACTTTGGCATCTCCTTTCTTTCTTTTCATCCATGATGACATTATAGTCACCTGTTGTTGTTTCTGGCATTTCATCACTGTCTGTGCCGCAACCGCTATACCTGCTCATTCGTTCAGTGCGCTATTTTTAGAGTGTGTACGCGAAGTTCCTGGACATTGACACGCGCATCGACACAGGCTCGATCCTGCTCCTCCGTGGCGATGACGGCGTTCGGTTTAAAATAACTACAAACGAATTTGAAAGTGGGGGGGACACAAACGGGATTTTGAAAAGTGGGGGGGACATGTCCCCCCTGTCCCCATAGGAAATTACGCCCATGCCCTATTATATGAAATAAAATATACATTCAGCACATCAATGACAGACAAACACAACATGCAACAATGAGAACACTTTTTTCCAAATAAATATACAGAAAACATTTTAGGTACGTGAAGTAGGTGATTAAATCTGATCTTGTGTTGCGTTCATTGGAGACATGTTTTTTTTTATTTATTTTTTTATTTTTTATCTACCTTTCGCGATGGATTATAACCAGTGCACAGTGTCGTTTCTGTAAAGTTGGCCATCAACATATAGTCGGTCTACCGTGAGAACGGCTTTCCTTCCATTTTGGCGAAATTGTTTCATGAATGCAACTGATATTCTCCGTCTATCCTGAATATGTAACGTAAGAACTACGGAAGCAATTGCAAGTAACAATATTTATTGGAAAAACTCAGAACACCGTCCACAGACAGGCAAGGTGGAAAACTCAGTTCACGATCCACAGACAGGCAGGTAAGTGGCGCAGGGACTCGATGGTCAGATGGATACAGTGCAGGTGAAGTGAGGTGACGATCAACAAGACGAATCCAGAACATCCACAGGGAACAGACAGGAACAACGAAGGATACTGGAACGTAGAGGGATCAAACACCGGACAACACAAACAACGATCTGACAATGGAGATGAGAAATGGGTGAGATTAAGTAGACCGGGATGATAGACTGCAGCTGGTGATGAGTGATTACTGAATGAGCTCTGATGAGCAGCCACGCCCCTCTAATCAGCACACACACACACATGTAACAACAGAAACACGAGACATGAATGAGACATAGGATTTACCCACCGTGACAGTACCCCCTTCCCTAGGAACGCCTCCTGGCGTTCCCAGACTCCCTTACCTGTCGATTGTAATCATCGATAAGGGAGTGATCCAGAATGTCTCTAGCTGGCACCCAACTTCTCTCCTCCGGACCGTAACCATCCCAGTCCACCAAGTATACGATTAACCGAATATGTGGATTCCCCATCTACGAGGCGCGGCGGGGGGGGGAACCGGGACTGGCGGATTAATGCGAGCATAAAAGACGGGCTTAATTTTGGAAACATGAAAGACGGGATGGATTCTCCTGTACACTGGAGAAAGATTCAGGCGGACTGTCACCGGGCTAATGATTTTGGTGACAGCAAACGGGCCAATGAATTTAGGTGCAAGTTTATTCGAAACGGAACGGAGAGGAATATCCTTGGTAGAAAGCCACACTTTAGAACCGACGACGTATACGGGAGGCTTCCGCCGGTGGCGATCGGCTTTGGCCTTGGTGCGCGCCCCCACTTGGAGTAGAGTCTCACGGGCTCTCGTCCAAGTGCGACGACACCTCTGGACGAAGGCGTGGGCGGAGGGGACCGCGACTTCGGATTCCAGACTAGGAAAAATTGGTGGCTGGTAACCTACACTACACTCAAATGGTGATAGGCCCATGGATGACACTGGCAACGTATTGTGGGCGTACTCCACCATAGAAAGTTGCTGACTCCACGAGGAAGGATTCTTGGACACTAAACAACGCAACGTTCGTTCCAAATCCTGGTTGGCTCGCTCAGTTTGACCATTGCTCTGGGGATGGAACCCAGAGGACAGACTCACAGTCGCCCCCAGAAGTTTACAAAACTCTCTCCAAAATTTGGATACAAATTGGGGTCCTCTGTCAGAAACCACGTCTGTCGGGAGGCCATGAATCCGAAAGACGTGGTCAACGACAATGACCGCTGTCTCCTTGGCTGAGGGTAATTTGGGCAAGGGAATGAAATGGGCCGCCTTCGAGAACCGGTCCACCACGGTCAAAACTACCGTGTGACCTTGTGAGGGTGGGAGGGCGGTAATAAAATCTAGTGCGATATGGGACCAGGGTCTCGAAGGCACCGGCAGCGGTTGGAGTAACCCATCCGGAGATCGATTGGAAGTTTTACCTGTGGCACAAACTGAGCAAGCCAATACAAAACTGCGAACATCACAAGCCATGAGAGGCCACCAGAATCGTTGCTTGACTAAAAACATAGTACGATTGACTCCTGGGTGACAAGCCACATTGGAACAGTGACCCCACTGAATAATGACCGATAAAAGGTACCCCCGACCCTTCTAACCAGTGGCGCCACTCTTCCAATGCTAACTTGACTGCCAACAACTCTCTGTTGCCAATGTCATAATTGCTTTCGGCAGGGGACAAACGATGGGAAAAAAACGCGCAAGGGTGCATCTTGTCGTCTGAAGGAGAGCGCTGGGATAACACTGCACCTACCCCCACCTCTGACGCATCGACCTCCACCACGAACTGACGTGATGGATCAGGGGTTATCAGGATGGGAGCTGAAACGAAGCAGCTCTTCAGTTTGGCAAACGCAGCTTCTGCTGCGTCTGACCACCTGAACGTCGTTCTGGGGGAGGTCAAGGCAGTCAGAGGCACGGCTAGTCGGCTGAAATTGCGAATAAAACGCCGGTAAAAATTGGCGAACCCCAGAAACCTCAGTAGGGCCTTACGGGAATCAGGACTTGGCCAATTTACCACAGCCTTAACCTTGTCAGGATCCATGCGCATTCCCTCAACCGAGATGATGTGACCTAGGAAAGGAACAGACTGTGCATGAAACACGCATTTCTCCGCCTTGACAAAAAGCCCATTCTCTAACAACCTCTGAAGCACCTGTCGTACGTGTTGCACGTGTTCCTGGAGAGACGATGAAAAAATCTATATATCATCCAGGTAGACATATATGAATTGATCGATCATGTCTCGCAACACGTCATTGACAAGTGCTTGGAAGACCGCTGGGCTATTGGACAAGCCGAAAGGCATGACCAAATATTCAAAGTGCCCCCTAGGGGTGTTAAATGCGGTCTTCCATTCATCCCCCTCCCTAATGCGGACCAAATGATAAGCATTTCTTAAATCCAATTTCGTGAAGACGGATGCTCCCTGCAACCTCTCGAAAGCTGAAGACATCAATGGCAAAGGATATGTATTCTTTACCGTGATGTTGTTCAGCCCCCGGTAATCAATACAAGGTCGCAACGATCCATCCTTCTTCCCCACAAAAAAGAACCCCGCCCCCGCAGGAGAAGAGGAAGGGCGGATGAACCCCGTTGCTAGAGAATCAGAAATGTATTTCTCCATGACCTCTCTCTCTGGGACAGAGAGTTAATATAATTTGCCCTTAGGCGGAGACGTACCTGGCAATAATTCTATAGCACAGTCATAGGGACGATGTGGAGGGAGAGAATCAGCCCGAGACTTACTGAACACCTCCTTCAGATCCCGATACTCCGTGGGCACGTTAGATAAATCCACTGTCTCCTCCTGTAACACATGAACAGAAACAGACGGACAAGCAGAGACAAGACAGGACTTATGACAAAAGCTGCTCCAAGCCGCTACGGATTTGAGTTGCCAGTCTATTTTGGGATTGTGACGAGTGAGCCATGGGTGACCAAGAACTATGGGTGCCAGCTGAGTGTCCAGGATGTAGAATGAGATGGTTTCTGAGTGATTGCCTGATGTGGTGAGGATGATATCTTCAGTAACCAGAGATATGGTGGGGAGTTTCTGACCGTTGAGGGCGTGTACTGCAATCTGATGGGTGAGTGGTTTGAGGGGAACTTGGTGCTTGAGTGCAAAGTTGTGATCCATGAAGTTACCTTCGGCGCCCGAGTCCAGAAGTGCATGACAATCGTGACGGTGGTTGGACCATCGGAGTCTAACTGGAAGGAGAGTCGATGTCGATGAGGTCTTCTCGGCGGAGATCCCACCCGATAGTAGCCTCATACTTACTACCGGGCTGGGCCTTTTAACGGGCAGTTGTAGGCAAAGTGTCCCGCTCCTCCACAGTACAAGCAAAGGCCCTGGGATCTCCGCCTTTCCCTCTCCTCCCGGGAAAGCCGGGCTCGACCTACCTGCATGGGCTCGGGATCTTAAACGGGGCTGACCGCGTCCCCACCTCCAGCACGGTGACCCTCCGATTCCGCCGAAGAACGGTAGTTGGGTCCTCTTCGCTCCACACGAGACAGTCTGGCGTCCACTCTCAGTGCTAGCGCGATTAAATCGTTGAGTTTCGGTGGTAAGTCCATGGCATAAATCTCCTTTTGGACGCGGTCAGCCAACCCATGCAGGAACATATCCCACTGCGCCTCCTCGTTCCATTGGCTCTCCGCCGCCAGGGTCCGAAACTCGATCGAGTAGTCCGACACGGATCGATGTCCTTGACATAACTCGGCCAGCAATCTGGCCGCTTCTCTGCCTCCCAAGGCACGGTCGAAGACCCGTTTCATTTCGTCGGAGAGCGCTTGGAACGAGGTGCAGCAGTCTTCCTGGTTCTCCCACACCGCCGTTCCCCATAGTGCCGCTCTCCCAGTCAGCAGCGTTAGCACGAAAGCCACTTTAGTTCTTTCCTCCCGGAAGGTTCTGGGCTGGAGAGAGAAATGCATGGAGCATCTAGTTAGGAAAGCTCGACAAAAATTGGGTTCACCTGAGTATGTCTCTGGGGCTGGTAATCGTGGTTCCGACTGGGAGGGGTCCACTGGTGGTATTTGGGGAATCGGCGGTGGGACCGGCGCAGCGGGAATACGCAGCTGTTGGACTTGCTGGGTGAGCCCGGACACCTGCGCCACTAACGCCTGAACAGCACGAGCGGTGTCGTTGATATTTCTCTCTTGATTCTCCATCCGCCGTCTGCTGTTATTGACGAAATCCTCCAACGTCTCAGGATTGTCACTCGCTGCTTCCATTACTGGTCAGATCGTTCTGTAACGTAAGAACTACGGAAGCAATTGCAAGTAACAATATTTATTGGAAAAACTCAGTTCACGATCCACAGACAGGCAGGTAAGTGGCGCAGGGACTCGATGGTCAGATGGATACAGTGCAGGTGAAGTGAGGTGACGATCAACAAGACGAATCCAGAACATCCACAGGGAACAGACAGGAACAACGAAGGATACTGGAACGTAGAGGGATCAAACACCGGACAACACAAACAACGATCTGACAATGGAGATGAGAAATGGATGAGATTAAGTAGACTGGGATGATAGACTGCAGCTGGTGATGAGTGATTACTGAATGAGCTCTGATGAGCAGCCACGCCCCTCTAATCAGCACACACACACATGTAACAACAGAAACACGAGACATGAATGAGACATAGGATTTACCCACCGTGACAGAATCTCCCGTGAAAATTGATCGTTAAGTCCGAAGTTAGTTCCACGTAGTTCTTTGCCCTTGCTTTTGACCAGTTCTTTCTGTTTGTAATGCTCAAATTTTGCAATGATGGGACGTGGACGTTTAGTGTCGGCGTTTTTATTTTTGTTAGATCCGAGGCGATGTATGCGGTGGAAGTTAATATTGTTGACAGTCTCTTTTGGGAGTTTGAGAGAAGAATGCATGAAATCCTTGATTGCTTGTTCCGGGTTATCTTGAATTGGTTCTGGTATACCCAAAAATATCAGGTTGTCTCGCATATTGCGGCACTGGATGTCTAATAAGGATTCTTTCAATAGTTTATTTTCATATGAGAGACTTTTTATTGTTGTTGTGATTACTGATATCTTTGTATGCATTTCGTTGTTGTCTTTTTGCAACGACTCTATCTATGATTGACTGAATTCTGGGCTGGTTTTAAGATCCTTGATGTCTTGATGGAGTAGTTCAAGAATTGCCAGTTTATTGTTTATGGATTCTAGAAGACCCACCTCTATTGTTGTAGTAGTTCCATCCTCCGACTCTGCTGAGTATTCCCGCCGCGGTTGTTTCTTTTGTGGTTGTGGCATGATGGTCAGATTGTTGAAGTAATAATCTATGAACTTTTCCAAGCTTTCCACATTGATTTTTAATCCAGGTCTGGTGTTTAAAGTGATGGAAGTTGTAATAGTAGATAACTGAGGAGTAGATCGGTTTGTTTTGTTTTAGCTGAGTTCAGGGCGCTGCCATGTTAGATCGCACCCGATGTCTCGCGAGTTCAGTTCATCCCGATCACGCCGAAATCAGGCAGACCCGCCGAAATCCCCGCCAGCTAAAACGCATGCTCAGGTCACTTTACTTTCTGAAAAAGTGCGCACCCGAGTCCGTGTTGCTTTCACATTCACGCGAGCCGCGGCACGGTTTGGGAGCAACCGAACTCAGACCTCCTCCTCCAGGTAGTCTCGGGTTCGGTTCCCCAGTGCGCACCCGAGTCCAATGACAGCGTTCACATTAGCGATTTTTCATGCGAACCGTGCCCCGTTCCCAACTAAACTGCCAGTGTGAAAGCCCCCTTAGTCTATAGGTGTAAGTAGTCCACAAAAACAAGGGGCAAATGTTTGGATGGGTGGGGGGGGGGGGGGGCGCAAATGTTTGGATGATTGATAATATGCAATGGATAAATTAACAGCTTAACCCTCAGGTGCTCTTCGTTTCAGAGTCACACTTGTTATCTTCCCGGTCAGAAGTGACCGGACACCTAAAAATGAAACTTTCTCCATCCCAGTGAAACCAGTGCAATTTATTTTTGTTCAATAATATTTTTTCTTGTATTTTCTTTTGTATTTTGAGAGAATTTGATGTTACTTATTAATATTTATGCAATATTTAGGGTCCATGTTTGCCATTGAAAATAATACAAAAAAGTCAAGTCAGGTCAAGTCAAATATGTGTGGGGCTAATTTGAGCCTTGTTAGTGGTATTAACTAGCGATCTCTTTTTGCTTATTATATGCCCCATATACTAGAGAGAGACTATATAGGGCACCATCCATCAAACTGACAGTTTTATTGCCCCCCTATGATTGGTTCCCGCCCTAAGCCCCGCCCCTTTTACCCCTCCCACCCACTTCCGGTTTGACCATCTGGAGCGTGGGAAAATTCCCACGCTAACTCCGCCCCTTCCCACCCCCACAACCCCCACTTCCGGTCTGACCATCTGGAGCGTGGGAATTCTCCCACGCTAGCTCCGCCCCTTCCCACCCCCCCACCACCCCCACTTCCGGAGAGATCATGTGACCGCTGGAATTCTCCAACGGTACGGAACCCCGCCCATCCGACCCGGTACGGAACCCCTCCCATCCGACCCGGTTCCGGACAGGACACCTGCTGTACACCTGTTACGGGCACCTGTCTTGTTCAATGTAAAAATGTTCAAAATAATGGAAAAACATTCAAAACAATACATTTGAATCTTTTTAAGAAGGATGACAGAAAACAGATAGGTTTAGTGTTTTTTATTAAAGAAAGGGTTTTCACGTTTACATTTGAAATCTTTTTACTTTCACACATTTGTAAAAATTGTTAAATAGGATTTTCTCAAATTGCATCAAGCAAATAGTTATATTTTCCATCATACATTTAAAAAAGTTGTACTTTTCACATAACACAGTGCTTAAAACCATTAAGACCGTTTATATCATTAAGACCAGTACAGGTATTTTACCTTCACACATTATTTTGTAAAATGTTCCATTTTATATAAACCAGCTGTTTAAAAGGTGTTTTCTTAAAGTTATCAAAATGTTTTAGTATGAAAACATGTATTTTTTTCACAATTACCTAGTGTTTAAAGCCATTAAGACCAGTACAGGTATTTACCTACACACATTATTTTGTAAAATGTTCCATTTTATATAAACCAACTGTTTTAAAAGGTGTTTTCTTAAAGTTATCTTAATGTTTTAGTATGAAAGCATCTAAAACAACATGTATTAAAATTATATCAAACAAATAGGTCTATTTTCTATCATACATTTCACATAACACGTATAGTGCTTAAAACTATTAAGTCCCATTTATATAATATCATTAGTGTTCATACACTTAAAACATTAATGAAAAAGTTTAAACAGCATTTCTTAAAGTTATCAAAATGTTTTAGTTCTTAAAACATCTAAAATGTTAAAACGTTAAAAGATCAACATCCAGTTATTTACAGAAAAGTAAAACGAGATAAGAGTTTTTTTTTCATTACAAAAGATACATTTAACCTTCATTATTTTTGTAAAATGTGTTACATTTTTACATAAAACACGTCATGATATTAAAACTACATCGTGTTAAAAATCATGTTTAAAACAATGTATAAAAGTGTGTTTTTAGCGGGCTCCATACACTTAGACATAAAAAATAAATAATTAATAAATAAAAAAATATAATTCAATAATTAAATAAATAAAAGTTTTAAATTGTGTTTTCTAAAAGTTATCAAAATGTTTTATTAACCTATTAAAACGTTAAAAGGTCAATGTTTAGTCATTTACAGAAAAGTATACAAGTTAAGTGTTTTTTCATTACAAAAAGATACATTTACACATTATTTAAAAGTATTAAAATGTTGTATAAAGTTAAAATACACACATCTTTAGCGTTTTTACAGATTTTGTAAAATGTTAAAATGCATTTTCTAAAATGGAAACATTAAACAAATATTAAAGCGTATCAAAACATTGTTAAAAATCACAATATTAAAAATACATACATTTAAAAACTGACTTACGTCTTTACATCCACGTTTTGTTATCCTGTTTAAAGATTTAATCCAACACCGTCGATATATCCAAAAGGTATAGATCCGTCTCCAAAGATTTATCCGGCAATAAATATATATTCAACAGCAGCAGTTTATCCAGAAGGTATAGATCCATCTCCAAAAGGTATATCAAACTCCGAAACTTAGAGGTTTTATTCCAAAAGTCCTCCTGAGGAGCTCCGCGAAACACGTCCGAACACTCCAGAGGTCTGACCGGAAAAAGAGAGACTGGAATTGTGTTCAGAGCCAGACACAGACTCCTCCCATGACACACCCACGCCAGGTGCTAAGGCGTGGGAAAAGACGACAAACATTTCCCACGCTCAGGATCATCGTGAAAAAGTGACCGTTCAGCTCAGCTGTCTGACAGAAATGACTGTCCTGAACACAGCATGCGGACCCATGATGGCTCCACCCATTCGCGCCCCTCACAGGTGACGTGCGCATGGGAAAAGATGGCAAAGATTTCCCACGCACACGCGTCACGCACACACATAATGAAAGAAGAGACGCCTCCCGCGCGCTCTGTTTAAAACCCTGTCTAAGCACAGTGACTGTGAACCGTCTGACAGAGTTTGAAACACCTCCGATGCCTGCACGAAACCATAGCATGGATTTTGTGGTGTTGTTTAAATTCAGAGGAATGAGATAACGGTGAGGAATCATGAAAAATATAAAATAATATTAATTGTAGGCTATTATAATGTATCTATATAATAATTAATATAACCATTACTGTTTTTCCTAGTCAAATTACACGAAAGAAATTTAAAGATATTTCTGGATTCACAGCTGTTCTGAGCCACGAAACACTTCGATGGATTTTTGAGGATTATCAACATTCAGCGCTTGGATTATCAACATTCAGCGCGAGGAATATTAGTATAAGCCTCGAAACATTTCATGGATCTTTGGGGAATATCAGCATTCAACGCAAGGAATATTATCCTGAACCACGGCACATTTTGCTGGATCTTTGTGGAATATCACTGTGTTGTTCAGCGTGTGGAATATTATCCTGAATGACGACACTTTGATGGATATTTGTGGAATATCAACGCTTTGTTCAACGATTCTGAAACACGGCACATTTTGCTGAATCTTTGAGGAGTATCGCCGTTATGTGGGATATTATCCTGAAGGACGAGACTTTGTTGGATCTTTGAGGAATATCCGTGCGTTAGCAAGAGGAATATTATCCCGAATCACAAACTCTTATCATTTCAACAGATTCTAGAAATCGTGAGGAGTGCGAGACGTTATTGCACAACTTATAACCATGCTGAATAGTCGATACCTGCACTAGTCTATTCTACGAAATGCAGAGTTTTTCAGGAGCAACCGGATGTAAACAGAGAACTTCGTAACGGTCTTTTAAACACAGGAGGAGAATCGAGAAATACGGACAACATCTAATAATGGTAACAAACTCTTTTTAAATGAAAGTTTGAATGTTATCCAGATTATTAATGGAAAGACATGAAACATTCATGAGAAGTTATGTTACATCTCATAATTACTGATTTATTTTTAGTCATTTGATTGTTATTATTTTTATTCATTATATTTCATATTTTATTGTTATTTTACGGTCTTCCTAACTTTTCACAAGTTATGAATATGTGTTATGAATATTGTAGGCTACACTATTTTTATTTCTGTTACGTTTTGCTGTTGTTATTTGTATTAATGGTACGGGCTGTTGTCATTAGCAGTCATTAAACCTCTTCAGTGTCACCGGCCCACCGGTGGGACCCAAAACCATCACCTATTTAAATTCAGTAATATCCCATACTAAACCTAAACTAATCTTGACAAACTACATAGCATTTGAAATCTTACAATCTCTAGTTTTCATATTTGATGATTACTTTTTACTTGTTTGATTGTTATTATTTTTTATTAATTTGACTGTTATTGTTATTTGTATCACTGCTGGGGTGTTGTTATTTGGTTTGTTGTTAACCGTACACATTAGCCAACATTCATATTGTTTATGAATGGTAGTGGTGTTGGAGTATTCGTTTATAGTCTACTAGTAACACATAAAAAATGTCTTCTAAAAGATCTTACACTGATACACAGTCAGACTCAGATGAAGACGTAGAACACATAAGATCAAGGCGTCACAGTACTAATGAACAATTACGTCTTTTAATACGTGAACAACTAAGGATGCTAAACACTAGTGAACTATCCACATCCGAAAGATTACAAAATAGTATAGCCGAACAACGAACATGGTTAGAAGCGCCTTTGTGTGATGATGATGATGAAAACGCACAATCTGGTAATGGGTTTTGCAACTGTTCCCCCGCACAGAGACCATTACACGTAATAAGAGGAGGTTCACATTGCACAATAGATCAATCGTGAAAAGTTTTAGACTTGTGTACAATAAGCGAGTACTCCTACCAGATTATACTACCTTACCTTACGGGTTTTAACAATTGCTTTGAAAATGTGTGAAACAGATGTTTTTGACTGCAGACTGCAACATTCTTTTTCAGCTGTTATTAGCGGTCCAAGCAATAGTGGGAAGACTTTTTTTGTAAAGACTCTAATGTATAATTCAGACAAAATGTGTTCTGTGAAGTTTGATAATTATGTGTACATTTATACATGTTGGCAACCATTATATGATGAACTGTTACATGCTTTTGATATTAAATTCATTGAAAACATCCCAAAGAAATTGGATGATGATTCATTATTCCCTCCTGGTAAAAGATCCCTATTAATTTTGGATGACGTTATGGGTCAAGCTGCGTCCAATTCTGAAGTCGAGAAGATTTTTACGCAATATGTACATCATAAAAATATGAGCTGTTTGCTACTGATACAGAATCTATTTTTCCAGGGTAAATCTACCAGAACAATAGGGCTTAACGCAAATTATTTAATAATATTTAAAAACCCCAGAGATAAGCAACAGATAGGTGTTCTGGGTCGTCAGATGTTTCCCGGTAATACAAAGTTTTTTATTGAAGCGTACCAGGATGCTACTAGTCTTCCTTTCAACTACCTGCTAATAGATTATAAAACACAGACGCCTGAAAGATTTAGACTCAGAACAGATTTACTGTCTGACTATCCTGTGGTCTACGTCCAGAAAGGAGTTTAAAATGAGTTCGAGACTTTCCAGAAATCTGTACCTTTTAAAGTTATTATACAAGAGCACACCCAAACAACGAAAGGTTATTCTGCATTCAGCCCCTGACGAGCTCATACTGGCTCTATGTGAAGTGGCCCTCAATATTCTTCATGGTAAGATCCCTCTAACTGTGAAACAGCTCGGATCTTTAAAAAGGAGAAAGACAGAAATAAAATACGTTGCTAATAAAAAGATAAATATTGCAAGAAAAAGACGTATGATTAATCAAAAAGGGGGGTTTCTACTACCTCTTCTAAGTGTAGCATTACCTTTCATAACTAGCCTGATAACTAGAAACTAAATCTGAAGAGAAAAAAAAAAATGGAGCATACTGAAAAATTGTATCTTGTGCCAAAGCATCAATTGGATAGACTAAGGAATGTACCGCCACGTGAAAATATCCATACGTCCGTGGAGGAAAACTTGGATTCATCTATAAGAGAGATATTACAGAGACATGACCTGGGCATCCATGAAAAAGCAAAACTATACACCCACATGTTACAGAGGTTTCTGTCTGTATCAAAGCATAACGATGTGGTGAGCAACACTTTAACGCTTACAGTGCCGAGTCAGGAGGGTGAAAATGAAGAGGCACCTGTCACCTCTCATAGTGTAGGTGATAGGACTGATACCGTCACTGAAGACGTAATCGTATCAGAAGTGCTAAACAACGTGTC
Source organism: Semotilus atromaculatus (assembly GCA_031834385.1). Lineage (NCBI taxonomy): Eukaryota > Metazoa > Chordata > Actinopteri > Cypriniformes > Leuciscidae > Semotilus > Semotilus atromaculatus. Next base: position 18,111 of record JAULUF010000017.1, on the reverse strand, counting down.
TCGGAGAAGCTTGAAAAATGTAAAATACATTTTGGATAAAATGTCTAAGGCCAAGCAGCTGTCTTCATGGACAGACACCGGAGAATTTGTTTATAAAGGGAAAATCATTGCAGGATCTCATATGCTTGACCTGCTGAAAAGCGTAACAATGCCTCAAATGATACGCGACGAACGTAGGCCAACAGGATGGAGTGAATTTCTGGATGCGTTTTCCACTTTAAACATACCTTACTCAACTATAAGTAACCATCATGTTAAACGTTTGATTGATTCACTTAAAAGAAAAACAGACTCTGATAGTTTTGGAGATGTACCGACAAAGTCTTTGAAAAAACGAAGACATCGTAACACGTCACCACACACCCCTTCAGACACACCGGATACAGATGTATTTAAATCGCCTGCATTAGACACTAAACAATGGTTACATTTTTAACAGTTATTTGTATCGGTATAATTGGGATTGTTTATCTGTTTTAAAAATGTTATTGGATGTAAATCTGTGTATATCATAATTATGTAACTGTATTTTTAAGCTGTATACTAATGTCTGATGTTAATAAAGAAAAGAAAACGTTTAATCTGTTTTACAAGTTTGTTTATTCATCACACACATAAACAATACATCATACCTCACATTAATACACCTGAAATGTTTTATCAGACTGTACACACTGAATGCATTTAAATGTTTTACCGTTACAGAGACTAGGCTTCAATTTTTTCACAAAGAGAGAGACCATGATGTCATTTTTTAACAAATCATTATGGTACATTTTTATAACATTCTCATATTCATAACCTCTTGATATATAATGCAGAAAAAACACACAATGTTGTCCACAGGTATCAGAAGCATAATCTTGAACTTGTTTGTCTGAGTACTGAACGACTGTAGAATTGTTTTTTAGAAAGTTATGAAAAGATGCAGGAAAACGATGTGCATCGGGCGCGTTACCAAAGCTGTCAAAAAAACAGCTGACACCATCTCGACGTATGTATGCAGCGACCCAGTGTTCCCCTGGTTCGTCTGAAGCTTGTGTATTCGAAATTAGCATGCATGGTATATCCTTTAAAGGCTCTTTGGGTAGGTAATCGCTCGGTAGTACGCCTAAAAAATTTGTGTTACAGGAAATTTTATCCATCAACCCCGTCAGTTGCACAGTGTTCATTTCAGTAGTGCTCTGCGAACACCTGTCTTCGATTTGATATCTCTATAATTGAGTCAAAGACTGAATATATTAAAATATTAACTGGATGTGCGAGGGGTGCTCTGAAACGTACTTCTAATCTAATATTTCCTGATCTAATCAGCGAAACGTGTTGACCACATTCCTCGTCGGGTGTCAGGTTAAACGCATAGAGAGTGTATCCTTGTAGGAAATCTTCGCGATCTATAACCATAGACTGATTCTTTAGATGTCGGCCTGTGGCTGTCACTAGCTGATAAAACTCTCTCACGGCAGACCCGTTATTATATTCCGGTTGAAAAGGACGCGACGGGATCTGATGGCCATCACAGGTCAGAGTCAGGTATTCAAGGTCAAAGTGCTTAAAGGCAAAAGGATTTTTGTCATAAGCACCAGAAAAGGCTGTGTTTTCCGTCATGGTCAAAATGATAGATTTCGGTAGCGTCCCGAGGAAGAGATTTTCATGGTTAGATACGCGTGCCCCTGCTGGTACGGATAAATTTTTCACGCAGACTCTATCTATGGGGTATTTAGCAGTGGTCGAGAGAAGAGCTTGTGCATGTCCCAAGCGCACTGCAGGGGATACGGTGACTCTTTTCACAAAAAGCGAAGCCGATAGTATATTAAGCATATAATCAACGGCATCATTACGCATCAGACAGAACGCGTCTTTCGCACGAGTTAAACGAATCCGTATATCCACTCCGTTCAATAATAATTTCGATTGAAAGAAGATGTCGCTGTGAATTGGAGCTAGTAGCTCAACAACACTACTGGCGTTTGTGAACGCTGCTCTCTTTGTTAACCCGGCGTTTGCCCCTCCAGGATCCGTAGCATCTATGTGGGCTGAAGAATCTTTGTAAAATAAACCTGCTGAAAAGTTACTCTCGAGAGTGTCTTTTCCATAATTAATGAGGGCTTCGATGATACACCTGTAGGGATGTGTATTGGAACTTTGAGACACTAGACGGTCGCCTAAAGAGACGTCGACCTGAGAGAATATCGTCGATCCCGGATAATTAATTAACCCTGTTGGAGCTCCATCAGGAATGTCAGTTCCATCAGGAAGAGTTATTTTGACACGGGTATATAGCAGAGTGTTATTCAGATCCGTGTAATCTTCACCAGTCCCCGCAATAAAGAATTCGATGGGGGACGCATCTGTTAAAGCTGACACAGGGCTTATCTCCACATACGTATTTTTTTCAATAGCCGTTTGCGTCAAAGGGAGTGTAAACAGATCCAGCTCTGATTTAATGCACTCGTCAGACATACAGTGTAACAGAGACATGCTTTAGAAAATAGTAATACCCCGTCTTTTTAAATTTGTAGATCTTTTCACCCGTTTCGTGCTAGTTCTTCGCTTGCTTTTTGTAACTGAGCGTGTTTTACTAGAGCGTCTAGTCTTCTTTACAGCAAGGACACGCCCCCTTCTCATACGGGTACCTGGTGGTTTACGTGACATCACCATCATGCCATGGCCTTCCTGTCCATTTTCATCATTATTATTATATGACCTTGTTAGAGCGCTGGTGACAACATCACTCATTATGTTTTTAGCGGCTGACTTTAGATGTGGTTTTGCTATACTGAATCCCCTTCTAAAAAAAGGCAGAGCCATTCGAAAAAGACCTTTAAAAAGTCCACCGATCCCTGAAGCAAAACCGGACCCGTACATAACTCCGCCCCCTGCGTACCCCGGAAGACCATTACCGGCCTGAGCCCGGTAGTATGATATGTAGCGTTCGGGATCCGCTTTGTATGGGGTGAGATAAGCCATTTTAAAACGGTTGATGTTTCACAGGTCTAAAATGTAGTTTGGTAACAACCTTTCCATAGGTGAAACGCACGTCTTGGTTTAAATCGTCTTTTACATCAACAGAGATTTCTGCGATGCTGCTCTTATTAACCCGTACGTAATGAGCTTTGTCGTATCTGACACTGACTGTTTGGTTAGTTTCACCATCTATATATACAGTTGCTAATAAAGGTACATAGGCATCACCAACTGATTGATAGTCGATTATGTCCGTGTATACATATAGTGTGTAGAATCCGGCTCTTATATCAGCCTGGAATGGAGCATATGTGATGTGTGCGTCTTGATGTTCATCCGAACTGTTTACAGTTTCTATAGAAATTCCTGGTTTTAAACCTAGGATGATCGCTAGTTTGCCATAAAATGTCAGCGAAGTCCCGTGAGGGGCTTTCAGAAATACCTTATTCTTTATACGGTCGTAGGCGAGACGTACCCTCTGGGGTAGAGTGACATTTATATCCCTGAGCAAAATGGGAACATCCTCAAAATACCCACATTTTAACGTATTCCGACTCGTTGATAATTTTAGAGCATTCTGAAACGTATCACCCCTTACATCATGCAGTTCGTAGTTATTCTGTAGTAGACGTTGTTCACAAACAATAATAAAAACAGCGTCATCCTCATTAAATGTATACCATGTCAATGGATATTCAAATTCGACCAATGCCACCTCCCACAGACCTTTTAAATTTATACTTCTAGCCAATCTAGTTCTGTAATTAGATATATTGTTATCAGGGTAGATGTTCATCGATGCGTTGCATGGAAGCGTGACGTAGAATCCTTCCTCAGCCATGGTTATTATTTAATGACACCTGTCATGAATTCTCTACGGCTTTAACGGACCCTGCAGATGCACCACCTGCTTTTCAGCTATCCAACTGTTGAATTTGGAGGGCCAACCCCACCATTTGACTAGAACGTACGTGACTTTTCCACGTTTTTGTTTATGCAGAATCTTCTCAATCTTAAATGTTTTATCATCACTAACAATAATTTTTTGTAGTTCTTCCTCATAAAAACACCCGTCGATAATTTCACCATCGTAGTCTTGTAATCGGTATACGGGTGGGGTACGTGGAATGCATGCGGTTATGGTGAAGTATTCCTCTGTATAATTCTGCTCATACCCCTTAGTAAATATACCTCGGACTTTAGAGACTCTCACAACGTCCCCTACAGAGTATTTAAAGACGGGTGTCTCTTTACGTATTTTTCCGTATAAATTATTAAACACTACCGCCTCATTTTCTTTATGTACGTCCAGCGGGCGCATTTTGATGGATTTGTGATAACTACAATTATAACCGTCTGTCAGGTCTTGCAGTATATCACAGTAGCGTTTGGTGTTTACAGCCGTTAAAAACTTCCACATTCGTCCTTTTAGAGTTCTATTAAACCTCTCGACTACACACGCTTTTAAATCGGTTGCTGTGGCAAAATGATGTATGCCATATTTTTTCATCAGCAGTTGAAAATGTTTATTGAAAAACTCTGTCCCCTTATCTGTTTGTAACTTTATCGGTACGCGTCCTTCTTTCAGGATAGATTCGAAAGCTTTAGTCACTTCCGGGCCTGTCTTATTTTTCAATGCCCGTGTCCATGAGTACTTGCTGAATAAATCAATAACTGTAAGAATAAATTTAATATTATCGTTCTCTTTTGAGTATGCGGTCATATCGACCAAGTCAGCCTGGAATTGGTGATCCTTACCGTATACAACTACACGGTTCCGTTTATAATTTATTGGTGCAGTCTTGTGTAACGTATATACATCCTGTTTGGACAACCATTTGTTAATATCCTTATCATTTAATTTTACGTTGTATTCCTGTAACACAGCCTGTTTTAATCTGTCCTTACCGCCAAAAGCTCCGGGGCTTGAGGGATTATAGTAAATTTTTTTCATTAGCTCTGACATGTTACTACCTCTGTCACTCTTCATAAAATAATGACCAGTTGTCTTGATGTCACACAGATTTTTATTTCCGATATCTACATGGTTCATCCAAACATCAAAATAAATTTTACACACATTTCAAAATTTTTCTCCAGCATGTATTCAACCATAATATCAATCATTTTACAGACATCGGGATATTCATTCCTTGACAATTTACAAACATCAGTTACATACGTACAAAGACATAATATATTTCCTATTCTAAGAGATTCCTTGCATTCAGGCATCAGTTCAAGAATGTTGTTGATAGTCGTACAAGGTGTGTGTTTGACAGAAATGTTTATCATATTATTCCATTCATTTGATATTCCCCTTACAGTGTTCATCTGATTCGATAATTTTGTCAGACGTTTATCAGCCATAGTCACGGTATCATCTGGTGCATGATTATCATCGATAATCTTGTACAGCAAGTTTGATATTTCACGTTTTACACATGATCTAAATAAATGTTTGGCAATCCAGGAGGTGCAGCGGTTCCACATTTTCACACAAGGACAGGTTCAGGGTCTTCAGCATCAACGAGTTTCCAGTTGTCAACAGCGTTGTATACGATCTGTTCACAGGTTTCATCGACTAGTTTCTGTCTGATAGATGCCAGCTGTTCCACTATGTACATTTCATCTTTGAGTTCAAACAAAATCGTCTCGATAGATCCCTGGATTGTTTGCAGATGCGGTGTGACTCCACGCAGGTTCAAAGCCTGAGCTAAGATGGTTTTCAGCTCAGGTTTGAGGAGTTTCAGACTGATCTCGTCAAAACAACCGTAAAAATAATATGGAGTAGGTTCAAACAGGCACGAATGTCTTGTTTGGGATGGATGGTCTACGGTACATCCAATGCAATCCTTCTTCATTTGCTTATCAATCAAGTATTCCAGTATGACAGTAACGACTGCTTTAATAATCCGGTGGCCAGTATCACCTAGGCACCCGTCCAGCTCGTCACTGGACGTGACGTCAGGGGTCTCAGCTGCAACAGTAGCAGCAGCAGCAGCAACACAACCACAAACCCCGTACCTCGTGAGGAAGGCAAGATTGTGAAATCCAAGTTCCATACAAAATTTATTTAGCCATTCGATGCTTCTTTCCGATGGATTTGATAATCCTTTTGTAGCATATCCATCAGCAGATCCGGAAGGGGAGAATGGTGAGATGATATCCTCTTGAGACATGTTGAGTGTTTTGAGACAGAATGGCTGTGTGGGAGGGTATTAATGGTTGTAGAATGGGGGAGGAGGTACAAGAACGCCCCTCCTACTGTCCTGTGTGATGCATGGGAACTCTTTGTCGTATTTTCCCACGACTCTTCACCACCTGGTGTGGGAGTGGTCTAGGGGTGGAGCCTACGTCTGGCTACAGTGCAGACCTCACAGATGTCAGTCTAACTTTTGGGATGTAAGAGTGTAGACGTGTTTCGTGGAGCTCCTCACGAGGACTTTTGGGATAAAAATCTCTAAGTTTTGGAGTTTGATATACCTTTTGGAGATGGATACTGTTGGTTATATCGATGGTGTTGGATTAAATCTTTGGAGACGGATAATAAAAGTTTTGGTTTCAACAAAACGCGGATGTAAAGACGTAAGTCAGTTTTTAAATGTATGTATTTTTAATATTGTGATTTTTAACATAACGTTTTGATACGCTTTAATATTTGTTTAATGTTTCCATTTTAGAAAATGCATTTTAACATTTTACAAAATCTGTAAAAACGCTAAAGATGTGTGTATTTTAACTTTATACAACATTTTAATGCTTTTAAACAACGTGTAATTGTGAAAAGTACTATTCTTCAAATATGTTAGAAAATAGAACTATTTGCCTGATGTAATTTTAATACAAGGTTTAGATGTTTTAAAAAACATAACTATTTACTTTTCTGTAAATTACTGAACATTGACCTTTTAACGTTTTAATAGGTTAATAAAACATTTTGATAACTTTTAGAAAACACAATTTAAAACTTTTATTTATTTAATTATTGAATTATATTTTTTAATTTATTAATTATTTATTTTTTATGTCTAAGTGTATGGAGCCCGCTAAAAACACACTTTTATACATTGTTTTAAACATGATTTTTAACACGATGTAGTTTTAATATCATGACGTGTTTTATGTAAAAATGTAACACATTTTACAAAAATAATGAAGGTTAAATGTATCTTTTGTAATGAAAAAAAAACTCTTAACTCGTTTTACTTTTCTGTAAATAACTGGATGTTGATCTTTTAACGTTTTAACATTTTAGATGTTTTAAGAACTAAAACATTTTGATAACTTTAAGAAATGCTGTTTAAACTTTTTCATTAATGTTTTAAGTGTATGAACACTAAAGACATGTATCTTAATGATATAAATGGGACTTAATAGTTTTAAGCACTATACGTGTTATGTGAAATGTATGATAGAAAATAGACCTATTTGTTTGATATAATTTTAATACATGTTGTTTTAGATGCTTTCATACTAAAACATTAAGATAACTTTAAGAAAACACCTTTTAAAACAGTTGGTTTATATAAAATGGAACATTTTACAAAATAATGTGTGTAGGTAAATACCTGTACTGGTCTTAATGGCTTTAAACACTAGGTAATTGTGAAAAAAATACATGTTTTCATACTAAAACATTTTGATAACTTTAAGAAAACACCTTTTAAAACAGCTGGTTTATATAAAATGGAACATTTTACAAAATAATGTGTGAAGGTAAATACCTGTACTGGTCTTAATGGCTTTAAACACTATGTAATTGTGAAAGTACAAGTTTTCTTCAAATATATGGTGTTTTAGATGTTTTAATTCTAGAACATTTTGATAACTTTAAGAAAACGCAATTTAAACTTTCTAAAAGATTTCAGTAAAAAGTAAAAAAGATTTCAGATGTAAACGTGAAAACCCTTTCTTTAATAAAAAACACTAAACCTATCTCTGTTTTCTGTCATCCTTCTTAAAAAGATTCAAATGTATTGTTTTGAATGTTTCTTCCATCATTTTGAAAATTTTTACATTGAACAAGACAGATGCCCGTAACAGGTGTACAGCAGGTGTCCAGTCCGGAACCGGGTCGGATGGGAGGGGTTCCGGAAACGGGTCGGATGGGAGGGGTTCCGTACCGGATCGGATGGGAGGGGTTCCGTACCGTTGGAGAATTCCCATGGTCACATGATCTCTCCGGAAGTGGGGGGTGGTGGGGGGGTGGGAAGGGGCAGAGCTAGCGTGGGAGAATTCCCACGCTCCAGATGGTCAGACCGGAAGTGGGGGTTGTGGGGGTGGGAAGGGGCGGAGTTAGCGTGGGAATTTTCCCACGCTCCAGATGGTCAGACCGGAAGTGGGTGGGAGGGGTAAAAAGGGGCGGGGCTTAGCGCGGGAACCAATCATAGGGCGGCAATAAAACTGTCAGTTTGATGGATGGTGCCCTATATAGTCTCTCTTACTAGCGTTATAAGCTAAACTGTTTTTAGAGATAAAACTCTTTACATTCGATTATCATGAAAACAAATCTCAGGGAACGATTTAGTCAGTACCAATGTGTTATTACACCGAGGTTCATTTTGCGCCGGAGTTCTCCTTTAAGCATGTAAAGGCAGGCAGCTTCACTACTTTAATATTAATGAAAAATAAAGTGACTCTTACAATAAATCTCCTTGTTTGTTTCTATACTCACTATTATTACACTGCTTACATCACATTACTCGCTTAATACAGGGGTTCTCAACAGGGGATTTCCAAGGACCCCCTCATATTTATAACAGTGACTGAGCCCAAAGTTAATGTGGGAGCACTTAATGAAATATTTTGACACAAATAGTCTCCACCCAGGGTCGTATGCAGGGTTTTCTATATAGTGTACTGAGGTCCCAAAAGTGATCTTGCTAGGGGGGTTCGGTGGCATGCCCCCCCGAGGAATTTTAGATTTTCTTGATCTACACATGCATTTTAAGGTGTTTTTAAGGCCAAAAAATGGGATAACTATAGCTTTAAAAGCATGTCAGTGGAATACATTTTTTGTCAAGCAGATGACTGTAAAATTTAATCTATGAATGATCCACATACAAAATGGAAATGCAGAATGTATATGATTATTGTTCACATCACATCAAAACACAATCACATATTCCAAACAGGAATGGCCTTAAATGAGAAATGTTTCAAGAATTATTTTGCAAAGATGTTAAATTCCAATATTTGAACACATTCGAGGTACACAAATAGTATAATACAATAATAATGGCAAATTATGTTTAATAGGTGCTTGTGTTGTTAAATTGAGCTTATATCCACTGTAATTAGCTAAAAAAAAACATACATTATATCAGTGTTAAAAAAGGAATCCTTTGTGATAATGTTAGGGTGTATTCACACCTGCCTTGTTTGGTTCGATTGAATCGAACTCTAGTTCGTTTCCCCCCTTGGTGCGGACCTTTTGGGCAGGTGTGAATACAGCAATCGAACTCGGGTGCGGACCAAACAACCGAACCGAGACCCAGCTGAAGAGGTGGTCTCGGTACGGTTCCAAACGAACTCTGGTACGGTTCGTTTACGGTGTGAACATGAACCGACCGAATTGCAAGAAAGCACTGCGCGAGCTGCCTTATCAGACATCCCAAGTCTCCCGGAAGTTCCGGGAATCTCCCGCATATTGATAGCATCTCCCTGAATTAGTTCAAATCTCCCGGATTCAGGAGCGCGTATGCGAGACAGAACATACTGCGCGCAGCGCGCGCACGGCAGCCTCACGAAAGCTAGTTCCACATCGTCATCTTCTCAAAATCCGAATTACAACATCGTATAGATGACATTGTATCATATGATACTCATTAGTTTCTTCATATTGTGTTTGAACAGAATAACACAAAATTAGTAAAAGAACAAATATTGCAGTACGAAATATCTCCATGCTGAGCCTTTTTTGCACTTCCTGATTTCCCTACTTGAGAATCCTTGTCCAATGAATGGACGACCTTAGCACACGTGTGGTTTTGTTTACAAATTTTGGTTCACTTGCAAAAAGAGCAGTGTGAAAGCGAACCGTACCAAAAAAACAAAAAAAAAACATTTTATTTGTCCGGACCAAAGCAAGTGAACTATCGGACTTTCCTGGTGTGAATACACCCTTAATTTCATCCTGGGCACAGATGCTTCTCTTGTCCTGTAGCTAGGGGAGAGCGGGGCACAAAGTAACGCTTTTTGACTTTCTCAGTTTGTGTAAATTCACTTGGGGTTCAGAGTATTTATTTTTTCTCACATTAATTTCACACATGTCTAGTACAATTATGTGGTTTTGTTTTATTAATAAAATATATACTTTTTTCTTGATATACCCAGAAAGAATGGAAGTGCAATGTGACAACATGTCCCATAGTGGGGCACATTGTAACATGACCATATGACAGATTAAAATGTTATCTGATCTAATCAAACAAATATACAAGACAAACTAAAATATTTTCTCAATAAAATACAATTATTAACTTTTTCATATAAAATAATGGCATTTTTTAATAATTAAAAATAAACTAATGTTTGAGTTTGACAATGAACACAGGAAAACACATACAAACATTGACTCTCAGTCTTTATTCACCTTTTTCTCATGTTTTCTCAATAGAGTTCATAAAAGTATAGAATAGAATAGCATATTTCTAATAGGGGCTCATTTTAACGCAGTGTGACAAACTGATTGTTCCCTATCGTAGGGAACTCAACACTGTGTCGTTGAAAAACGACTCTTTGGGGACGCTCCCTTAGCGTGCGCCTCTGAAGTATGAATGAAACTAATCCAATCCTGATTGGTGTTGTGTCATGACGTAACATGTGATGCCACATAAAAGTGACGCCGGCACACACACACATTAGCTTTCGCTCTTCAGCAAGCGCTCTCTGTTGTTGTCAGTCTTATTTGGTGTTGTCTGTCTGATCTCAGTATATATATTGAAATGGCGAGCGAACAATTTATCAAGTGTGTGCACCCCTGCCCTAGATTCATCACGGGTGGGGACACGCATCAGTTGTGTGTATATTGTTTGGGAGTGCAGCACGCATAGGCAGCTCTCGAGGGGGCTGCCTGTGATCACTGTGAAATCACTCCCTTTAAAGAGTGCTGTGCTCCCGCTTGGCTGTCTTCAATGATGACGGCCAAGCTCGCGATCCCCGCGGTTCGGGTCCCGCGTCGGTTGAGGCGGCGCGGTGGCTTAGATCGCGGGGATCACAGAAGGATCTCGCGGATGAGAACGAGACTGCCGAGGCACTTTCTCGTTCATCATCCGCAGATTCTATGACGCTCGTTCACGGCGCAGAAGCCCGCGATGTGGCTTCTTCTGCCCGTGACGAGTGCCCGATGCTCGAGCTATCTGCTTCTGAGGAAGTGGATGTGCTCAGCATCGGGAGCGAGGAACATGAGTCACACTCGCCGGCTCATGATCTCGCTTATGAGGAGCTGATAGAGGTTATTACACGTGCTGTGGCCAGACTCAATATTAGCTGGCCACAAGATAAGCAGGATGATACTCGTCGCAGCAAATTAGACGAGACATTCCTGCAGCACATTTCACAACCTCAGCGCCGGGGCTTACCGTTTTGCCCAGATCTTCATAAAGAAAAAAAGAGATAGATCCTGGGAAAAACACCACTCTTCACATATCTCATCTCATTTATTATATGATATTTCAAATGTGGTGGGTGCAGGAGAGGCGGGATATGGCAAGATGGCGCAGTTGGAGGAAGTTTTAGCGAGCTATCTTTCTCCTGTAGTGGCATCTTTGCTTAAAGCCCCGCCGCTTATATGGCGGCTGGTCTGGATCCTGCACTCTATGGCGATTTTGCAGGCGTACCAGGCCGATCTCCTTAAGGATCTAAAATATATATATATATATATATATATATATATATATATATATATATATATATATATATATATAGAAGGGACGGCGCTTGCCATAGGCCGTCTATGTCAGCTTTGGTAACTATGGAGAGACATTTGTGTCAAAATTTATCTGGTATAAAAGAGAAAGATACATTTTTTCTGTTGGATGCTCCGCTATCGCCTTCTGGCCTGTTCGGCGACGCTGTGCACTTCAGTCGTCGACAGGTTTCAGGAGGCGAAAAAAAAAAAACTGTCAGCAGCGTTCCTACAGTATCTCCCTCGCCGCTCTAAATCTAGATTTAGGAGGGCTGGTCCAAGTGGCCAGCCTCAGCCGTCAACCAGCTCCTACCATTCACAAGAACAGAAAGAGAGCGTTGCCGCTAGAGCCCCTCCTGCGGGAGCCTGGCAACAGAGGAAACGCTCTCAACCAAAGTCCTCCAGCCAGAAGGGCGACCTGAGGGCCGACCTGAGGGCCGACCTGAGGGCCGTCCTTCAGGCGAAGAGGGCTTCGGGGAAGAGGTCCTAATTATAGTTTAGGACCTCTGAAGGCCCCCCCCCCCCTGCTGTGGAGCACTTGAGGTTGTTCTAGCAGCAGGAACCCTCAGGAAAAATGTTTTGTCCCGCCGTCCTTGACGCTTCGGGCCACATTGATTTCCAGCAAATGCACACCGTGACATTCGCCCCAGAAGCTTGCAGCAGGGCACTGACTATGGTCACAAAATCTTTCTCGACTTTTTTCTGCCGGTCGAGAATAGTGCTCGAAAAACACCCGAGGCCAGTCTCGAGGGGCTGGTTCCTTTAGTAGATTTTGTAGAGGAATGGCAACGCCTTCCGAATATATCTATATGGGTCCTAAATATTATAAAATATGGGTACAGACTGCAGTTCGGTCACCGACCTCCCAAGTTTGCTGGGGTGGTACCGACTGCAGTGGTTCCAGAACAGGCTCGGGTTATGGAACAAGAGGTACAGACTCTACTGGATAAAGGGGCTATAGAAGTGTTCCCCTACCAGACAGGGAGTCCGGGTTTTACAGCCGGTACTTTATAGTTCCAAAGAAGGATGGCGGGCTGAGGTCGATTTTAAATCTAAGGCATTTGAATCGTTCTTTGAGGAGATTCAGGTTCAAAATGGTTACTATTCCTATCATCATGAATCAAATCAGATCTGAGGACTGGTTTGTCACGAAAGATCTAAAAAACGCTTATTTTCATGCCTCCGTCCTTCCATGTCACAGGAGGTTCCTGAGGTTTGCTTTTGGGGGCAAAGCATACCAATTTCGGGTTCTTCCGTTTGGCCTAGCACTCTCTCCCCGCACGTTCACTAAGTGTATGGATGCAGCTCTGGCTGCACTGAGGCTTCAGGGCATCCGTATACTGAATTACATCGACGACTGGCTCATATTGGCTCAGTCAATCAGTATTTCATTCTCACATTAATCCGCAGGTCCCGGTTCCTCCCCCACCGCGACTCGTAGATGGGGAGACCACTTATTCGGTCAACCGTATTCTGGACGCAAGGCGGAGGGGACGCGGATTTCAGTACTTGGTGGACTGGGAAGGTTACGGTCCGGAGGAGAGAAGTTGGGTTCCTGCTAGAGACATTCTGGATCACTCTCTTATCGATGATTACAATTGACAGGTAAAGGGAGTCTGGGAACGCCAGGAGGCGTTCTTAGGAGGAGGGGTACTGTCACGGTAGACGTTTTCTCTGTATCCTTCTAGTCTCGTGTTTATGTTGTTGTATGAGTGCACGTGTGCTAGAGACGTGTCTGTATGTCATTGCCTGATCTGCTCCAGCTGCTCATCATCACATCACCAGCTGCAGTTGATCATCACCACGCTATTTATACTCACCACTGTTCTCTCTTCCGTGTCAGATCGTTGTTTGGTGTTTCCCTGTCTGGTCCTCTGGTTTTCGTATTCTACCTGGTGTTCCTGATCGTCATCTGTGTTCTGTGGATATCCGTGCTTGGTGTTCCTGATCGTCGTCTTGTTCTGTGGATTACGTTTCACCGTCTGTCTGCACCTCACTGGATTGGCCATCGAAGTCCCTGCATCACCATCTTCCACCTGGCTGTACTGCATCTTGGACTTGAGCCTTCTAATAAATATATCATTCACTCGCTATTGCTTCCTGTGATATATTGAACCATGACAGATAGATCCTCAAAGTAGAGTCCTTATACTTTGCCTCATTTTGTCAGGCCCATCTTAGCGCTTTTTCCTTCTCCTGGAATCTGTGAAAACACACAACCAGTGGGCGAGGATGCCGACCTTCCTGTGGTTTTGGCCCCAAAGATCGGTGTGCTCGTTCCAATTCAGGAGGCTTTTCAAAAACTTCGGGACCCATGACTTCCATTAACCCTCTGGGGTCTGAGATCACGCCGGCGTGATCTGGTCGCTTTTTTTCTTATCAGTGCAAAAGAGACTCAAAATACTCGGTTGATTTTGATCGTACATATAAGTGTTGTACATCATTAGATCGTGTTAAGTGTCTATTTTTTTTGTGGATACTCACAATAAAAACAAAGTGTTGTGCTTTTCACCAAATAAAGAAAAACAAACATGATGCGAGTTCTGCGTTCTCTCTGTCTGTGAAGTCCATTCTGAAACGCGTCCTAAGATTAACTGTAACTCCGCGATTACTTGTCACACAGGCACGAGAGATTTTTCTTTATGAAGCTTGAATTCTCTTCTTTTAAATGAAGTAATTTATATAAAAAACAAATATTCTCAGTTTATGCAATCCGTTTGAAACCAATGAGAGGTCCTGTTTTTTCTTTCTCCCCTCATTATTTTTAATGAGTTGAGGCCGCCACGCCCCCGGCGCTATTCACATGTAAATAGTTTAGGTGATCGCACACGCCCCCGATCAATGCCATAAAAACACAAAGATTCTTCATGAGATTCACTGATAGTTCATCGCGTTTTGAGGATGGCACGCTACTCCGGTGAAGAAGCCCTTCAGATGATTCTGGACAGCGAGGAAGAATTCACCTTTTCCTCAGAGGGAGTGCAACACGGACGACGAACGGCTGCATTTTGAAGAGCGAATTGATCCCGCCGAGGATACAAGTTCAGAGTAAGTTGTTTAGTGTTATATACTTCTTTTTCTGATAATATAGAACTCATATGAATTTTCAGACTATATTTTGCTTCGTTTTGGCTAGCTTTTGACATACTACGTGAAAGATTGCCTTACAATATCCCTAACATTCGTGTATGCTCAAGTGTAAACTTTCAATGTGATAACGTTACTCTCTAAACATTTGTATATTAAATATATTTCACTCAGTTTTGATTAGCTTATGCATAATGTAGCTTATTTGCGAATATCTGCTTAGGTGTAAATATAATGTGATTTAGTGCAAATATATTTCAGCCTCCGGTAAAATACTGTCTAAATACTAGACATTATATGTTTATATATAAATGTTCTGTTTTGGTTAGCCTATGACACTGCTTATCTTGCTAAAATACTGCCTTATGCACAGATGATTGTGAATACAGTGTAAATGTTTGAAATGCTCTAAATGTGTGCGGTCTATATGGCCCATCAACACTCGCGGTGTATGGCCCATAAATAGATATTTCTCCGTCCTATGGCCCATCAACAGATATACATTGTGCGTCCATACCCATTAATTGCCCATCAGTTTACTTTGGATTATGTATGCTAACAGTTTTGTTGTTGTTGTTGTTTTATAGAAATGGAATATAGCTAGACGTGATTCGAAGCAGGTATAATCTGTCCCACGGGGTCACGTGGGGAACAGTGTACAAGTGGAAGTCAATGTCTTTCAGGTAGGCATACACATCGTGGCCTCCGGCAGGGTTTGGGGTGAAGGTAGGAATGTTCCTGGCCACCTTGTCAAGTTCTTTAAGGGCCATGCCGTGGTAAGTGGCAAGGTTTGGCTGGAAAGCCCCTCCTTTTTCTGAGGGCGAGGGCTCTTGCAGGCTGTCCGTTGATATCTGGGACGGTGGACGTTCGTTTCCCTTCACAGTTCTGTGTTCTTGGCTGAAATGTGCGGACCGACCGGTCAGGGGAAACTTTGTAGTGTGCGTCTCCCTTTCCCGGTCACTCTGCAGTTTATAGGAGTGTTTTAACTCTTGGTGGACCGAGTCGAGCTCATCTTTATAAAGGTCTCTTTGCTGGGTAAGTTCAATGATTTCAGCTCTGGACGCTTTTAAGTGTTTCTCACAGGCCTTGGCTTTCGCGTCTCTTTCTTTTAGTTCAGCCTCTGCTCTTGCAAGGAGAGCGTCACCTTGTTGCAGTTTGTCGGTGAGTGTCTCGCTGGCTTTTCTTTCTTTTAGTTCCTTTTGGTCGGTGTCTAGACGAAGGCTTACCAGAGCATTTTGAAGTTTTTCTACTTCCTTCCGTAGCTCTGGGTCTGTTTCCTCCTCGTTCTCGAGTAGTAGCTGATCTAGCCGACTCTGGGTTTTTGCTTGGTCGCGCCGGGCCTCCTCCGCTTGGAGCAGCAGAGTTGCCGTCTCCTGTTCCAGGTCGATGGCATTTCTTTCGTGAAGGCAGGCTTGTGCGACGAGCGTGTGGGCCAGGTTTCCCACGATTCGGGCCCATTCTTTGTGGTTGTAGCTCTGAGTTGGGTCATGCCTCATCAGCAGGTCCAGGTCGGCGTCCAGCTGCGCCTGGCTCTGGGGCTCGGAGTCGCCGGTATCCTTGGGCAGGAAGGTGGCTGTCATGGCACTCAGCCATGTCTCGAGGCTGTCCCAGTGGGCTGCTGGGCTGGGAGACCGGGACATGCTGGCTTACTGTAGGCTAGAGGAGCACAACACACACACAAAGAGACCAAATGCAAGTTTGTTCTACAATTTATGCGCTATACCTTTAATACGGGCGATGCCGTTTACGGGAATTTCGACTAACTGATGCAGACAGTTAGGCAGTTTAGGCAGGGACAAATTGTTTAGGTCAGCGCAGGGCCGAAATAAAGATTTTGACAGGGCCGGAGCCTAGTAGGTCACTGTTGACGCTAATGGCTCAGTTGTCAGTCTGTTATTTAGCTTTCCTGGGGTGTCTCTGTAGGCTTTGTCTTTGGGTGACCTGAAAGGCACAGTTCACACAGAACAGAGAGAATTAACAGAAGAATAGCAAGATAAAAACTTAAAGTGAGATTAGACAATAGGAATTAATGGGTCTGTAAAGACAGAGTAAAATAATAGCACAGAAAGTGTTACGGGAACTAAGAGGGCTGGAGCCGACTATGTGTGGTTTTCTGAGAAAAGGGTGGCCACACTTAAATGTCACGGGAGAATCTAATATTCTTGTGGCTTATACTAAGTGGATGACTTTTCCTTCTTTACCTTATTTCAGCTTGCCTGGGGTGTCCTGAAATCACACCGGCCAGAGCCAGCGCCGAGGTCAATCTTTTCGTCGCCCCAAACACTTAACCCTCTGGGGTCTGAAAACGCGCCGGCGCGTTTTGCGCGATTTTTTTCACATAGCAGCAAAATAGACTTAAAATACTCCGTCATGTTTTGTCATACACACTTAAGAAATATGAAAAAATAAACTGTTAAAGGTCTACTTTTTTATGGGTCCACTTCCAATCGAAATAAAACATTGTACTTTTGTAAAATAAAGAAAATAAACAGGGTGTGCGTTCTGCCTCGACACGAACATTCAAAATTAAGTCAGAATGCCCATCTCGGTGAATATCCTCATGAACACAGTCAGTTATGCAGGAGTTTTCGAATTTGCCAAATCGAATTTTTGTCCCACTAAAGCATTATTTGATGGGTGAATGGTGTAGAATAGAATGACTGCTGCCGCTGGACAGGGCGCATATGAGAGCGAGCAGAGAGAGAGAGAGGGAGAGCGAGCCCCGGCCGCGCGCGCGCTCTCACCGTCTTCAAACAACACGAGCGCTGTCTTGCTCTCTCTGCCTCACGCTCGCGCTTAGTAATCAACATCTGGTGACATATCGCAATATCGCAGGGGAAAAAAAATATCCTGCAGCCCTAGTGTCCGGTGTTCCCCTGCTTTGTGTTTGCAGTTTCGCCCGGTTCCGCAGGAAGTTAGAGACTTGGAGGAGTCAAAGGTTATATGACGCCATAGACGGGCGACGAAACGGAAATAAAGACACGGCCCGTGTCTTCGAATTAAACTATAAATTTCTCCGGATTTGAAAGTTGTTGGAAACTGTCAGGATAATGTAAGTACACAACTAAAAGAAATATATAACATAGATACAATTATTTTTGCTATTTTTAAAGCAGAAAAAGTACATATTGTGCCTTTAATGTGAC